>CM036243.1:28737402-29337402 GCA_020698575.1 Bostrychus sinensis
ACATAAGCTGTCTGTATGTACAAAGTATTGGTATTGGCGATACTGGCCTAGTATTTACTTGGCATCGGATTGGTTAAAAATAATGTTGAAGCTTCAGGCTGGCAGACTATGATCTCTCTGAGTGGAGTCTTTGTGTCCTCTCTGTGTTACTGTGGGATCCCTTGAGCTTCCTAGCAGTGTCCAGAAACATGCATGAGTTTGGTAAATGAAAATGAAAGTGAACGGTTGTCTGTCAGTGTGTGTTTCTGTGTCCGGCCTGCGACTAACTGGCAACTGTAGTTGATGGGATAAGCTCTAGCCACATGTGACACCTAATGAAAATCAGCAGAAGAACCTGAATAAATGAATAATAATACATTTAATTATTTAACTAAAGTCAAACAGCCTTTGTGAATGCAGTAGCACTGACTTAAAAGGTCAGACTTGTTAAGGGGGTTCCTGTGCCTAACCACAGGGCTCCATGAGAGCAGAGTGAGATTGGTGCATTATCTCTCCACAGCTGGAGACACCAGGGCAGAGATAGGATGGGGTCATCCGCAGGTGACGAGTGACATCCTCTCAAATTGCATCATTTTGCTGAGCATGCTCACGGGCTGTGTGATATTTCACAGGTCAGCGCCTATAATAAGGGCTGAGCTCTGCAGAGAGACCCACCTGATTCATGTGACCTTTCGCAATTGGACTTGGTATTTCCCCTCAAAACCTGCCAGGATCAGCTTCGCTAGAACTTTTCAAAAGCGTTTCAATCACAGTGATGTGGAGAGGCCCAGATTGATAAAGTCACAGCAAGAAAGACTGCACAGTGAGGGGAGGGGGGCACTGTGAACATACAATAATCTGCCATTACAAGTAAACACAGAGAATCCTGCCTTAGTGGAATACATCTGTTGTTAGTATGTTAAGTTGTTCAGCCAAGGCTTTAAAGATTATCAGTATGCAAATATAAAGGCAAAGCAGTTTATTTTATTAGGCACATTTTGCAGTGTTTGTCTCTTGATTCATTTTTGATAAGGGAGATCTTTTGTTGTCAGTCCTGCCCGTTAAGATACATGGGTGAATTTTCCAGATGTATGAAATTTGCACTAAGAAACTTGATATTGTAAAGATGATGATTGTAAATTAGCTTGTTTTGTTTAACATAGCTTTGTGAGAAAATGGTTGACCACTGGACTAAAGTAGTGACAGTGACTGGTAATATGAAATTTACTGAATTTCTGTGCACTGATTGTTAAAGGTTTTGTTTCATTCACACGTTTGAGTAATCCTGTTTGCTGAGCTCATCCATTTCTCAAGCCTCGGTCCAAGCCTCGGCTCTATGTAGGCACGTGAAACCAGTGCTCCTGTGAGTTTCTAAAGTTCACAGTCACCAAACTCGTTCTGTAATTTTAGCGCTTAAATTGCCATCACTTCAAAACAGTAGGCTCATTTAGTTATCCTTTAGTGTCATGTTGCTAAATAGCCATTTTATGCTCAGTCCCCACTCTTGTCAGCAGGGGCCTTTTCCATACATATACAATATTTTATGCTGTAAAATGTGAAATACTAATGCAAAGGTGTCCAAAACCTGTCAAAAAAAATGAAAAGAGCATAATATGGCCCCTTTAATACCAGCTACTGAGGTGAACTCTAACATGTTCCCGTTGTTGAAGTGGTTAGTTTCTCGAGAGACTGGGTGTTGACATCTTGATGGACATCAGAAACCTATGCTGAATTTTCTGTATTAAGTATATGATTTGCTAATGTGGCCCCTAAAGAAAGGGATCAGCCAAAAAGTACTATTGCATTACATTATTTCAAAACAAACATACCATTTTAGAATAGACACTATTAACATACAACAAAATTACATTTTCTTTGCAGCATTTCAGTGTTTTTTCCCAGGGGGCTGTGAGATAAGGACATCATTATATTGTTAAATAACACTGTGGCTTGTTCAGCTGTGGCCATTAGTCTAACCACAGAATCCACTGCGTCTTTCAACAGAAGTCAAAGTAAAGCCAATATTCTTGCATATTACATAAAATGCAGTACATATATACAGGTTTTTACTCTTTTACACAACTTCCAGATGAATTGGTGCAACCTTTTTGTCCCTGCTTTCTTCCCGTACATGAAAGTTAAAACATAAATCACCCGCTCGCTGTTTTTAAAAGAGGCCATTTATTTTGGATCCCTTCAAACAATATTTAAATTCCTACCTTTTTTTAATTACACACTCTTGGGCTTTTTTCTCATATCCCAAAGCATGTTCTCATTTGCTTCCTGTCACAACAGTAAATGGTAGATTTCATCACGAAGCTATGTTCCTGCGGCAATGTAGCAATTTAAATTTTTTTTCTCTTAAATAACGCTGCTATTCAAGGGCGTCTCTCAGAAAGGCAACACTGTAATCAACTTCAGGTCTCTGAAGCCATCAAGATATGGCACTAATTAAAGACACTTCCATAACAAGTGCTTTGTTCTGTTTTAAGATATGTTCACAGCAGAGGTAGAAAATAATATTTTTTTGTTTTCTTTTACTTGAGTAAGTGATTTTAAGTGATTTTTAAAGTAAATTTGAAAGTCTGAGTGAATGTGTTGTAATAGTATTGATGGTAGTAGCAGAAAGTACTTTCTACATGTGTAGACCTAATGGGTAATGGTATTGCAGGCCTAATAGTTGTAGCTAATAATAATAATAATAATAATAATAATAATAATAATAATAATAATAATGCTGCACTGGTCTGATATAGTGCTTTTCAGACACACACAAAGATGTTTACAATTAGGTCCATATTTCAGTCACTTTTACACTTTGTGTGGTGAGCCACAGCTGTCCTGGGGCAGACTGACCGAGACCTGGCTGCCCTTCTGCACCTACAACCTCTCCAACCACCACCAATCACAGGCAAGGTGGGTGAAGTGTCTTGCCCAAGAACACGACAGTATGAACTGAGGGGAGCGGGATTCAGACTGCCAACCTTCCAGTTATTGGACGATTGCGACCACCTGAGCCACTGTTACCTACAGTTTTAGTTAGTTATAGTTTTTGATTTTACAGTTTATTGAGTAAACTTTTCACATAATACCTAAAAAATCTTTTTTTTTTCTTTTGTTAAGTACTTTTACTTGAGTAATATTGTTTTGAAGTAGCAGTACAGATCTGTAGTACTTCTCTGGTTCACAGTCCACATGACTTAACCACTTGTCACCATGTAACCACATGTATTTTGCCCCTAAGCTTTGACTCTGTTTATCTAAAATGACATAGATATTTCCATGCCTGACGTCATTGTCCCAGGGGATGTCAGCCAGTAGTGTTCTGATGTAGCTGGTGGCATGTCTGGCTTCTATCGCTGGATATATGGTCTGTTTGTGCCCGCACCAGCTGCCCAGTGCTTACTCAAATGCCACGGTCAGAGCTGAAGCTACAGGGCTCAAAACTGTGAAATTATGGACCGGCTTGTGCCAGCGCCAATCGCAGTTCAGCTTTTATCATAGACTAAAACACAGAGCATATGATGTGCAGTAACTCTTCTGTCCTGCTATTATGTTGTCTATGGCAATATGCCTCAGTAAAGCTGTCTGTCTATGATTTCTCTAAGTGGTTTCTCTACACATCCTCCCCATGAGGGTTTTCTCTGGCTTCGTTCCACCATCCATCGACATGGATGTGTTAGGAGAATTGGTGATTCTAAATTGTCCCTATGGAATAAATGTGAGAATGAATGGTTGTCTGTGTACAATACTGCAGAAGACAGGTTTTTAGAATGGCGTATCAGTAAACAGAAATACACAAGGTTGCAAAAAATAAAATTAAAAATAAACACCCAAACAAAAAGCACTCAGAGAGCGTAGACCTCTGCCAAGGCACTGGCCCAATCTTGCAATGGTAAAGATATAGTTCCCAGACCTGGATTAAACTTGAACATCTTCTAGCTCAGGGGTAAATGCTATTTTCCACAAAACCCTTAAAGCTCACAATGGCAAAGAATCCACTAAAACTATAATTTGAAGAGTTCATTTGCAAAAACAGATAAACAACATTAAAAAAAAAAAAAAAAGAGTTGAGGCTTTTAATTTACACTTTGCAAATCCATTTTAGAGCAATACCCAATATATCCTGTTGGTCAGATACACTCAACGTTAGATTGAATGATATAAGCTGAATACTAAAAAAAACAATTTTTTTGAGAATTTATAAAAACGGAGTTATCTGCTTTTGTTCTTTTAGTGAGTGACGTTAGTATCATTGGTCCATAGCTCAAAATGGTACAGAATCCCTTAAAACACTCCTGAATATAATCATAACAATAATGCAGTGGTCTTATAGCACTTTTTCTGTGCTCTACAATTTGATTCATTATTTATTCACTCCTCAGTTGCACACGGCATTGGCAAGTTATTTGTGTAGCTGTCACGTTTTCGAGGAACACAAGGAGGAAAACGGACCCAAAAATGCGGAAAAAAATAAACTTTATTGTACTCACGAAGAACACGAGGAGACGACACCAACGAAACGACCATACTCGACAATAAACGACCAGGAACAGGGGAGGACACAGGGCATAAATACACACAGGGATGAGGCACAGGTGAAACACATTAAGGCGGGGCAGGCAATCACAACGGAAACACAAGAGGCAGGAAGTAAATCAGAAAACATGGGAACAAACCAGGATTACAAAATAAGACACAAGGGAAACAAACACAGAAAACAGGACAAAGACATGGGACATGACAGTAGCCACAGCTGCCCTGGGACAGACTTACAGAAGTGCGGCTGCCATTCTGTGACCATCCTAGCAAACAATCACACTACCATAACATACAGGCAGGGTGGGTGAAGTGTCTGCTCAAGACACACAACCACAGTATGATCGCCAACTTTTTGGTTAGTGGGCGAACATCTCTTACTGACTGAGCCATCCCAGTGATCTGGATCAATGCCAACATTAATCCCAGTATTTGGCCCATTACTGACCTTTCCTGAAAGTTTTATAACAAAAATAAAATTCAGTAGTCATTAAAGCACTCTTAAACACTAAAAGTTTGTAAACCCTGGGCCACTTTCTAGATTGTACTCCACCTAAGGCCCATAGTTGCAGGAATAGGCTCCAGCCATCAATGACTCGTAATGTTAATAAGTTAAAGCCTATGAATAAATGAATGAATAATAAAGCATTTATTTCTTCTCAGCTAAATCAAACAGCCTCGTGACTGCAGTATTTAGAGTTATAGGGTCAGGATGTCAGTCTGTCGTGTTCGCTAATGTAGCCGGTGGCATGGCTGCTCTCTGTGTCCGGGATATATACGGTTTGTTTGTGCCCGTACCAGCTGTCCAGTGCTTACTCAAAGGCCAGGGATGCAGTCAGAGCTGAAGCTACCGGGCTCAAAACTGTTTGTGAAATTATGGGCCGGCTTGTGCCAGCACCAATCGAGGGGCTGCCAGTATGCGACGGCTGAATGCGCAAACAGTATACATGAGGAGAGGAAAGTTTACCGAAAAGGTTGGAGAAAGTTTCTTATTCATTGCGACTGGTGCACTTAACTTGCATACCGTGGTAGAAAAAAAGAAAAGAAAAACTTGTTGGAAGATGTGCTTTTCCACACGATTGGTTTAGCAAAAGGAAGAAAGGCAACAGATAAATGTGTTGAAGGATAGCTCCTACTTTACTTTACATGGCAACGGCAACAAAAACGTTTTTATTCCAGCGCTGCCACAACAGGATGCACTAACAAATGAGCAGACAATCAAACAAAAGCGCTGCCAAGAGTTCTTAGACTCCCGGCTGGCTTTTATCACTATGAGTCCCCCCCACCTGAAAAACAGCTGGTGCTCTGTTAAATACTTGTGAGTTTGTTGGTACGCAGCAAGCGGCTTGTGCACTGACAGAAAAAAGGAGGGGGATGATTTAAAACTGGATTCTGCATACACGGAGCATGATGAGAATAAATTTGGAGGAGTTATGGCAGATATAAATCAAAAGTTTGTTTGCAGCCCTTATCCATTACCTCAACTGGAGGCGGAGAGGGGAAAAAAAAAAAGAAACTCAGAAAGGATTCACTGAAGTTCAGCGAGGCATATATTAAAAAGGAAATCATTCTTTTCTTTATTTGCCGCAGAGCTTATACTGTTGTTGCCATCTTTTCAAGGTCAAAATGAGGCACTTTCATGGTCCATATTTTTCAAGCATCCTGCAGCTATTTGAGCAAACATACATACATATAAAACAACATTAAAATTCAAATGCTTTTCAAGGATTTTCTTCACACACGGGAACACTTTTAAGCCTTCAGAACACAAGTATTTTTTGGAGCACTCTTCCAGCCAGATCGTGAGGGCTGTGTGTAAAGCCATTGGAGACAGATGTGAGGAAATGATGTGTGAAAGTGCACCTGACCCCGTTCATGCCCCAGACCGTGGAGGCAGAAATGTAAAGATAATCCTCCAGTGAATCGATTTTTGTACATTTGTAGGCTGTCAACACTCCCTCATCTGCATCAACATATGTAAATAATATGTGCACATCTGATGCCAAACAGCATGAGCTTATGAATATATATATATTTATTTATGCCTTTATTGAAGAAACAAATGCTACAGATGAACAGGGAATTAAGTAGCTAAATGGGGGATGATATGAAGCCTGGAATTGCACACAGGCCACTACCTTATGTGGTATGCACGCTACCAGATGAGCCACTATTTTGTTTTATATATTTGGATATGTCCAATTAATGGTCAAAACACATGACAAATTATTTAAATAATTATGAAAAGTAGATAGGTTTCAGACACAGTGGACCACATGCCACTGTGTACTCTTTGTGCTGTTCCCAAGCCCATATAAATTAAGAGACTTGGATCAGGAAGGACATCCAACATACAGCCTATACCAGACGAAGAACTTCTGATTTTACTAACAACCGCTGTCCTGTCCCTATACTTATTCTGTCGAATGGCAGTAATCTGAGATGGTATTGAAATCTATTAAATCCAGTACAACTTTAAATTAAACATTGATCTATTTTACCAATGGATTTTTTTTTTTTTTTTTTTTTTTTTTTTTAGATTTTATGTTGTTGTGTACCTTATACTTGTTGTGTATGTGCGCAGTATGGCGCTAGTTGGTCATTAAAAAATACTGTCATTCATTTAGTTCTTCCCTGGTCTGCTTAGGACAAATGTAATATATTACTATTTTGTTTTTGATTGCTTGAAATGTCAATAAATTGCTATGAGCAAATCCTAATACTTAAAAGATAACCCACTTTATTTGTCATTATACATACAAGGTATACAATTAAAATGCATAGATGGTCAGATGGAGGGGTAGTCCTGAGCCTCAGGGTCATGGGTCAACCATGACCCACATGCACGTCTGCAAACTCCCCACAGAAAAGCCCTGGCCGGTCCAGGAATCAAACCCAGGACCTTATTGCTGTGAAGCAAGAATGCTTTTCACTGTGCTACCGAGCTGTTTAAGGATTCAGCATTCAGTAATTGGTGACTGGAAAATGTTTGTTTGAATGGAATCTCAAAACAGGCCCCACCGTCTGAGCACTGCTGGCAGTTGTCCAGTGCCCCCCCCACAGTATCAAAAACAGCCGGCATACGCTCCATATCCCCCTGTCAACAGTGACTTAAATTACTTTAAATCTAAATTTACAATTGCATCTGTAGCCTTGAGGAATTAGGGCATTTTAAATTCTGTCTTTCGAAGAAGTCTGTAGATAGCCCCCCTCGTTACTTACTCCCTCTCCTCCTCTTCTGCTCCTCGGTGAACTGGACATGTCAGTTATCATCACTAACAACACACTGGAGACTGCATTGCAACACAAACCCCACATACCAACCACTGCTCTGCCACACTGGAGCACTGTAATCATCCAGCCATCGAACGGCTGTTTTCCTGGCCTTCTCGTAGCATGAATAATAAATATAAGTCATCTCTGGTTGTTCTTTACTCACCGGCTACAGTGAGGGAACAGTACTCCGGAGGATTTTCTTTTTCCCCGCAGACCCTTGTGCTGTGAATACAATTTCAATCGCATAAATGTGTGATTGGATTTGAGAGAAACGTGTTGTTGGCTGGAGCGGAAGGTCTTTGAGGTGAGTAAGTCATGAGCTACGTGTCAACGCCAGCTGAGGAAAACACATGCTGGAATACCGAAGCAGAGATATCCTTTGTAACCTAAAAGGCCCTTCTAAGCTTCATGAAAAAGTCATAGTGTCTTGGAGGAACTCTAAAACTTTTATGCTTTATTTAAATATTGAATCTGGATAAAGCTAAGTAAAGCAAGGGGAGGAGGGCTGGTTGCAGGATGCTTTGCCACCTGCAGACAAGGTTTAAATGGAGAACACGGGCCATAGAGTGTGGGATAAATGTTGTCACTGAGCACAATCTCCAGATGTCAGCGTTTCTGTCCCTGTTTCTTTCAGGTATTACGCCAGTTAGTCCCAGGGCTTGCACAGAGACACACACTGACAGGCAACCAATCACTCATTCACTAGAAATTCCTAATGCATGCAAGAAAATGCAGACTCAGGCCCCAGGATCAAACCCCCAACCTCATTTTTGAGAGGCAGAAGAAGTAACCACGCTGCCACTGTGTGCTCCCTAAACCTAAGCCTTCTTTTAGCCTCCTGAAAAAGTATTGGAGGAAGTCTAAAACCTCTTTGCTTCATTTAAAACAGGCTGTTTGCAGGATGCTTTGCCACAAGTTTCGAACATGGCCTATGAGAGCGGGATAAATGTTGTCACTGAGCACGATCTCCAGTGTCAGCATTTCCGTCCCACTCTGCCTCTCCCTTTAAGGTATTTCCTCAACGCTGCATTTGTCAAACCTCAGTATAATGATGTGGTCAGCGCTATATTTGGAAGAAGGGCCTGATGGCAGAGTTGATGTGTGTCACTGTCCAGTACAGGGTGCTCTATGACACTCTGGTTATTGGACATGTGGCCTGTACAAACTGACTTGTACATTTGTCCTGTGAGACATATGAGATCTGGGTCTAACTTTTAGATTTTCTTCTTTACAGTGGCTATATTATGCCTGTATTTATCTTTTTAAACTAATCTTGGTCACCTCTAGAAGACCATTGCACATTTAACAACCTTTAAAAACAATATGTGACTAAAAGAAAGCGTTTTTTAATACTTACTTTACTACTGCCATAAAGAAACAGGTGCAGCAGAGTGCAGTGGAGTTGAGTCTTTTGAACAAAACCATAGAAAAAGTCTTTAAATTTCCTTTAAAGATGCCATTTTACTACAAAATGAAAAAAATCATTGTGAAGAATCAGGAAATAGAGTTTTTTGGATAAAGGAGTGAGAGCAGACTGGATATAGAGGACTTGTTGATTGGTCAGTGCTTCCTGGAGTGGGTGGAGGTTTGTGGAACCGCGTGTTCTGAGACCTCAGAAACTCAACACCAGAGACTACAGGATTACATAAGCATCCATGAATGACACACAACACAACTTCAGATGTGTTTTAATGAGGGAACAATGTTATAACATGATAGAAAGCTCAAAAAATTTATTTTGCTTTATATAGCCCCTTTCAATTTACCCGGGATTGGAATTGGCACAAGAAGAAGGCTTGTGACACCTTGCTGTATTTTATACTGTTTACACATAAAAGCTTGCATTTACCAGAAAATTACTAACTTTTTCTATAATGAAAAGTAAGTGAAGGTTCTTTATTTAAAAATTTCTGACTTCCACTCTAACTGTGGGTTTTCTCTGTGTACTTTGGCTTTCTGCCACCGTCCTGTGGGTGAACGGGTGACTCTAAATTGCCCCTAGTGAATGAATGTAAGAGTGAATAGTTGTATGTTTGATATATCTCTCTGTGTGAGCCCCGCAACTAACTGGCCATTGTCCAGCTAGACGGTGGACGGACTAACACAAAAAAGCTCCCCTAGCAAAAATAACATCATTTTGACTTAATCAGCTGTTTTACACATACTAAAAAAAAATAAATAAATAAATAAAAACTCTTTGTAAACAAGGACTGAGTGAGTTATTGAATTCAGTGTGTTTTTGGTGAGCTTGGTATAATTGTGTGTTCAAATGTTAGCAAACCATCAACATTTTAAGCCTGCAACTTCTTTTCATACTGAGCCACTGCAATTTATTACATAAATGGGAAAACTGTCATTGCTATTTTTGTGGGAATTCTTGTATGTAAAATGCCACATCAATAATTTTCATTTCTAAGAGAAATGCCCTGGGCCATGTTGCCCATTAATTTTCAGTTTACTCGCTAAATCGGAGAGTTGATGATACCACGCTGACCTCCACCATCAAACATGTTTCAGAATAAGAGTAATATGACTGTAGCTGAGGCAGGATTATATGAATGTGCAGTTTAGTGGCAGGAGAGTGAGTGTGTCAAGTTACAACACAGACCACCTCAGAAACAAAAATTCTGTGATGATTTTTATGAAAAAGCAACAGGGATTTGATCATTTTGTATGCATTTATTTATAGTGGTGGTAAGCCATGTCCTGGGGCAGACTGATAGAGACATGGCAGCTATACTGAACCTTCTCTGACCACAAGGGGCATACACAGGGTTTTAGAAATACTGAGGTCTATCATGGTGACAGCCTGTTTAGTCCAGGTTTAATCCTGGTTTAGTCTTTGTTAGGTTCTGGTTTGGTCCTTGTTTAGTCCTAGTTTGGTCCATCTTTAGTACTGGTTTAATCCTGGTTTGATTCATGTTTAGTCCTGGTTTGATCCATGTTTAGACCTGGTTAAGTCTTTGTTCAGTCCTCGTTTGATCCTGGTTTAGTCCTGCTTTTTGCCTGGTTTAGACCTGGTTTAGTTTCCAGTTGTGCCTCCTAAAAAAACTACAGCTGACTCTGAAAATTTTAAATTTCCCAAGTGTCTAATAATTTAAACTTAAAACTCTGAAGTTGGAATGTAATGATGTCTAAATCTCACGGTACAGTACTATCATAATATTAACATCATGGCATGATATTTAGTATTGTGGAGAGGAAATGTAGAAATGCTCACAATAACAAAATGTATTCTATAAAAATGCCTTGACGAAGCCTTCAGTGCAATAATTATCTTAATTTTTTAAAAGATTAAGACTAAATATGTGTTAGGTGCTGCTCATAGGTGCTATGAGCAGTATATATTTTTTATATTTCATAAAAAAATGTACATGTGTCCCAATATATGAGGTAAACATGTTTAAATTAGGGCTGGGAAAATTATCACGTTAACGCAGTGTGTAAATTTATTGTTTTAATCGCGTTAATTTCAATTGATGCATCGATAAATTTGATCATAACAAAAATATTGCGACGACACTGACAGAGGCAGAAATGTGCCGCAGGTCTTCCGCGCAAGAAATGCCCTGTGCGAGCGTAGAAGAAGACACCTTTCCCTTTCCTGTGGGCAAATGAGCAAGCTATAGCAACATCAGTGACCAAAAAGACACATTGCTAAATGGACAATTCTGCTTCAAATCATCACCAGACCGGCAATATAGACAAAACAAAAGTTATTTGCAGTCTATGCAAGGGTGAGTTCAATTACCACCGGAGTATTTGTTGGTTGTACCTTATTTAGGCAAGCTTTCTCAATGAAGACAAGTTACAGGTCTCAAAGAGACTATTAATTTATTTTCTTTGCAAGTTTTGTTTGCATTGCACAAGTTTACAGTAAAGTATGTGAAGGTTAATTCAAAATAAACTTTATAAATTTACAATTTTGTGTTTGTACGTGAATTCATAATGCCATTAATTATAATCGCAATTAATTTTTTTCAGATTTGCAGTTAATTAATTATTTCTTTTTAATCGATTCCCGGCCCTAGTTTAAATCAAATATTAGTTTTACTGATACAGTTGAAAAATATGTTTTACATAATGACCAAGTTATTTTTGCTTGTATTTTTTTTGTTTTGGTTCTAAAACTGCATTGCTGACCGTCCAATCAGAAAAGAGACCATTGTTTGGATTTAGACTGCAGCACCGTTTTCAAACCAGTAGAGTGCATGCTGCTCACAGTACCTTTAATAACAGTCATTTTATAATGTTGGCTGCACTGAAGCTGAGCAAAGGATCATGGCCTATGTAGTTCCCTGTGCTTCCCGCTGCAACAAAACATTGCATATTAGCCTCAAGAGCTTACCATTCCATATTGTAAAAGTCTATAATATTAAAAGTAAAGTCTACGACAATATTGTGAGACTTTTGATATTGCAATATCACAATATTGTCAATTATGTTTCATCCCTAATTTGAAGAATTTATGTACTTGCCTGAATATACAAGGTGGACATTGACAAATTAAAATAGTGTGGAATAGTCAGATCATTTCAATAGTTCAATTCAAAGCGAAATGCATATATTATATTGATTTGGTACGCACATAATGGTAAGCATTTATCAATTGTAAACACAGTTAATTTTGTATCTTAAAAATAGAAAAGGACATAATCTTCATAATTTATGTTAATAAATGCATTGTGTGTACTGAATCTAAATTATATATACCTTGACTACTATATACCTGACTACTTGACTACTTTTTCCACAATATTTTATTTTATTGACATTCTACATTTCAAAGGCAAGTCTAAAGAGGATCCCTATGACTTTTTTTTTTTTTTTTTTTTTTTTACCAGCAGGTGCACTTGCTGTACAGACTCCTACTCGTTTCACACTTGGTTTACTTCTGCATTTCACTAACATACATATATATTCTTACACATAAACACCGCAGGCCCTTCATCTGAGCACAGTTTTAATCTATTAACTACAGTGTGCTTCAGGAGCTGCCATTATATATATTTCCTTTCACACTTCACTAGGCTGGGCTCTCACGTGTGTTCCTCTGACAACACCTGCAAATACAGTATCGTACAATCTCAATATGGCAATTCTCCAAAGTCATTTTCAATTACGCTTCAGTGAATTTTGCATTAGAGAAGCAGAGAGATTGTGCATCGGTCGCCTCAGGTAAAAAAAAAAAAAAAAAAAATACACAAAAAAAGAAAACGCAGTTGGTTTCGTTGTATGCCTCTGAAGTTTGTACAAGAGCGCGGCCCCGAGTGAGAGTTGATCCCACTGATAAACTCCCTGACAGCTTGTACATTAGGACTGTACCCATGCTGAGATATGCTCTGCTGATCCTAGCGGCGATTATTAAAAACTGCTGCATGTGCACTGCCTTCAACTAAAGAGATGGAGCAACACATTTTTCATGTTTTCTTCACATCTTCAGATCTAATGCATGATCAGCAATGTTATTCACATGACAAGAAGCATTGTAATAAACGTTAAATTACTGATGAAAAGTACAACCCTAAATTTAAAAAAAAAAAAAAAAGTTGGGAGGCAGTGTTAGATAAAAATCAAATCCCAAGGAGCAGTATGTTAGTCACAAAAGAAGAGTGGTTCCCAAAGTGGGGTCCAGGGCCCCCTGGTGGGCTTTGACAGTGCTGCAGGGAGCCCCCCTGAGGTCATCTACATTAAGTACATAAAAAAATTGAGTTTGAAATTAATTACAATTGAGTTACTTATTTAAAAATACAAATTTGAAGCAATTTTTTGTAGTATTATTTGTAGTATTTTGGTAGTATTATTTTGGTTGTATTCAAAGTATTTTTGTACTATTATATCTAGTATTTATAGTAGTGTTTGCAGTATTTTTGTAGTATTATTTGCAGTATTTTTATTGTTCTACTTGAATCATTTGCACTTTTATTTGTAGTTGTATTCATAGTATTTCTGTACTATTATTTCAAGTAGTTGTAGTAGTGTTTGTAGTTTATTATCATCTGAATTAATTTTGTAGTATTATTTGTGGTATTTTGGTAGTATTATTTGTAGGTGTATTCAAATTATTTTTGTACTATCATATCTAGTACCTATAGTAGTGTTTGTAGTATTTTTGTAGTATTTTTGTTGTTGTACTAGAAGCATTTGCACTATTATTTGTGGTTGTATTCATAGTGTCCCTGTACTATTATTTCTATTAGTTGTAGTAGTATTTGTAGTATTTTTGTATTATCTGAATTAATTTTGTAGTATTATTTGTAGTATTTTGGTCCTGTTATTTGTAGTTGTATTCATAGTATAGTTCTTAGTATTGTTTGTAGTATTTTTTTTAAGTATATTTAAGTATTTTTGTGGTTGTATTTGAAGCAGTGAAGTCTTCATAACCTTAACTTTTTTATAGAAATCTATGAGGAACAACATAACATATAATTTTGAATATAACAAAGTTTTATTGTTGGGGGTCTGCATGGATTTGTCTGACTTTTAAGGGAACTACAACACTTCTGACTTTGGGAAAGGCTGCAATCGATCATAAACAACATACCAACTACTGAAAGTGAGACATTTTACTCTCTCATGCAAAATAATAGCTCATTTGGTATTTGATGGCAGCAACAAATCTCAAAAAAGTTGGGACTAGGGAAACAAAAGGCTGATAAAGCAATTGGTACTGATGATAAACTATTTACATTTACATTTTCCAACAATAAGCAACATTTCAGAAAGTTGCTGAGTATAAAAGATGTAATTTAGAAAGGCATAGTCTCTATTATTAGTATTGGATGTATGGGGTGTTTTATGCTTGTAATGAAAAATCCCACTATTAACACTAAAAGAAAAATTAAACCACAACCAAAACCAGACCAGCGTATAATACACTGTACTGCAAAATACACCAAGAACCAGTAAAATATTCAACCATAACAAGAACCATTAAAATAATGACTAAATTATGCCCTTTGGCCCTCTTAAAGAGTAACATGTGATTAGTGTTATTGTAATGCAACAGTGGCTTTTAAACATGCTTTTTGCAAAATTAATTAATTTCTAGATTAGTTCTGTGCTTGTTACGTCCCAATTAGAGCTAAATGAGGACCCTTAACCAATTTATGTGGTTAATGTTTGGTTAGTAATCCTTTAGAAAGTTTTTTTTTTTTTTTTTTTTTTTTTTTAAGATGGCAGACATGTAACGGTAATGTGAGAAATATCCTAATCAGACTTTTGTTCATTATGATAATTATCTAGTAATTAATAAGTATGAATTACTTGGGGCGACAGTGTGCAGTGGGTTAACCATTCACACCAGCCAGAGGGTCACTGTGTCCCTGGGCAAAACACTTCACCCACACTCTTAGAATGGATGTGTTACATTTCTACACAGTTTTTGTGTTACTACTATTTTAACACATGTTGTGTTAAAATGTCAAATGTATGTGTTATGTTTTTTTTTTTTTTTTATTACACAAGTTGTACACATGAGATGTGTTAAACTATTATCCAGTCACAAAGCTGCATCATCTAACTTTAAAGCCCAGTGACGATTGTCAGACGTCCTGACTGCGGAGCTGTTGTGGGCGAGGAGAGAACTGTTTAAAGGTAAGCTGGCATTTGTTGCTGCTATTTCACATTATTTTTTAATCATGCAAATCTGTAATACATTTTTTGGGGGAGGTAGATGTAGGTGTAAGCAACTCTGTACTTTTCTTGTAAAAGTTTACCAATTTCTCGGTACCAATACCACTCATATGTGTGTCTGAGCACTACAGTAAACCTGTCCCAGCTCCTGTGTAGCTAACGCCGCTCTCCGTTCACAGTTCTCGGTCTGAAGTGACAGCAGCCAGCGGGACTCGCTAAGTGCACTCCGACCAGGGCCAGACTCACCCCCGCCCCGTGAGAGGGACCAGCGTGAGACAGAGCAGACGTATTAGCTCTGTGTTCAAACTTGTTTGCTCGGTTTTACTGCCTTTCAGAAAGTAGTTTGTTATTAACAGCGGGCTAATGCAAAACTTACATGATGCGATTATGTCACATCACCACAGAGCTGCGTGAAAGTTTGGTCTGGTTTAGACCTGGTTTACAATCAGACTTGTTTTTGACTGGGTTAAGACCTGGTTTAGACCTGGAGGGGGGTTATGGTCAGGGGTTAACGAGTGTCACCTTTTTGACCATGGATGAGTTTTTGGTGACCCTGAAATTGTGGGTCAGGGTCTCTGAAAGCCCTTATCCTGGCTAAATTAGACAAAATTGTGAAACATATTCTAAAATGCATGTGCGGTGAATGAAGTAATTTAGAAAAAGTTAGTTTTTTTAAAGTGGGTAAAAATATATATTCTCCACTAACATTTTTCTGTGTTACAGATTGTCAAATGGAGGGGAGTGGGACTCCCAGGACACTTGTGACCATGTCCTGGATGGCAGGGAGATTTCTAAGATGTATCAGCTGAAGACCATTACAGAAATCACTGATGTCTGCAAATGTTCACTAAATTTGGATGCAGAATGTGAAAGACTTCTAAAACACATATTTTAATGAATGTATTGACAGAAATACTTTGACAATAAATTTGAATGAAAATTATGGAGTAGTTCTTGATTTGATGCATTTGATGTATTATTTAAGCATATAACATAAGCATTTTCAACATTTTCATATATATATATATATATATATATATATATATATATATATATATATATATATATATTAGGGCCGGGTATCGATAAAAAAAAAAAAAAAAAACAACTAATTATTCGCAAATCTGAAAAAAAAAATTGTGATTAATAACTATCAGTTATTAATCGCAATTAATCGCGACTAATCGTATTATAAATTCACGTACAAACACAAAATTGTAAATTTAAAACATTTATTTTGAATTAACCGTCACATAATTTATTGTAAACTTGCAATGCAAACAAAACTTGCAAAGAAAATAAATGAATAGTCTCTTTGAGACCTGTAACTCAGACAAAGTTTGCCTAAATAAGGTACAACCAACAAATACACAAAACTTACCTAAAAAGCATGTGTAATCTCTTTTAGAACTTTAACAAAAATAAGTTTAATTCTTCAATTAATAACAATTGTTGTGGTTCACAACAGTGTAAATACTATGAACTGTGTTACTCCAGTGGTAATTGAACTCATCCTTGCATAGACTGATGGATGGAAACAGAAATGGGTTGTCTTCTAGCTCGCAGACCCGTGGCACGTTGCTGCCTCTGTCAGTGTCGTCGTAATATTTTGGTTGTGATCAAATTAATGGATGCGTTAATTGAAATTAACGTGATTAAATCAATAAATAACGTACTGTGTTAACGTGATCATTTTCCCAGCCCTAATATATATATAAAGTGTGTTGAAAGTAACACAGCATTGTGTATTTTTTATTTTTATATTAATTTTGTATTTTAACCCTGTAGCACCCTCTGTTGCAAATATGCAGCACATAATTCAAAAATCATGGCAAAAAAGTAGGAGTCTTTTTTTTAAATGCATTAACTAATTCATGAATGCTGCTTACCAAAAATATTGACAAATTTTTGTTCTTACCCATTTCTGTTGACTAAAATTTAGCACGGATGATTTTTTCCAACAAATATTTTTATGTCTGGGTTCTACGGGGTTAAATTCATTGTGTTTTTTAATTTTTTTAACAGATCTTTGTGTTAAAATATTTAACACATGTGATATGTTGAATACGCCAACACACTGACTGTGTTGAAAACAACACATTTTGTGTTGTCCTTGACACAGGGTTGTGTTAAAATATAACACATTATGTGTTGTTTTTAACACATCTGTTTTAAGAGTGCACATTGCCTAGCTCCTGTGCCCATCCTGTTGCACTGTGGTGACCCTCTAATAAAAAGGCAGCAGCTTGACAAATAAAAAGAGGGTAGATATAGTCATTTGCTTGCCTGGAGATTCCAGACTCATCCGCGGAGTCTGGTCGCCTTAGAATCAATTCAATTTCTAGGGTGGAGCAAACCCGCGTTAATGGACAGCGGAGTTAGCCAATCAGAAAATGGCGGACGTGACGTTAACAAAGTGACAAGAAAGCGAGAAAGTAAACAAACGGAGTAGTGAAGCCACGAGGGAGGAACGATGGAGTTATTTCAACATTACCTGTACCATATCGCTGAATGAAACAAACTCTCGGCTCCTCGGTGCGCCATCTTTATTGTTGTCAGCGAGGAGACGCGTACAAGTGACGCTGCTCGCGAAGAACACGTGACTTAAATAAACCAATCAAAATGCACGGTACGGTTTGGATTTGAGTAAACCACTGCGGACGGCGTGGTGACCAGACTGATATTTCTCTGTAGAATAACACAGAGACATATCAGTCTGGATTTTCCAGGCAAGTCATTTGCAGGTTCAGAAATGCAAAAAATTCTCAGAAGTTGCTAAAATCTAGGTCTTTACTTGGAAAACACTAAAATAGAACAAAACTAAATATGTAAAGTAATACAAAAGTACTAAGAATTCTTGGTATTGGTGCTTAAAACATTCATTAACACTTTTCTCTTCAATTTTATGCAATTTTTACAATTTAAAGTCAAGGAAAAGCACTTTTATTACAAAGAAACTGATTTTGTGATGGCTTGAAATGTCCTCTTTTGGCTTTGACTGACTTCTGAATGACGTCTTTCTTTAAGCTTTAAGATGCTGCATGTAGGAAGCAAGTCATTATCATCTTAACCAAATAAGTTTTGTCCTATACTTTCTTTAAACTGCCGTATTCCTCCCCATAGTAGTTTCTCAGTTGGCTGGCTCATGTCCAGGGAGCGGTCTTTTGTCTGTGACCTATGGCTTTGGGAGAAATGGCTTTGTCATGGCCCTAGACTTTGCCTTCGGTACAAAAGACTGCAGTGATTCAGACAAATTCAGTGGAAACGTCTGTGATCCATGGAGGCGGCTTCTACCTTTGACCCTTGTGGCTGGGTTCACTAGAGCTCATGATATTTCTCAGTCTGGTGCAGTAGTGGTGTTGGATTAGTCTTTGCATTGTTATAATGGAGACTTTTTAAGAACTGACAGCGGCTCCCCTCATTTATTTTTTGGAGCAACCTGATGATGCTTCACCCTTGA
The DNA here is from genome assembly GCA_020698575.1 of Bostrychus sinensis. Taxonomy (NCBI): domain Eukaryota; kingdom Metazoa; phylum Chordata; class Actinopteri; order Gobiiformes; family Eleotridae; genus Bostrychus; species Bostrychus sinensis. The sequence goes on from CM036243.1 coordinate 28,756,292, forward strand.
ACCAACAGTACATATTGATCAGAGGTAGAAGGAACACTGTACTGAAGTTAAAGTACTATTATTTCAAAATAGTATTACTCAAGTAGAAGTAAAAGTGCCAAGAATAATTATTATATTATATAACTGTATTATTCAATGTAAATTACACAACAAAAATGTACTAAATTTACTGGACATCGAGTTTGTTTTTCCCTCAAAGATGTTTCAGTGTTCATCCAAACACCTTCATCACTTTGAACTTACAGGAAACAGGAAGTCACTGGCATTAAATACACAGCTGAAGGTCACATGATCAATCAGTGTGTGACAAAATGGCAGTGTCACTTGTTCACTTGTTTTCTGAAAGTAAAAAAATGATTAAGTGTAAAGTACAAAGTATTTACTGCTGCTACTACAACTGGTACTAATATTGCCTCTACTACTGTTGCAACTACTGCTAATACTGCTACTGCTACTTTGCCACCATGGTCAAACAATAATTTTTCTCATTTGGATAGTTTTATGGAGTAAAAGTATTTTATACCTCAACAACTGAAAAAACAAAACAAAAAAAAAACCTCATTTAGAGATTTTAAAATGTACTTAAGTAAAAGTACCCTGTTACTTCCTAACTATGTTGCTTCTTTGTTTTCTGTTCCCATTGTGTCTGTGCTGTTTTCGTCTGCTGTACAAACACAAACAGCTTTCTCTGCAGTGCCAAACTAGGGCCAGGCTCGCTGTGGAGAGAGTCAGATAAGCAAGCTTTGGTTTCACTCAGGACAAAATTGCAGCAGACTTCAATTTTCTTTAATTTGCCCATGCTTCAGGGTAACGTGCAATGTTTGTGCAAGGAGGAAACTCAGGCGATTTGTACGGAGATCTCATCCTTTTAGTCTTTGAAGTGAGAGGCAGTGTCTCCAGAGAGCGCGGTCAGCCGTGTTGTACACCACTGCTGGATTGTTCTGCGTTACTGGCAGCCATCTGGCAAAGCCTCACACACATGCACTAAGGCAATTTTCAGGGATTTTAGTTTAGTTTCTTTTTATTTCTCATTCGATGTTCACACAATAAAGGGCATCTTCTCTGGCTGCAGAAGAATGTCTGATTCAGTTTGATAAAGAAAATCATTTGTATATTGGTTCGGCATAAAGGTTTTACTCTGGACACCCTTCCTGACAAAACCCTCCCTATGTATCCAGGCTCGGGAGAGTCACAAGGGGTACACTGGGTTGTGACCCCCTTGTAGCCGGATTAAGGTTAAGGTGTTCTTAACTAAAAGTACCGTTATGAGAAACTAATATTACTTAAGTTGTAGCAGGAGTAGGAGCAGAAGTATTCCAAAAATGTCTAAACATATTGGATATAAAGTTTATTTGTGTAAAAAGTATATTGCAACTACCACCACACTACTACAACTACTTCTATTACCACTACTGCAACAACTGCTAGTACTACTACAACTGTGTGTCCTACTATTAGCCCTGCAATTACTACTACTATTAACACCACGGCTCCTCATCCACCAACCTACTACTATTACTAGCCACTTTGCAACTCAATTACTGATTTGAACAATTTACTATCTAGTTTAGGTAAAAGTGTGTTTTTAGAATAGGTCAAAAAGTACATTTTACTTCAAAAATCAACTTAAAGGGACTCTTTTATACTTTTATTTATCTTTTTAAACCATCTTCGTCACCTTTAGAGCGGCATTTATACAACCTTTAAAAACATTATGTGACTACTGACTTTTTTACTGCCATAAAGAAACAGGTGAAGAGATCAGAAGAGTGCAGCTCTGTTACGCTCTTATGAACACAATTAAAGAATAAAAATATTTTCACGTCCTTAAAAAAATTGTATTATGCCATTTTACTACAGTGTACACTGTTGTTTTTGGATGCATGATTGAGCGCAGACTGGATGTAGAGGGCTTGTTGATTGGTCAGTGCTTCCTGGAGTGGGCGGAGGTTCATGTAACTGAGCGTTGGCACGGCCTCAGAAAGGCCATGCCTGAGAATACAGGATTACACAAACGGGCGTGAATTAAGCAAAACAAAACTCCAGGTTTGTTTTTGGGAAGGGAACATTACAACATGGTAAAAGGAGTGGAAAAAAGCTGTATTTACCCTTTATTAAGAAAACTACTTGAGTAAAAGAAGCAGTAATATACAGTTACTTACCCCTTCTGCTGCAGACTAGGATTTAAATCCTTTTTATGATCATTATAAAGGTAAGTGTTTGTATCTGAAAAGCACTTATGTAATTCAGCTGTTTAAAATGGAGCGTGTATGATAGCAAAGCCAGTGTTTTAAATCTGTTCCATGGTGCTTTTTTTGCTGATTTGATGTGACATCCGGAGACAAATCTGCCTTAATCGTCTTCTCTGATAGACACAAGCACATTTTCTGCCTCTTTCACTGTGAGGCAATAAAGCTGTAATTCCACACAAACAGAGAGAGAGGTAGATCGCACTGCACAAAATTATACCGAGCTTCAAATTCAATGTGTACAACCACCAAGGCACTGCCAGTATTTTCCTCTTCATCATTGCATTAGTTTTTGACACTCGCTCAAAAACACGGCCTACATTTCGTTTCTTTCCCGATGGCCAGACACAACAAGAGCGTCTCGGTGGATGCCACCAATTGTGAGGAATTTAGTGGAAAACAGATCAATTAAACACATGCCAGTGACTGAATAGTACAGCTTGGGTAAACATGCTAATCAAATGCTAATTATGATACAATGGTTCCTCTGCAGACGTTCATTAAACTTATTAGATTACACAAGTGGAGGTTATGCAATGTAATCTTTGTCAACAAATGAGGCCGCGTGCGTGCTGCCTTTGTTTTTCCACTGACTAAGATCATATCTGTCAGTGGATGTGTGCGGGCTATAATTGGATTGTCATTTACAGAGAGATTGTGGTACATTTACTCAAGTGCAGTAACTTTCTGGCACAATTCTTTTGAGTTTCAGAGTATGAAATAACACTGTCTTGAGTGTCTTTGTGAAGACCTGCAAAAGATAAGCAATGGAAAATGCATAAATTAAATACTTAGTTTTGCTACTCATAGTCCGCAGCATCAAATCCTGACTTGGAGAAGTGGAAGAAGTACTCTGAATCTAAGTAAAAGTACTGCTATTAAAAAGAAATATTACTTAAGGAGAAAAAAAAGTTAAAAACATAATTGTTATTTGAGTAAAATTAAAAAGAATTAAGTTTGCTTAAGTTGAGAGTACTTATTAGTACTACTGCTACTACAACAACTGGCAATAGTCTCTTATAGTGCTTATATAGGCTTATAGTGCTGTGGGTTCAATGGGCTCCGGTACTTACAACAGGAATAAGTGGAAGAAGAAGACTGAATGAATAATAGATATTTGATATTTTAAAAGTATAAGAATAAGAATACCTTTATTAGTCCCACAGTGGGGAAATTGCAATTTTCCCTTAAGAATTTAAGTGAAAGTGTTTCAAAAAATATACTCAGAAAATATAGATATATATTTTTTTTATATCCAAAAATATGCTTTAATAACTTGCTTTGGTAAAACTAATTACAGCATTATAGCTTTGAGCAGGTGTTGGCTGTGTAACACAGCTGCAGGTTGAGTCACAACATAATGTTCCCTACCTACTCACTAACAGCACTCAGGTTTTCATGTGTAGTTATTGGTGGCTAATGGTCTTTTGTCCACTTGAAATATATTTATAAAAAAAATAACAATTCAATTCAACCTTTTTTTTTTTACATATTTCTGTTCACTGAAGTCTGCTCAGTGTCCTGGAAAGACACCGCTTTATCACAGGATGTCTTCTGCATTGTGATTTTCCATATATTATAGTAAACAAAACGGACACAAAATTTGACTCAAGCCGAACATAAAAAGTACGCAGGACAAATACCATGAGGGCGGCCTCTTTGTCATTTTGACATCTCCAATAAAATCAGGCCATCTGACTTCTCTTATTGATTAGCTCTCTGCTGTGTAGAGAGTGTGAAGGTTCAGCTCAGTCCACACCAGTGCAGACCGGGGCCACACAGATCACTGCAGCCTCCTAAAGACCCTGGGAAGTGCATTAGGCTGACTAAGTGATGAGGGCTGTACTGGAGGTTGTGCCTGCGCCTGTCATGCCTGGGACAACATATGTTTCTGTGTTATTCATGAAGCCTGCTCTGGGAGACTCTGACAGTTGAGTTCAGTGGTGAAGGCTTTGGATCAGGATCACTCTCAGCGCTGCGCCTCAAATCTCGTCTTCATAAAATTTCATTACTCTATTTCAGGATATATCACGTTAAGATGACATTTCACTTGCACTGTGGTGTCGTAAGCATTTCTGAAGGAAGTGAGAAACTTACAGCATGTGCATCTATCTAAATCCAAAATATCTTGCCCAAATGTGCATTTTGTAAAATACTGTAGGATATAGTAAAAGTTTGAAGTCTCTCAAAATAACTTAAAACTTAGTTCCTTTTGACTTTTCCCTTGGGTCTTCAATAGAAAGCATCTGCCTCCTTGTGTGCAGTGAGGTGCATGTTGCACGGGGCATGGGTCTTTACGGCGGATGTCCTATCAGACACAACCCTCTTCATTTGTCTGGGCTTGGGGCCGGCACAAAGAGTACACGAGCTTGTGGCCCCCTGTGGCCAAGGCACGAGTGGACAAACTGAGCACTACTGGAGTAGAAGCACCTTAATGAACACTAATGAGCACACAAAAATAAGAAAATATCCAAATTATACATTAAGCTGTCTATTTTATCACATTTTGTCAAGTTGCATCTAGATTTCTACCTGGGGAAAAAAAAAATGAAGGAATGAGAAATGAATGAAGAAATGAAGAAATTAACTTCTAGAGACGTTTCCTCACACTCTGAGTCAGGTATCTCCACTTCAGTAGCTTTTTTAAGGTTTTTATTTAGAGATATGATTCCTAGCCTTTTTTATTGAATATTTTACTCTTAAAAACATGGGAAAACTTAATTTTTTGCTATTATCCAGGTTACTGAAACACAAAATACGATATTCATATTCCTTCCATCTAATATGTCAACAAAATGAACCAAGAATTTTAAATCAGGTTCTATCTAATATTCAGATTTTCAAATGTATGGAAATGAGCACTTTTTAAAGTAGATAATGGCTACTTTGCAGAAATTATAAAATTGTAAAATTATAAAAACATTGCTATATTTTTGTTGATGCCAGGAATGTTGTTGTTTGTAACATTTTACTCTATTCACCATTTGAACACAAGATCATAGACTGGATTTACACTAATCAATCTCACCACCAGATGCCAAAAACCACACAGTGCACCTATAAATGTTTGTCATTTTGTTATCTTTCTTGTTATCTCTGCTGTCTCTCCCCATCCACTCAGATAAATACAACTAGTTTTTAGTTACAAATAATTTACACCAACAGGGCTGCCACATTCTTCCCATGCATACCATTTAATCCGCTGTCTAACTCATTACTGGGCTTTGTAATCAGGGCAACTGCAGTGTCTCTCTGAGGCATTCGGCGACTCAATTGGAATAAAAAGAAATCTCTTTGCAATTTCCACTGAAGGAGAACGAGCAGCCAGTCTGACTAAAAGAGGAAGGTATCATCTTCATTTTCTTCGGAAAACCGTGAAGTCACCCGCAGATATGAATGGGACTGATGCCAGGATGTGGGCGGGTGCCTCTGTCCCCGAAGACAGAAGTGTTTGAAAATGAACATAGCTTTGATAAAGAAAAATAAGGCAAAGGCTAGGAGAGTGCTGTCAGTGTTGTGATATTGTTCTTAAAGGTGGATTTTATAGTTACTACTGACACAACTAGTTCTACACCTATTATTTCTACTGCTCTCTGAATCTTGAGATAAAACTCTAATTTAGATATTTAAAACTAGGGCTGTTAATTCACAAAAACACGGTGATTTGATATACAGTTGAAAGAAAAAAGTATTGGCACCCCTTGGAAATACTAAGATTTGTGCATGATTTGGTCATAAAATGTGATATGATCTTCATCTGAGTCACAACAATAGACAAACACAGTCTGCTTAAACTAATGCTGCATAAAAAAATACATTTTTTCACGTTTTTATTGGGCATTTATCTAAGCATTCACAGTAAAGGGTAGAAAAAGTATTGGAACCTTTGGATTTAATAACTGGTTGATTTGGCAGCAATAACCTCAACCAAACATTTTCTGTAGTGAAGATCAGAAGAGAGAGTTTGAAGAGGTCACTAGGAAGAATTTTTGACCATTCATTTTTACAAAACTGTTTTAAGTTCAGCAATATTCTTGGGATGTCTGGTGTGAATCGCTCTTTTGAGGTCATGCCACAGCATCTCAAATGGCTTGAGGTCAGGACTCTGACTGGGCCACTCCAGAAGGTGTATTTTCTTCTGTTGAAGCCATTCTGTTGTTGATTTGCTTCTATGTTTTGGGTCAGTGTCCTGTTGCATCACCCATCCTCTGTTGAGCTTCAGTTGGTGGACAGATGGTCTTAGGTTTTCCTGCAAAATGTTTGGATAAACTTGGGAATTCATTTTACTGTTGATGATAGCAAGTTATCCAGGCCCTGAGGCAACAAAGCAGCCCCAAACCATGATGCCCCCTCCACCATACTTCACAGTGGGGATGAGGTTTTGATGTTGGTGTGCTGTGCCTTTTTTTCTCCACACATAGCGTTGTGTGTTCCTTCCAAACAACTCAACTTTGGTTTCGTCTGTCCACAGAAGATTTTGCCAGTAGTGCTGTGAAACATCTAGGAGCTCCTTTGCAAACTTTAAACATGCAGCAATATTTTTTTGGGACAGCAGAGGCTTCCTCTGTAGTGTCCTCCCATGAAGTCCATTCTTGTTTAATGTTTTACCTATTGTAGATTTGTCAACAAAGATGTCAGCTTGTGCCAGAGATTTCTGTAAGTCTTTAGCTGACACTCTAGGATTCTTCTTGTCCTCACTGAGCTGACGCTGGTGCTCTTGCAGTCATCTTTACAGGACAACCACTCCTAGGCAGTGTGGTCACAGTATTGAACCTTCTCCATTTATAGACAGTTGCTCATACTGTGGACTTAACATCAAGGCTTTTAGAGAAACTTTTGTAACCCTTTCCAGCTTTATGCAAGTTAACAATTCTTACTTGTAGGTCTTCTGAGAGCTCTTTTGTGCGAGGCATGGTTCACATCAAGTAATGCTTCTTCAGAATGGCAAACTCAAAACTGGGGGGTGTTTTTTTTTGGTCAGGGCCACTTTAAGCCACTTCTCCAATCTTCTCACACTGATTGGACTCCAATTAGCTCTTGAAGAGGTCACTAGCCTAGGGGTTCTGTTACTTTTTCTACCCTGTACTGTGATTGTTTACATAAATGCTCAATAAAAAAAAAAAAAAGAAAGAAAGAAAGAAAAAAATGTAATTTTTTGACCAAATCACACAGAAATCCTAGTATTTCCAAGGGTGCCAATACTCCTTCAACTGTATATCGTGATATCCTGACACTAGTTCATATATTATTGGTTGTGTCAGGCCCATTGAGAGGAGAAGAGGCAAAGAAGTGTGTTATCCAGGGCCTCAGGGTCAGAGGATCCCGTAAATAGTCCCTCGTCTTATTTTTTCTATTATAATGGGCCCATGTGAAGCCTTTTAGCCCCGGGCCCTTGCAAACCTGTCAGCAGGCCGAGGTTATGTTCGTGTGATGACAGTGTGAGACTTAGGTCAAGGGCAGGCAGAAATTCTTCGATGGGATTTGCTGCTAAAGAATAAAAAATGCAAATGTCTTGGCCTGGTTTATAGTTAATATCTTTGCAAGTACTGGGTCTATTGAAAATAAACAAAAGGTGGCATAAAGTTCACCACAATGTGAAGTGGCCATATTATTCAATCAAACAGACTTGATTTTTAGGCAGAACATTAATCCACACATAAATATAGTGAGTTTAAGCATTTGCCAAAGTAGAAGTTGGATTTGTAATCATGAATGGCTAATGCTCTATATAAAGCAGAGGCTGTGTGTTGTTAATACTTTGATATTGTACTTGAAGGCGAGTTCAATAGTTACTAGTGCTGATGAATTCATGCGGAGTTTCCTGGGACCAGACTGGCTAACAGGCTCATTCCCACTGTTCAATTATTTACACCCGTGGGTCCAGGAACATCCACACGCTTTTGCACTCGTCATATTTTATTTCATATTAGTCATTGGTGCGAGAATTAATTATTTACAATGTTCGTTCCCTAGACTCTTTCTACTACAGATGATTGGTTAACCTGCCTCTGGTAAATTGGTTTCACTCCAGCTTCCTGTACATGTGCTGTAGCATACCAACCACTGAGCGCCTGTAATGTGTGGAGAGCTTTCCTATTTACTGCTGCAAAATAAATATTAACAAACATGAACCGTGCAGCGTCTGTTTGTTTACCGGATTTTACAGCAATCACTGGAGTTCCTTTGTCCATTTTATGCACAGATTTTGAATTGTTTTGTTTGTTCCATCTAGATCCACTGACTATGGCTCCACGTATGAGAGGATGAATGACAAAGTGGGTTCAAAGACAGTCCTGAGTTACCTCTATGTGTGCCCAACAAACAAGAGAAAGGTAAGTCTAAGTTTCTCTTCTGTTTGTCTTTGGTGTAAGTGGGATATTGCACTATAAAAAGGGGTATGCTACTATAGGCTATGTAAAAGACACTTACAATGACTTACCAAAAATTGTGGAAAAGAAAATAAACAACAAAAACAACAATTATTGCTGAATGTCCTGTAATCTACTTTACAACTGGGTGACAGAGCATACAAACACCATCACAATAACATAATTACTTAAATATAAATCCTCATTATCTTCCCTTCTTGTTCCTTAGAGTGGCTTTTTATGTGGATATTACTGTAGCAAAAAGGTGTGTGTGTGTGTGTGTGTGTGTGTGTAAATAGATTTGTCTGTAATAAGATGTGTGTAGCAAGTTTTCTGTTTGCGTAATTAGATTTGTGCATGCAACATTTGTTTTGTGTGTGTGTATTAAGATTTGTGCATGCGTAATAAGTATTTTGTGTGCGTATTAAGATTTGTGTGAGTGTAATACATTTTGTGTGTGCATCATACATTTTGTGCGTGCGTAAAATAATTTGTGTAGCAAAAAGATTTGTGTGTAATTAGAGCTTTGTCCGTGAGACTTAGAGCTTTTAGCACTTTTACATTTACAGATCATCATCATTTTACACACACACACACAGATCGTATTATGCACACACAAATGTAATTACACACACAAAATGTATTACACACGCACAAATTGTATTACGCACGCACAAATCTTGATACACACACATCTTAATACAGACAAATCTGTTTATACACGCACAAATCTTTTTGCTACAATAATAGCCCCATACTTTTAACATTATTCTTGAGAGCATGTATTTTTACATCTCTTTTGTACTGCAAATGTTTTTGTGGTGCATTAATGTTCAGGTTGTTGTGGGACAAAACATTATTTTTCACAATCTGTTGCTGCCTCTCTGCAGCTATAAGTTCTCGTCTCCCTACACAAATTTCATGCACTAGTTCACAGGTTTTTTTAGGGTCAACACCTGAGGTTAACATAGTAGCACAGCATTAGATGGTGTAGTTGAAAATGCACAAAATAACTTTTGTTGCTGCGGCGTAAAAGACTGCTTCAGAGACAGACAATACTAGCAGATACAAAATAAATGTCTGTCTTTATTTACCCTTGTGTACGCTTAGAAAACACTGCCCTTTTGTTATCTCAGTGGATGAAAACCTCTCTTGAATTTAACTGCTGCCAAAATGTAGCCGATGAAAATTGTTTGCGACATTTTTCCTTAATTCCATTGATCTTTCTTGGTTTGAATTGAAATGACAAAAAAAGAAAGAAAAAAAAAATCAGAACAATTACCTGTTTAATTGCCCAATTTGTGAGTCACTGATGTGGGTGAAAAACACATAAAATGGACTATTTTTCATATTTAAATGTAGTGTGAATTTTTTAGCTTTTTGTGCAGCATCAGAGTTTCTTATGGTGGATTTTGCCCCATTGACTTGCATTATAACACTTTTATGATTGTCCTGTCATGTACTGTGGGGCATGGGTGGACATGTGTATTAATAACTTTTTTATTTGTGATATTTTCCCTTCTTTATGAATAAGGATTCTCCTGGCCACCACCAATATATATTCTTCATCTGAAAGCCTTATAAAAGAATTATATATACCGGTGCAAAAATGACTTAGAAACACTAACAGCTGCTAGCCATCTGCCAATGTCTTTATTGTGAAAAGACTTCTGTCAATTAGTTTTTTATTTTATTTTTCAAGAATTAAGTTAAGTAATGCTGGTTCTGTCTCACCATCTGCTTCTATCTGGAGTCGATTCAATTTGATGAAAAATAGTGGACGCCTTTACTTTGGCTGTGTTTGATGAAGTAGGTAATTGATCGGCCAAAGGAAAGTGTTTATGAGGAGGAACTGTTCGGCTTTTCTCACAGTGTCTGGCAGTAAACGGCACTGGCCCACGTGTTGTGAACTCCACTTGCCTGCAGACAGCTTGATAGACAAGCAGAGTTGTAGCCAAGAGGTCAGAGGTCAGAGCAGAGCAAATACGATTGTTATGGAGGGAATGAAAGCTACTCTTTGTCAAGTAGACTGCTTTCCAGCCCTTCTCTGTATCTCTGTATGGAGAAGCATGCTCCACACCAATCAAGCATAACATTATGACCACTGACAGGTGAAGTGAATAACTCAGATTATCTCGTAATCATGACACCTGTTAGTGGGTGGGATATATTAGGCAGCAAGTGAGCATTTTGTCCTCAAAGTTGATGTGTTATGGGCAAGTGTATGGATTTGAAAAATATGATAGCTGGATATCTGGGTCAGAGCATCTCCAAAACTGCAGCTCATGTGGGGTGTTCCCGATCGGCAATGGTCTGTAGTAATCAAAAGTGGTCCAAGGAAGGGACAGTAGTGAACTGGCATCAGGTGATACACCTTTTAGTCTGATTCAACAGGTGAGCTACTGTAGATAATGCTGGTTCTGATCAAAAGGGCATCACAGTTTGTTGCATAAAGTGCTGCTTAGTAAAGGGCTATATCATCCAAAATGAGCTTTCTGAGCTTTCTACCATGTTATAACATTATTACCTCATCAATACCATACTCAGAGTTGTGTTTTATGTCATTAAGTAACTATTCATCTATTCTCTGGCACGGCCATTCTGAGGCCTCAAAACGCTCAGCTCCACAAACCTCCACCCCGCCCAGCACTGACCAATTAACAAACCCTCTGCATTCAGTCTGCTCTCTTTCATTTATCCAAAAAAACATCTTACAGCTCTGTTTTAATTACTCACAGTTATCATACAACAGTTTAAGGAAGTGATTCTGTCCAAAAGAGTGTAACAGAGCTGCACTCTGTTCTCTATTTCTTATTTTAGCCAGATGTTTTTAAAGGTTGTAAAATGCGCAGTGCTCTAGAGGTGACCAAGATTGGTTTAAAAATATAATAAAAGCATAATATAATATATCCCATAATATTAACTTTAAGCATATATATATATATATATATATATATATATATATATATATATATATATATATATATATATATATATATATATATATATATATACCAATATTAGGCAGGTGGTCACAATGTTATGCCTGATTGGTGTAAGTAAACAATTTAATTTCGATGTAGCTATTTAAATACTGTGGCATAAACAAAGCTAATTCAATATAATTCTGGTGCTAATTACATGAGCTTGTGTGAACCAAATCAAATTTACACAAGCTTATTCCAATATGTCAATGTTTGTTGTTTGTACAAAGCACCATAATCATACAGAGCAAACAGAAATACTATATCCAAGATTGAAAATAAGAAAACAAACAAACAAAAAAAAAAAAACAAGCAGCTTTCCTCAAATATTTACAACAGGCATTGACGTTTTTTTAGACTTATCCATCACCAAAGTTATTCTGTGTTTTGGCGCTGTACAATTCTGCTTAAAAATGCTTTTGTGTGCAGTAATTTTCCAAGTTGACAAGCTTTTAGCAGATTTAAGTCATGATGTTGAAAGCGGCCATTGTTAACTCCAGCAGAAGATGCCATTAAGTTGTTAGGGGAAATATTGGTCCCGAAATGTTTCTGGGAACTACTGTATACTAAAAGGCTGGGTGAACTTGGATAAACTTTTTAGAGTTAAAACAATAAAGACCAAAAAACAAAAAACAAAAACAAACAACAAACAAATGAAAACAGTTGCTCTTTAGAGAAATAATGAAGTATATGGCAGACAGACATGAGTGGCTAACATAATTGCAGAAGTATTCAGCTAAGACAATATCATATTTGTAATAAATTAACTTTATACTATAGAACAATAGAATAAATTAATAAAGAGTGAATTATTACTTAACCTTTTTGCACCGTTAGAAAACACAACCCTTTCCTTTGTTTGGGGAAGAAGACACCTGCTTTCAACTCCTGTAAAAAATATATATGCAATTAACATTTTTATCTAAGTACTGATCAAAACAACTGCCTATTTTGTGAGCAAAGTTGCTGATGTGGGTAAAAAATAAATAAAAAAAAAGTAAATTAAAAAACAAAATGGCCTATTTTCCATAAAAAAAGTGAGTGTGAACTGGATTTTTCTTTTATCACAGTCTTGAATAAGTCAAAGTTTAGTAACAACATTGACTTTGATAATGTTTTAGTTTTTGTGCAGCTGAGAGTTATATATATGGATGATTTTGCCCCATTGACCTCCATAAATGTTAAACTAGAAGCACATAGAAAGTGCATACCTTCTTCAGGACATTGGCCCAATTGTTAAATTATAGTGCCCAGACCTGGTTTATATTGTTCAGGGGTAAATGCTCTTTCTATGGTGCCACATACGAATCATAAATAGAAAAGAAAATGGCTTATTTGTGCAAATGGTAGCTTTAGTTAGCTGAATGCTAGCCTAAAGCCAGCAACAAAGAAGATGCAGATGCTGCTGCTTCGCTATACTGTTTTGTGATGACATTGCAAAGATAAAAGAAAGTTATTAATGAATACATTTAATTTGCTCAAATATTATTGCAGAATAAGATTGTAAAATGTCTAAAAATATATATATTTTTTATTGGCCATGTTGTTCAGCTCTACCCCAGACCTAAAATTATTACTGAAGTTCAAGCATTAACCAGTCGGTCAAGTGTTTTCTGTGCCTCTAATGACAAAAAAAAACACTAGCCTTTGACCTTGAGAAATCTATACCATAAACAGTGCAGTGAAATATAATGATATTGTAGATTTAATAAAAAGCAGTTTGATTACGTTGGACCAGATGGGGCAACAGTGACTGTAGCCTGATTTCCAGAACCTAGTATGAAGTTTAATTTCACACTTGAGGAGACTTAACCGTCCATAACGGTTGGATGTTTGTCCTTTCTTAGTAAAACAGAAATAACAGCGCTGAAGAGAGTGGGAAAGACTCACAATCCAAGAAGGAAACGCGTATTAACAATCAAAGGGCAAAATGGCATCAACACAGCAATAGGTCTTTGGTGGGTTTTGTTGCAATTAAAGTCAAAATATTTGTGGATAAATAAGGCCTGCCTCCTTCTCCATACACTACAAGATTATCATAATTTTCTGCAAAGAACATAACAGAAGTTGTGATGTGCTGTTTAACCACTTCACATAACATTTTTCTACTGATGCTCTATTGAAAACAGTCAGCCTGAAGTGGATTTTACAAAGTGTGATTCTCAAGGTTTGAACTTACAGGGCCATGAGGAGACATTAAGCATGTTATATGCGTACATATGCAATATACACACAATATACAAACAGAGTCTTCAAAGACATACTGTACATACTGTACTGCGTGCCTAGGTATATAGACACTCTTTTCTTTTCTCAGTTTTTAAAACCCCTCAAGTAACAGTGAGGGTTGCAATTTCTTCTCTTGTTTTGAAGTTTCACTGGTGGCTGCAAATACAGAAGAACAGGCTTGTGTGGGATGGCATTGTTCAGGATTGAACTCGAAACGTGCAGTCTAGTTAATCTCTAAACTTTGGTTTGATTTAATCCATTCATATTTTGCTGTGTAGAAAAAAGGTTTTCCTCATTTTAACTAAATCAGAAAAGGTTGCAATGTTGGGGGGTGAGGGTGGGGATCGGAAGAATTTAATGCCATTTGAAGGGTTAACCTTGTCTTTCCCTGGCCCCAGCAATAGAAAATTCACATTTTAATACATTTTGAATGAATAAGATAATTAAAAGCACATATTGTACCACTTGTTTAAAAGATAGTCTTTTGACAGTAATGTTTGGTTAAGAGAGCTGAGGTGAAAGCTATTCAAAGATTCAAGGGCCTATTAAAGTTTCAAGCATCCAAATAAGGAAGAAGTCAAGGCCAATGGAGAGAATTGTGCATTTTATACATTATAACAGGAGTAGTGAGCCTGACAATAGTCACTTTGTTCATAGTTGTGCCGTAGCCTAGTGCGCTTAGTTCAGGTCCAGTATTTATAATGTTTTATATAGTGTATATATATTTCAAACTTTTTTTAATAAATAATCTTTATTGCACTTTTTGTTTTGGATGCATGCACACATTATTTTCTTGCTTTCTGCACTTCAGTTTAGTTTCTCTGCTTGTAAGATTCAGTCCAATCTAAAATTTTTGGGTTAATCACTGATGTATCCTTTGGTTTAGACCTGGGTTAATCCTGATTTAAAGATCCTTTATTGTGCTTTTTCCAGGCTTTTTAAAATAGTTTTGGACTCCTTTGCATTAGCGTTTCATATTTTATATTTTAAAATAAGACATATGTATGGAAAACGTCTTCTTTTGGGGAGCTTTGCCGAGAATGCTTGGATTAAAACCCTGCTGGCAATGGAGTGGACGGAACAGAGCATTTAGTGTGGCTATTAGCAGCATGACACTAATAGATACATAAAGATGTAGAAGTAAATTTAGTATAGGGGACCTTTAAGTTAATTTGATTCATTAAAATGTTACTTGGAAAGCCAAATATTTTGAGCAACACAACACAATATGCAACACAAGTTAGGCATGACTCTACTGTGTGACAAATGTAGTCAGGGAGGTGTCTGGGTCCATGAGGCTCACGCTCCCAAGGCCGGAGCCAAGGTACTGACCCTGAATACGTTTTGCATGGAGCAGGGTTTAATAGGATCAGGGACTGCACCGCGTCAGGCCAAGGAACAGATCTAAGCCCGCACTGATTACTCCTCCTCGTGACTCACTCCTCCTGCCTTTTTTATGCCAGAGATTTAATTCTGCATCAAGGGCGAGAGCAGCAATACGGTCCCCTAGGTGCTCTCTCTGTTGCTGATGTGTCGTCTTTTTTTTATTATTTCAGTCGTATAAGTTTAGATAAAGTTTATTACCGCCCTCAGGAGAGAAATGAGAAGCCATCTCTGAGTTGAATCACACAGTTTGTGGGATGTAAATAATGCCAAGGAAATACCCCATTCCTGTATTGGTTTCTAAACCTTGAAAAGCGCCAACATATATCTTTCTGTGTGCATCAGGGTGGCCAAAATGTAGCCTGTGTATAATCTTTGCTGAGTCCCTGGTCTGATCATAGTGCTATACCCTCTTTGTACACTGTCTTTTAGTTTGTAATCATTTTAATTTGGTGAACTGAATTTTGGCAGAACGTTTCCCTAAATTCTTATACCCCAGTCACACTTACTTGGAATCAACAGGAATCAAGCAGAACCAGCCGGAATGAAGAATTTTCAAAATTGGCGGCACATTCGGGAGGCAATTTCAAAGTGACCAAAATTCCTACAGAATGCTATGGGGATACTTGGAATGTGCTTCAAACCCACCTGGAATGATTCTTTCACATTCCGGGTGTATTAGCTCTCAAATGCAGCTCGAATGTCGTTGGAACACAGTAGGAATATCAAGAATGGTGTTAGAATGCAGTCAGAATATTTATACGCACTTCGAATGTCGTACGAGCAGTGTTGAGTTAGTTACTAAAAAAACTAACTAGTTACAGATTACTAGTTACTTGTTTTAAAAGTAATATATTACTTTACTTAGTTACAGACTCAAAAAAGTAACTTAGTTAAATTACTTCCGGATTACCCCCTAAAATCATGTTAGATGTAAATGAACTAAATTGTAAATACAAATATAAACTTACAATTGAAAATGTTGCACCATTATTTTTCTTTTAAAAAAGACATTTAAGATCTCTCTTTAACAGGACAGTTGAAAGACGGTGACTCTACTGTCGAAATGTGTAACATTTCCTCCACTATGTAAGCTGCTACAAGCCTATTTACGTCCGCATTTGAAGTTACCTGGCAGCAAAATTCAAGCTGGGGCTGCTTACATGGTGTCGGTGTTAAAGCATTGTCTCTGGCGGCAGCGTTGCACGGGCTCTCGGGCTCAACAAGCTTAGTGTGCGCATGTTGTCTTTGCAAGTGTTTGAAAAGATTTGATATTGAGTTTGCAGCAGTAGATGGTTGTTTATGGCCCAGGCATAGCTTGCACTCAACAGTCATATTCTTGTCCTTTTGCGCGACAAAACCAAAATATTGAGCATACTTCCACTTGTTGAACTATGCCTCACACACCTCTGCCATGTTGTTCTGTGTTTACTATGCACGCAGCGTCAAGACGTAAGCACGTCAGCACATACTGCAAAGGAAATTTTTTGTTGCTCCCGGATAAGCTCCCAGTAAAAAATGCCTGACTTGACCGTAATGAGAGTAACTGTAATATAGTTACAGGTGTTTTCATTGTAATGCATTACACTGCTGCGTTACAGAAAATTGTAATGTTGTTACTCCCAACACTGCATATGAGTGTGGTCCAATTGCTGGACGAATACTGGCTGAAGTCTGATCAGAAGGTGCCTCAAATGCTGTACCAATTCATCTTGAGTGCAGTCAGAACGGTCCCAGAATGGCTGACAATTATGGTTCAAAAGTTCAATAATTCAAACAGAATGCAGTTAGAATACTTAAAATGAACTTTGAATGCACTTAGAATGTAACACGAATGTCCAGAGTGTATCAAGAATGCTGCTGGAATGGTCTCTAATAGAAATGCTGCCCAATCTAGCATTTTCATCAGTCTCAGCCCAGCCACCATACAGAATGGACACCCTGGACTATTTTGCTTTGCCACAGATTGCTGTCCTGCAGCAACACCTGCTTGAAAGAGATGTGGAGGAGGACAGGAGGAGAACAAAATGTCCATCTGGGAAGCAGGGGGAAGGGCTGTGGACTCTGCTTCAGACTCTGAAGGTGCTGGAGCATCTTCAACTAGGAGCTGGCTCTTCAGGGGTTTCTTGGGCTGCAGCACCTCTGCTCAGTCTATGGCCATGGCCAGTGGAGGAGTTCTTCACCTTGGCTGCCTTCTTCCTTGGCTGCATGACGTGATGTTGCATGACCAAGCAATTCTTCAATTTTGACTGATGTTCAGCGTCAGCTGGCTGCGTTTTTATACAATTCAGTGGTGTTCTAATTATATCAGAACTCATCTCAGGGCCATTCGGGACGTTCAGACTGCATTCAAGCCAGATTTGAGCCACAACTGAAAGATTCCAACGGCATTTGAAGTGCATTCCAGCTGATTCTTTTACAATGGGAATAGATTTTAGCAGCAATCGAGATGCATTTGATTTGCATTCCGGCTCATTTGAGGCACATTCGGGACATTCTGGCAGGATATGAAGTGTCTTGCCATTTTGGTTTTACCTTGAATGCAATCAAAATGTTTTGAATGCTGTTGGAATGCCATAAGAATATTTAGAATACACTCATGGTTAGAACACACCACGAATGCCATTCGATATTTTTCCACTTGAAATGGCCCTGCAAAGTTTTGAGCATGAGCAAAACATTCGGGCCGGCCACAACAATGGGCCCAAATATTTGGAACCCGCTCAAAATTTTTAGAATGCACTTCAAAAATCCAGGAATATACAAAGAATTTTCATTCTGATAGCATTCTAGCTCATGCCGCCTCTAGTGTGACTAGGGTTTTATTATTAATATTTGCTGCCTCTTAAATCCAGCCACAGGGGTTCACACGACCACTTTTTGTGCCGGTCTAAAGCCTGAATAAATAGAGCAGGTCAAGATGCACAACACACAATACGCAAATCAATACACTCTCGGAGACAGATGATATGCAGTGGCGACAGTAGTTTTTGTTGCTATAGTATGTAACTGGATGAACTTTAACTTGACCTTCCAAGAAAAAAGTTCTTAATTAGCAATAAGAAAATAATGATCCTTTCTATTTAACTCATTCCATGTGGTTGTTATAAAACAACTGCCTGTAAATAAGGTGAGAAGATGCTGTATAGGCAAACAATGCTGTACAGCATGGTCATTATCATTGTTATTGCATCAACAATTCAAAATCAAGTCAGGTATAATCCGTACTTGCTATAATGATTGTCTATATACAGGGACTGCAGATGGAAACTAGCTATTTAGCTATAATCTGGTGCGGAACATGAGCTTAATGTCTCTGTACATTGTCCCTTCAAATAAAGGCTAAACTATTTTTGGAAATCTCCCTGTATTATCGGTTCTTTCTGACTACTTCTCTTTCTACTTCTTCCCACAATATATGGAAATGTAAACCTTAATTGCCCATGGTAAATAAATACAAATGTCTATAGGAGTAATCCCTGTGACCAACTGATGCTTGACCAAAATGTGCCTTATATACAACATGTCTTAAGTTAAAAGCAGTTGGGGTAGATCCATGAGTAAGGAAGTAATGAATGGATGCAACACTTTAGTTCTGGTTTTGATATTTAAATATGTTTGGCTAAAATAAAATCTCTTGACTTTGCCATTCAGTAGCAAGATCTCTAAAGGGTTTACCAAAGGCTTGTTAACTGCTTGGCTCTGGATATTAAGGATGTTAGGTTACTGTTACCTGGAGAAGTATTTTGTTTCATCCATGCTTGTTTAAGCAATCTCTATGTCATGATCCTGTCTGTGTCCCTGTCTTGTTTCCCCTGTGTTTTATTTATTTATTTATTTATTTATTGTAGCTTTAGTTATCTCTTGTATTTTTTTTATTAGTCTAAGTCAGTTGTATTTTTCTGTTTTACTTCCTGCTTCCTGTATTTCCCACTTTTGTGATTGCCTGCTCCACCCTGATGTGTTTCACCTCTGTAATCCTAGTTTAATTAGTCCTGGTGTTTTCCCCGTCACTGTCTAGTGTCTTGTCTGTGTACTCTGAGTCCCCAGTGTCCTTGGTTTCTGTTATCAGTAAGTTTTGATTTAGCATTTTTTACATTTTGAGATCCCTTGTTTTGTCCGTTTTTGTTTGTACTGGATTTCTCCCTTCTTGACTTTGGACTTGTTTCTGTCTGAGTTTTTTACCTACTATTTTTTATTAAACTTCACTTAAGCAGTCTTGCCATTTTGGGTCCTTTTTCCCCCTGTTCCCTGTGGTCCTCCCATGACACTCTATGCCAGAGGTCGTTAACAGGCGGACTGCGGTCCGAATCCGGACCCAGATGCCCTCCCATCCGGACCCGAACCTCTGTCCCACTCCACGGACCCGAACCCGTTCAGCCTGTTCACTCCCCGGGAGCGCAGTGGCGCGAAAGAGGCGCGAAAGAGGCGCTGCTGCGGCGCGTCAACAGCATCGTATCCTGGTGCTTTAAAACTTTAACATGAACAGTGCGGGGGTTAAATCAGCTGTGTTTTCTGTTACTGTCCAACAAAATGAGAGGAGTAGGTCCAGACTGAGTGAGGAGGGACAGGACTGTTCCGTTTACAACAGACTTAAGTTTTGTTTTTACGGAGCGGCAAGAGAGGAGGTGACACAGGCTGTGAGCGGCTCTGCCCTCTCGGTGTCCTTCTGTCCCACAGCTCACCCCTCTCCTCTCGGTGTCTGTCCCTCTGTTCCACAGAGGACAGAGCTGCCTCATATTCACCAGAGAATTAAGAGGAAACCTGTGTTTTGAGGCGCAGTACGTTCCATTTTAGTTTTAATGGGTGAATCGTCTCCTGCGTAAAAGCAGACAGAAAATCTTGCGTGTGACGCTATCAACCAATCAGATCTGAGGATTTGGAAACATATGGAGCGGTGACTGTGAGACAGACAGCGGAGAAATGAGAGAGACAGATGTAGAAAGGAACAGAGGTCAGCTCTAAACTCCTGTGTCTCCTGTGTTCTGAGCCAAGGACCATTATAAAAGCATTTTGTTTGATTTTTTAACTGTATTTGATTAACATAAGAAAAAAAAAACCTTTTTTATTTTATTATTTGATATCCCCTAGTTTTAAACTGATGCTTATGTTAGCAAAATGCTATTGCCATAATGTAGACACTGAGGATACAATGATTTTATTTATTTATTTTTGAGGTACAAATCAACATTGTGATGCTCCGGACCTCGGTGAATTTTAGTTGGTGACCCCTGCTCTATGCTGTCTGTCCCTTCTCACCAAACTATGTAGACACTTGAAACCAGGAAGTGCTCCTCCGCGTTTCTAAAGCCCATACACCGTCACTGAACTCTTTCTTATCATTTCAGCGTATACATTGCTGTCATTACAAAGATGTCAGCTCATTTATCTATCTATCTTTTCCATAAATATACATAATTTTAAGCTATGCAATAATATGACCCTTGTAAGCTTTTCCCCACAGCAAATCTGCTCCCGAGCGTGCACTGATTTGTATATTGATTTGGTTGTACACGGGATGCCCTTCCTGACCCATTCCCCTCAATTTAACTGGGCTTGGGACCAGCACAAGGAGTATACTGGCTTCTGACCATGTGTGGATAAATTAGTTTGAAAGTGGTTTATTTGTGTGAATGGTTTTCTGCAGCTGTGGTTTCAGTTAATTCTAACTAGAGCTACACCTTTAACAACATTATTAGTATATCATGGTGTTCTGTCCTTCATTAAAACCTTTTTTGACCAATTCTTTCTAATTCACACCTCTGGCAAAGCAGATATAAGTTGCCTTCCAATTTTTATCCCTTTTAGAGCACCTACTTCTATTCTTCCCAGATACAGCTAATCACTCCATGTAAAATGCAATCACATGCCGTTCTTGACATCTCCTTTAAAATGAGGATCTATTATACCTTATGCACTGTGCTGCAGTTTCTAAAGCATACGTCGCATCTTTCCTTTACAATGTGTGAGAGAGAAATAGTGGAGGTGTGACCTTTAGCGTGTCACATTATGGATTTGAATGATAGTAATGGCATTTAGTGGTAAGCCTCTACAGATGACACCTCCCATGAATCTTCTCCACTATTTTCTAATGTATTTTTCTTCACTTGCCACACTCCTAAGTCCTTGAACAGCTTGATTGAATCTCTGATAAATGAGCTTAATTTTAACGTTCAGTGTAAAAGAAAAAAAAAAAAAAAGCCACAGAGAAGGCTAGACAGTGCGGACATGATAGCTAAACTTGGGTGATTAAGTCCTGATCCATGCCTAATGAGCATATTGCCATGACAAGTCTGTGTTTAAAGACTCAGCCCAATTGATTTGCCGTGACATGATTTATTTGCTGCCCGGTGTGTCTTCTCCTCCCTCTCCTTCTCTCAGCCGATGATCCACCAACTAGCAGCTCCTATCTGGACGCTCCAGCTTATGCACAGCTCGACATCGGGCTGATAAAACACAAAGGTTATCCCTCCAACCCCTATTGATTTAGAATTGTTACCCTTCTCACTCACACCGTTCCCCACAAAGCCAGAGTGGAGGATGTGAGGGAAATCTTAATCACTCCTCAGGGTTTTGGGATTGAGAAATTAGACGCTGAAGTAAGTGTTTCAGGTTATAGAAACATTTTTTTTTGCAGTTTGCATGAGGTAGCAGCCAACAAAACCCAAAGCTAAAGTCTTCCCAAGGCGTCCAAGTTCGTGCAAGTTGTCTATGCCTGGGTTTAATGATGGGAGCGGTTCTTATGTTTGCACACTAGGATAGCATTGATAGAGGAAGATACACTTCATCACCTCTGTAGTAAAAACCCAAGCAATGCCACTGGGGCAAACTGGCAAAAGCAGAGGGCAACCACTGCACAACGCCCTTCTCAACATCTAGAGTCAGGATCTTGGAGGATTTGGCTACACTGTGCATATTTGAGGTTGATAGGGAAAACTACTAGCATCCAGAGAAGACCCACCCGACCACATGGAGAACTCCACACATGTCTGGTCTGGAATCACCTATTTACTGTGAAGCAACAGTGTTAACAACTTTGCATTCATGCTGACATCATTTAAAGATGGTATAGATTCTAGTTTGGCTAGATCTTGGTTGGCTCTGCATTCATGCTGGCAATTTCAGCATCTAACCAAATGATACAACGGAAGTAAGCAATGTAAGTAGAAAATTTTCATCAATAAAAATAGATGATAGTTTGGCTCACATGACAGCATTCACACTTATCTAATTCACACTGAATCTATTGCATGTCTTTTACGTGTCCCGTGTGACCTCCGCCACAAATAGAGGCAATTCAAGTCCATGCGTGAGTCCACACCGGCTGCGTTGTGGTGTCCAACAGAAATGCGTATCAAGTCTATTTTTATTGGATGCCGGAGCTGTCATGCATAATGTTGTAGAGAGCAGATGGAGCCAGACAGGAAGTCAGACCCAGGACCAGTGAAGAGGATCCGGTAAATTTCAGAATGAAAATGCCTAAGCAGCCTCTCGCTCACATCGACAAGTAAACATTATGTCTTAACTAGGGACACAGGGTCACAAACGAGTGGGACACCATTAAACCTGAGTAAAAATAATCTATCTATCTATCTATCTGTCTATCTGTCTATCTGTCTATCTATCTGTCTATCTATCTATCTATCTATCTATCTATCTATCTATCTATCTATCTATCTATCTATCTGTCTATCTATCTATCTATCTATCTATCTATCTATCTATCTATCTATCTATCTATCTATCTATCTATCTACCACATGAACTTATAACTTCCAACATAAACTCGCTCCTCTCCAGTGAACTCGTGGTTTTCCCAGCTGACTCTGGTTGGAGACGTGCCGCACATGCACTCGGTGTGGATTTTAGTCCGTCACAAAACTGTACCAGAGATGCACATGCAACGCATTCAGTGTGAATCTGGCATTAGGGAAGAGTACCAACAGAGCAACTGCAATTGTATAGTGACTGGGCACATTTGATTAAAAATGTCTCTTATATTTATGTTGTTTGACTTGTTGCTTTTGCCTAAGTGCAGTGTCCACCTCTAACTGTTCCAGACTGCTTCACCAGCACCCAGTGAGTCCCAAAAGTAGAATGGCTCGGAACGCATTTTGAAAACGCCTTGGAACGCTTTGAGAAGTGGAAACACCCCCAAACAGGCCCGTGCCGCCCTGTTCCCCCTTATGGAAATGCTGCAATACTTTTTTACATGTGGTAGTAATATGCAGTGGTCAAAAAGCATTTTGTGGAGCTCCTTGAGGACCTTGAGGTCAGCACAAAGCACGCTGTCGAAGCCATGGTTATATCACAGACAGTGGAACATAACACCATTATTTATAGTGGAGTGTTAAAATTCAGGTAAGCAAGTAAGGAATAAAATGCTCTGAAACTAGTGTTTTTTTAGCACAATATAAAGCAATAGCAGAGAATGGAGAGTGCACATTTGCTAGACATGCTCTATAATTTTTTGCTTCCGAATAATGCACTGAAAAATATAATTTCCTATTCATAATAGACTTGGCTGCTCACTGTTGTATTACAGAATATGATTATGGTTTAAAACTGTAAATTACATCTGACAAAACAGCGCATGAATCTGGCACTTATCGGGAGGCCCTGGCATTGTGTGATGACAGGTAATGGATAGCATGAGCCAATGAGAGATCGGGGTAGAAAATGCGCTGCCTGTTTATTGGTGCCTAATGAAAAACAATTTATCTAAATCACCAGCAGGGAGGGCTCCTGGTTAAAGCACTGGAAAGAGGGCTAGCGTTTGTGGCAGTGACAAATGTGCTTGTGTTTTTCCAATTGAAACTGAATTGACGAAAGAAAACACAGCCATTCGGACCACAAGCAGAGTAGCAACCAGGGATTCTACCACACACACAGAGCGACAGAGACTTTTAACCAAATCAAGAGAACTAGTTTATAGATTACATTAACATTTAAAGGGTTTGCTAGTTCTTGGTAAGTAAAATAACTAGCTTTTTGTTTTAGCCCCATCATTGTATGAAGTAATTTAAATCAGTGTCAAGTGGCCAAATTTATACCTGATGATTTTTTGTGACACATTCTTTACGGTTTCTCTTATTTTATTTTGGCTCTTTCCTTTGGCTCATGCTCCTATTTTGCAGTAAAGTTATGCGGATGCCCTCTATTTATCCAAGCTTGGGACCAACACAAAAACTATACTAACCCCCCTGTGGCACCATTTTATTACGGCAAAATTTTCCAGTGGATTTTAAAACAAGCTTTATGGCACAAGGACTTCTAATACTTCATGAAATTTAAACAATATTTAGATTTCCAATAAACTGAACATTGTCAGCCTACCTGTGATCCACTTTTGAGTTCCGACCCACCAGTTGAGAACCACTGCTTTAAGTATTAGTAAAGCATTACTATCATAAGGAAAGAATTAATGCAATATATAACACAATGTATAATAATGGCCTATACAAATTATATGGACACGGTTAATTAGCAAGTAATATCCTTTCCTATGACTATCCCGCCTTTAAATGTATTATATATGAATTCAGCGCTAAAGCCTATTGTAAGCTGATTTCTAAGAATACATTATTGTAACATATTTCACAGCTATTCAGAGCCCTCCTCTTTATCTCCTCCGACAAAGACTCTAAATGTCATTAGCCAAATACCGTTGTGGAATTCCTCCTATTATTGAATTCGGTAATAACTCTGATAGCTCCAGCAGAAACATCTCAAGCATGAAATTAGGGCCTCTTCCTCCACTGTAGCGATGGTACATTTGAATTTGGACTTTTATTGCCGGGGCGAGTTTGGGGAAATGACATGGTGAGGGGAGAGCTGATAAAGAAAATAACATAGTGTGGAGCTGGGCCCAACTGCTTAATACCTTGTTCTACAGTTGTAAGTAAATGTAACAGGTAACTACAAAGTTCTTGGTGGTATTATTTGTATAAAATTATGGTCATGCTTCAAATATGTTCTTTCTATTGTCAGTCTGACTGGCGGACTTCTGCGTAGGGTTTGAGTTGCATGTGGTGACTGCAGAACCCATAGGACACCAGGATTTTGGAGGTGTCTGACAAATGGGAAACAAATTACATTTAGCATGTGCTAGCGGATCTCCAGCCCAATCTATGCAAAACATAATACACCATGTTAGCATACCATCACCTGTCGATGTCGTAATAAAACTAAAAAAGTAACTGGCAGCATCAAAAGTCACAATGGCGTTATAACAGTTTAAGTACAAGTGATTTATCATTAATTGTTTAAACAGAGGAGATAAAAATGAACAAAGCAAAGCAAATGAAGCAAAGCAAATGAACAAAAAACAAAAGGATTACAATGAATTACAAAACTGACCTTTTTCTGGTGGAACAAATGGGAGGAAGAGAAGGGAACGGGACAACTCGATACATATAGGTGACGACATTTTTGGGACACACTAGGAAGAAGAGGGCAGAGCTGGAGGACTGAGCCCAATACAGAATACACATTGTATCTGTCTGGTATGAATGAAAATAAAAACAAATGAATAATTTTGTTACATCAGTCGAACCCACACTTCATGTAACGGTATACAAACACATGGCACTGACACATTATGAACCATGGCACGCAGAGATGACATAAAGGATTTGGCACCAAAGCTAAGCTAAGCTCCCAAGCATCATACAGAACTATAATGCTGGTTTGGTAGATGAGATACCGCACAGTCTTCTCCAAAGAAATTGAAGTTCATCTCTCTGTGTTGTATTCCCATATTATTTTGCAAAGGTTGTGGACATCTGGGAAGAAATGCAGGTGTTCATCTATCTTTGCAAAATGAAAACTGAGTTGCCATGCACAAACATGCAGCCAATTTCATTAGAAATGTAAAAAAGGAAAGGGTTCAAAGAAAATGGGGACCCTCTGGGGTATGGGACCCTCACCGCCCTGAACTCTCCACAAGATGAATAGACAGAAGAATTTGATGCAGCCTATATCTATTTATGTAAGATCTGTATTTGGTTATCCAAAGCCCTTTGAGCCATGGTAGAGTGGGTTGTACAAATGCCTGTTTCTCTGTCAGGGGAATTCAAACAGCCTATAATGAATGAATGTGAGAGTGAGTGGTTTTCGTTGAAAGTGTATCTTTGTTATCCTGATATTAACTGGTAATAGACCAAGGCTTACTCCACTTCAG
The DNA here is from genome assembly GCA_020698575.1 of Bostrychus sinensis. Taxonomy (NCBI): domain Eukaryota; kingdom Metazoa; phylum Chordata; class Actinopteri; order Gobiiformes; family Eleotridae; genus Bostrychus; species Bostrychus sinensis. Next base: position 28,782,687 of record CM036243.1, read on the forward strand.
GCCCAAAGCAGGTGACTATGGCTTCAGCATAAAGGGTACAGTAATTGTATACTATTTTATATAGGTTAGTAGCCTGACCAACCAGACACATTTTTTCCTATTCTATACAAAGTTAGTCTGGTACCCCGCTTAAACATTTTATGGGCAGAACAATCACAGATGGATTAAGTGATGAGAGAAATGAAGGGTGGGACAGTGCACTGCCAACCTGTAAGTTAAACAACATAGTGGATTCTTTCCGGGTTTGCCATAAAACACCAGAATACGCCGTATTATGAGTAGCTCTGTACTTATTTTTGAACAGGAACAGCAGCAGAAGCCAATTGTATAAAGACTTGCAGAGAAAGTCAGATTGTTTGTGGTTGTGTCAGACATTAATAAGACTTTACAATGGCAACAAAACAAAGAAAAAAATCCCGCAAAGAATTGAACAATAAAGCAGACTTCAGCTGAATCAACAGGTGATGAAGGTAGTGACGAAGTTATTAAATTCACTGGTGCTATTTTGATTCCTGGAGATTATCTTCTGTATTTGCCACGCTGCAGATAAACAGCTATGATAGGCCTAGTTCCATAACGACCAGGAAGAAACGCTTTGCTGCAAGTGAGAAACCAGCCTGCCCTGCTTTCAAAAAGAAAGTAGAAGGGGCTAGCTCGCCAGGCTAGTGTTGGAGAGCTGAGCAAGCTTCATTGTTTTGTGATGTCTGGACTGGTGTACCCTGCCTCAGGCCCAAAGCAACTTGGCCTGGCCCCACCCCCCTTTTGATCCATAAAAGCCTACACAACGGAAAATGAAAGAATGAATACTTTCTTAAATTTGAAGTAAAGAATGTGCCAAAGCATTCATATTATTACATTTACACCACATTTCCTCTAACCTGCCTTATCACTATAAGCTGTAGTATGCCGATATTAACATGCTTATTGCTCACAAACGCATGCAGCAAATTGTTCCAACGCACAACACAGCATGTGAGTATGTCAGTAAATCCTGGTGTGGGGATGAGACAGGTTCATCTGGCTCATGACTGCTGCTCCTGTTGCTGTGAACGACCATGATCTTATTTTGGAGCCGGCAGATGAGAATTTGAAGTCTTTTACTCCAAGCACAGAAAAAGCCACGGAGCCATGGCAACAGAAACACACCAGTCACATTCACCAAATGAAGTTGGAAATGTAGCAGAGCTGTTTGCCAAGCAGTGGTCTGACGTTTGCCAAGAGCGAAGAGTGTTTTGTGCTGACACTGCCTCTAAACAACTCTCTCCTCATTTTGTATCTCTCTTTTTACCCCGTTGCATCTTTTATTCCATGTGTTTACGCTCTTGTCTCCTCCTTTTCAGATCATGGTGTTGACGGACCCGGAGTTTGAGAGCAGCATTCTCATTAGTGCGGACGAGGGAGCCAGTTTCCAGAAGTTCCGGCTCACCTTTTACGTCCTGAGTCTGCTGTTTCATCCCACCAAAGAGGACTGGGCCCTGGCCTACAGTCATGACCAGAAGGTAAGGCCTGAACTCATCTCTGTACCTCTGGATCTCTGTGCATGACAAAGAATTACAATATGGTGGAAAAAAGAAATTATTTCAGTGGTTCAACTCTAAAAGTGAAAAGCATATGAGATATATTATATAAATTCAACACACAGAAAGAACTATTTCAATACTGAATGTTGTTTTCCATTTGTGCAGTGCATAGTTCTCAGACTTTTCACACAAAGTACCACCTCAGAAAATATTTGGCTTTCCAGGTCGCTTTAACTGACTAAAGATAGTATTACTAAATATGGACAAAACAGGGACTTAACCAGATCTAAGCCAGAACTAAACATGGACTAAAGCAGGACTAAAACTGGACTAAACTTAGACTCAACCAGATCTAAACCTGGATAAAAACAGGACTAAACATGGACTAAATCAGGACTAAACTGTGCCTAAACTAGAACAGTGGTCTACACTTCAAATTAAAACTGACTCTAAATTAAACCTTTTGAGACAAAGTGGGTAGTAATAGAAGAAAATGTTATGGTAGTGCCAGAAACTCCACAGACTCCACATGATGTTCAGTGGAATTTACTGACAACTTCTTTGTGAAACTGTAACAATAAAGAGACAAAATACATATTACTGTTTGTGCCAAATATTGCTACTCATAAACCAACACTAGCATCATTGACATATGCTTGGCATGTGCACGTGTAGTTAGCTTAGCCTTTAGCACATATTATTTCTACTGAAAAGTAACCATTTCTTTGGCATGTAAGTAACAAACAATATACATGGTGTATCTTATTATTCTTATCAAAAAATACTCACAGACACTGCTTTCACAAACAGGAAAATAGGAAAAAAGTGTGACTGTACTTCCTGTCTTGTTTTTCTTTTTCTACTAGACTTACACAGCTTTCTAAGAGCGGCCACTAGATGGCGCATATTAGCAAGTTATAAACATCAAACATTCAAACAGCGAACATAACAGTAGTGTTTTAATAGAAGTACACACCGGAAGTAGTAATAATAGTAGTAGCCTATTGGTTTTAGTAGTAGTATTTACTGGTTATAGTAGAACCAGGATTAATGGTGGTGATTGTTTTACTAATTGCTCTAGCAGTAAGTACTTACTAAACTTTACCTGTAAGTAAGTTATATTATTTTGCACAGTACTTTTACTTGAGTACAGTTTTGTTCCGCCTCTGCTGTAAGCCACAATCACCACAATAAAAAAAAATGTGTGCACTGACTTTACAAAATACTCTATATGTCTTTCACTTTAAATTGAAATACTGAAACACGAAGGGGTTTTCACAATATTTGAAATGATTGCTGTGTCTGATTGACTTTGTGATTAGCTGATTTACATAGAAAATCCCTGTTCACATCATTACTAAAAACTATAAAACTGGCTGGTTACTAATGTGTTTTTCACCTGATGGTAGAGAAGTCATTTTCTTTAATCTTCAATAATGACGGTGCTTTGTACATTTTACTTTTCACAAAGATGAGGGCTATTATTAAAAAACAGCTCTTCCTGTCAATTTTCTCAGGTTTTGAAGACGTGTGTAATCATATCTTAGTCATAATTTTTCAAATCTGCTGTCATTTTGCAGAGTGAATCATTTCTCCATTAACGCGGCGTATGCTGCAGGTTTAATCACTTCATTTTAACTTGAAACACACATCAAAGCCAAGAGGGATGATGTTTTTAGGCTCAACTCTGAGAGTAAACGTTCTTAATTTTCATAGTTCATGTACCACTATGTACCACTCGCCTTTGCAAGTTCATACTGTACTATTGTGTCCTTGGGCAAGACACTTCACCCACCCACAAAAACACCTGGTTTATGAATGTGTTTGTGCTTGGGAGTGTGAATGGGTGAATAGATCCTCGATGTAAAGTGCTTTGAGTGACCATGGAGGTAGAAAAGCTCTGTATTACCATGTTACCATTTGTGAATATTTATATAATACACTGTCAGCTCAATACACAGTACTTTCAGTATTGGTTTTGAAGGTTAGAAAGCCTTTACAGAAGCTTCTTTGTGTTTTGTCTGCACCGTTATTGTCTGAAATATATGTTTCCATGGCCACTTTACTCAGTATTATATTATGTATGCTTATAACCAAGGGCTGCAAGGTAGCAGAGTGGTTAGCTCTGGTTAGCTCTTAGTAAGGTGCCTTATATTACGGTTGATTATCTGTTTCCTCCCACTGTCCAAAGACACGAATGAATCTGAATTTCCCCTAGTGCAGTGATTCCCAAAGTGGGTCCAGGGCCCCTTTGTGGGCAGTGCAAGTACTGCAGGGGGGCCCCCCAGAGGTTGTCTACATTAAATACATAAAAAATAAATTGAGTTTGTAAACAAATTACAATTAAGTACAGTTATACAGCTGTTTAAAATACTACTTTGAAGCTACTTTAGCAAACAGTCTATGTTTTGGTAACACTTCAGAATAGCTCACAACTATGAAGGAGCAATGAAGCATTAATAAACATGTAATTAACAATAGTTACAATGAATAAGTTGTTTTTAGATTAGTTTTTAGATCTTGAATTATCACTGATATTTTTAATTGTGCAATGATTTAAATGAGCTGATTCTTAAAGAATTAAACAATAATAGCAATGTTTATAACTCAATTTTACTTTTAAATGTTGAAGTAATCTTTTGTATATACCGTACTCAGTAACAGGTTACTAACTCTAAGCTAATACTTAAATAATGCTTAACAGTGTGCATTATTCTAAAGTGTTACTGTTTTTTTTAAATGTTTCTAATAGAAATCTATGGGAAAAAAACATGACATAGTCTTTTGAATAGACAGAAATTTTATTGTTGGGGATCTGCATGAGATTTTCTGATTTTTAAGGGGGCTGCGACACTCTTGACTTTGGGAATGAAAGTGAATGGTTGTCTCTCTGTGCACGTCTCTGTGTGAGCCCTGCAACTAACTGGCCACTGTCCAGAGTGTATCCTGCCTACGGCCCGTAGTTGGTGGGCGAGACTTCAGCGTGACCTTTGTTGGGAAGTGAAAGAAGATGAATGAGTGTCTTTGCATGTAATGTTGTGTGAAATGTTGTAGTAGACAGAACATAGCAAAACGCATGCAAATTCAAAATGACACATTGTCTGTCTTGGAAATTACAACACAAGATCATATTTCATTCTCCATTGGCCCAGTTCTTAAAACCTATTGATTGGAAGTGACCTTTTATTGATAATCTTGCATAAAGCTTTAGGTCATAAATGTGATAATGCGATGTTGCCCCCTAAAACTACAGACCCCAGGTTTAGTGAAGCAGGTTGTTTGTTACTGGGTAGTGGCCCTTTGAGTGAGGCTTATCAAAGACACGGAGTCAAAGTCAAAAGTTCAGCCTGGAGACCCAAATTTATCAACCAACAAGTGGGAGGTGGCCAGGGAGGGTGATGAATGGTAGGCAGCAATGGCTATGACATACTGAACATTCATGCTGAACATTCCTGGGGCACTTCACCTATTTTGCCCCTCATGTCTTTGGCACTGGTGTATAAATGAGTTGTGCGTTGGTGGCGGTTGGGTAGGCTGTAGGTGTTGCCATGTCAAGCTGATGGACTAATGTAAACCACTCTGAGTGTCTAGAAAAGCACTATATAAAGGTCCAATCCATTATCATTACAGTAACTGCTTGTAGTTTAAAATACTACCATTACTGGCCATTTGTGCCATAAATAAATGATCTTTCTCAACTACTTCGAAGTTGTGTCCCAATGTGCTTTCACTTTCAAGAATCAAAGGACTCAGAAAACCTCAGAATCACAGAAAACCTCAAAAGTCAGTTCCATCTTGAACTCCTCTGCCTTTTTCCAAAAAATTAAAGCCTGCATGAAACCACTAAATTCAGCTCCTGCTATTTTGAGTATTAAGATGAACAAAGTAGCCAACTTCAACAAGTTCAAAGGCTCAGGAAGTGAAGTTGAAAGAGAGGTGCTGTCTTAGCCCAGCCAAGAACCCATATGCAAAACAAGAAGGTTGTCTGATGGATTACAAGTTAGAAAAATGTATTATATTTTAGGAAGGGAAGAAAAGATGCAATGCAAAATATTAGATGCTGTAAGTATTTATTTTGTCAGTTAAATACAACTCAGTCATGAATTTAGGCCATCTACAGCAAGCCTAGTGCAGCTAGAGAGGAAAAAGTCTGGCAGGCAACATGGAGTACAGTTTGGCAACACAACACACAAAACAATGTTGGCAACACAAGAAAATAGTGATTGAGTGTGATATATTTTAAAGCTAACATGGGTACAATGGTAGTAACCTAGCAACTTCCAGTTTATATATTTAGATATATAAAAAGCCGTCTTATCAAGCTCCCACTGATTCGTTGGGACGAGCCAATGGTGGGAGTGGGCGGGCATTAGGTTTGCAGACAGCGACAAGCATTTTTAGCGACACCAAAAACTGCACCGTATCCTGCTAAATATTTACAAATACAACAAAAATGTAGTTGTTACTAAATATAATATTGTTTAATCAAAGCAATTTATTGTTATGTGAGTCATTGCTATGATTGTCTAAAACGAATTGTGTTTGATCCAAACAGCTGCAAGTACTGAAAGTTATCAGGTGGTTGCAAGACACTGTGGACTGTCTTGCCTAGTGACACAACGGCAGTATGCAATGCGGGCACAAAGGATTGATCTGTCAACCTTACAGTTAATGGGTGAATGGCACTATTGAGCTAGATACTGTTACACAAATAATTTACTTTCTGAAAGAGGTAAACCTACTTTTACTATAGTACTTTTTTTTAACAAAAGTACTCAATTCAAGTCTCTAAAGAAGTATTTTTGAAATAGCAGTAATAGCAACAATAGTAGTAGTAGTAGTAGTAGTATCAGAACCAGTTTTATTGGCCAAGTATGTAGCATATACAAGGAATTTGATTTCAGCAGTTGGTGATCCACAGACAAAAAGATTAAAATGTATTTTCTACAGTAATGATTTTGTCAGTATTTCAGTAATATTACTCAGCAGTATCAGTACTTTTGAAGATTTAAAATGCTTCTTCCACCTGCTGTAGCTGTATATGGCCAGTTACGTCCAAATCCACTTTAATCTTCATACATTAGTAGGTAGAGCTGGGCGATATCGCCTAAAAAAAAAATCTTTTATCGATTTACGATTTAAAAATGATTTTTTTCCCCACTTACTTAAAATCAAACTGAAGACAACAGTAAAATTGTCCAAAACAAGTTTAGCTTTATTGCTTTGATTTCCTCTTGAGGTTAAAGTGCAATCAGACAAATCAAATAGAAGAGAAGGCCCTGTGATTTTGCGGGGGAGTTAGAATTGTAAAAACTAACAAAATCTGTTTTTAAACATATGTGAGGTGGTAATTAATCTAATTAAAAATACCTGTATTTGAATAGGTCAAGTGTACCTACTTTTTAAAATGATATTGCTGTGTTATTAGGCTGTTTTTTGGGGCTCCTGCAGCTGATTCTGATTCTGTTCCTCTCAGATCTTCTCTGGTGATTCCTGTTGTGTGCTGTAGAACATCCAGTCATTAAAAACAGAGGAAGTTTGCTGTGCTGTAGGTTTTCAGGAAGGTTATTAGCCTGCAACATTAACGTTTAAAGAACAATGACCTCAAACTTCATTGTTGTCTAAATACACTGCCCATTCAACTTTTTAGGCAACTATATCATGGCAACGCAGATGGGCTTTTCAGAGTGACACCATACAAAACTAGAAAGCACCGCGTTCGTCTCCTCCTTTAGTCCCATCAACACGCACTGCTGCTGCCGAGCACCTGCGACCTCATGTGCGCGCGATCTCCGCGCTGTTCCTCCATGCCACACTGTTTATGTGTGCGCCCGACTTCGGCACCGCACCTCCGCATCGCACCTCCACGCCGCTTTGTCTGTGGCTCAACCCGACCTCCGCCGCGCATTACCGGTGCGCTGCGGCTGAGAGAGTTGCAGAGTTTGGACAAAGTTGCAGGGTTGCGCTGAATTTCGCGGGGTTTGCTTGATTTTGCGTTAATAGTTGCGATCGCAACATCGCGAAATCCTGTAGGGACTGACTTTGCAGTGGGGCGCTGTTTGTGCTCCGTCTGACACCGCAAACCCGAACCAATTTCACACAACTGACGACACTGTGCCTTTCTTAGGAACGGGTTCTTCCCTGCTCGCTGTTGTTGATGTTGTTTGTGTTCCTCTAGCGTGGAGGGAGGGCTGGCGGACCTACCCACTATGAACTATGGGACCCCAGAGCGCCGGTGGTGGACGTTTTTTTTTTTTTTTTTATCGATTTTTATTAAAACAAGTCGACCTGCCCTACAAATTCGAATTAATCCAAAAAATCGATTTATCGCCCAGCCCTATTAGTAGCGTGGCGTCCCTATTTAACCAGGAGAGTCCCAATTTTATGCTCCTTGTCCCATGTTCTAAGACAATTGTCCCCATTTTAACCGATAGAAAAGCACAGGAAACTAAAAACACATTTGTCTCAAGACTTTTGTCACTAAAAGTATCATTATCAATATTAATTAAATCAAAACTGAAGTCCTAGCATTATGTACTTTAATTACATGACAGAAAATTGGATGAACTTCGGACACTTTTTTGTCACTTGGTAAATTCAAATGCACCGTGATTAGTGAAAGAAATATGTGTCCCAGTTTTGGGGGTCTAAAAATCTGTATTCATTGGTTGCTAACCCAGAAACCCCAACTTGAAATGAAAAGAACCAGACTGATTTTTTGTATGGACTAAAATAATAATTAGGATAGCTGACCAGGCTGGTAAACGAGATCACTGACATGTTTTTTTGCCCATTGGTGCTACTGGAGCTTTTCATTAGTTCACTTGTTGCAGTTGGAGTCAGTCATGATTAGCACTTCTCACACCCCTCTAATGAGTTCAACAGGGTTTACACAGACAGTATTAGTCGATGCTCCGTTTGACCTGATCCCCCCCACAGCAGCTTGGACACTTCATCTTTAATATGCTCATTTTCAGCTTGTAACGGCCTAATAGTCTCCAGATTGGGTCACTGCAGATTTAATCAGCTGGAAGTTGGTGCTTAGCCATGCTTAAGTGCGGCCCCGAGGACTTCGCTGTGAGGCAGGAGAAGTGCAACTCTTTAGTCAGACATCCAAATCTGTGTCAGGACAAATAGGCTCCGGTGAAGTGTTTGTCGTGATTCCTGAGTCTCTTTTATGACTTTCATTGTATTAATATTCAGGTCAGTCGGGTCCCCTTCCTCGATGAGTAAATGGAGGTATTTTTAGATTGAGAACTGGCTCTGACCTTTCCAGCCTCTTATCTCCCGTCTGTGAGGCCTTTGTGGAGACAATTACTCATTGATGTAGTCCCAAGTCGGCGGCGCAGAATAAGGCCAATGTTGCTGCTGCCAAGTGAGTGAGTTATGTAAACTGGCTGACACAAAAGAACAGTGGCCAGGCTCAAGTTACACATGTCCAATAAAATGGAGAAATTAAGCTCCAAGAAGACAGAGCGTCGGGGCAATCTGCCTGAAAATTGTTTCTTTAACAAAAGTCCAGAGACCAGAAGACTTATGTATTTATAACTCCCCACTCCTGCTTTTAGGGGTTAGTTAAAACATGAATGTCTATGAGGAATGTTTAGATTTATTTGTTTACTTTTGCCTTTTTTATTAGCGACAGTAGTCTGACACTTAAGTTATATATACCCTGGCATATTTGCTTAATTTAATACAACACTAGATCATTTTTTGAGGATTTGCATCGAGTATAAAGCCTGTTTGCAAATGCACTTGAGCTGGACTGTTACATAAATATGTATGTATTTTATAAAAGGATGTGGAGATATGTGCAGAGGTGGCAAAATGTGGCTGATGTGGTGAACAAGTCCGCCATATTTTAGTGAGATACAAGACTTTTTATGATTTCTATTTTTTATTAAAATTTGCATTTTGAGGTGTTGTAGATTAGGGGATAGGGGATATATTGTGCAAAATCAACTTTTTTTTATATACCTGGAGTTATGTTTTATATCATTCATGCCTGAGTAATCCTATAGTCTCTGGCCTGGAATTTTCTCAGAACACTTGGTTGCACAAACCTCCGCCTCTCCCATTAAGCCCCGCCCACTCCAGGAAGCACTGACCAATAAACAAGCCCTCTACATACAGTCTCTCTTTCATTTCTCCAAAAAATGATTTACAGCTCTGTTTCCACTGATTCCTCACAGCCATTTTTCATTTTATTTATTAGAAAAATGGCATCAAAAGTTTAAGGAAGTAAAGTGCTTTTTTTTCACTGATTTTGTTCAAAAGTCTGCAACAGAGCTGCACTCTGCTGGTCTCTATACGTGTTTATTTATGACACCAGTAGAGTGCCTATTAAAAACATTCTCTTATAGTCAAATAATGCTTTAAAGGTTGTAAAACATGCAATGCTGTTGTAGAGGTGATTAAAATTGTTTTAAAAATATGAAAAGCATAATATTTTCCCTTTAAAGTAAGTAAACAAAAAAAAAAAAAAAACAAACATGATTGTATTGCATCTTCCATAATCTCATATTGGATTAATGCATGTATCTGTGACATATTTTATTTTAACAAAGATTTGTATCTAGAAACAGATTAGCATTAGCATTACTGCCTTTCTGAAACAATGTAATGTGATTGATTAATGGCAATCTGTGTGGAGTCTCATCTCCTGTTTTTGTGACCCAATGACGTCTTTTGTATGGTAACAGAAATAACGTTTCCTTAATAGTGTACAGTGATAAGAATCAGTGAAATATGTGAGAATTAAAGCTTAATAAATCATCTGGGATTAATTATGAAACAGTTTGTGCAGTGTACCTTTACTGGCAGTTGTCCAGGGCGTACCTCTCCTCACACTCAAACCTGCTCCAGTCTCCTTGACCTCTAAATGATAAGCAGTTAAAATCAAATGAATGTATTTAATGTGGAAAATAGAGATTAATTCAGCCTGTGATTGTGCGGCTCTATAAATAGTTGCTTTCTCATCAGGACAATGAATATTAGATCCTTGGCTCGGTAAATCTGAGAGACAAGGCCGTGACTCTTTAATGGGCTGTGCAGTGATTAACTCATCCTCTAACTGCGCCACAGACAAGTGTACTGCTAATCACCACTTGTTTTACACCCATCTATTTCCACGTGTGACTCGCCGACCTCTGTTCATCTGAACTCATTTCCCAGTTAATATCTAAGGCATTCATTACTATTGTCTTTATGGCTGCCATTACTGTGCTTCATGTTGATAATTAATAAAACTTTAGGAGTATTATCTCGCAATTATTTAGGTGCTGTAAATAGGTTTGTGGGACACTTGCTATTGTAACTGTGGTTCTCTGAGTGACTGGAGGCCTCTTCTGTCAGCTTTACTGTTATAGAAATTTGTATTTATAGAGAATGAGATGAGCGCACTCTCACCTCGCAGCAAGAAGGTCCCAGGTTCAATTCCCGGACAGTGTGAGGCCTTTCTGTGTGGAGTTTGCATGTTTTCTCTGTGTCTGGGTGGGTTTCCTCTTGGTGCTCCGGTTTCCCCATCAACCTCAAAACATGCACAACAGCTAGGTGCTCCTGCCCTCTGCTCCTGACAGGTTGCCCCAGCGGCATTGACGGACATGTCAAATGTCAAATGTAGAGAACAAATTTCCCTATGGGGACCATAAAGTATATCTTAAATATTACAATAAGCATTCTATGGTGCAGGAAATCAATGCTTTGATTCCCCAACATGGAGCCAAACAATCACATTATGGCACTCCCAAGCCCAGATAAACGAAGACCATTTTATCAGGAAGGGAAACAGGTGAAGGAAAGGCATGGCCGAGCTAGCTGAAATGGTGACTCTAAATTGCCCCTACTGAATGATTGTGAGAGTGAATGGTTGTCTGTGTGTGTCTCTGTATCAGCCATGTGACTAACTGTCAACTGTCCAGGGTGTCCCCCACTTAAGGGCCATGGGTACTGGAGTCTATCCCAGTAACTAAGGCCTTTAATAGGAATAAGCGGAAGATGAATGAAAACTATTATTGGTAATATTTGGCTTAAGGTCTCACCTGAAGCACTTGTAGCTTAGTCTTTTGCTGCTGTAGCATTAATGCTGTCTGTAGAGCAGTTTTTTGGTTGCCACTTGCCATCATCATTTATGCATAGGTTGAATTTGAGTCTTTTATTAAATTGTTGTCCTCTGCTTAACCTCCACAGCCAAAATGTGGATGAAGTCCTTGTATATATAAACTATTAAGGTCAATTTTAGAAGTTGCTTTATCTTTTTGAAATCCCAGTTAGGACACTCTTTGTTGCTGGAAGTTTGAGTGTTTTCTTAAAAGCCACATGTAGCAACAACAAGTTCACAGTCAATGGGTTTGTACATAATTTATTTTCAAATAAATACAAACAAATCTGTGAGTGGCATATTTATGTTTTTGTTTTTTTATGATCTAAAACTGGGCCTGTCAGGCTCCTGTTGTGACTTCAAAATGAACGGCAATCTGTGGCTGCACCAGACCTACTTCTAAACTGTCAGATTTGGAAGAAGTACTTAAAATGTGTATTCACGCAAAAGTACATTTTTTTTAAGTATTATTACAGAAGTAGACAAAAAATTAACAACAATCTTAAGAAAAGGTAAAAAAGCACTGAATCTAAAGTTAACTAACTAATTTCATTTGACAGTAGATCAAAATTGACAAAAAACTATTTCTTCTACTAATACCACAACTAATACTACTACTACAGCTACTACTAATACTATTACTGCTGCTCCTACCACTACTGCTACTATAAATGTGATACTATGAGAGTATACTGTATTTTAAATACTTTTACTCATTCAGGGATTTATTATTTCCCCTTTAGTAACCACACTCTTTACCTCTCACAGTGGGAGTCCCTATGATTGTGACATCAACTCAGGAACTCGGAGTCCAACACCTCCGCACGAGTTTCCGAGTAAAAATTCCAACCCGAGACGGCGTTCAAGGCCGTTTTTCCGACTAGGAGGTCGGAATTTCTTAGATTCCGATGTATCATGAAGGCAACATTCGGGGTGTCTAACCCTAAATTCCACTGCAAGCATGAGCATACCGTACCTGGGCGGTTGGCGGAGGTGGGCCACAGCACGGCGCGGTTGCTTATGCATGCACGCACGCAGACTGCGAGCTCTGTCATGTACGCAACTGTTCTCTCAGTAAAAAGTGAATAAACTCCATTATTAACGCTCGTAACAACGCCACTGACTTACGCTGACCTTTCTGAAGATGAGACCAGACAGCGGCAGTAGTTTTGAAGCCTCTCTCATGACTGCGGAGGCTTTCGCTGCTCCTCGTATGTGGCTTATTCCAAAACGTATGACAGAAAACCGCGTCTCACGTTTTCCACTACACCGGTTTTTAAAGTGTTAGCCAGTCCCTCCAGGATTTCACGGGCAATTTTTGTGATTGTTGGGGGCTAAAATGCCTGATTTTGTAGGGGATTTTCTTAAAAGTTGCGCTAAAAGTTGCAATTTTTTTGTCTATAATTCACAGGTAAAAAGTACCAGAGGTGATAAAAATACACTGTTACTTGAGCTTTAAAAAAAAAAAAAAAGCTACAACTATAAAAACTAGCAAAATCTGTTTTTTAAATATATGTGAGGTGGTAATAATCTAATTAAAAATACCTGTATTTGAACTGGCCAAGCAAACCTACTGAAAAGATAGTGCTGTGTTATTAGGCTTTTGTGTGTGTGTGTGTGTGTGTGTGTGTGTGGGGCTATTACACTGCCGCTGACTCTGATTCTGTTCCTCTCAGATCTTCTCTGGTGATTCCTGTTGTGTGCTGTAGAACATCCAGTCATTAAAAAACAAAGAATGTTTGCTGTGCTATAGGTTTTTAGGAAGGTTATTAGCCTGCAGCATTAACAATGACCTCTGACTGTTGTCTAAATACGCTGCCCATTCAACTTTTTAGACAACTTTATCACCATGGCAACACAGACGGGCTTTTCAGAGTGACACCAGACAAAACTAGAAAGCACCACGTTCGTCTCCTCCTTCAGTCCCATCCACACTGCTGCTGCTGCTGAGCACCTGCGACCTCATGTGCGCTCGACCTCTGCGCCATAGCTGCATGCTGCTCCTCTGCCGCTCTGTGAGTACGCCCTCCGCTCTGCGCCTCCACGCGACTTTGTCTGTGAGTGCGCCGCACCTCCGCATCGCACCTCCTCGTCGCTTTGTCTGTGGCTCAACCTGACCTCCAGCGCGCATTACTGGTGCGCTACTGAGTGAGAGAGGAACTGCTCTGCTCGGAACAGGGGACGGCCCGCAGACAGCTAAGTGCAACAAAAGGCAGTTTTAAAGGAAAATCTCGGCTATAATTGACAAAAGTTGCAGAAAATTTGCGGGGTTTGGACAAAGTTGCAGGGTTGCACTGAATTCACGGGGTTTGCTTGATTTTGCGTTAATAGTTGCGATCGCAACATCGCGAAATCCTGGAGGGACTGGTTAGCGGCTCGCTAGACTTGTAAACAAACCGCGCACCACAATGACATAGCAGTCTGTCGCCCTCAGAGCTGATGATGTAACCAGGCCACGGCACGGATCATTTGTGCAGATGTGAGTGCGGGCCGGTGGGGGACTCAGACCCCTCCCCAATCGTTCCTGGGCATGGCACGGTTTCAAGTGTGAGTGCGCCCTAAGTCCCAAGTTTAGTTCTGGTTTTACCTGGTTTAGACCTAGTTTATTTCTGGCTTAGTTCTGGTTTAAGACCTGTTTTTTCCTGGTTTTTAGTTCTGAGTTTAGTCCTGGTTTTGTTCTGGTTTTATATCTGGTTAAGTTCTGGTTTTAGACCTGGTTTATTACTTGAGTTCAGTTTTTAGACCTGTTTATTTCCTGGTTTAGTTCTGGTTTTAGACCCGTTGTATTTCTTGTTAAGTTTTGGTTTTATACCTGGTTAGGTTCAGGTTTAGTTGCTGTTTTGTCCTTCTATGGTATTGTATTTTTCAGTTAATCCCTCAGCATAATCCTGGGTTTGTCCAAATTTAGGTTCATTTCAGTCTTTGACAGCCAAATTTTCCTACAGGGTTCTGTAAGAAACTCCATGTATACCCCCTGCAATCTGTTCGCGTACCCCTAGGGGTCCCCATACCCCTGGTTGGGAAACATGTTGTAATGTACTAACCTGCAACAGTCTGCCTTACCTCATATAGAGTCAGTTTTTATTCAACCCCAAATGCCTGAACAGCTAATCACAAAACTCGGTCTTAAGAAACAAAAAGTGCCACTGGTGTGCACTTACTCTGAGTTTAATGAGTACTAAGACTTTCACGGTCTCGCCCTCACCTCATAAACAGTCGTCCACCTGGAAATACTGCGAGTTTCGATGTTGCTTTGTAATTATATTAAACTACTACGGGTGTTCGCCAAGATCCTCTGTGTAGACAAACATTTAATTTGTGTTTTCACCTGAGAGACCGCAAACTATTTTGTTGTGTAAGAAGGCTAGTGTCTACAACAACAGCGACGGCAGCTTTATTCCTGATCAGTGTGGGATTTCACCGTAGCTCTCGCCATGGCACGGACTTGGCAGCTGGCTCCAGATTGAAGGATTAATGTTATTAGCTAAGTGATAAATGGCTCAGAGAGATGGAAAGAGTAATAATATAATAGATCAAGTCGAAGTGATCATAGCGGGAGCTGTCCTTGGTGCTTCCCCTTGAAGACAGTATAAAGGCTGTGTTTAGGGCTGAGATAAAATAAGACATATGCGGGTCATAATGAGCTTGTGGGAACACAGGGAGCAACACAAAAACATCATTATAAGCTCCAGACTGTGAAGGAGGTGAATTCACAGAGCATTAAACGTGTAAAAAATATTGGTTTATGCTAAAATATTGTGCAATATTAAGAAAGTAGATGTAAGTATGTAATTAATTTGTATTATTTACATTTAATTTATGTTTTTGTCAGCATTATTTGTGTCAAAAGAAATGGTCTTTTTTTTTAGGAAAAGGAAAGTAGTGGGCTAAGAAAGAAATGATTTGTTTTGGTATGGATTCAGAATAATCAGCCACAAGTCAATTCAATTCATTTATTTATAGCAGCAGTTCCCTCAAAGGGCTTTATAAACAAATAGTCACAAAATCAAAAATAAACACACAATCAAACATAAACAATAACTACACTAAGCTACACAGTCCCAGGACATCCCCAGCCCTTAGACCCTCCCTATCTTAAGGAAAAACTCCTAAAAACACCAGCTGTGGGTAAAAAAAAAAAAAAAAAGAAGAAGAAGATGGCTTATAGAGACCACATTGAAGGATCCACTCCCAGGACGCACAGACTATAAATGTGTCTAGGACTGTTAAATAATATCAGTAACCAAAATATAAATTTTGTTGAGATTGTGGTTCAATGGACAGAGCATTTACCCCTGGACTAAAGAGAGATAGGTACTTGGCAGAAGTGTGTGTGTGTGTTTTTGGAAATGGGTGAATGGCTTTAGCCCGAGGAGGTAGAAAAGTGCTACATAAATGTGCTTCTAGTATAGTAGTTTATGTTCTCACCACTTCATTACAATACATTAAATTACCTTTAAAAAAAAAAACTCTAGTTATTTTTTTTTCAGACTCCTATTGGTGAGAAATGCATTACTTTATTAATAGACATTGTTTTAGCAAATTATTTCAATATCACAAGTACTTCACATAATTAAAGAAATAATTAAGTCCCGCTGCCAAGTGTTTGAGAATGTAAAAAAGTTAAAGTTTAAATCACTGATCCAAATGTGACCATCCCTGTTTGTTCTTAGCGTGTGATTGGTCAAAACATCCAGTAGTTCCATAGTTCCCCCTCTGTCAAAAATGCTTCAGGTCTCTCATTTTATTCAGAGATGACTTCTATCATGATGTGCTATGGACTGAATAATAGGCATTCCTCCAATAAAAGTGAAATAAAGCAGGTAGTCCATTATCAGAAAACAGCGTTAACGTTATAATGGCACTATATTATTGTGGAAAAACTGATCAGACAAAGTCCATTCTTTGTTCTTTCATTGCAATAGAATTACCAGTGTCAGTCAAGTTTTTTGTTTTCATGTCAGAGAGACAGGACCTTAAGTCAAACGTGCCTTGGTTGGCGAAGTAATGTTTGATTGTGGTTTTGTTGTGTCTCCTGGAATAAAACAGGCAAAGCTCTGAAATCAAAGAGAAATTATGGATACAGTGAAGCTGCGCCGGCTCCGTGGCACACAGAGACACGGGGAACAGATGGAGGAACACATTCTGGTGAAGAGCAGATATGAGTTGTCAGTCCGTTGTCAAAACAGCAGATGGAGGTGTGCTGCCAAGTCCAAGACAGAGCACAAACTTTTTCTGTGACTAAATAATCCCTCTGTATGTCTGTATTTATAACTCTTTGTTTCGGAAAATATTTGAACAGTACTCTCTGGTTTTGTTTTTGTTTTCTTTCTCTAGATTTAGCTAGTAGTCTGAGGAAAGATTATCAGATAAGTTGAGTCTTGTTTTTTGCTGAAGGGAATGAACTCAGCTAAAGGCTCATCCTCCCTCGTAGTGTCCTATATTTGTGTTGTTTGGTGGTTCTTGCAGCAGCAGAAGAACAGTTAGAGCAGCATTGGGAGAAGCTTTAGGACTAAACATAAAACTGAAAGAAGTGGCAAAGATGTGTGCCGTTTTTGGTGGTGGTTTTGGTGGCATTTGGCACCATAAATGAATATATTGTTACAGTAAACCCAGTGGTAATAGGTATGCAGATTTCAATTTACATATATTTTAACAGAAAACAATTTTGTTATTAAACTCTCCAAACCTTCACTGAGAAGAAAGAAATAGCCTCCACTCCATCAGTTCTCAATTTGTCCTCTCTGGCAGTTGTAAAAACATTTTTTTTTTACAAAACAGACAAAAGCAACAACTGTAATTTTCATGTATTCTTATTTATTTAATCTTTATGTAACCAGGAAAAAAATCCATTGAGATTAACAATCTCTTTTACAAGGATGTCCTAGCTGTCCAAAATGAGGCAGACCATCACAATCACAAAAAAAATCACAATCACAAAAAAAAAAAAAAAACATAAAATCTTGAAGACATTGAGATTAAATAATGATACAATTAAGATCCTGCACAACTACACCATACAGGTACAGCTAGAGGCTAAAAACTCAGATACAGATAAGAACTCTTACACTACCAAATACAAAATGCATAATGTGTATTTCTTTTGATTGTGCAACACCAATTTGCACAATCAAAAGAAAATGCTTTCGAGCTGATAAGAGGGCACCTTAAACTCACAAAATTGTCACATTGATGTGTCGCCGATGAAACGTCATGCTAAAACAGCTTTATGATAAGCACGTGCCATTAGCTGGAGAAAATTAAAATTATACAATGAAGTATCCAAATAATAAAGGCACGGACATTGGCAAGCTGCTATTTTCAAGGCAATATAAAGTCATATCCAAGTATACTGCCAACTTAAACTGCATGGTTCTTGGTAATTCTGGAGGAGGACTGTTGTGAGTGAGGACTGTTGTTATTGTTGCATGCCCTTTCCTTTGTATGGCTTCTTAGTATTCACCGTGTAATCCTAGCCTCAAGTCCAATGGAAATCTGAAGTCTGGCGGCTCGACTTGAAAAGAAGTTTGAATTGAACACAGTTTTCACTCTGCTCTGATCTTTTGACATGGACCCACACAATGTTCGCTCAGTTTTACAAGACTGGACCGCAGCCTTTAGCACTCACACAATTGCATTCGCCGTATTATGCATTCTGTGAATCTGATCTGTTGTTAAAATATAGATTATGTCCAATCACCACGAGGATTACTGTGTTGTTTATTTATTTAGAGATATAGCTTTTAATGTTTTATCTTCTTTCGTGACTTTTACATTTGTCCACAGCGGTTGCTGGTCCAGCTTTAGCCTCTTACCGACCATAAACACGGAGCCAGTATGACATGACAGATGTGTGTGTTTATAAATGTGTTGTTTAAGAATGTCTAAAATGTTTGTTTAAAGGCTAAAAGTGCCCTCCTGTGGCAAAACCTGATAGTAAGTGAAAGTTGCACTTATAAGGATGCCCAAACTTTTGCACAGACATTTTTTTCGTATTTAATTTAATTCCATACACCTCAATACTGCTACACTAAAACATGTTGTTAGGAAAACACCCTAGAACTCAGATGTCACTAGAAAATTAATGACATACCCCTGTGATCTTTTTTCGCGAAGATTATTATGCAATCTGAGAGGGGTGCCCAAACCTTTACATATGACTGTAAGCCATAGTTTGTGTTAAAATACAATATCTGTTAAGCTATAATGTGATTTAGAGATGCAATGAAGCTAAAAAGAGATGACTGAGTGGGAACATAGCTTGGTTGACACTGTATGCTAGCGGTACATGCTAGAGATGCTTTGTTATGCTAATTAAACAAATTGAAAATACATTATTTGCATGCATTGTGAATTTGATATGTGATGTTTTATTAATTATCTAATTTGTTGATGTCTTCAGTCAATTTAATTGCTCATTTAGGCAGTAAAAACTGTTACTTCAGACATAATGAATGCATTTTATACCTCATGTGTTTCACAGTTTTGCATGACTTTTATTATTATGAGTTACAACTGTTGCTCAAAAAATAAAGTCAACAATCTCAAGCATTAATATTTAAGCAAATTGTTGAAAGCCAGTGTATCTTTAGTGCTATTCCCAAGCTCAGACAAATGTACAGGGCTGCATCAGGAGGGACATGTGGCGTAAAATCTATGCCAAAAAGGAAAGAAAACTTTGTGGAAATACTGCTTATTATACAGCTATTAGTTTCCCATAACATGAGGTATAATTGAGGCAGCAGTAGTTCAACTGGTAGAAACGTTTGCCCACTAACCTGGAGGTTGACAGTTCGAGCCCTGCTGCCTGCATTGCATACTGTCGTTGTGTCCTTGAGCAAGACACTTCACCCACCTTGCCTGTATGAATGAGTGTGTGGTTGGAGAGGCCGTTGGCGCAAAATGGCAGCCAATGCGTCTTTGAATGTTCAATGAAGTGCTATATAAGACGGATGCATTATTTATTATGGAGGTCACTACCTTTGTTGCTCATTTATTTAGAGATATAGCTTTAATGTTTTATTTTCTTTCGTGACCTTTCGATTCCTTCTTCTGCAGTAGTCCACCTTTAGCTTCTTGCTGACCACAAACACAGCTGCCAGTTTGAAAAGGAAAAAAAGGAGGCTGAAGATGCCGAGATGTGTGTGTAGGTAAAGATATGGCCGTAAAAAACAGAGAAAAGGAAATGAACCAATAAATAAAAGCAAATGAAGATTGATGGATCAAGCTTGAAATCTTATTAAATGCATCAATTCAACTCATTCCTATGTGCCACAAAGCTCTGGCTGACATCTTCGGTTAGCGAGACAACAGATGAATAGATATCTGTTGATCTGTTCGCCGGCTTGTTTATCAGTTTCCAAACAGGCCTGTGGGCACATCCCCTGCCTGAATGTGCCACCGATCCTCGATATGACACACAACGTTAAAATCACTTGTTAGAATCAATCCCACCGCCTTTTATCACTGCGGCAGAGGTAAGGGGAAAAATACTTTAGCTGTTTGCATATTTCATCATGGTGGGGGTGATGTGCCAATCCCTATCTTTCACCACTCTTGTCTTTGTGGCAGCGGAGAGCATCCACCAAGCTGTCGAGTGTTTAGGGGCAATTATAAAAGCAAACTGGAAAAAGGTGCTTCAATTCTTGTTTGAGAGCTAGCATAAGCAGAACTGTCTCGCATAGCTTTTGGCTGCAGCTCAAAAGCAAAGAAGGAAAATAATAAATAAATATTAATAAGGTTAGGTTGCAGTGTCAGTCGGTGCACAGTGGCAGAGAGAAGGAGCTCCTGCCGCATATCATGGAGGTTGTAGGTTCAATCCTCAGGCTGGCTGACTGCTATCTTTCTAAGTAGAGTCTGCATATCCACAGACACGTGTTGGGAGAAATGGTGCATTTAAATTGCTCATAGTGGGAGTATGTTTGTTTGTAAGGGTATATTTCTGTGTTAGCCCTGCACCTTATCTACTAGTGTTGAGTGCTAAATTGCAAGTGGAGTTAAAAAAATAAAAAATAAAAAAATCTGCCTGCTATGTGTGGATGTGGTCATTGTGGTTATTTATAGCCTCTGAGAGAGCCTAACTCTCAGTTATGCCAGGATTTGCAGCAGGATGTGCCAGTTATGGTGTGTCTTATTAATTTAGTGTGAACGCAAATCAGGACTTAAGTGCACATTTTCCATAGTTGCTTGGAAAGAGTGGAAGATTAATGAATGTGCTAGGTAGGTTTGGACTAAAATAATTTGAGAACATTTTCTAAATTACACATTTATAAAACATTGGTGAATATTTAAGGGGGAAAAAGTTAGTTCAACTTGTAAATGTATATTTGAAATGCAAAAGTATATGACCTTGGTGGCAAAGGGGATAGCAGGCTCATCTTTCAGTCAGAAAGTCAAGCCAGATTTAGCCAGCTTTTACTGCATACTGTGTAGGATTTCCTTTTGTAAATCCAAGTAATACTTTACATTTTGTACTTCTTCTACCTGACAATGCAAAATGAAAATAGCAGCAGTTTTCTGAAGGACAAAAAGGTTCCCTAAAAATAGTAAAACTCATCTGACCCTAAGTTTGGAAGCTGTCTTAAAAAAAATAAGTCATAGAAACTTTGAAGAAGTCCTATATTGTGCTTTTTAAAGCTTTTTTAAATAGTTTTGGACACCACTGCATTAGTATTTCACATTTTATAACTTAAGATAATGTATATGTATGGAAATGTCTTATTTTGGGAAGCTGTTACTATGACTTTGCAGTGAACGCTTGGATTAGGTGTCTGATGCCCCCTGCTGTTGGGACTGGACAGAGCATGAGATGGATATTTAGCCTGGCTACTAGCAACATGACTCTAACAGATAGATAAATGAGATGACTGCTTTGTAGTGACGGTAATTTAAGCTCTGAAATGATCAGAATGAGTTCAGTGACGGTGCATGGGCTTTAGACACGAGCAGGAGCACTTCCTGGTCTCGTGTCGAGGTAGAGCAGTGAGATTGAGTGCTTTCAGCTGTTGAAAGGGCACTTTTCAAACAAGTGAATGAACCAAAATACTACTCCAGGTATGTTTTTGAGGTGCAAACATTATAACATTGTTAAAAGCTCAAAAAAAAAAAAAAAAAAAAAAGTCAAAAGCATCTAAGCTAATAAGAATTATTGGATTTATATGGATTCATCATGTCTTGGACCTGATCTGATTTTCAGTAGCAACAGTTGTTCGATCCATAACAACTAGCCATTATTGCATATCTGACAGGAGGATAAGCTCTCATTTCTGGTGCCAATAATTTTGCAGCTTGTAGTGTCAGAAATTACCATGTCTTTAATGTGATCTGAAGGCTTTGAGGGGGAACTGGAGTGAACTGTGTGGGCATTGATTGGCATCTGTGATTGATAGCTCACTCGGCTGTGTTTCTCTTCAATTTGTGGAGTCGCAGTGAGTCAACTTTTCTCAGCTGCTTTTTATAGAACAAACAGCTACTGATTTCCAGGCAGCTTTACAAGAACTGTAGTTGAAGGCTTACACTAACATTGTGACACAATTATAGGAAAACCGCTATGTCCCAATCAACAAAAAGAGCTTTGGCTCACTGATAGTTTTAGGATCCAGGCTTTTGAAAAACAGTTCAGTTCATAATTGTCCCAAGATAATATAGTGGGCAGCTGTAGGAAGAAGAAGTGGAACATTTATTGGATTCTAATGAGCTGTCTGTTTTTCCAACAGAGGCAAATGCAAAGAGGAAGATCAGGAGGTACTTCTGTAAAAAATACCAATGTATAAGACTGTATACTGCTTAAAGGATGCTGTGCTTAAGGTGCCAGGTAGAAGACCAAAGAGGAGATTTACAGTATGAATATTGTGAAAGAGGACATGAAGTTAGTTGGTGTGAGAAAGGGATGCAGAGAGCAGGGCTAAATGGGGGCAGATGATTCTCTGTTGTGACCCTAAAAAGAAAAGAAGTGTAACACATTCTTTATAGTGATTCATGGATTGATAGCATGACACATTTCAAGGCCACACAACAAAGAGAGGAAACAGAAACTGTAAAAAATAACAGTTTAACATTTAGCACTGTTTTCAAATACATAATGGATTTTTTATTTATTTATTTTTTATTTTTTTGGAGTGCTTTCAATTTTTCCCTTAAAGAGCTACTTTGATAATTAATAACATCAACTATAAACTAAAATAGCTGTATTCCCTAAAATAAGGTATCATTAATTGGCCTTGAGGAAATCCTTGCGTTTCAGACTGAAGATGACTCGGGCTGTTGTAGCTTATGACTACATCTAGTGGTGGAAAGTCATATTACAGAATACTTCCTGTCATCGCTTGGTGTTTATAGAAGTGGGGTCTCAAAGCTTTTTTCTCCTGAGAGCTACTTTTACAAAATGAAGCCGTCAGAGAGCCACTTGTGGTGTTAGCATTCATTCTCATTACTTATTTCAACCTGATGAACATTTATTTTGTTTCCATACCTGGACATTTGCAAAGTGTTGGTGTCCACAACTCACATTTTTCCAAACAAAAAACTAAAAGTAAGTTCACCTGCATGTGCAGATCAGACACATTCATCGTTTACATTTGTGAAACAAAACTCTGTTTTCTACTGACTCAGTAACTAACCTTCATGAAAATGCTGTAGTATGTTTTTAGCCTCTTAGCTGTGGACATGTTCGTTGCCGATCTCATATCACTTCATCAAGCTTGACTGCAGCGCAACTGACGACTAATTGACAAATAATCTTTCTCTGTACAAAGGAGGCGGGTACCTATAAATTTGATTACGTTTGCCAGGAGATTAATCACATCTGACTAATGAAGCTAATGTAAGATTTATTCAAGCAGAACTCTGTAGATGTTTTCTTATGTCATTGCTGTTTTTGGTCATGACAAAAATTGAGAATTAAAGCCGTCACTAGCTTGTTGCTAACCCTGATGTGCTGCTTCCTTGCCAGACTCGAGACGTCTGTGACTCCGGGTTGGCGGCGCTTACACTTGCAAGTGTGGTTTTCGGCCCACAGACACCAGAAGGTGATGAGGGATGCTTTATTTACCCTACAACAACTTAGTTAACCGTCATACGGACTCTGTAAAAAAAAGTTACTAAGTCCTGCTTTGTGGAGCACATCTTAGTCAGGATGTCAAGACTCTTTTTATAGAGTACTGTGCACAAGTAAATTTAGCATGTCAATTCCACTCGAAAGTAATACTCATTTCCCTTTAAAATAGTTAACAAAATGCATGCACATTTTTGCTTCTCTCTAAACAAGTATGAAAAACAGAGCTTAGTCTCTGGGGTGTCATCAGTGCAATAAAATGGCTTTCTGAACACACCACAGGTAACAACAGCAAACGTTTCTGTTGGTTTAAATTTAATATGCAAAATAAATTATTCATCATGCTCTCAAAGCTCAATTCATTTACTGTGTTTTAGCTGTGTGGTGCGATTTTGCTGATGTTTGTGCAGCATCACAGTGAAACCAACTTATTGACTCTTGAGTTTCTTAGAGGCATCATAAAAAAGTAATAATCATTACAGTATTGTTTAATTAAATTGCTTTTATTATCAGTCTAGTTAATTTAGGCTAATCACAATAAGAAAGCAAATAAAGCCTACTTATAAAGCTTGCATTTTCTATTTATTTCTCCCACTTTCCCTCAGGACGTGACCTGTTTGTTTACCACCACCAGCCCAAGACTTCATTTCAGGACGGCATTAGTAATTTACTAATTGGAGTGTGAAATTATAGGGAGTCTTCCATTATAAAATACCATTGCGCAAATAAGGAGGGGAGGATCAAAGATTTATAGTTTAAAAGTGCTGTGTTACCAGAAAAAAAGAAAGAAAGAAGACTGGTTGCAATTTCCAGCTCCTCCGAAGCTCATATAGCCTCAACCCCATTTCCCTTTCCCTTTCACAACCCCCCTAATGATCGTAACACACCTTGCAGCCTATAAATCTGAACAGTAGGGAAACTAAGTGTCTCATCATTATGCAGCCTCCACCTATTCATTGGAAGTGCGTCCGTGTAAGGCCCCCAGGACGGCTGCGGCGCTGGTTTAAATCCAATCTCATTTCACTGAACTCTTCATCACTTCTCCCGCTCTCCTCCCCCCCTGGACCTTAATGACGTCCCGGCGCCATATTGTTGTCTTATGTGTAATGGGCATAAGCTGAATTACTCTCCTGCTTGAGTAATGACGATGACTGACTTGAGTTGACAAAGCCGTTCTCACTCAAGGTGATGTTGCTCCCTGAACAAGTTACAAAAGTCTTCTTCCTCGATGCACATCTCCTTGGCGCGGCTGGAGATGTGCCCGTTTGTAAATAGACGGGTGGACTCGCCTCATTTATGTTACATGACAGGAGTAGAGCCAAATGCGTCACACATCAATTAGAAGCAGGTATGTTAATCTGAAAAATCTATAATAATAATGTGGGACAAAAACGTTTCTACAATGTACCTGGTAATTGTTGAAAATTGCAATTGGATCCTGATGAATATCTTCTGAATAATACAATAAGGCAAACACTAATGCTTTGTCATAGATGCAGTGCTCCAGTCTGATTGCTTGGACTTGCACTTGTACTCCTCTCCTCTGACAGACCAGTGGCCTATTGCTGGAAGCCGGTTGAACAAACTCAGAGTTGGGGAGTAACTTCTGGGTTGATAAAACTAAACAAATTCAAACTGAGTAACTTTGGGTTCATGTGTTGCTTAAAGCTGGGTCTGAACTTTCTCCGTTAACTTAGAGTTAAAACCTTCACCACTGATGACTGCACAGATCTGGCAGACACTGGCACAGTTCAGCCATTAGTGTTCAGTCTAGGGGAAAGGGGGAAAGGCTACCACAGCAGGGCGCATGTGGATACTGTACTGATACTGTAAATACTGAAACATACATTTTGTCACATTTTTTTAATGTGAAAAAAATTGAGGCCTAGAGCAAAAGTTTAGTAGAAGATGTGTCACATGTCATATTCCTGAACTTAACCTGAACTAAAACTAAACCAGCTTCCGGCAACAGGCCTCAGGACTTCTAGCTCAACTCTGAATGATGTTGCATTCATTATAGATTGGAATTTCGGAAATACCAACCTCCGACACAAGTACAATTTCCTTCAACACGACCTTGAGTCGGAGGGGATTGCAGGGAAACTCATGCATCAAATATTTGTTATCTATATTCAATTAGCACATGAAAAAAGTGTATTCCCATTAAAAACCTCACAAGGCTAGTTATGACAAAATTACCAAACTAGAAACATCACCTGATATAACTCTGTTCTTGTTCGTGTGGCTTTCATGTTTATTTTCTGAACTGATTTCGTGAACAGACTTTTTTCAGCAGTTCCTAAGAAGGGCTTTCTGAGTTTACAATCTGCCTTGAATGCAGCACAAGACACGGACTTGTGAACCAATGACTCAGACTTGGACTCAGACTAGTAGCTACTTGCGAGTCACTCATTTTTATTAATTAATTGATTGTTATATTATTGTTCTGTTTTGAAATAGGTATATACAAACTGATGTCTGAATCTGCACATTCAGAAGTATAAATGACATTGATGACTCAACTTGGACTTAATCTTAACTTGAACATGAACTTTTTTAGGTACCTCAGGCTCAACTTGGACCCTCAACTCAAAATGACTTCCCTTGGGACCGACTTGAAATTTATTGCATAACTCAGTTTAAGACTCGGACTCCCCAGACTCAGTTTTGAGCCGACACTGACCGGACGTTAGTGACTCATACTTAGACTCAAGGCTCATTCAATTCATTCATTTTTATGATTATATTTGAACAGCAAAGTTATATTACAAACATGTTTTTTTTACCAGCAACACAGAGACAACAATCTCCCAACATGTTCTCACATTTGACTTGCGTTGGTGGAGACAGTAATGGCATCCTGCAGCCAGTTTGTGTAGCTGTGTCTGTGAAGACTCACTCATCCAGGGTAATTGCATCACAACTAAAAGTTTTTTAAAAAAGTTTTAAAAAAAGCAGTCATCTAGATTGGATTTTGATCAGGACACTGCAGCACAGAGCCCAAGAGGCTCCCACAAGCTCTGAGGGAAGGAGGAAAGAAGAGCTACATGTCCGTCAAACCCTCAGAACCTGTGGATATCCCAACTGGGCCTTCTCCAAATCCCAAAGGACAAGAAAACAGGACAGGAAAGATCAAGAGCCAAAAAGGAGCAATGTAGTCATTCCTTAGATCTCCGGCCTGTCTGAGAAACTTAAAAGGATTTTTAGCCAACATAACATCCCGGTTCATTTCAAACCTGTTAATACTCTCAGACAAAAACTGGTTCATCCCAAGGACAAAATTCCCAGTTACAAACAGAGTAATGTTGTGTACTCCATCCACTGCAGTGAGAACTGTAATGAACAGTACATTGGATAAACCAAACAACCTCTGCACAAGCGGTTATACCAACACCGCAGGGCCAACTCCAGTGGACCAGAATCTGCAGTACACCTCCACCTGAAGGCCACAGGCCACTCCTTTGAGGACAGTGAGGTCCGAATCTTAGCCAGAGAGAAAGGATGGTTTGAGCGAGGAGTGAAAGAAGCAATCTTTGTCAAAAAAGATAAACCTTCTTTAAACAGAAATGGTGGTCTCAGATACAGCCTTCCATCTGTTTACAACAGTCTCCTGAAACCCAAACAAAACTCAGTTTCACTCAGGTCATTAACATCTGAAGGAGCTGACCAGGCCCAGGAGGGTTAACCACTCTCACTCCAGATGAGGACAAAGGACTCCTAACGACCCGAAACCACTCAGGCTATTCATGGTCGCCTTGACCAATAGAATTTAATTTCAGTTCAAAACTCCTCCTTCCTAGGAGCAGATAAACCAGCTCTCTTACCAGTTCAATTTCAGAATTGAGAAAGCCTCTTGGATAAGAGGTGAAATATCTTCAACTTTAAAAAATCCAATCCAGATGACTGCTTTTTTTTACTTTTTTTTGTGTACCTGTGTTATTTATGAAAATTGGCCAAGTACTGGGCACAGTTTTGTGGAACATGGCTTGGTTTATTACAGAGTAGTTTTAAAGCCTTAAAATCTTTTTTTTTTTTTTTTTTGTAAGGAAGTCTCAATTGAGTTTGCACATGTGGAGGTCGCTGGTAGTTCTCTGAAACCCAGATATGTTTACTTTAATCAAATGTGAAATACTCAAAATCCACGTGATGACGCTCACTGACATTTCAATACAAATGGAGGGGATTGTAACCTAGCAACAGAAAGCTGTGCTATTTGCAATGTTTCCCATAATGATGATGGCCATTAGGAGAATTAGGAAAACACTCTTGAACGTTTGAATAATGGTTCATTAATTGTTGTTTGCTGACGAGTGCTAGTTTTAATCAAAAGTGTGTCTGGGCTCATTTGAGGACTCGAGTTTTAAATTTAAAATAGTCAAACTTTTTGGACATGTGCATTGAATTCTCAGTTTGAGCAAGGGATTTTATAAACAGTAAATCAATAGCATAGTTTATGTCAAGAGAGATTCAAGGCTACAAAAGCTTTCACTTGCCAATTTATTGATGCAATATTATTCCCTTTGGACTTAGCAGAAATAGAGGACTTTGATAAATAGAGCTGGGCAAATATTTTGGGCAAGTCTGAAAAAATGCTGTTAAGTAAAATGGCTTTAATAAATACAGAATACTATTTTCTATTCATTTAATGAAAATTTCAGGAAGGGCCAAGGACAAACTGTTTACTTTTTCATGTGGATCCAAATCATTGATTCAGAGGCCTTTTAACAGATTTTTTTTTTTTTTTTTTTTAGAGGTGGGCCAAAAGTACTACTCATTACAAGAACAAATCTTTAGTTTAACTAGATATTTTGTAATTGTGATATACAAATTTTGTGGCTGAATGAAAAAAGAACCTACCCCTCCTGAACTAGAAGCACTTCATGTTTATGTCTAGGTCTGGGCACTACATTTTCACCCTTGTGAGTTAGGACCAGTGCCTTGGCAGAGTTCTACACTCTCTGATTTTTCTTATTTTTTATCCTCATTGTTCTTGGCTTTTGTTAAAAACCCGCCAAAGACTTTTTCTCTGCACTGTATCTTCCAGACTTCCTTTCTGTTATATCAAAATCCAGGTGTGAGCACATCTGGCTGGTCCGTTGGAGTGTGTGAGGCTGGAGATTAGCTTTTGTTGCAGCAGTTTGGAGTCAACAGCATGGAGTCTGGCTGTAGAAAACGCTCCGCAGAGGGAAATACAGTCGTTTATTTGCTCAGGCAGTGACTGGAAAAGGCTCATGGGACCAAAGCACAGTATACAGAGCTGTTACTGCCCTCAGTGTGCTCCAAACACATGCATATATAAGCACCAGCATACAGGCACTACAAACACATTTTACTACTCCGACTGTGAATACTCCCGATTATGCTGCCCCACGGGGAGCCAACACTATTCACCTTATTAAATGTGTTTTTATAATGTTTTGAAGTTTCATGGTTAGGGTTATGGCTTGTTAGAGCACAGGGAAATATCTGGGCTCAGCTGAGAATAGCGCCCTGTGATTAATTTCAAACCAAAAACTTTTCATTTTGATTATTGCTATTTTATGTACAACACAACAACCCGCCTAACAAGCTTTAAAAGTTATTTCTGCATGCAGCATTTTATATTTATTGTGTTCAAATGCTATGTAAAAGCTTTAAAGTGCACTGCCTGAACTCACATTACTGTTGTTTTGCTGTGCTTTGTCATATTAGCATTAGCATTAGTATTTCACATTTTATAACTTAAAATAATGTATATGTATGGAAAACGACTTCTTTTTGGGGAGCTGTTACTTTCATTTTGCAGAGGACGCTTGGATAAGAAGTCTGGCACCCCCAGCTGGCAACGATGGGAAATAGACAGAGCATAAAATGGCTAATTAGCATAGCTATTAACAACATGATGCTAACAGATAAATGAGTTGACTGCTATGTAGTGACAACAATTACAAGTCCAGTGATGATGTATGGGCTTTAGAAACGCGCAGGAGCACTTTCTAGTTTCATGTGTTTACGTAGAGCTGTGGGACTGAGCGTTTTTAGATTTGAGAAGGGGGGCGGCCTGGATTATTCAAACATGCGTCAATGAAACAGAGTGCTACTCGAGGTATGTTTTTTGAGGTGCAAACAACATTTTAATATGGTTAAAAGCACAAAAAAGCCTGTTCAACATAATAGGGGACCTTTAAGAAATGTCTGTGGCCAAAAACTGTAGCTGACTTTGTAGTGGAGAGGAGGTCCATAGTCTGGAAAAGGAAACGGAAGAAGAAGAACTGCCAACTATTTACCCCTTAGAAGTTGTGCCTCTTGGTTGATTACCTGAACTTACATAGTGTAGTTTCTCAGCAACAAATCAGAGAGGGGGCTCTTGATCCTGTTTCATGTTCAAGGAATTATTGTAATATTTTAAGTCTAAATGACTATTGGATGTCTTCACAATGGCAATGACATTAAATTTTATTACATATCAAGGTTAGCTATGACTTTAAAATATTGTAACTATAAAAAAAAAAACATAAAGAGGAGAAAAGTTAAGTAATTAAAGGCAGAGTCTCGGGGTAATTAACCTCAAATTATATAATACAATTTCTCATTCCCAAATTAGAAGCTGAGAGATGCCTCTTGATCCTGTTTCAAGTAGAGGCATCTTGGAAAGTCACACACTGCACTTTTTGTATCCTGTCCAATCCTGCCTCCAGATAAATAAAACATGTCTATCAATAATAAAAATTACATATAGAAAAGATACAATCTATAGAACATTCATCTGAGCATAAAACCGCACTTAAAGGTCATGCAAACTTTGGCACAAAATGGCCGCTCACTAAAAAATGAGCAGTGCCTCTGTCAGCCCCACTCAGCCCCTTCAGTCCTTCAGTATGCAAACACTGTTAGATTTAATCCACTAATGATGCAAATTTATGCTGTTAATTATTTGGAGCTGAATCATATCCCGGCTAAACGTTTTCAGAAATGCAGTGGGGACATCAAAGTATTCAGGGACGGACGAGAAGCCATTATTCAGGATTACTTTTTTTCCTCCTTTCATTTCTTTTTCATTTGCATCAACTCCATAAAAGGAATTAGCATTTTCCATTCGCTCCCATTAACGTGGCTCATATTGATGTCAGTGGCTATAGATTCTGGTTGGAAGAGGCTTTTAGATAAGCGTTTCTAATTTAAACTTATTCTATTGAGTTTATATTCTTGAGAATTTTGCTTACAGAGCGTTCCTTCAGCAAGGCAATCCTCAGCCTACACCTATTCTCCTGTTCAGTGCATTGATAAAGTGGCACCTACATTGTAGA
This sequence comes from Bostrychus sinensis, assembly GCA_020698575.1. NCBI lineage: Eukaryota > Metazoa > Chordata > Actinopteri > Gobiiformes > Eleotridae > Bostrychus > Bostrychus sinensis. Next base: position 28,813,644 of record CM036243.1, read on the forward strand.
TATTGTAAATAGAGAGTGGGTGAAGGTTTGCACAGTTATAAGTGGTTTTTACACAGAGCTGAATGCTTTTTGAATAACTCTCGACTAAAAGGCTGCTATACAATAAAAACCTGGGTTCTCTGTGCACCACTTGTTGCATACAGTCTAGATCGGACAAGGCAATGAAACTTAGAACAATTATCATTGTCACAGTAACAGATGTGAGTGGCTAGGGTACACAGGTAAACAAAGACATTTCTGAAGTGGAGCACAGAAAAATGTAAGTTACTTGTTTCATTTATTGAGAAGTATTGTTACAAAAAGGTTTAAAGTGCTCCTTCATGTAAAGTTGCAAAATGTCTGGTCAGTCGTATGTACTTTAAGTCAGTCAGAATCATTCAAACTTTGATTTTCTAGTTCAGAAAACTATCATAATACAGGCACTGGCCCTATCTTGCAACTCTAAACACATACTGCCCCGACCTAGACTACAGACGGGATCTTCAGGGCAAATGCTCTGCACAAGAGGTTACACTAACACCACAGGGCCAACCCCAGTGGACCGGAGTCTGCAGTACAGCAGCTAAAAGACACAAACCACTCCTTTGAGGACAGTGAGGTCTGAATTGTAGCCAGAAAGAAAGGATGGGCTGAGTGAGAAGTCAAAGAAGCAGATCTTTGTCAAAAAAAGAAAAACCTTCTTTGAACAGAAATGGTGGTCTCAGATAAAATCTTCCATTTGTTTACAACAGTCTCTTAAAACCCAGACCAAAAGCACTTCACTCAGGCCAGTTAACATCAGAAGGCGCAGACTATGATAATGGTCCTAAGGTGAGTTAACGACTGTCCCACTCACTCCAGCAGAGGACAAAAGACTTCTAACAACCCAAAACCACTGAACCCTTTCAACTATTCTAAACCAAGAGAATTTAGTTTTGTTGTGAACCTAATCTAAAGTAATTATTGTCCTTTTGCTGACCCCTTGTGGATGGAGTTTGCCTGGAATAGCCCTACTCGGCAATGGTATAAAAATGTTTAGTAATTCCTGGATCTACACTCAAAACAAATAATTTCTTCCTTGGCCCCTTCCCTGAAATCTTCATCTACATCTCACCATTACTTTCTGAGTTATTGTGCTAACAGACTATCGACCTCTCCAACTCCAGCAAAAAAAACTCATATTTTTACATAGAAGCTGAAGCCAACCATGCTACCACTCAGTAAAGCTGTCTATAATCTAGTTGAACGGTCCACATTAACCTCCTTCGGTCCCATTTGCAGGCTGCAGCATAAAACACATGCAGTTTATGCTTCATCTAATCCCAGAAATAATGTTCCTGTGGCCGGTGATCCTGAGCAGATGTGCCACTAACTCTTTTCACAAACACGCTGGACCAATCTTATCACCGCGTGTATTTTTTGCAGCGCTCCACTTGCGGCTCCTTCGTTGCCCTCGTCCTAAACCTACCGTTGTTGAGTTGCAGCCAAAATGCTTCATCAGTGGCTGCAGTGTCTTCTCTCCAGATGGCAGGTATCTTTTTAGTGCTCACATTCTTGTCCCGGGCTGCGACATCTCTGCCTCGCTCCAGTGCAGGCTACAGCCGGTCCGCCCTCTGAGAGAGCGCTTAATGGACTTTAATATGAAACACATGATTGGGACAATAGAGACAGGCATTATGGAAGCAGTAGGGGCCGTTTTCATGTGTGTGGGAATGGCAGCCGCAGCATAATTATCAGTGAGCAGAAAAAGCATTCCTGTAGGGTCACGTTGTAGAATAGGACATGCACATATTCATTTTCTACTGAAAACACTCTGTAATATTTAACCTTAGATTTATACATCTTCTTTAATGGTTCATGGCAGTATTTTTTATTTGTCATAATAATTTACCAACTGCTTAAGCCAACCTATCGTTATTTTCCATCATAGGGATAGTAGGGGTCCACAGTGGCATAGCCTTCACAGCTCTATCCTCTTTTTGTCCTCATGCAAAGACCTGAATGCATGGGGAAATACATGACTTTATATTGGCCATAGCACTTAAATATGGCTAACTTACTTTAAGTTAAAGTGGTTTGATTGTGGGATTCAGTGTTATTCCTGGTTATTTTGTTTTGACCCACTTTTTAAAGAATCAAAACATTTTTCTGAATGAATGTATTACTGCATTGGTACGTTTATTTTAAATGAATCAAAATAATATTTAAGTTTCAAAGTTTAGATTATACTTTTTTCCTTTTGGCACCTTAGTAAACCATCTGCCTCCTCAGTGATTCATATTAGTTTTGCATACATTTTGTGACAGCTGCCCTTCCACCTTCTCCATTTATCAGTGCATGGGACTGACACAAAAAGGTGTACATTAAGACTATATTAAACCTCTAAGAGACCTACTTTTTGGGCACCACTGCTCTAAGCAGCTGGACTGGCTATGGCTGACACTGTATAAGTGGCAGAATAAAGTAATTTAATAGATTTTTCTTGTTATTTCTTTGTTAACAAACACTGATAATGCCCAACCTAATGTTTATTGTTGTAACTCTAACTCTGGTCAGCCATCATAAGTAGCTATCTCACCTAAAATGTTCAGTAGTGACCCAGGTGTGGTCTATATTGAGACAAGATTGGTCAAAATATGTTACATTGCGTCTCGAAATAAGAGCACACTGAGCAAATTGTGTCACATCTTTACAACATGGGCCAGGCCAGAGATAAAATCATTTGTTGTCAATATCACAGAGGTGGCTGGTCAGCTGGGGTCCCATGCCGTTTGAGGACAAAGAGGTAGGGGACTAATGCATGTGTTCAAGCCATTTAGAAATGTACTTAAGTAAAATAAAATACACTTTTTCCACCTGCTCTACCTCTCCCTCTGTCAAAAATTCTTAAAAAATAAAGCCCAGATGAGATCTCAGAGTCTTCTTTTTTCAGAGTGACTTCTGGCTTTCTATTAGGCTGTACTATTGACCAAATTGTTACATTTCCTCAAAAACAATGGGAAGAAATTGGGTAGTGCAACTTAGCAAACTCTACACTCAATATTTTCAATTAACAGTATTTTTACATTAGATCTTGAGTACTTCTTCTCCCTCTGATACAGGATAGTATAAAAACGTTGACTTAGATACACATTTTTACATTTTTTTTTTACATAAGTATACAATAGAAATGAGTGGGGGTAGTTCATTTGTCAAGTGCTTTAATTAGTTTAACTTGTACAAGCAGCAGGTACATTAGAACCTTTTTTTAACATCAGTCAAACTACCATGACAATTAAATCCTTACTGATATGTCTTTGCACTGTGATAGGTTTTATGATTAAAAGTAATTAGCTCCATTGTTGTGCGTTGGGTGATGTAGAGTACAGCTCAGTGACAGGATGACAGAATCAGGCCAGGAACTTCTGTCCTTACATTTTTACAGTGTCACACTCACCTGACAGACGTTTTTCTTACAGTAAAAAGGAAAACAGAGGTTGGGATCATAGCACTTGAAAACACTTGTTTCGCTATTGTTGATTTTAACCCATTTAAAACAATTACGCATTTACATAATCTGCATGTGCTTGTGACAGACAGTACTGTCCTTTACTTAAAGTGATACCACACTTTTTAGATTCAATACCATACTGATCACTTTATGGGTATTTAATTGATACCAATACTGGTCATTTCTTATGGGTGATTTTTTTTTTTTAATCAAAATATTTTTACCCTGCAGTCAAAGCACATGACTAATACTGATCATTTAACAACTTTAATGTACGTAGTGTAAAATAAATCCATTTATAGGTCCATGTGCTATTATTTCACATGTATTATAATAATTGAGACTTTATTCAAACACTTGAGACCCAAATGAGTATTGGATGAGTATTGATTTACACTGACCCACCCATTACTATTTATAAACAATTTGTATACAGAATTTAACTTTATAGCCTTGGTTTAATATAATATAAAACAATTTCTAACTGGTTTGATTGTAGAAACAAATTTTTATTGCTGTTGATAAAATTTGTTTTACCATGTAGTTGATGATAATAATAATAATGATAACAATAATGATAATAATAATAAAGGATTGGATTTACATTGCACTTCACAAGCTTGTCATGCACTTGCTTCACAATTTGGTGCATTATTCATTCACTCCTCAGTCTCACTCTGTGGTGGTGAGTTACTTTTTGTAACCACAGCTGCCCTGGGACAGACTGACAGAAGCGTGGCTGCCATTCTGTGCCTACAGCCCCTCCGACCACCACCAAACACAGTCACACTGACACATTCATACATAGGCAGGGTGGGTGAAGTGTCTTGCCCAAGGACACAACGACAGTACATAATGTCGGTAGCAGGGCTTTAACCGCCAACCTTCAGGTTAGTGGGCAGCTACTGCCGCCCTTGTTATTAAAACAATAATTAAGCTTAACCCTTAGGCCTTACTTTTAAAGAATCTTGTTCTTCCTCTTAAAGCCCTGTCACTGGGTCACATTTATAAATATAAAACATGAAAAAAAAATACTTTTTTGTTTTTTGATCATTGACTTCTGTCCTCATACATAACAAAAGTTAATTAATTTTCATATTTTTAACCCCCTAAACACTAGTAATTCCAACATATTTGTAAATAAATTATGAATTATTTACTATTTAATGATGCAAAGTGTTTTTTGTTTGTTTGTTTGTTTGTTGTGTGTGTGTGTATGTAGTGATTACCGGTCCCAGATAAGTCACTGATTAGCCCTAACACTAATTTTTAACCATTTTTACTTGGAGGCCTGAGGGTTAAATAAGCTGAACCCGGGATGTATAGTGGCAGAGTGGTTAGCACCCCTCCCTCTCAGTAAGGAGGTTTTGGGTTTGACCCTAGCCAACTATGATCTCTGTGAGTGGAGTCTGCATGTCCTCCTCATGTTCCCATGGGCTCTCTCCAGGTGCCCTGACTTTGTCCCACTAAAGGCACGTCTGAGGTGAATTAGTGAATCTAAATTTCTCCTGAACTGACCGCTGTGTCTGGTGCACCCCACCTAATGCCCACAGCAGCTGGGATAGCCTCCAGCCACCCATGACCCCTGACAGGGATCAGCAGAAGCGCACGAATAAATGAAACAAACAGATGAGATAAACACTGACGCTATACTTAACCTCAATTATAGTCATTTCACACAAAACCATCCAGATGATTGAAATATTCTATCATCATTTATAAAACACGACTGTGGACTTAGACCGTTTTCATTTTGTTTTCCTTCTACCGTGTTATTTTAAAAGGCATTAGCGTGGAAGCAGCGATAGTCTGCCCATTCGGCTTAATGTGATGGTGCACCATAGGCAGAATTCTCCCCTAAATATCCTTTTTCCGATGCACAGTTATTATCCTTTTTTATATCTCTGTTGCAATCAATTGAAGCAGTTAAAATGTGGGATCCTCGCAGCCGCTCACCCAGAACAAACCCAGTCGTTTCATTTGCATACAGGGTTTTTCCTATAGCTGCCTGTGTAGTATTGCATCCCCACTGCTGTGTACTTTGCAGGCTTCATAAATCCAGGGGTGTAAAAGCAGCACTCTCTTTTCTCTGCCATATAGGAAATCATGCCAACAGAGTCAGTTTGATTTACACCACTGTACATAGATGCATCAAGAATATATGGGGAGACTTAATTAGGAGATATAAAAGTGACTTATTGTAATTGCCTGGGACACAGTGGCCTATAATGTGGCCGTTATCATTTCCATAACTCGCAAGACTTGATTTTCTTTTCAGAACTTTTATGCATCGCAGAAAGCTGTTTGGAGCTTTGATGTTATGGCACAAAGCCTTTTCGGGTGATGGCAACACTGCAGGAAAAAGCTGTGCAAATGAAAAAAAGAGAAAAAAGAAGCTTCTATACTTTGCTTTTCTGTTATTGCACTGTGTCATTGCAAAAAAAAAAAAAAATGTTATTCAACTTTAAACACATTATGCCGACATCAGGCCATGACAGAAGCGAACAGGACTTTTGAAGCACTGCAGAGAAATATAAGGAAATATCCCCCTGGAAAAAAAAAAAAGAAAGAAAGAAAGTTTTTTTAGGGTTGGGCTGGGGTGCAGTGTTATGCAGTATTTTCTTTTGTGGTTTACTCCAGAGTCTGAACCGTATAAGGTTGAGATTTGACAAAATGTGAAAAGGTCAAGTCGTGCTAAAACATGACCTGTGTGGTTATGGCACTGTTCTTTCCATCTCAGAAGCTCTGGTGCAAAATTACTTTTTTTTTTGTTGGTCATTTTGCTGCATTGAAAGCTGCGGGCTTCACTTCAAACACAAGCTACAGTGGCTAATAAAATACTATAAATGTGTTAGTTTGAAGAGGTGTGTAATCTGTTTTGCTGCGAACAATCAGAAAACTGCATCCAAATATTCTTCTTCTTGAACAGATCTTTCTAACTAACTTTGATTTAGCTTTTTAAAAGATCAATTTGATGATTTTAATGTCAAGCCACCATTTTACTTTAGTGCTTTTTGGAGTAAAAGTTATATGCATGTTTAATCTCTCTTTGGATTATCTGCTGGATCTTTTGCAGATTTGCCCTTGGGTAGCTCACCACCGAGTGTGACTATGTATGTTCTGGCAGTGACAATGGCTGAACATGGTGAATGAGTGTTTCTTCATGCAGAAAGTCGCTGCCACACAGGGTCAGTGCTGCTCCGTGGCCTTCCTCAGACACAGCACTCTCATGTCAGTGTTTTCTGCTGGAGACACGTCTGAACCAGCCACCTCCAGCGACCTTTTCAAACCACCCTAGCTTTTCACTCTGTGCTCAGCCAACATCATTTCCACTTTATTCTCAGTTTCTGCCTCTGAGTTGAACAATGGCACAAATGCATGAGCTGGAGAGACATTTCAAATAGCAATATGTCCTATATAGAAATGTGGACACATATTCTTGTAACTTTCTGCAGACAAAAGACGTGAATTGAAGCACTTGTATAAATGTTCTGGTACATGAAGTACTAGACTAAGTAAACTGCAGATTGCTTTACAAACAAGACAGCAATAAAAATGAATCACTCAGGCAATTTCTTAAAATGATCTATATGAAACAAAAGAATATTATGTTCCCTCCAGCAATGGTTAGATGAAGCAAATTCAAATGTCACAAATTGGCCCCTCAAGGTCCTTAAATTACTCCCATTAGAGAGACTACATTTGTATTTAAAGGCAAAATTAATGAGTTATTTAAAGGAGACCTGTCCTAGGATTCACACGTTAAATTAAATGCAACTAATATAATTACCATATGACCTTTCTTAAAGTATTTTTTTCTTCATATGTTTCTTGTGACAATAGCTTGCACATGACCAAATAAATGTCAAATGAATGCTGACACAAATCAAATAAACTGAATGTGTGTGATGTTGTGAATGAAGAAGATATACGTTTTGCAGAAATACATAAATGAAATTGAATATTGTGGAAAAGTTAAATCATTTCAGTAGTTTTGTTCAAACTCATTAATCCAATAGATTTAGTACACAAAGGGCCAGGTTTATCAAGGGTTTGTGTGCACGCTAAATGAATGAGAAGCGCTAAAAGTGGAGCAAACCCAGGCAAAGCCGAGATACATGGGTCTCACAGGAGCAAAATGAGCTCGGCGCAGATTTTGCAAAATGTGAATAAATGAGAATATCAAAACGAATATCTGGTTCTCACCAGAACCCGCAAAATTCAAGGTGGGGAAAATGCAAATGAAGTTTTTTTTTTTTTTGTTTTTTTTAATTGTTTTTTTTTATTTATTTTGATCAACATCAACAACTGCACAGAGGCTACTTAATACATTTTGTTTTGTTTGAAGGGTTACTGGCTCTGACAGTGAACAGGACTTTCCTCTCCCTCCACTGTCTCACACAGAGGGAAACATCACGACTCTGGTCAGCACCAGAATTACATGAGACATTTAACAAAGATGGACAACGCAAAGTTAATAGAAGAAAGTAAAATGCAATGAAATGATTGTCTCTCAAAGACAGTGAGTCTGCTACAGTCAGTCCTGTTATTTGAGGCTGGACTCTCAGATTGACTTTAGTGGTGCATCACTGTAGGAAAGATGCAGTCAGAGCAGAGCAGCGTTGCTGTCAGTGCGATGCTTCTCACTGTCTCACGCAAAATTCTCATTTCCATATCAGATTTGCAGCAGCAATTACTTGTGCAATTTCTCTTTGTATATCACACGCCTACAAATAGCAAATGCTATTTTTTAAGCTGCACTTGCAATTTAGCACTCATCTTAGTAAATCTGGCTCAAAGAGTGAAATGTTCATTTATTTTTTCACATACACAACACACAAAATATACCAAAAAGGGGGATTTTTTTTTTTTTTTTTTTTAAGTGCCACACCCAAAAATATAATTATTATCTGTTTTATACAGCTCATGTTAAGAAACAAAAAGGAAATATTTTATTCACATTAACACAAATGAGTGTGGATTACAGTTAGGGAAAATTAAATATTTCATAAAATCAGAATATGACATTTTTGCTCCCTTTCTTAATCCTGGCAGCCACAAAAAAACTGTCACACAGGGATTTGATCGTTTTTTACACCGAGTCCCTTTCTTGACGGAACAAGCCACATTTTGTGACTGGAGTGGCAATGTGGGTGAAGTGTCTTGCCCAGAGACACAATGTCAGTATGCAGTCAAGATTTGAACTGCCCATCTTCTGGTTGGTGGGTGAACTTTTAACCCACTGTGCCACATAATTACATAACCATCACAATTAAATTAAATGAATGCTTGGAAATGCAATGAACTCTTAATGCACTGAATTTCTATAATGAACTTCTAAAATAATTTAACCTTTCAACAATATTCTGATTTATTGTTGAGTGCCTGTAAATGGTGATCTGAATCCACACCCAGAAAAAAAAAAGAAAACAGTTGGGCAATCCTTTTTTTTGTCATTGCACATAAAAGAACAGATGATACATGTTTGCAGAAATACAGTAGTGGTAAAGTATCTTTACATCTGACTAGAGACAGAGATAGATCCATCACATCTGGCATGATTCAATATCTGATGTTGAGGGACCAGCGGGAGCTTTATAATCTTTTTATGACTATTTCCATTTGATGTATACATTTGATTCCTATGAGAAACAAGTCAAGGCAAGAGGAAAACCATATTTATAAAAATATTCTGTGGTCTATGAGCTTTCTTCCCTCAACATAAATAGTAAAGGTATATGTGTAGTTTCTAAGTAAATCGCTGTCCTACTCTTGTTATGCCCGTGTACCTGCTACAGATCGTTTGATGCCTACATGTCGTAGCTGGAGCAGATTTCTTGTGAGACATGACCCTCGAAGACCTTCAGTGTGATCTCAAACACAGAACAAAACCTTGTTTAAAGCTCTGACGCTCCACCTTTCCTGTAAACAGCCTCCGAGTGGGTTTTCTTGTGTCTCGATTAACATGAATTATTCCTGAGATAAGAGTGGCTGCTCCACTGTGCGGTGGCGGCCGCTCAGACCTCTGCTCATGTTTGTATTATACATTTGTTGCTGTATTATTTATTGAAACTACATACAGTACTGTCACAACAATACACACTTGCACAGGGAGGGGTGGCTGTTCTTCAGTATGCTTTATACTAGGAACTGATTTCATATTGAAAACACCACTCAACCCCCTCTCTGCTCCACAATAAACTGGTTGCCCTCTGTTAATTTATTTAAAAATGTAAAACTGATCCAATTGAAAGGAAGTAAAACATATGTTGTGATGAAACTTCTCTTAAAAGTACAATTTATTCAAAACGTTAAAAATAAGTAAAAGTAACTTATTACTACGCACTAATACTTTCAATACTGATGTAACGGCTCAATCCTGGGAATCCTTGTGTATATATAAAGAATGTACTAGTTAGTTTGACTTTGGCTTTGGTCTCCAAGTGTCACCAGACTAAAACTTGAGCCCCATAAATATTAGCCTGGCCAGCCCTACCTACCTTTTTTTTTTTTTTTTTTCGAAAGCTGAGGAGTCAGGTTTCTCAACCACAGGCTACATAAATGTAGTATTTTAAAGTTATGTTCTTTTAAAATGACACTTTGACCTTTTAGAATGTGAACCCACTAAAGGCATTACATAGTGCAATTTCTAAGCAAGGTGAGCTCAAAAATGCATTATTCTTGCATTTTTATCATCAATTATGGCTTATAGTTATCTCAAGGATATGCTATGGTTAAAATGCACAGTGTTGCTCTAAATAGGTGGCATGCGGATTGATATTATAAGGATAGTTGGAAGTTTGTGTGGAGTTGCAGCTCCTGTCTTTAAATCCAGGACAAAAGAAGGTGACAGTGTTGAACATATAGTTGTTGGTGCTTTATAAATGAAAATGAATTGAATGAATATTCAGATCACCTAAGTTTCCTCTTTCTGGTTTATGTTGTCATCAGACTATGGCTTTAACCTTTTACACAACATTTTGAAGGGATTATTTAGCTAGTAGTTATTTTAAAGTGACATTATGACCTTTCAGTATTTGTACTACAATAGGACTTTTTCATGTCATCTTCAATCTTCTTTTTTTTTTATATCTGGACGCAATTGAAGGCAAAAGTTACATTGAGTTCTTTGAAGTAGATGGCATTAAGAGTGACATTACAAGAGTAGTTGAAATTCTGTGTGCAGTGTTGAAGCCACTATCTTTAAATCCGGGAAAAAGCATTTTATCTCCAAGGGATGCTGTTGAAATGTTCCAAATTGATGTTTTCATATATAAACTGATATGGCTGGAGTGTGCCTATGAATATTTCACATGTTGCACTTGCTGATAAACACGATAAGCTGCTGTAGTGATATCAGGCTCCCCGGCTCCTTCAGCTGAATGTCTGATCTTCTGTCTGGTCCATGTCAAGTCGAGCCGAAAGACTTCCACACCCCTCGTAACCACCAAACCATGAGTTTAACTAAGTCTCTCTGTGCAATTTCTCAATCACCGCTTGACTTCCCGCTGCGCAGTTGTCAGACACTCCATCGGCAGCGGCGGCGGCGTTGGTGGTGGTGTGGCAGCTGGCTGGCCACACTTTTGATTTATTGAAGCAACTGGGAAACTATGAAGCTTATTTTGTGACAGCTCTGGAGCTTGGAAATTTAAGATGTCGTTGAACTGATGAATGAAGTGAAGGGAGGCCAGTGCAGGCTGCTGCCGTCATATGTCACTGTCCAAAATGATGAGGCCCAACGCTCTACCATGCAACTTCCAAAATCAAATGTTATACCTCAAAAAGCCAGAGGGTATGCAGAGATCAGGCATAACATTAAAACCACCTTTCTTTCAGAATCAGCATTGACTTTTTCAACAGTGCAGTAGCTTGTCTGTTGGAGCAGACCACACAGCCCAGCCTTTGGTCCCAGCATGCATCACGTGTTGCTGATTCATCACTGTTGCTTCCTTGGACCACTGCAGACTAGGAACACCCCACATGAGCTGCAGTTTTAGACATGCTGTAACCCAGGATCTAGTTTGCAAATTTGACAGTATGTGAGAGTATTCTATTTATGTGCGCCCTTTCCCATGCATTTCTTTCTTTCATGTGCAAATACTTCTTTTTAATTATGAAATGTATATCAAAAGCTTTGTCATTCATAGATCTAATCCAGCCATAAGCCAGCGTAGTCTTTGTGTCAGTCCCGAGTCTGGATAAATGGAGAGGGTTGTGTCAGGAAGGGCATGTGGAGAAAGTCCTGTTCCAAATCTCTATGCTAATAGCTTCACCTTAGGAGGCAGATACTTTGCTGTGGCAACCCCTGAAGAGAAAAACCGAAAAAAAAAAAAAAAAGGTGATTCACATTCATAGAGCTTTTTGCTTCCATCTGATTTTGAATTAGGGCCCAAACCACACACAGGAGACAGAGACGAATTATACTTTGGTCTTTTGCCATGGCCTGTCACATTCAAGCACTCCAAAGAGACACATCGCCTTCAACTGACAATAGCGTGATGGATGGATCATATGACAGGCATCAACGCCCATGCGTGGCATCCAAACAACTGTAGACTACAAATTAGATGCACAAAGAGTAAAGTGCTGCTGTTAGACATCCTCTTTTTTCTTTTTTAGGTAAATGTCTTTCAGGGGTCACCACAGTGAATTATCTGCCCCCAGCTAACCCTAAACCTCTTCTTTCACACAAACTAACTTCACATCCTGATTTATTACATTTATAAATCTCCTCTTTGGTCTTTGTCTTCAGAAATATTCACTCCAAAACATCCAACATGAGCTGTCCCTCTGCAAACCAATTCATCCTTGTCACTCCCAAAGAAAACCATAACATCTTCAGCTCTGTTTGTCTGTTCCTTTAAGCCACTCTCTCTAAAACAGTGGTTCTCAACTTGGTGCTGCTTGGGGACCCAGCACCACCCTAAAATGACAAACCACAACCTAAGTAAAAGAGATATTTGTACTTTCTACTCTCTACAGAATAAACACTTTTTTGCGCAGTTTAAACCGGTGAGAGTATATTAGAATATTACAGTATGCAACACAAAAAATGAAAATTAAAGCTAAACCAAGCAAGACGTGAGGCTAATGAAGGAACTATTCCCTTCTACACTCATTTATGCATTTTAATTTAAAACCACAACACTCATCACAACTTAGGCCTTTATAACACTCACTTCAAACTTAGGTGTTACAGTCACATTATATATCTAGATTTTTTTTGCTCTTATTGGGTTACTTACTGCCTCATACTGCCACCTACTGTTAAGAAGTGTGTATTTATTTTTCTTAAACTTTTTGTATTCCCTAGCAAAGGCCCATGACCCACCAAAAACGGTTCTGCAACCCACTTTTGTATCCGACCCACCAGTTGAGAATCACTGCTCTAAAATATACATTGCTGGTCTCACTGCTGTCTTGTCCTTTTTTTATTTTTTTGCTGAAACTCTTTTATCACACATTAGCTGGCACTTTTCTCCACCCATTTCAAACTACTCTGCTATTAGAAGTGCAATGCAAATTTTAAACAGAAAAATGTTTTTATATCCATGTCACAAAATTGTACAGCAAATGACAAATTTGCATCATTGTATTACATAAGTGTCAGATTCGCTATGATAAAAAGCAGCAGTAGGTGTTGCATTTGCATAGAGCTAAACCCAGCCCTCCAAAAAAAAAAAAAATAACACTGCACGCATTGCTAGATACTGTATAAGGAGCTGTGCCTACAACATCAATCAATGGGCTGCTCGCTAATGCACTAGGGCTATTAATTGTTCGCCCCGGCACCAGAAAATGTAATTAGTACATAGAAATTGGGGCACTGGCTCCATGTTGTACACCTCCATGTCAAAGGGGCTATACATCATCCCTGGCATTCGTGTGCAGAGCCTTGTGCTGCAAGACTTTAGTTTGGTTTGCATGCTATAGAAATCTATCTAATAATTCTTTAATTTAGGCTATCCTTGTTTGTGTTTCCAGAGATATCAAACATTAGTGTTGTGACTTTTTTATCCAGACTTAAATGTAAACATACAATATAACAAGCATGTTTAGAAAACTATTAATCCAGCCACAAGAAATCACAAGCCAGGGGATTATTTCTGCCTGTCCCAAGCCTGGATAAATTGAGTGTGTTGTGTCAGGAAGGGCATCTGGCTTAAAAATGTATTACAAATCATAATGTAAGTCATAGGAGGCAGATGATTTGCTGTAATGATCCCAGAAGGGAAAAGCTGAAAAGAAAGTTTAGAAAGCCATTATCCTTTAAAATTCCTGGGATTTTTCAAGACATAGCTCTAATGGTTGGTGCAATTATCAGTTAAAAGGCTCATATTACGACTGTATAGATATAGACTGAAATAGAGGTAAGTATTTTTTAGACAATCGGCCATCAGCTGAGGCTTAAGCTCAAGCGACCGTGTGACTAAAGGAGCAGAAATGTGAAGGCTTTGTTTGAACACTTAGGTATGCATGTCTGCAGCATTAGCTTCAGTCAATGAGTAGGACAGGTGCTGTACTGTAATTTAAAACTCAGCTGGATGTGGTTAAAATGTTTTCTTATAAAGCCTTATGAGGATAAAATGTTATATCATGAATTTTTGAATGTCTCCTGCTTTCTTGACTTGTTTGTAGCAGCTGTGACCCGTTGTTTTGACCTTCTCCATATTGGGTCATGAGATGTTAGTGGACATGTGTCCACTGTCTCCTAAGCATGAAAGGTGAACCCTTTCATACTTAGGAGTTTCAAGTGTCCACTATGATGTAGTGGACACTTGAAAGTCAATGCTATGGCATATGGACATGAACACACAGTACATGGGGAAACAAAATGGGATGTTATTGGGAGTAATTGTTTTATCATATAATTACAAAATAAGTTCTGCATATTGGCCCTAAATAAATCGGCAATTGGCTGCTCAGGCTTTTAAAAATTGTATTTGGCCATAGAAAAAAATTGGTCGACCTCTATAACAATATAAAAAAATTCTGTCAAAAAACCTACAACCCAAAATTGAAAACATAAGAGCAGCCATTCCCAAAGTCAGGAGTGTCACGGCCCCCTTAAATTTCAGTTTTAAATTAATATTTTAAACAAATATATAACTGTATCTCATTTCATTTTTTTTTTTTCTTTTTACTTAATAAAGACAGCCTCCGGGGGCCCCCCGGCAGTGCCTTTGTTGACCCCCAGGGGGCCTTGGAGCACACTTTAGGAACCACTGCATTAGATCAATGGGCAAAGTGTAAATAAAAACAAAATGCAAAGGTTTGCAATGTGCTCTCTGATAAAACTATATTTTTTCCTATATATTTTATACATATATTTTTTAAAACTTTCAAAAAGTTTCATTTTGCCACATGAATGAGTTTGGCTGACCAGGCTACAACCTTCTTCTCAAAGTACCATAGCTTAGTACCAAACTACTATTACACCACCAATATTGCCTTTACATAGAAATAAGAAATTATTCTGATACATGGGAAGCCGATAGCATACAAGTTATTAGAATCACAGATAGCAACAGTGTGCAATGGAGATGAGGATAGAGATGGCTGTATCTGTGACAGTATGTTAGCTCGAACGGCAGCCTGTAATGATGATAGCAGTTCAGCATTATGTCAGCTCTATCCAACTATAATGCCTTTTAGCTCTAGACTAACCTCTATCTGTGGATTTATTCAGCCATGGCTTACACTCGCCCGTCACCGCTTCGACTTCTAAATCAGCTGCTCTAATTAGAAGCCGGACCGCCGCTGAAACATACATTTATCTTGCTAACAAGGCTTTCTCCTCTTCTCTCTTGTGTGATCTTGCAGCTGTACAGCTCAGTGGACTTCGGGAGGAAATGGCAGCTTGTCCACGAACACGTCACGCCCAACAGATTCTACTGGTGAGTCATTTTTCACCCACACTTCTCTTTTCCCTGATCCTCCTCCCGCTAACTCAAAGCGATAACAGAGGTGTTTTAACAAGGTATATGAAAGGAGTAAATCATTTATTACATAAGCTGACCACAGCTATGTTGGCACAAAGCAAACACATATAGCAAGCTCTGAGTACAAAACACCCATTTGTTATAAGGTGACTATTAAACACAATTTAAAGGTTTGAGGTGCAAGTGGCAGAGTGGTTTGTGCCCCTGCTCCTCGGTGAGAAGGCTGTGAGTTAAATCCTCAGGTCGGCCAACTACAGACTCTCTGAGTGGAGTCTGCATACATGTTATCCCTGTGTTACTCCTCCCACTTTCCAAGGAGATACAGGTGAATAGTGGATGTCTCTGTGTCAGCTATTTGTCCAGGGTGTACCCCACCTAAGGCTCATAGTTGCTGAGACAGACTCTAGCCATCCAAGACCAACGGAAATAAATGAAAACTGATGAGCAGGGGGATATGATCCCAAATGCAGATAGGAATACACACCAGTCAAAGTCTGAAGTGAAACAACTAATAGTATATTCATAATACTAAAAAGCACTATGTAACAGCATAAATACTGGTAATTGCTTTTTTTCTAAGTCTTTGGTCCTTGTTACAACAAATACTTACATGACTCCAAGTTCCTCACTTGTGGACTCACACCTGCTGAAGCTGTGCTGACCTAAAGGACAAAAAACAAACTTTTTACAACTATCAGATCCAACTCCACTTCAAAAAAGCCAAAACCAACACTTTCACTTTTGTTTACTCAGGAATGCAGAGAGTGTTGCTTGCTGTTCTGAGCCACTGAGCAGCTGATATTAATGGTTGGGAACAAAGTGTGTGACTGACTGGTGATGCTGCAAAAACTGCACATTTTGTGTGTGCTGATAAAATCAGGCAGAGATTAATCTTCTCCTGCAGGATGCACTTTGCATTCAGCTTCAGAGGCTACATCCCCTTCCACTTCATCCCTCACCACAGCCTCCTTATATTACACATAAATACTAAATTATTATTTTTATCTGTTGAAAATGCTGGTTTTCTCTTGATGCATAGTTTCAGATAAAAAGTACTGTATTAGAGGCTATGACTAATAATGGATCTCGGATGTCCCTGTCACATCTCATCTGCTCACTGCACTCTGCCCTGCAGTGAAACTCTGAAAGTGCCCACTCATCACAAATGTAAGCACAGATCTATCCCAGTTTATTGCTCTCTTTGAGGTGACCGGGGTCTGCCCAGAGCCGCCTTTGGCTAGATCTACTGTAACTTGCATAAATCAACTCCTGTGCCACTGTGGTCTAATCCTTAATAGTGTACACAATTCATTCCTGGTGTAGCTAAAGCCCCTTCAAGGACATCTAAACACTGTTTGGCCCCTGGTGATGTCCAGGCAGGCGTCCAGTTGGCTGCATTAAGACAATGGCTTCATCATCCTCCAAGGGATATGAAATATTGTCACAATGGAAAAGCTGTGTATATCTCATCTAATCCACAGGCTGCAGAACAGGCATGAAAGCAAGATTTTAGTCTGAGATATCTTCACAGTCGGGAGCACACTGACCCCGCACTGACCAGTCGCGATGATGAGAAGATTGGATTTATGTTTCTTTGTAATAATATCAACAGCAGAAAAGGGAGATTATACAGAACAACTTTAACTGCACAATTCACAGCTTTTATCTCCAACTTTATATGTACGCAGTGAATACCAATTTATATGTGCATTGGTAAATACTCGTCACCCTCTGTACTAGGGATGTAACGATTCACTGAAGTCACGATTCAATACATGATTTTCTGTTCACAATTTTTTTTTTTTTCAAATTTTATTAGCAGACTTAGTTGCAGTATATTATTATGTAGTATTATGACCAAAAATCTTTTTTTACAGAGCCTATCTGTGTCTCCTTATCAAACTTATTTCATAATTACTGAGATGTAATTAAAAAAGTAGATATTAAAACAATAACATGTAAAAATTACAAAAATATATAACATAATTTGTTAGTGACTTTTATAATAACATCTTTCTACTCTCCTCCAAAAACAGATAAACTTTAGTGCCAAGCAATGCATAGAGAAGCAGTTTGTCATAAATCCACACCTCAAGAAATATAAAATGGGCCTAATATAAGTCAAGTCTTGTAAAAATCTCAGTGAGGAAAGACACTTAGTTAAAACTCTGATCTCCATGGAAACGCTCCGGGGGAGGGCCACTGGAACTTCAGATAAACTTTAGGCTGCTGTTAGCCACTTAGCTTTGCTTTAGCTCGCTGCTAACAACAAGCTACTTTCTGAACGAAGGTAAACGAGCAAACAGGTGCAGCCTAAATAATACCTTCAGAGGTGTCTCTCTGTCCGCACTGGGTTTGTTGTTGTTCCCCTGTGAATGAGGCGCTGTGCGCACTCCTCCTCTGTGTGAGACGTACAGAGGAGAGAAAGTTCACTCCCGAGTCGCTCCGAGTAATTAGTAAAAAGTACGGCCTTTTCACGTTCCCAGCACATTGGGCTAGTGATTTTACAAGGTCTGTAAACTAAAACTTTATATAAATGCATGTTTCTTTTAAGTAAACTGGCCAAGTAATGATGTCTAGCGCCAAACGAGTGAGCCAGATTACGCACTAGTGGCCTGCACGCTGTATTAAAGGGGCATCGCGATAAATTTTTTCCCACACAGATTCAAAATGTTTTTCATTTGCATCGATTTTTAGCTGATTTACAAAGAATTGTTACATCCCAACTCTGTCTCTAGATGTGACTGAAAAGACATGCAATCAGATCAAGAGTTACAAGTGATTCTTTCAAGTGGAAATAGTTATGTAGAGAAGGTATTCCAAACCCATTTCACATTGTGTTAGATAAAATTGTATTTTCTTGTTCTGTGTTCACTAAACAATTCTATAGTCCCGTCTTAAATGACGTTCATTCATTGGCTTGTGCCTGTCTAGTAAAATTATGCAAAAAAAAGAAGAAAAAAAAAGAAAAATATCTGCACACAACACAATTATAAATATATTTTTTTAGTATGTCCATCTCATGTTTATTATTTTTATTTAACAGCAAACAGTGGAGTATATTGATGAATTTCTTGTTTTCAATTAACTATTAATGCGAAACAGTCAAAGTTATTTCATTATGTATTACCCTGCAGTATTTGTAAATGGGAAAAAAAAGCATTACAATTTTTCAGGGAACAAATTAGTGGGGGTCGCCTTGGTGCTCACCTGGTAGAGTGCATACCATTTTTTGACCATCCCATATTCGATTACAAGTTTGGGCCATTGTGTTCCCTATCATTCCCCTGGATTTTCCTCTGATTTTCTTACATTCAATCCAAAAAAGCAAAAGGAAACATAAATAAACAAAAATAAATAAGAAAAATCTAAATTTTGCTGCATTTGTAGGAAGGGTTAGGGCAGCTCCATCGAAGCCTCTGTATGGGTCCCTTTCATGTGTTTGTTTGACAATGAAGCAACCATCTCTATTATTCCACATTACAGTATGTCCCGTTGCTTTTTGTCCCTCATTCTTCTCTGCTCTCTTTGTGTCCGTCAGGTCCGTGTTGGGTCTAGACAAGGAATCCGACCTGGTCCACATGGAGGCTCACACTCCCGACGGCAGTGAGTTTTTTCTAAGACACACAAAAGCACCCCATCTCTAATGAATAGGTTTCTAAAGGGATACATTCTTCCCGGACAGAAAAATACCAAGAAAATGGCACTGGTACGACCCACCAATAAACCCCCGGGCTTGATTAACGCAGCCTTTATGCTCTCTTTGAATGTCAGCTCCATAAGTTTGAAAGCCGCTTGGCAAGGTCCTCTTATAGGGGACGGAGGTGAAGCTCTTAATACCAGCCAGTGATGCCGAGGAAACTGTATAAGTAGGCACGTGACTGACAGGCAGGGGGAGCCTTATTTGCGGCATGATAAAAGTAAAGCAGCTGCATGTGCACAGAAGCAAATTAGACCGAGAAAATGTCAAGGAAGGCATGCACGCTTTACCATTACTTTAATAACATATTCAGTAAAAAAAAAAAACAGCCACCACACAAACATAACCCTCTGTGGATAAAGTTTCGCCAATGACATATTCTCCCATGTACGCATGTAGCAGGATGACTCATAAATCTTTCATTCGTGTCTTGTTACATGGCAGATGTTCAATACGTGACGTGCAGAGCGCTGGGGTGCTCCGAGCCTAACAGGGACTACCCATTCCCAGGATACGTCGACATCAACTCTTTGATCGTTCAGGATGACTACATTTTCATCCAGGTAAGGACACACACTGGAGATGGCTGTGCTGAATGCTGGAGGATGCATGGTGATATGTGAGGTTTGCTATGTATATTTTGGGAAAGGAAGGAGGCATGGGTCTTTAATGAGAGTAAAAAAAGACTGGTAATTTGCCCCTAAAACCTCATTTTTTTAGCTGCTCCTATGGGTTAAACACCAACTTCTTCTGCTCAATAGTTCCTAAAATACCACTATTATGCAGTCTTGTTTCCATGTTACACCACCTTTGCTGTCGCTCTTGTCCCAGTCATTGCCTGGTCTCTGCCCAATTTTCCAGCATTTTTCTACCTGTGGATGTGGGCAGAGTAAGGCCTGGGCTAGGGGTGAGTTAGGAGCTGTTGAGACGACGCAAAGGGTTGCTTGCTGTTTGGCCTTTTTCATTTACACAAGGGCAGGGTTTCTGTCTTCCAAATCCACAATCTTTTGAAAATGCTGGCAGAGGTGTTTTGGTCTCACAGCCGCTCTGCTCTCGTGTAAACTGTGAAAACACCATACTCACTGAAAACGATGACGTAACCGCTGCAATCTGAGCTGTGATTGGCTGTCTGCTGGGTGCAAGTCAGCTGACCCACGTGCACGAAATAATCTGATACAAGGCTTTTATAGCTCACACTTTAATGTTCAGTCAGTAACTGGCAATAATATCTGTGTAAGTACTTACTTTTATGAGAGACTTTATGAGAATGGCTCCAGAAAACCACAAGATCTTAAAGTGTTTGGAAAGTTTCAGACCGGAGCTATCGCTTCCTCTGCAGTTACTCACTGCGTGGTGTAGAGCATTTGCGGAGCCCACAACACCACGTGCTGGACAAATACAGGTACTACAGTTTGCTGTAGTTTTCCTCACACTTCAGCATTTTTGTGTAAATGCAAATCAATGGCGGCATGACTGTGTTTTTTTTTTTTTTTTTTTCCTGGCCCTTAGTCTTTATGCCCATAAACTTTCTTTTTAAGCATTCAAGTGACAATGAGTCGGCTACCATTTGGCTTTATTATATTATACATTTTTGTCTAGCTGAGCTATCAAAGGTCTTCTATTATGTGATGCTTTTAACCATGTGATAATGTTGTTTCCATCTCAAAAAAAAAAAAAAAACATACCTGGAGTGGTATTTGTTTCTTTCACACTTATTTGAGCCATGCTGCTTGCTGAGCCTGTCCTCTTCTAACGAGCTGTAAACACTCACAGCTCTACACAGTCACGTGACCCCAGGAGGTAATTTTACCTGTTTCTAAAGCAGCCATTTTATGCTCTGCTCAGTCCCCACTGTTGCCAGCAGGGGGCAAAAGACACGTCATCCACGCGCTCTCTACAAAGTCAAAATAACAGCTCCCCAAAAGATGTTTTCCATTTACATACAGTACAATATTTTAAGTTATAAAATGTGAACTACTAATGCAAAGATATCCAAAATTATTTCAACAAGCCAGAAAAAAGCCCAATAAATGACCTTTAAACCAAATTATTGTTATTCCCCTAGAAAAGTACTTTTTTCAGTGTAGCAGATTTCTCAAAAGATATACCAGAGGTGGCAGTGAGTCCACCAGCATGCTGTCAGTTCCAGCTTATTCTGGCATTTTGTCATTTTTATGTTTTATTTTATGGTAAGTGTTAGCCAGGATTTTTGGAAGAAAGTCAGGCTGCACCCACGTTCACTGTAGAAAAGCATGTCTGACAGTGTGCTCTATACACTATCAGCATTACAGATTAGTTAAAGTATTGTGTGCAAAAACTCTCCACCTCTCCAGTGTTGTGGGGTCATATTAATTGAGAGAAAAGCCTACATTTGCACAGATGCATCTTAGCCGCTGCTGCTGGCCACATTAATCATCATTTTTCATGACATAAAAACTGAAATGGAAGTCTTATGAATGCTGAGTAACAGTATTTTTGGGTTGCATTTAATTTCCTCATCAGATTGATTTTTATATACTTTGACATTGTGCAAATGAGGTTTCCAACATCTTCATGCATTTATATGAACATACGCTGTATTCATGATTAGAAAGTGGAAGTTTATCAATTTAAAAGCATCAGAGGTGGAAAATAACAAGATACTTTTAATCAAGTATTTGTTTCTTTTTTAATACATACTTTTACATGAGTATATTTTTGAGTAATGAGGGTGACAGAAGTGTCTCTGTCACAAAACAGCATAGTATATGTAATAATATATATGTTAATATTTTTTAATACTGTTTTCTTACATAAATGTTTTAATCAGTGTTTGTCCTGACTATTATGGACAAAAAGTACCAAAAATATGAATGTTTACTATTTTTATGATGTTTTGTGATGGGGACACTTTTGTCACTTAACAGTACCAATGTAACTTTTTAAAATTGTGGTTTTAAAGGGTAAATTTAAAAATGAAAATGTAGTCCATGAGGGTGTTCCTTACATACAGTACCCTTTAATGCAGGAAACTATCACACCCACTGCACAACCTGCCTATGGCCTATATACACTGTGTGCGCTGTATTCGACAGTAAAATAAAGTTGTTCTCCACAGACCCCTCTGTCCTGTTTGACCTCCCTTAAGTCTTTGTAGTAAACTCACAAGCACTCAACCTAAACCTCCCCTTCATTTGTACCCCTACACATTTGAACACGTATGCGTCACACACCACAGATCCTGATAGGGCTAGGGAGGGAAAAAAAAAAAAAAAAATCAATCATACCAATTCCTCTTAAAGTTCAAACTGCCTCTGGTTACCCCTCCATCGATCAGCCGCTCCGACACTCGATTGCATGTGGGTTTTGTTTTGCTGGCTGGCTTGATTTCCTTCTCACTGCATGTTTTTTTTTTTTTTTTTCTTCTTCTCTCCTTTGAACTATTCATGGCACTTATACAAGATCGGTCAAAGGAGAGGGGTGTGCATATGTGCCAGTCAGGCAATCTTTTGATACGTAATGACCAGGGCTTGACACTAACACAAGCCAACCGGCCAAATGCAGGTAGATTTTCATTTTGGCTGGTAACACATGGATTTCCACACTGGCTGGTTGGATTTAATCATAGGTCTGAATTTCTGTGGTAAGTGTTTCCATAAGTGGCAGAAAAAAATGCATTAAGATATGTCACTACATGTAAAAAGATACCATTTATTTTATGTATTTAAGTTAACTACACTGTAAAAAAAAAAGTCTAAAAATCCTCAAGGTTTTTAGACATATAAACATCAAATTAGGTGAACAAAAAAAATGAGTTGCCAAAAAGTTGAGATTTTGAGTTGGCCCTAAAACTCAGAAATCTTGAGGGATTCTGTTGCCTTGAATTTTTGCAACTTTTAATTTTTTTTATTTTATGTTTTTTTAAGTAGTTTAGTAGTTGATGGTAAGTAATGTAAAACTGAACTTCACATTTCTTCCAGTTACTTATACTATACAATAAACTCATCACTATTTCAACTCACTCAACTGTGGCTAGTGAAACCCTGACCACAGTGACCAGTGGGTGAAAAAGTTAATGTCAAGCCCTGGTAATGACCACTGGAGGCCGGAAACGTCCCACAAGAGCTTCAGTTTTGGAGATGCTCTGACCCAGTCCCAGTCGAGAATGGCTCCCACAATTTGGGCCTTTTCAAACTCGATCAAATCCTTATGCTTTCCTTTCTGTCCAGCTTTTAACACATCAGCTTTAAGAAGAAAATGTGAATCTGTGTTATTCACTTTCTCTGTCAGTGGTCATAATGTTATGGCTGATTGGTGTAGCATTATACTGATATTACCTCTCCTCTACAGAGAGCCACCAGCTGGATTTGAATGTTTTCTCCTAATGAATTTTCTGTCATTATTGATGAGTGTGAGGTGCTGTGGGATCTAACTTTGCTGTGTATATGTGGCTCAAGTGTTTGGCTTCACTAGGCCTCCAGGCTAATGATAATTCTCCACAGCTCTCAGCCATGCGTTTTGTGCTGCATAAGCTAACACCCAACAGCTCAGAGAGTGTTTGCAAAAGGGTCTAGACCAATAAAGGACGACTTTTTTTTTTTTTTTTTTTTCCCTCAGAGGACAGCAGAAGAGGCTCGGTTAGGCAACGTAAAGATTTCTCCTGACAAAGAATAATGAGACTATTGATTGTCCTACGAGATATTTACCAAAGTCTATTTTGAAACCACCAAGTGCACTGACACCTGAGAGAGAGGCCAGCGCCCCCTGAATGCGAGTCAACAGACCTCAATTCATGGGCTTTGTCTGAGAGGGGAAAAGCTGCACTCTGAAAATCTAGCTTGAACAGATACCAGCATTAAATATCTTGTGCTACCTATTTGTGTTATGTATTAAGAATGATTTCAAATGCCTTGGACTGCCTGTAAAGACCCTAAAGGTGTCTGTATCTGTAATGAGAAGAATATTTCACATATCTTTCATATTTCATTTTTATAATTCCTCTTTTTTGTTGTTGTCTTGTAGGTTCCTACGTCTGGACGTGCAACCTACTATGTGTCCTACAAAAGAGACTCATTCATACAAATCAAACTGCCAAAGTACTCTCTTCCCAAGGTAAGCTGACATACCGAGACATACTGAAATTTTAATTAGTGATGTGGCTACAAAAAAGCTGATACTCTCACTCTTTTCCTTTAAGTCCAAACTAAATTTGAAACCCCTGAGATCTAAGTTGTATATTAATAACTGTAGGTTTGGTGGTTCTCAAACTGTGGTACGAGTATTAGAACAAGATAAATGCTGATTTTGTCTTGATTTTGTCCTGGTTTAGTTGTTTAGGACATGCTGCAGGCCTAGTCCGTTTATTCCACAGTGTAGCCGAGCTTCTGCCCTGGTTTAGTCCTGCTAAGTATTCCAAGGATTAATTCTTAAATGTTTGGTTTAGACCTGGATTATTCAGTTAAAGATTGCACTTTGAAAGCCAAAAAACCTCTGTGGAAGTTCGAGAACCATTACTCTGTGCCAGTGTATTTTTCTTGTAAAAAACACAAAACAAAATGAAACACGGGCCACATAAATGCATATAGAGGGGACAAGGTCTTAAACACAATAAATATTATGAACAATTTTGTTCATCTGGGTCTTAAATTTGTCAAAACATTATGTTAATATAAAAAAAAAAAATAAGAGAGTCACCACAATACCAAAATATATTTACTTAAGAAATGTTTTCATTGAAATGCATTATTCATTTATTCATGTTTTTGTTTTTTTTTGTTGTTTTTTTTGTTTTTTTTAATGCAGTGCTGGAGTTTTTTCATCTGTATTAGGCTTTTGACATAAAATCCTTGAGTTTCGTAGCGATTACTGTTCCGTTGTTGACGATGCTGGCGTTACATTTCACTCTGAGTGGCATTAAAAAGTCTTAAAAAGGCCTTAAATGTCACAAGATAAAACCTGGAGCTACCCTGGTAATATTGATGATGAATAAGTTTCAAGAAAAAAAAAAAAAAAAACTAGGGCAGTGTGAAATTTACCAAACCCAGTTGACACAATGGAACTACTTAGAAGTGTATGGAGCTGACCTTGGTGCTGATTTATAGTCTTAGGACATTTTTGTGGATGGACATGTCTCTACTGTCACTACACACATTTACATTATTTTATAGTTGTAGTACTTCTATTTTATGACTAAATGTGGGCTCCCTAGATAATTAGGCTGCTAACTCCCCTGCAAGCCTCCTAAATGAGCCTCACAATGAAGAGTCATGCATTAGTTTGACTTTTACCGCTAATGTAAGTTTTAAACATGATGGATATTTTTATGCATTTGGAAATATTTTGGACTAATTGGCATCAACATCGACATGCATTCGGAGTCATCTTTTCACTTTACTTCTAACAACATGTTTAAGTATGCAGTATTTTGGTTTTCAGGGTGATTTGGTGCTATCTTACTGGAATAATTTATGTACATTCATTTAAAAAATCCATTAAGTCTCAGACATGTTATTAGCATTTTTGTATTTCATTACTTGCTAATGGCTGTCCTTTGCGTCACAGTGTACAGTGTGTCAGGTGCCAGGTTAGATTCACAGCGCGACATTGATCACATGACCCCTCCCATAGGGTCAGCGCGTTGTAATCCGTCACCTTTATGTCTCGAGTCATAACTCTTTTTTAATCTCTTCTCTCCATCGCTCGTGTAGGATTTACACATCGTGAGCACGGACGAGAAGCAGGTGTTCGCGGCGGTGCAGGAGTGGAACCAAAACGACACTTACAACCTCTACCTGTCCGACACCCGCGGCATCTACTTTACCTTGGCCATGGAGAATGTGAAGACCACCAGGGGCCTCGGGGGCAACCAGAACCTGGATCTGTATGAGGTACAGTCAGGCCCTTACTCACATAATTTATGGTCAGGGTAAATTCACCATTAAATTCACCCATTAAAACTAAAGTGGAACGTACTGCGCCTCAAAACACAGGTTTCCTCTTAATTCTCTGGTGAATATGAGGCAGCTCTGTCCTCTGTGGGACAGAGGGACAGACACCGAGAGGAGAGGGGTGAGCTGTGGGACAGAGAGACACCGAGAGGGCAGAGCCGCTCACAGCCTGTGTCGCCTCCTCTCTTGCCGCTCCGTAAAAACAAAACTTAAGTCTGTTGTAAACGGAACAGTCCTGTCCCTCCGCACTCAGTCTGGACCTACTCCTCTCATTTTGTTGGACAGTAAGAGAAAACACAGCTGATTTAACCCCCGCACTGTTCATGTTAAAGTTTTAAAGCACCAGGACGATGCTGTTGACGCGCTCTGAGAGAGGCGCCGCTGCGCTCCCGGGGAGTGAACAGGCTGAACGGGTTCGGGTTCGCGGAGAGGGAAAGAGGTTCGGGTCCGGATGGGAGGGCATCTGGGTCCGGATTCGGACCTCGGTCCGCCTATTAACGACCTCTGGTCTATACCAACTGAGCTACTGCCACCTTAAAAATTTTTAAAAATATATACATAATATAACAAATTGACTAGAAAGAAACATTAAAAACTATTTTATCACAACTCCCCTTTGAAACAAGTTATTAAACCTAAAAAAGAAACAAATATACTATTCTAATAATATTCTTTAGCAGCTTCACCTCCTTTTTATGACTTGAGCTTGTCTTTCAGAAGTTTCAGTAGTTTAATATAAAAAAAGACTGCAAATGTTTGTCATCTTATAAGTATTTTATGAAATAATTCCATGTACTTCCTGCAAAATGCCGCGTACCTCTAAGGGTCCCCGTACCCCTGATTGGGAAACACTGGAGTAAAGCATAGAGCAGAAGAAATCAAAAACTGTACTGTACTGTAAAAGTACTGTGACTTCAGAGGTAAAAAAAAAAGAAAAAAGACTGAAGTAGCACAGAAGAAGGAAAGCGGGGAGTTGGTCTTCACACCTAAAACTATATTTTGACATCTACACCTTAGACACATATCAAGAATAACATTAAGAACACCTTCATTATGTTATGACCACCTACCTAATATGCTGCTCCCTGATGCGCTGTGTTTTCTGACATATTTCTATCAGAACCAGCATTAACTTCCTTAATTTGAGCTACAGTCAGAGCCGTCACTGTAGGGTGGGCAAGGTAGGCAATTGCTTATAGGGCCCAGAGCTGAAGGGGGGCCCCTATGGATTGACAATTACCTGTACAATAGTGAACAAGCAGTGTCAGTGTCTTGCAGTCTCCCTTAAAAGGACTCTATCTAACAAAACAAAAAAACAAAACAAACAAAAACAAAGACCATTACAGACCAGGAACACCCCATCAGAGCTGCAGTTTTGGACATGCTCTGACCCAGTCGTCTCGCTTTTCATCAACTTTGAGGCCAAAATGTTCACTTGCTGCCTAATTTATTCCCCTCTACTAACAGGTGCCACTGATGCAGAGATAATAAACTTGCTCCACCTGTCGATGCCCATAATGTTGTGCTTGAATAATGTTTAAAAATGATGCTATTTGATAAATTCAGGATTCTTTTCTTCAAGTGTTACCTGTACACATTTGGCAGCTTCCCACTCTTTAGCCTGCAGTCCTCCATCTTGTTCCCAACAGACACACACTGTATAAAGGGCATGTTTAATGGAGGCCACAGTCATGCATCTCTGGACTTGTAATCACCTTGTTAGCTCGCTGGCTGGCTGCTATCATATATATGTTTACATTAGCATTCATTGTATAAAGCTGCATTGCCTCCGTCCATGCACGCCATGGTGAACCCGGTTTATCATGGCCCAGTGGCAGGTGTTACTTGGAGAGTGAAGAAGAAGTGATATATTGGCCAACAGCAGCAGCAGAGGCAGTGGTTGCACAGTGGTAATTAACAATGCCATTACTTTTCCTCACACAGTATGGGGCATGTGTGCTTCCATGTGCTTGTGTGCTAATCTATCTCTTAATGCCATGCAGCAGTAGTTGAGTTTTTTTTCCATCTTGCGGCACAAGATGATAAGGTTTTTTAATTGCACTTGTCACTCAGTCACTGCTTCATGTTGATCTGAGCCTAAATAAGCGATGGGAGATAAAACCAGGTTGAGATAGATGCCACAGAGCTGTTCTTTTATTTCTGTTTGTCGCTGATACCTTGGTGGAATAACCCTGGTTTGTAATTACAGCTTCTTGCGCCTTGCTCTCCACCAATTTTTTTCATTGCTGTTGGGTGATTTTATATCTGAGTACTCGATGGTTGAAGGTTAAATAATGATTTCAAATAAAAAGCTTTTCGCAAACATTTCATAATTTTAAGCCTAATGCTATTATTTTTAGATATTTTAAAGGTACTGTAAGCAGCATGTGCTCGTACTGCTCTTAAAGCAGTACTGCAGTCTAAACCAAAACAATGGTCTGTGGGTTGCCAGTCTTTCAACTTTTCTGATTGGACGATCATGCAATGCAGGGTTTCAGAACCAAAACAAAAAATGTGAACATAAACAAATTGGTCATTATGTATTTGTTTTTTTTTTTTTTAATATGGAGTAAATCAGCTGTTATCAGTAACACTACTATTTCATTTAAAGATGTTTACCTCATATCTTGGGACACATGTAGGTGTTTTTTTAAGAAAAATAAAAAAGATATACTGCTCATAGCATCTTTGACATGACATACGCTAATTTGGACATTTGGAAATCTTTTAATAAATTATTGAACATGTCTGTTGTGCTAACATCAATATATCCCATCCTTAAAAAATGTTTTATCATTCAGATTTGTATTTTTTGAAAAAAGATGCTGTCACACTGCAGGACATAATTTGATTACAGGGTTAATTGTTATTAATGTTATTAATTGTTATAATAAATATTATATATCTATTAGTGCAGTGTTGGTTTTAGTAAAAGTAAAAATATATAACATTATGCCAAAAACACTATGAGCTTTCGAAGCACAAATGATGTATTTTAGAAATGCTTGTGTTTTGTATTTTGAAAGTATTAGTCACACCACAGAACATTTTAAAGGTTATTGTTAAAATAAAATAATAAAAAAAACTACAACTTATTTTCTAAAACTTTGTATATTGTATAATATTCCCTATTTTACCAAATTATTTCCTATATTTTACCAAAAAAGTTGGAGTCACGTGTAGTTCCCTCTCAGCTTTACTGTGAGCTCATAAAGCAGAGTGAGGAGTATGAAGGGTCTTAGACACTGGGCTGAGACTCAGAGACAGAGGCTAATTTAAGAATAAATTGTTTTAGTCTCTCATTTTTTACGTAAAGTCTTCCCTGGAGTCTTCTCTGCCAACTTTGCATCCTCCTTCCTCCCAAAATCAATTATATTCTTTCCACACAAATTAGACAATTATCTGCCAAATTAGAGGGATTATTTCATTGTCAATCAGATTGGATAGGGGCAATTTGTGTAATCACGATCCTTTGTTGTGCAAACTCATGTTCGGTTGACTTTTTGGGGGCTGCCAAACTCCCTTTTTCAGCCTGAGAGGTGTTTAGGCAGGTGGCTCTGACAATTGTCACAGTGATTGCCTTGAGTTTGCAGCACTGGGAATCATGCGCTTCTCATTTTCCCCTTGTTATGATCGGCTGGGAGTGATCGATCAGACTGCTGAAGTGGACAGTTGTGAGGCAGTGTTAAATGAGCTGACTGATGCAGATACTCCATGATGGGGATGCACCACCACCAGCATCTACAAAGTATTTAGAGATTAAAAGCATTATTTTAAACCACTCAGATAAATAGGTAGGGTTATAATATTTTGCCTAAATAGTTAAATGTAATTAGGACCTCTTTTTGTATAATGTGTGCACATTGGGACCTGAAGGAGAGGGGAAAACATTTTCAATTTATCCACAAGTTGATTACCAGCAGTCACATTTTATTATAAGGTGGTTTGCTGCTGTCAATGAGTGAGTGGGTGGTGAACATTAGCAAGTGTCTTAATATTATTTGGTGTTCATTTTAAGTATTTGCACTCAAACCAGTTAAAGGCTACAATTAAGGATGGTTGGTTAAAGGTCCCATATTATGCTTTTTTCAGGCTTTTTCTAATAGTTTTGGACACCTTTGCATTAGTATTTCACATTTTATAACTTAGAATAATGTATATGTATGGAAAACATCTCCTTTTGGGGAGCTGTTACTTTGACTTTGCAGAGGACGCTACAGTGTCTGTCTCCCTCTGCTGGTAACGGTGGGAAATGGACAGAACATAAAGTGGCTAATTAGTGCGGCTATTAGCAACATGATGCTATCACAGATAAGTGAGTTAACTGCCGGTGGTGGTGTATGGGCTTTAGAAACACGTGTCTATGTAGAGCTGCGTTTTCTCATTAAAACTGGTCTGACCAAAAGATTTTTCCTGTTAAAATATTTGGCCTTTTAACCTCTGCACTATCTAGTTACTTTGTCAAACAGTATGATTGAAATTATTGAAAATATGCAAAAAAAAATCACACCTATGTAAAAAAAAGTCTAACAACCTTGATTACAGATTGGTGTTTTAAGTTTGTGCTCAAACATTTTTATTTAAATGTTTAAAGGTGCTATGAGCAATATATATTTTTATATTTCATAAACATTCCCCACGCGTGTGCCAAGAATGATGTAAACTTGTTTTAATCATATATTACTTTTACTGATAACAATGGTACTGTTGTTTTATTAACAATTAAAAATACATTATACATAATGCCCAGGTTGTTTTTGTTTACATTTTTTGTTTTGCTTATGCTTCCAATCAGAAAAGACAGCACTGTTTTGGTTTAGACAGCAGTACTGTTTTCAAACTAGTACGGGCACATGCTGCTTACAGTACCAAAAAAAAAAAAAAAAAAGGTACACTTAATAGCCCTGCATTTAGTATACTTCTGAAGTTACATTTGTTATAAAATAATGAGCAGTATAAACTGGTAAAAGGAAATAATGCACAATTCAAGAGTCTTGTCTTTCATCATTAGCACATGCTACAGGGGCAAAGCCAACACTAATGCTGTTTCAGACAGATAAAGAATTACTGTGTGTTCACTGTACTGGCAAGTTTAAGAAACAGAATACACTTAAGAAATAATGGTATATATTCTCACAAAGCTATTGAGTAAGTGGAGTGTTAACATAAAATAGGCAATTTGTTGCAGAAGCTGATTTTTTACTGGAGTCAAGAGTAAATATAGACTAGTCCAAAAAGCATAATACAGGTCAGAGTGCTTCTATTTGTGCTGTAGATGCTGACCAACAAACTCACCTCATCCTGCTTTGACCAAGTCCCTATTGGATTACAATAGGGTCAACACTGCTCTGCGTACAGTATCAGCAAAAAAGACAGTGAGTGGTGGTGAATTTAAAATGTAGGGGTTATGACCTCAGCTCCAAGAGATACAATATATTCACTAAATACTGTATATGTAAAAAAAAGTGTTGATTTGCATAGTATTATTCCACATTTAAAACCTTTTTAAACTTTTTGTGGTTAGCCGTCTTGCCTCTGAGTAAGGATAGGTCATAGGTTTGATAGTCGAGTGGAGTCTGCATGTTCTCCCATGTTACTGTGGTACTCTCAGGGTACTCCAGCATCCTCCAACCAAATACATGCATGTATTTGGTGACATGCCCCTAGAGAATGAATGGTTGTCTGTCAGTGTACAGTATGTCTCTATGTGTCAACCATGCCATTTTCTTGAGAGTCTAAGGCCCAAAGTTGCTGCTTCCGCCATCCACGACCCCTAAGAGGAATACATTATGAAAGAATATAAACTCGTATGTATGTATTGCATCTACTTGGCAGCTTCAACACTTTCCATGCCTTGGTACTCAAAGCATTATGCACTGAGATGGAGAGTTTGCCTCCTGCAAGTCAAGAAATCACATTGTATACAGTACAGTGGAGTGATGGAGCCTGAGTCAAACTTTGTTGTTGGGATGTTTTTGCCTTGTTTGGTGCAGGTCTGTGGTATAAGTCTGTGTACATGTGATACCGGAGGTGGCATCGATACATAATTACGGTGGTGGTGATTGACGGGTCGGGTAGGACGAGGACAGGAGGACCTCATTAGCTGCATCCATCCTCGGCTTCGTGTTTCAATGACAATGTCAAATGTGCTGCCTATTAGTGCCACTTATACAGATGTGGCCCTTCGGGGAAGAGAAACACATGAAACTGCAGCAGCCCCTCACTATAGCAACCATCGGAGTGACTGTGTCGTCTCTGCAGCACATCAACACTTTAGCAGTGTAGTTGAGGGATATGTTTAATCCCAGGGAAAAAACTAGGAGGTCTTTTTTTTTTTTTTTTTTTTTTTTTTCAGCAGAGGTGTGTGTCTATCTGTAACATTCAGGTTTGCTGTCAAAACGTGAAGGCATGAGGACACTTCTAGACCCTGATCATCTGGTTCTTTCTGGGAGACTTTGACGTACAGTATAAGGATGTAATTACAGAGAGCACCTAGAAGAGAAATGCAGGGTTGATGGAGGCATAATGTAGGCAGGGATAGAGATGTGTTAAACATGCATTATGTTTTCTATCACGCTTAACCTTTTCACTAGTGTAAAAGCAGCTCACAAAGCACTTTTAACACACTTTTAAGTCTAAGACAAAGCGGAGACTGCTGGAGAAGAAGCGCTTCTTCGTTTTCACTATGTAACAGAAATTGCTTTTGCTATGTAAATGGGATAAATTCAATTAGTTGAATTAAGTAAACTTGTTATCTAACTCATTTCCATCGAGCTGAATGCTGGTACACCATGAAAACACCTTTTTACCAATGATAATCAATCAATTAATATGAAAAGGCCTTAATGATCTAATTTTACCATCAGGAATTAACAAGGTTAAATTGAACTGAGTTGCACTGAGCTTGTCTCTGAAGGGCTACTGTAGCTGTGTGAGATTTGAAATTGCATTCTGCGTTTTTGACATTGGTGACACAGTACTTTTTACATTGGTTACTGATTTGTTAAAACCTCCACCCATTGCCCATTTAGTTTGCATAAACCCTCATCCTCCCAACCTTTTTTTTACAAACATGGATTACTGAGTGTATTCACCTTGTACCCCACATATAAAAAACAAACAAAACAACAAAATACTTAAAGTCAGTTTTTCTTCAGTCATCATTAGTGATGTGTTAACTCATTTCAAGTAAAAATTTCTTGTTTGTAAATTATAATAATGAGAAATGTGCATATCATTTGCATATTTAGAAATTATGAAATCTTTTGACTGGGGTCATTGGTGACCCAGATACATTTGTGTTTATGAAAAACTCAAATTACATTAGAAACCAAAACCAACTATGTGAAGCTGTAGACAACAAGTAGACCAACAACATCATGAAAAATCAGAGCGATAAAATAAAGTGTTTATAAGACATGGCAAAATATGTATGTCCAGGGTCACATATTACCACACTTGGTTGTATGAGGTTGTCTAGTACTTTATTTTACAATTGTACAGTTATTTTATTTTATTTCTCTACAATTCCCTACACTTCGCTCTCGTGTCTTTGCTTCAGTAGACTAATGTTGAACATGACTCCAGTTAATGTATTGTTGACTACTGCACAATTCATGATGACAATGTTGTTAGAAAGCATTCAGTTGTGTATAGGATGTCCACAGTAGACCATTTTTTGCAAGAGCACGGGCATCCTTTTTCATCTGAAAGTGGGAAGGCAGCTGTTACAGATACTTTGAAAGGTTGCAGATGCTCTAAGAGAGTTAATTGTGTGTAAATGTGTGTTCAACAGGTGGCAGGAATCAAAGGCATGTTGATCGCCAACAAGAGGCAGGACAACCAGGTGAAGACGTACATCACATACAATAAAGGTCGCGACTGGAGACTGCTGCAGGCGCCGACCTCTGACCTGGATGGAAATGACATTCACTGTATATTGGTAAGTGAAGATACACTGGATTACTATACAACCTGAATTACGGAAATGTTGGGACTTTTTTTTAAATTGGAATAAAATAAAAACTAAAACTATTTCAAATCACATGAGCCAATAATTTATCTACAGTAGAACATAGATAACATAACAAATGTTTATACTGAGAAATTTTACACTATTATGCACAAAATGAGCTCATTTCAAATTTAATGCCTGCTACAGGCCTCAAAATAGTTGGGACAGGGGCATGTTTACCATGGTGTGGCATCTCTGATGTCTGTGCATTGAGGTTATGAGTTTCTGGAGTTTTGGAGCATATGCTGCTCTAAAACCTTTATATACCTTTCAGCATTAATAGTTCCTTCAAAAAGACACAAGCTGCCCATACATTATGCACGTATGCCCCCCATCCCCATCAGAAATGCTGGCTTTTGAACTGAACACTGAGAACTCGCTGGAGTCTCCCTCCTCTTTAGCCCGGAGGACACAGCAAAACCATTTTAAGTGAGCCTTGGCCCAGGACACGACGGTGCTTCTGAACTATGTCCACATATGGCTTTCTCTTTGCATCATAGAGCTTTAGTTGGCCTCTGCAAATGGCACAGTGGATTGTGTTTACCCACAGTGGTTTCAGGAAGTATTCCTGGGCTGATGAGTGATGCAATGTCGTCTGAGTGCCCCAAGAACACAGACATCCACTAAAGTTCTTCAGCCTCGTCTGTTACACAGAGATTTCTTCAGTTTCTAGTTGCAGATCTGCAAAGTCTTTGCTAGTTGATGTAGAGGAACATTGTTTTTAAAGTATTCCACAAATTTTGTATGCACTCTTTCACAGATTGGAGAGCCTCTGCCCATCTTTACTTCTGAGAAACTCTGCCTCTCTAAGACATCTCTTCTATAGCTAATCATGTTACAGACCTGATGTCACATACACCAGTTGTTTGGTAGATGTTCTCGCAGCTGAAATGTTTTAAAAATTCTTGCCCTTGTCACAACTATTTTGAGACCTGCAACAGGCATCAAATTTGTGCTCAGGCTCATTTTATGCATAAAAGTGTAAAATTTCCCAGCAGAAACATTTGTTGTGTTATCTATGTTTTATTGTGAATAAAAATTTAGTTCATGTGATTTGAAAATATTTTAGTTTTCATTTTATTCATATTTTTAAAACATTCCAACATTTCCATAATTTGGGTTGTATCATATAATACTGATGGGATGGAAGACATACAGCCTTTCCGCCTTGTTTTGTTCTGCTTGGTTCATACACCGTGTTGATTTATGTATAGTCCTCTTTTATTGAAAGATCCTCTGCTCTAGATCCTGTTTTAGTTTTGTAGTGGTGAGCTGCTACCATCAACGCAGTCATGTGCATACAGATAACAGATATATGGGACAAGACATAGCAATAGTTGAGTCTTTTACTGGTTTCTATTGCTGGTTATTTTAGAGTCCAAAGTCCACATAAGTTTAATAAAATGTCTCTGGGCAGTGGACATAGAACAATAACTTAGCTGTTTGTTTTCCTGGACATAGCCTAGAGCCACTGTTTACTTGTGTGCAATATTAATAATAAGCTCTGTTGTGTAGTCAAAATGATTGATGGATCTGAAGATTTTTTGCACTAAAGTCTTTTTAAAAGCATACATTGTTTCATAGTCATTTAGTTTCTTGCCAAATGTGACTCATTCTTGCAGCCATTTCCAAACAAAATAAATAAATAACAGAGAGACAATTTGATGAGTGTGAAATTGCAAAGACCCTTTTCTAGCTCAACTGCCAAATTGTCTGACGTATCACCTTGCGTGGAATACTAAATGCCTTTTTATCTGATTGTTATTCCTTTAGTTGCCTTACAATCAAAAGAAAAAGCAAAAGTGTTTATTAAAGAAATATACTGAACGATTTTCTACAGTTAATAGTTTATAGTTGTCAGCTTCCTCCCAGTTTAGTGAAAGGAACAGGAGCTATGCACAGAGAAATGGGGCAGTAAAAATAAACATATTTATCATTACTGAAGACTGAACTATATCAATGTCTGTTTAAATGCCATCCAGAGGAATTATTTTTCTGAACTATCTATAAAAATAGACTTTTCAGGCATGATCAACCGCACATACCAACTGGGGACCAAACTGGACAAGTACCATCTTTTTTAGGTTCTGTCCCTGAATCTTCAGTTCACCTGGCAGACTAGGGACTCCTCCTCGAGTCTAGTTGTTGGAAAGAGGAGGCTGAAAAGGAGAAAGTAAACATAATGGGAGATATAATGAGGAAAGGTGTAGAGAACAGTGACCAGCAGGATTTCGTGGAGGTGTGGTGTACTAGTAAACTCATTGGAACATTTTTCCGCATGCTGACTGACCATCCTTGATGAAACCCTCTGCATTTGTCCTGAGTGAAGGGAGCACTGGCTTGTAATCCAATGTGGCTTGATTTGAACTCAGACAGATTTAGTTTCAGACAATTACCTACTGTAGGAAATAACTATCCCTATGTATCTAAAAAAATGCATAATAGTTTAGAGATGGGGTTAGGGTTTTGCTTCAGTGCTCACTATCTGATGCTTTTTCTTGCCATTTACTTATATACATTTTTATCCGCTTGTGTTCAAAGACTGCAGGTGGGTTGCTGCGCAGATAGGTCCAAGTGCATTTTGTTGTTTCTTCCTCATTACAGCGCCTCACTGCCTCTCCAGCTCGCGGGCCGACTGTTAGTGAGAATGATGTTTAATACGTTAGCAGGAGCTCACACTGTTTAAGAGGTGAGCGCGGATCCTTGCGGCGGCGCTCGCAGGTTGGCGGTGATTGTGCTTTCGCGTGACATTTTAATTACTGCCGTAGATTCCTTTTGATTAGCCCGCTCGGTCCCGCTGGCCTTGATGTCCTTACACAGAGACATGCTGTCTGACGTCGCCATCAAAGCGCACTCGCTCGTCTCTCCGCTCCCTGAACAAATCGAATTGTCTTCTGTTGTCTGCGTGCCCTCGAGTCTCGCCGTCACACTTTAATGCAAATTCAGTCTGTCTTTGTTTTAATGACAGATTAAATGCAATTAGCAGAATTTATGAAGGCACAGTTGGTTCTCTTCGGGAGACTCATTAATCTGACATGTTTTTTTATGATTTTGTTTTTGTTGAAAGTCTTTTGTTCTGACCCTATCGTTTTCAGATAAAGAGTCTGTCGTTCCTCAGTCATTACCTTGGAGCTAAGTGTGCAACATGATGCACAGTGGGAGCAGAAATTTATTG
Source organism: Bostrychus sinensis (assembly GCA_020698575.1). NCBI lineage: Eukaryota > Metazoa > Chordata > Actinopteri > Gobiiformes > Eleotridae > Bostrychus > Bostrychus sinensis. Next base: position 28,850,870 of record CM036243.1, read on the forward strand.
CAAGTAATTGTATTACAGATATTCATCATGTTCTGTATGATGACAGTGATTAAAATACTGTATGAAAGATAAGACCGACAGGCGCGGGACACAATAGATTATTGGTAAGGCAGAGAACAGCTTTTAATCTTATATTAAACATTAAAATACCATTACCTAAACTAAATGACATAGCTGCACAGCTACAATCACATATACGATTGATATTGTCTTTTATAGCAGTTTTTCTATATGTTTCAAAGTTGAATTGATGAGTTATTGAGCTATTTACTTCCATACATATGTATTATTTAAGTTTTGCAAGGTAATGCAAAGGTGTCCAAAACTATTTCAAGAAGCCTGAAAAAAGCACTAAAGTATAATTTGTTTACTTTAACTAACCATATATGAAATACTTCCTCCACGACCAATCAATCGTCATTTATACAATATTGTTTAGGACTGTCTTAATTTGTGATACACCCCAGTGACCAAATCCAAGGACCCAAACCCCAAAATAATCCCTAGTGTGTGCACATAGACACTTAAAACTCTGAAATGAAAACTCTCACTAGACACTGGAACCAAAATGTCAGTTGACAAATTCCTGTTCTTTTCTTTTCTCTCTTGCAGCCTTTCTGTTCGCTCCATCTCCAGCTGCAGATGTCAGAAAACCCCTACTTGTCCGGAGCAATCTCCAGCAAGAGCTCTGCGCCAGGGATTATTGTTGCCACAGGTGAGACAAATAACTTCAGTAGCATCAGCGCAGTCAAGCTAAATCACTTAAAATCTGCAGCCCTGGCATGTTTTAATACATAATGGTTATTCCCTCTAAAGCGCAGGACTAACTGGGCCTCTTTGGGAACATTTGCACTTAAGAAATTTTGGATCCTGGCAGCGTGACTAGTTGTTGCGGCACTCGCTGACCCCTCCATAGCCCCTTACTTAAGTTTGTGTTTGAAAGATTTGTGAAGCCTGACTGGCCACAAAGCCCTGGTGGAAATTTCTACAAGGACAAACATGTTGTGATGAGTCATTTTTTCCATATTTATTTGACAAATGCCTTGCACAACAACAACAAAAAATACCACACAATGATGCTGGTGTGAAAAAGGCTACCATTATTGTGCTTTCTTTCTCTCGAAGCAAAGCAATAAAAGACCTAAAAAGCCACGTTTGCAGCAACAGCACTGTCAGCAAAAGTGTACTCTGAGAGCTTTGTGCCTTCAGATCCAGTGTGTCTTTGGTGTGGGAGATTGTTGAATAAACATTGAAGTGTGCGTGATGGCTCTATGATTTTGCCACAGCCATTGTTTTCAACACGTCAGCTGGCACCAAAACCATCTGGGCGGCGTGACAAAAGACAGCCGGATCAAACACATGCCTATTTGTACTGAGCACTGGCCAAGAGTGCCGAGCGAGATCCAAGGAAGAAGCCACTTCAGTCATTGCACATTCAAGGGTAAAGGCTCAGGAGGCTGTGTGTGTGTGTGTGTGCCGAGACAAAGCACAAACTTTCACAGTGAAGCATCCACTTGTCACAGTGTGTTAGCGGAGTGATGCAGCTGGGGCATCCAAATAAGTCATCTCACTTCGTGTATTATTAAAATGGTTTGGGTTTTTTTTTAAAAGGGATTCAAGTCACAGATTTGAACCAGCAAGAAACCTTTCGACAAACTAAATTGCTAACTTTTGACAATGGCTAAATGTTAGTTTTCTGAATGGTGACTGAAAGGCCAATGACATGGTTTTGTGCTTATACACAGAACCCAATGTCCAAATTTGCACTCACAGTCATAGCAGTGGGCTTTCAGTGCTCAATCTATGCATTTGTTTTGAGATGCCTCAACATTAAAGCAGAATTTAGTAACTTTTTTACCTTAAATAAACTGTTCCAGAGTCTGTGTGATGGTTAAATGAGTTGTTGTGGGGTAAATGAAGCGTCCCCCTGGTGTCTCTGAGCTGAAAGTGACACTTGTAAGTCTGAGTGTTGTCGGCCCGGAGTCACAGAAGTCTCGGGTCTCGCGAGAAAGCGGCACATCACGGTTAGCGAGGGATCACAAAAGAGTCAACTGGCTTGTGAGTATTTACAATAGTGCTTTACTCCGAACTGTAGGGGGAGCTTTATAGAAGAAAATAAGGCAAAAAGAGCAAAGAAACGAGAAGATTTGCTGAGTTCTGCTTTAATAACAATACAATTTTTCAAGAAAAGTCAAAAACAGCCCAAGAAAAATACAATTAGTTTTTGGTGTGGGTCCAGAAGGCAATTAAGACCCAGGCATTTTTGGTGCTTCCATACCTGAATTGTTACTGCTCTGGTCCGAACCCTGATCAAATTTATGACGCTGTTGCATAGTGTGAGAGTATGGGCCGTATACACATTCTCATTTTTGGAAACGGACCAATTTTGTGATGCATGACTTCACTAAAATCTGATTGGTCAGGCTTGTGATGGAAGAAAACAAAAGCCTAGCCTGCAAATTAATATTGGACTGTACATTACTCGGTTTTTGTGGTGGTATTTCACCATGCTTTTTGTTCTTTTCACTACAAGCAAATAATACAGTTTGAAAATGAAGCTTGCTTGCGGCTGGAGGAGGCGCGGTATCCTCCTGAACGTCAGCCAACATATAGGACAGAAATATTTCTGAAAATGACTGTGGTTCTGAGTTCTTTGGTAAGTGCTGTTTAGTTAAATTACACTGGTCTACAAATTTTTGGACTCGATCTGCTTCCGAGATAAAAGTGGCTACATCTCATTTATTTTGATAAGATGAACTGAAAATCAAGATATTTAATGATATTGTTTCACATCAAAATCACATCTGTTTATGCAATAGATTTAGGCATTTTTGCTTAAAAATAATATTTATGTTTTGAAAATATTTAATTTCTCTACATGCATGCATTTTGTCCACTTCCAAGAGAGAGATTTCTGCAAATAAAAACAAAACATTTTATGTCAAAACTCTAGACATATTAAAATGAATGTATTGAATGTGCAGACAGGCTTTCAGATAGAACTGGTTGCTTGTAGACACTGTACCTTCTGATAAACTACCGTTTTGCCTTATTTTGCATAAATTTCCTATTTTGACCCAATACTGTTTCTTGGAAACTATAGCCAATCTGCACTTCTGACTTACTTTTTCTTTATTAGTGACCTAATCCAAGAAAAATTTCACTACTTTTGTTCCAGAAGCATTTTGCTTGTAGACCAGTGATATTAGTACATTTAAACTTGTTTCGACCAAAAAGTGCATTTCAGTAGAAGTTGGGCTGAATCAAGGCTGGTTGTGGAGTCTGAGAAGCGTTTGTCTCAGTATGGTACATCACCACACCAAAGTTCACTATAGACCGCTTTCACACCAACTGCTACAAACCACACTAACTAGCGAACCTGACTTGAGTTTGTTTAAATCAGGTCAAGTATGTGAAAGAAAAAGTGTGTGAGAGCTTTCTAAGACTTTGTACCATTGCGAAATAGGGCTAAACATACTTTCCTCACTTACAATGGGTTAGTAACGTATTAGTTATTATGTATTAGTTTTGTGACTCAATGTATCGAGCATTTACTCCTGAACTATAGGATCCCATATTGCTTTACCATGAGACAGAGCACAATGGTTGACATTTGTGCTTTCAGATTGCTTCTGGTCCTGTATGGTTTCAACTTTAATTTTATCTGATTAGTTACTGTAACCCAACAATATGGGGCTTTGAGTAGAATGAATGAATGAATGAATGAGTGAGTGAATTATTGAATTTTTATTATTGTGTCTTGCATACAAACATGTCCAGCTCTTACTTGGGCTTATAAGACACCATCAGCTAAACAGAAGACCAGTTTCCAGACAGTAGAGATACACAAAAATATACAATCCAAATAACTTTATCTAAATAAACAAGACTGTTATTTCTTCTAGGCTTTACAAACAATTTAAACACATTGAAATAAAAAAATAAAAAAACAACACATTTTATCTTCTCATCATCAGTGCTCCAGAATATCTCAGAGTTTTGGACAAACATCTCTCTTAACAAGGAGTTTCTAAATTCATCATACAATACAAAACAAAATGACTTTCCAGCTACACAAAGAGCATAACGGCAGTATTTTCTATTTGCAAAAAAAAAAAAAAAAAGTTATTCATTTTTGTAATCCCTGTTTAGATCTTTCAGAAGTGATACGCTTTGATGCTTTTTGCCCTGCAGGTAACATTGGCCCAGAGCTGTCCTACAACAACGTGGGCATGTTCGTCTCTTCTGACGCCGGCAACAGCTGGAGACAGGTGAGCCCCACACTGGGATTAAACAAATGACATACGTCTCCACCGCAGTGTGACGGGATAGCTATGGGCACAGGTAGCAATATCTAACTTCAAACAAATATATTTTAAAAAATCCATTGAAGAAATTGTTGCGGTTAGTGCTCATCTGTGCTGCTTGTTAGCACAGCAGAGTCATGTAAGGCCTCTGGTGTAGAAACAATGTGTTAAAAGCTCAAGCGCCCATAGACAGGCAGTGTGGTTATGAGATTAGATTAGCACATTATAAACAGAACATAATTACCTTGAAGCACAAAATGATTTACAAGTCAGTACACTGATCTTTGACACACATTTCTGCTGCACGTAACAGTACATATGCAATTCTGTATGACTCATTTCTCACTTGCTAATTAAGTCACTTTCTCATATTATACTAATGACTGTTGTATTTTCAGTTTATATTTAAATTTAGTGTACCGTATTTTTTTTTTAGTAAGAATTCAGCTGCTAAAGTCACGGCAGCTGTTGAGTTTGGTAACGTTTTGGTGATGTGAGACGTTACAGAATGCATGTATTGATAAATGCATTATTATATTGTGTTATTGTTATATTGTGGTGCAAGTTGTATGCAGAGATTCTTAGTCATCCAGGTCAAAGTCAAAGGTTAAGAAGCAGTCCAGCTCAATGAGCTTTTTCTTGAGTACAGTAACATCTATTGAATTTCACCATGAGGATTAATAAAGTTGATTTGAATTTTATGTCTATTCACAGATTTTTGAAGAAGAGCACAATGTGTGGTTCCTGGATAAAGGCGGGGCACTTGTTGCTGTGAAACAACCGGCAGTGCCAAGCAGAAACTTGTGGTACCTCCATTGTATCTGTTTTTTTCTCCAAAACATTTCTTAAATAGCTTTTCCATCTTACAAAGTGCACAGTAAATTAGAATACTGTTGAATGATAAACATATTTTATAATAAAAATAAAAAAGACAGGTGAAGAGAGCATCTCTGTTACACTCTTTTGGACATAAACATAGAAAAAGAGCTTTTTATTTCCTTAATGTTTTTGTATGATGCCATTTTACTATGAAATGAAAAATAGCTGTGAGGAATCAGTGGAAACAGAGCTGTACGCCACTTTTTTGGATAAATAAATGAGAGCAGACTGGATGTAGAGGTCTTGTTTTGTGGGAGAAGAGGCTTTTTTTTAAATCTGGCATTTAGATGCCTCAGACACTCAGTGCCAGGGAATACAGGAATTGTTCAACAGGCATGAATGAAGCAAAACACAACTCCAGGTATGTTTTTGATGAGGGAACAACATGATAGAAAGATAAAAACAAAAATTCAATTGAACTACTGAAATAAATGGACTTTTGTAATTAAATGACATGCTCCTTTTACTGTAAGTATGTTTTCTATGACATCAGATCCATTTATTGATGCATTTTGCGACTCTTTCAAAAGTCAATCTAATTAGTGAGATTTTTCATTCAAGCCACTTATCATTAGGCGCCAGGACTGTGAGCTTCCCGCTGCCAAAAAACGTGCGCCCATGCTTTGCCTCAGTGCCGGCTAATCCATGTGAGACCAGATCTGTTCTCCACTCGCTTTTGCAACAATTTTGAAATTAGTTTTAGAGCCAGTCGAGTGTGGCCTGCTGGGTTTTTGTCTCCCGACCAATTTAGGCCCGATAGTGGAGGAAAGACAGATAGACAGGAAGCATCCCTGCAGCCAGTGTGGAGGGTTGTTAAACACTTCCCCGACTGTGGTTCATAATGGCTGCATGTCAACGCCTTTTTCTGTTCTCTGTTCTTTTAGCCAAATCAAAGTCCTGGCTGTATTGTTATGAGAAGTTTTAAAGGGTTTCTGCAGGATATTAGAAAGCATTAAAAGTGATCCAATAGATTTTGCACAAATTAAGGTCCTAAATGCCATTATGAAGCATTCAATTTCATTCCATTCAAATTCATTCAAAATCTAAAATAGTTTTGAAGAAAAAAACAATGGCTTTACTAGTTTTCCTTAAATATATGTAGTGAATATAAAGACATATGCATATATTCAACCAGGAAGACTGGGATTTCTATTCTGCCCCCTGTCACCTGTCTGTCTCTGTCAGCCAATCACAGCCTGCCACCCTCACCTCTCAACCAATCACCTCTCAAGCCATTCATATACAGTATATATATGCTCTCTCTGCTCTGTCATCATCCCAACTCCACTGCAGCAGCAGAACCATCAGCCCCCTCAGTTGTCCATCTCCTCCTCTTTACCACCACCAGTGTGCATTTTCTCTAACACAGTGGTTCCCAAACTTGTCACAGTCCACACCCCTTCAGACATTTGACCCAGCCATGTCGCCCTTGCTCCTGTGCACTTTTAAAAAGTGTATGTAAGCACAACATGTGCCACATAAAATCTCTTACAATTAATTATTTCTCACCAAATTGAACTGTTTAGTAGTACCTTACCATTATATTCAGTGAGTAAAACCTTCACTTTTAAAAAAAGAAATTAATCAAACATTTAGCCTCTGGAATGAAAATATTACATGACACAAACATGGATTTGCTGTACATTGGAGTGTATGTGTATTTTTTGGGAATGTGAGAAGCCACATGTATGTTTATTTATATTGAGCTTTTTAAAATGTAATCAGATTGTTTGCAAATTATGTTTTAATAAAAATGCTCTGCTCCTGGGGGTACCTGTACCACAGTTTGGGAACCATTGCTCTAACACATCCTTCATCACATTGCTGACTCTGTTGTTTGTTTAAGTCTCTCCTGGTTGATTTGCTTTTGATGTTGAAAAATATTTTGCCTACTTCAGTGTCACCTTAAAGTCTACCACTGTAGCTTTTATTGTATGATTTTAAGGCTGGCAACATGACAACAAAAACAATATCCCAAAACTAAATATGAATGAAGCAATACCATTCGTTGATCATAACTTCAGAACACGGTCTTGACCTCAGTCTCATTTCAGAGCTTCCCATTTTTATTATATTTGTTTCACTTATTGCTTTTAGTTGCTATAATCTTTTCTGCCATCTCTGCCATTGTTGATAAAGTATATATTTGTGTGTTATGCTACTAGTGCAGCACTCAGCAGTCCATGTCACAGGCAGGTAGCCAGAGCAGTTCTCCCTTCAGCAGCAGTGTTGATAAGCTGTCACCATCAATAATGCCCAGGCCACACTGATGAAAAGTTGTCCATTTTTTTTTTTTTTTTTTTTTTTTTTTTTTTTTTTTTTTTTTTTTTTTTGCTGATTCCGCCTTTCTCTGCAGTTTTGTTGTTGAAAATAAAACATTTCTATTCTCTTGGCATTTTTTTTTATCACTATGATTCTGACAACAAAATACTTCCTGTCTGTGTGTCTTTCTATGTACAAGTCCTACATAAAAAACAGAATCTATAGGGCATAATTGACATTTGACAATTGATAAATCACTATTTACTGGTTATATTACCAAAACAACAATTTCTTATCTTTGAACATAGGATTTAGTCAGTGCCGAAAGGGCGTAAGTGCATTTTTTTAACTATGGCATGGAATTTTGGTTTGTGTACTAAAAAAAAAAAAAGAAAAGAAAAAAGAAGATAGTTATGATAGCTTGTCTCAATGCGTAAAGAACTGTTGCAAATGTTCTCTTGCCATCTGTGCCTGTGATTATGTTAGCTTTTAGGACATTTTGGGGTGAAATGTCTGATTAAATTGTGGCCTTTGCTTCTCTTGTAAGACACTTATGCGCTTTTTCCACTCTTAATCACCCTTAGCCTTTAATAAAATATTACATAATCATAAAAATTATCATAATTTGAATAACATTTCACACAGTGTACTTTCTTTAAGTGATCTACTGAAATAAATGCACTTTTCTTCCATATTCTATTTCACTGATGTAGAACTGTAGGCTCTTTGCTCTTCTATTTACCCAGAAATACTGTGGTTAATTGCATAAAGACTGGGAAATCAATGCAAGGCAAGTTTATTTTTATACCACAATTCATACACAGAGTAATTCAAATGGCTTTACAGAAAAAAGACAAGGTAAACGTACATAGAAAAGAATTATTATTAAAACTGTAAAATTAAATTAAAAACTTATAATTAAGAATCCATTTAAAGTTAAATTAATTAAAAGAGAATAAGAAAATCATCTCATTATTCAGATGTCCAGCTCAGGTGTCCTGCTGTGAGGGGCTGTAACAGTGAGATTTTGATGGGAATCCTCTGTGATGCTCTTGAACAGGATAAGCTTCGACGAGGGGAGACAGTGGACACAGCACAGCTTCTCCTCTGTGCCGCTGTTTGTGGACGGCGTCCTGGTGGAGGCGGGCGCGGAAAACCAGATCATGACGTGAGTTTGAAACACTATGCCAATGATAATAATGAAATAAGATGGCTAAAATGTTCTTGTAATGGGTTCTTTCAGCAAACAGAATGCTGTGAGGTTTTGTCTTTTGTTGTATTGGTTATTTAATTGTATAACTTCTCCATGACTTTTTAACTTTTCCAACTTAAACCTCATATCCCACAGTGAAGTATAAGTTCAATGTTCTTTCTCTGATGGTGTTTTTAGCTTCTTTGGTCACTTCAGCCAAAGCTCGGAGTGGCAGCTCATCAAGATCGATTATAAGGCCATCTTCAGCAAGAAATGCACTGAGGAGGATTATCAGACCTGGCACCTCCACAACCAGGTAAATCACAAACACATCTGAAACTTATTCCAAGTTATGATAGAGCTCATAAAGCCAGGATTGAACCAGGACTAAACCAGGACAAAACAAGGACTAAACCAAAATGAAATCACCAGTAAACCAGGTCTAAGCCAGGACAAAATCAGGACAAAATGAGGACAACACCAAAACTAAAACTAAAACAAAACCAGGACTAAACCAGGTCTAAGCCAAGACTAAGTCCGGGACTAAAACTAGACTCAAACCAGGACTAAACCAGGTTTAAACCAGTATATAATCATATCAAAACCAGGAAGACTATAATCCGGTCTAAACCAGGACATAATAAGGACTGAACAAGGATTAAACCAGGATTAAATCTGGACTAAAACAAGACTAAACCAGGACTAGACTAGGACTTAATGTAGGGCTAAACCAGAAATGAAACCAAGCCAGGACTAAACTATTACATAACCAGGGTTAGAGAACTAAAACTTGGTTCAAATCAGCTCTAAACTTGAACTAAACCTCATTCAAACCCAGAACTAAACATAGGACTAAAACTGGACTCAAGTCTAGACTATACCAGGTCTTAACCAGCGGTCGAATCCACAACCAGATCAGAAAAACATGGCTCTAAATCAGAGCTGTGTACCACAAGAAGAAGTCTGTGTACCATGTTTGAGAAGCACTGCTACAGATGATTAATTAAAGTTGTCATGTCTTTTCTCTCACTGACAGGGAGAGCCTTGTGTGATGGGCCAGAAGCAGATCTACATGAAGCGCAGGCCCGGGAACTACTGCATGCTGGGAAAGGACTACTCCAAAATCCTCTCGGCTGAGTCGTGCATTTGCAGAGCGCATGATTTTGAATGGTAAGAGGGTGTGTTTGTGTTTCGACAATAGGGTCTTTTCTTTGTAATCGTCGAGGAGGGATTATATTTCTCGGCGGCGTCTGCTACAGGAGCACTTCATTAACAACAGTGTTTATCCTGCGCTGCCACACAAACACAAGAGAAGAGCTTGGCTGCTCCGGTGTGCTTCTTTCAGCTATTATTTCAGCTTTGTGAATGGAATGAATGCATTACTTACTTCAAGTGCTTCTTTTCAGCCCTTGCCAAAAGTCCTGTCCTTCACACTCGTCTCATGGATAAAGCTAACATAAGTCGTTTTGCTTACACATTTAATTTTTTGACTTCACTAGGGGTGCTTTTTTTGTACAAGGCCCAGATCCATAACAACTGAGGCTGTGTTACAGTTTACAGTGGTTTACAATGTACTTTCCTCTTCAAGTATAATCACCATCAGACCTGTACCAACTATGTCTTATAAAACCAAGACTAAACCAGGTCAAAACCAGGTCTTACCCGGTACATAACCATATCTAAACCGGGACCAAACCAGGACATACATAACAAGGACTAAGTAAGGACTAAAGCAGGTCTAAGTCAAAACTAAACCAAAACTAAACCTGGTATAAACCCAGTCTAAACCGGAACTACACCTCATTTAAACTAGAATCAGACTACATCTAGGACTAAAACTGTGTATAGTATAATCAAATATAATCACAATCAGACCAGTATTTACAATGTTTTATACAAAATAGTGGCTTATATCCCTATTGGGCTACCATTAGCAATCTGCACTTTTGGTACCAGATTGTTTTTGTTTTTCTTTTGTTCTGTTGCCAGCTGGGATTAACCATCGATCTCTTGTAAGATGATATCTCCAGGGAGCTAAGGTGACTTTTTTTGACAAGAACAAAGGAAGGCATTTAATTCTGCATCCTTTTCTCCTTATGCAAAATATATTTAATTGGTTCAATGAGCCATCACCAATGATCTGCTGTAACATTTTATTTCAGTTTCTTCGGACGGCGGCTGGAGTGATTGTTTAAGTTTAGCAACAAAAAACAAAGCGGCGCTCTTCTATTTTTCCTCTTAATAGGTTTTTCACCACAGTTGTTACTGAACCCGCTGAGTGGTTTTGAAAAAGGTCTGATCGATGTTTGTGTCGCTGTGGTAAAGTTAAAATGGCATATCTAAACATCAAATGTGCAATGATAAAAAATAAAATAAAAAACATTGGAAAGTTTTGCCAATGCCCTACACTTAAGAGGCAGTAATAGCACAAAATTATACCCACTTTAGTTTGGATAATCATCTTGCCAATACGAAGCAAATTAAATGTGACTTTATGCATTTGCTGAGTAAGTCTATGCTGTGATTACGTTAATTTACAATTCAAAACAGCCTATATAAGAACAGCGCATCTTATAACATCACATTCCCATTCATTTACGTTATTAAATATGCCATCCATGTCTCTCATTAATTTACTCAATTTGTTTTGTGTTTTTCAATAATCTGATAAAGTTGGGATCATTTTACACAGTTTCTTCATAACGCAGCTCTGCACAGAGTCTGTCTGCGAGCGTGTAATTCTCTTCAGACACTGTTTGTGCTGTAAATAGTTTTAATTTGTATGCAAATCCTAAAATGGTTGTACTTTTTTTATCTCGAAACGACAGAACAGAAAGAAATCCATCCCAATAAACAGCCCTTACGTAAACAATGTTGGTAAAAGGTCAGGGAGTAAATGCTAATTGGTTCTTATTGAACTAGTTAAAAGTTTAGGTTTATTTTCTTGTTTCTGCCTCTATGTTGAACAGTAATTCATTTGAGGCAGAGATTTCTACACCAACTTTGTCAAGCATTCAACTTTTGGATTTTGCTAATTTTATATTCTTCACACATTATAACAGCAGCAAGCCCTTTTTCATTACACTTTTATAAGTATGTAAGAGAATTGTGTAACAATGGCACATGGTGTTGCATAAAACAGCTTGCGGGAAGTGAAAATAATCTATCAGTATGCCCAGTTCTTTTTATTTAAAGTTATATGCTGCTGGGATAACATGTTCTCGATGTTGAATATTGACACTTTCCAGGTATTTAGTCAGCTTCCTTTTAATATAATGCAATAAAACAGTTACCAGGTATTCCAGCTGTCCTAAAGAGCTGTAAAATTATTACTTTATTAACTTTGAGTTTAGGGCTGAGGAAAGCTCAGTTTGTACCTGTTCTACGCTGTGTTAATGGGAACGTCTGACACTTTGCAATACAAAATTATCAACATATAGTTTCAATGGCTTATAATAAAATATGCATAATTACAAGCATGGTCAGGGTTAAACTCCTACAGAGAGTTAAACACTATATATAAAACAATACATGGCCCTATACTTTAATATGGGGCCTATCATTTCCAGTGATCCTGTGCCCAAACCAAACACAGCAGAAAAATTATAACTGCATATCTGAACACTAAAGACCTAAAGATGGTGTGTACCAAAAATCATCCTCCTAGCTTTATGCTAACATACTGTAATAAGCTTTTGTTTGAGACTTGGGCAGAGGCTGAGTTCCTCTCCAGGTGTAACTTGACATGACACTCATCTGTACTGTGTGTACTAATAATACCTTATTATATCTTGTAATAACAACAGTACAGCCTTACATGTGACAACTGTGGGATTAAATGGGTTAATTTCTATACAGTGGCTTACTCCCATTAGGAATCACAGCTATGGGTCTAAAAAAGCTGAAACTGTGGAATAACTGAGACTATAAAGCACTGGCTTAGTATAATATAAGTCAAAGGCTAGTAATTTGGTAGTTACTGCAGTTAATGTTGAATTCTTGATTAATGCATTAATGTAATTCAAATAATAATTATAAACATCAGTGATAATACTAAATATGGTTAATTATTAATGCTGCATTACTTTTTAATAATGGTGAATTATTGGAAAGTGTTACCGGTAAAGTATTTATAATGGCCAGGTGTTTATTTTTATTCAAAGTCCTTCTATCCTTTGCTCTACCCATTTTTCTGCATATAACTAATCAATGATAACATGTTCTCTGTTTTAGGAGCCACTGACAGGTGCTATGAGAAATCACATTTGTAATCCAGTTAATCCATTTTATTCGCTTCAGCTGCCATTGCTGATGATGTCTATATCACTGATTACTACAATTTAATTATTCCTTCATAATGACTTTCACGGTTATTACGCATCGATCAATACAAACAGACAGCTCAGTATTAAGCGACATTTGTTTATTGTTGGACACCCCACACAGAACCTGCCCACATTTTTAAGACTTACCAGTGATGGACAGATCTTGCTCTTTGCCACCGCGTCTGCTTGTTAATGAAAAGTTCACAGCTGCCTAATCCCACAATGCAAGTCAAACCATCCGTCTGCGGGCCTGTTAGCTGTTTTATTTGTTCTGCACCGATAATTAATTGATAAATCACTGTCAGGCGTGTTATGGGAGCGGGCACTTGCTTACCTTGCTTTGTGGGATGTAAATTACGGCCTGATTGTTTGTGGGCGAGTCCGAGTTAGTCATCCTTGAACACAGCGGCTTATCCCCTACCCCTCGGCTTCTTCCTTAAGATGTGTTTTCATATCTCCTCTATTCTCCCAGAGCATGTGTCATCAGTGACCTTAATCGATACATAATAATGATGCCTGAGAGTGCCAGACAGGCCCGCGGACGGCTGCTCTGAAAGCACAACAACGCCGATAAGGCCCGCTGACAATAAGTCCCTTCTTCTTCTTCTTCTTCTTTATGCACGCTGATATTGATCGCTGCTGTGTGGATGTGCTTGGTCCGATAGTGATTATGGATATGAGCGGCGCGGGGACGGGAACTGCAGGCCAGCCTTCTGGTTCAACCCCTCCACGGTGTCTGGGAGCTGCAGCCATGGACAGAACTACCTCAACAGCACCGGGTAAGGACAAACATTACTCACAGGTAATGTATTTGTTTTTTTCTATTTGTACACATTTGTATAGGATAAAGGCAGAGGAGGCTGTGTGTTTTCGATCCTTGGGCCGGCCCAAACACAGTCTCCTTGAGTTTGCATGTCCTCTCGGTGTTACTGTGGGGTCTCTCCAGCTTCCTCCCACTGTCCAAATGTGATGGGACAGTTGGTGACTCTAAATTTCCAATAGAAAATAGATTGATGTTATAGGCCAGTGGTTCCAAACCTTTCTTGTGTACCCCTCACTCATTCAGCATAAAAGCAGTCATAAAAAAAGTTAGTTCAAAGACATGTTAGCATTACTTTATTATAAATACTAATTCTGTTTTCCATCAACTTCAAAATTAAGTAATAATATGTCTGCCTTTAAAAATAAAATTAATAAAATAAAAAGATTGCAATATAAACTATTACATCTACTCTTTATGTTCAAAATAAACAACCAACTATACAACTAATACATTATACAACTGGCCACACTTTATTTTACACTACACTAGTTACATTGTATCTACCTCATTAATTACAATGTAACAAACTGTGTAACTAACTGTAATAACATGTAATTACACTGTACTTACATGATGGAATTAAGTGTAAGGGTTAGGGTGAGTTAATTCCATCATGTAAGTACAATGTAGTTACATGTTATTATAGTTAGTTACACAGTTAGTTACATTGTAATTAATGAGGTACATACAATGGAAAAAGTGTAGTGTAAAATAAAGTGTTACCTAACTAATTAATATAATAACCCTCCTTTGAAGCAAATAAACTTAAAAATATGAAAAAAGAAAATATTAAAATATCCAAATTTTTGTTGTGGTTTAGTTTAGTTCACCTTCTTTTCATTAGTCAGTAAGACATATACTGTATGGACTTGCCTTTGTCTTTCCTAAGTTTCAGTTGTTCATTCATATGAAAAGAAAGGCAAAAAATAAAACAACATAAATAAATTTAAAAAAAAATCTCTCTCGGAAGTAAATTATAAAACACAGTCCAAGTACCCCTGGTTGGGAAACACTGGTATAACCAATCTAATCTAGTAATAACTCAGTATATGCCATCATATTAAATGTATTATTACACTTTTAGTGACTTACTGCATTAAAAAAGTGACAGTGGCAAAGAGAGGCAAAAATGGGACACAAGACAAACTGTGCTGGGATATTTGTAAGAGAAATCTCACCTTATAAAACTACACTAACATTTTTGGGGTATATTGTTGTTCAGGGTCAGTACAAAAACTCAAGAATCAGACTGTACTGGATATACCCATTCATTGACTGCTTTCAGAAAACTGAGCCAAACTCACTGAAATCTATTTGAGATTCTCGAGCTCTTCCTTTTTCTGCTTCTTTTGGGCCGATTTCTCTGCCCCCTTGCAAGCAGTTGACTGGAGATAATTTCTGTCAGTCAATATTTTATGTAGCAGCTTTAGGAAATCCAATTGAACCGTCCACAGCAGAAGCTCCTGTTCTTCTAGCGATTGGCCTGAAATGAACTCTGGTACTGTTTTTCTAGAAATACTTTCTCTGTGTCTGCAGTATTATTGAACTTCAACAGATATTATCTTATCTCATTCATATGTGAAACTATACTGGTTTTAACCCATCTTAATGAAGTATCCTCTGAAGCTCCTTACCTGAATACTTATATGCTTTTATATTAAATTACACACCTTGGGGATACGGTCTACAGTAAGTCTGAAGTTCCTTAGTGAGACGTAATGAGAGTAATATAATAAGGTCTCAGTAATTATTAAGTTCTTCCATTAGCGGCCCAAGTTTAGCTCAGGTTGTGGAACGCAATCTGTGCAAAGTAAGAAACAGTCTCTTATGGTCACCAGTGAACTATGCTGTTATTTATATGTTTTATGCTACCACTGTATAAGTACTTTTCCTCTCAGAAAACATGGCATTATCAACATTAACTCTAACATTAATAACAGTATTTATATGCACAAGGCCTTTTAAAATGAACTACCAATGTATATAATGTGTAAGCTTTATACCACAATATTCACACTGTAAAAAAAATAAATAAAAATGCTGCAAAAACTCACTCGCTCAAGATTTTTGAGTTTTGGGGTCAACTCAAAATCTCAACTTTTAAACTACAAATATATATTTTAACTCACCTACGCTTAAAAACATAAATCATTGTTCATCTTACAGCCAACGTGCTATCTGTTGTTAATAAAAGGTATTACTGATAATAATTAAAAATAGATATACTTTTTTTTTTTTTCGGCTTCTCCCTCTCTTAATAGGGGTTGCCACAGCGGGACTCCGGTTGCTGGACGAATGCTTAACCCTATACCCCACTGTCGCCCCAAAATCTAAATATACTAAATTCAACAAAATAATAATACTTTTTCTGAACGATGGATAGGAAGTTGGCTGTAAGATGAGTTAAAAAAAAATAATGATAGTGAGTAAAACCTAAAAATTAAAGTTTTTAGATATATGAACGTCAAAGTAAGTAAACAAAAAAATATTTGTTGTTGTAAACTTGAGATTTTGAGTTGGCCCCAAAAACACAAAAATCTTGAGGAATCCTGTTGGCTTGAGTTTTTGCGTTTTTTACCATTTGGGGTACTGGCTGGAGGCTATCCCATCGACTATGAGCCTTAGATGGACAGACAAACATTCACTCTGACATTTATTCAGTAGGAGAAATTTAGAATCACACATTCACATTTTTTGGACATTTCTTTGGATGGTAGGAGGATATCTGAGTACCCAGAGAGAGAGAGAGAGAGCCTACAGGCCCATGGGTAGGACATGCAAACTGCACCCAGAGAGAAGAGGAATTGAACCCACAACCTTCTCACTGAAAGACAAAAGTGCTAACTATGCTGCCACTTTGCTCCTCATACAGTATTTCTGTTTTAAATGTCTCATTGTTTTATTCCACTTCTTACTTTGTTATGATTTCATTGAACTGAATTACAGTCTGTCTCCACATTTACAGAGGAGCAGAATAAAGTCTTTGATTAGACAAGTGTAAAAATAACAAGCCTCCGGGTCACGTTGTGGTAATATTTGTGTAATGCCATCAGTCTGTCTGTTCCCGGGGGAGTCCACAGTGCTGGTTTTTTTGAAGCTCCCCGGGGACCAGACACTTTGTGAAGCTAAATCACAGTGGGAGCGTTTTATTTGTGATTAAGCTTTGCAAGGTTGTCTCAGCCTCTGACACAGCTCCTGTTGTCAGTTGTCATCTGCTTTACTTTTATACGTCAGACACACACCACACTACTCAGCTCAAGAAATGCTTTTATGGACTGCAATCCTCTATTTCGTACAAACCAAACCTCAGAAAAATGTTGGGAGACTTTCAAAAAAGCAGAATGAAATGGTCCATTCCTATGAACCCATGTTTATTTCACTGTAGAATATAAATAACATATAAGGTGTTGAAACGGATATATATTTTTTTAATTTCCTGAAAATAATAGCTCATTTTAAATCTGATGGCAGTAACACAAAGTTAGGGGTGGCAACTTAAGTCTGGAAAAAGCAGGTGATACTAATAAAAAACACAATGCTGTGTTGCAACTAGGCCAAGCATCATTTGAGTAAGATAGGGGTAAAGGGGATTTAGCAAAGTTTGTATTATTGGTATTGGATTATCATTATTTTCACATCCTCAAGCGACTCCACATTGATTAAGTGCATTTTTTGAAACTTGTAGCTGGTATACAGTAGTACAACTTAACACCCAAACTCCAAAACTATATGCCAAAGCCCAAAACACCTCGAAACATGTGCAAAACCAAACAATATGTGAAAAACCTTAGAGAATATTATAACAATTACACTCTATTGTCCAAATATGACACAATCACCATTATGTCTGTATTATAACAACTGTTTAATTTTATTTTGCAAAACTCTGTGTGTAGTGTTTTGATAAAAGTGTGATGGTGAGAATGTGTGTGGAGTTTTGTCAATTTGACCTGAATTCTTGCTCCTTGGTTGCCAAGTTTTAGAATCTGTGCTTTTATTTTTACCTTTAGAGTCTAAGCAACGACAAAACTGTAAAACAGACACTATTCTGTACTGAAAATCACTGCATGGATCGGGAACATTTCCAGAAGTCACTGTCTCTGAGCACAGTTTGCACATATTCAAATTCGAGCTGCATCATGCAAAGTAGAAGCCATATATCAACATGGTCCAGAATCACTGCTGTCTTCTCTGGGCTGACTTTTCAAATTCTAGTTCATTTGACCATAGAACAGTTTTCTATTTTGCCTCAGTCCATTTTAAACAAGCTTTGGTTTAGAGAAGAGGGCTGGCGTTTATGAAATTTGCGAATAATCACAACTGGATTGGATTTATACACTGATTAAACAAGGCTTTTCCTTTTGCGACTCTTTCCAAAGGTATCGTAAAGTGGTGCTGAACAACTGCACAAAGGGAGTTAAAGAAATGTACACGGCGAGAAAACAGCAGTGCCCAAACAGACCTCCTAAAGGACTTCAGCTGACCACCAAAGACGGCAAACTCACTGCAAACCTGGGCACCAACGTCACCTTCGTAGTCAATCTGGACGAGGTGAGAACACAAGTGACACTTACAGTGAAGCTGTGTACTTATCTGAAGACATTTAATCGTCTTTTTGCTTTAAATACACTACATATATTGATGGGCCCCCTGTAATGAGAAGCTGAACACATGGCTGCGTGTGCATATTTGGTATACAGGTGGTATACAAAGGTGGTGTAACGATACAGTAACTGTGTCAATGTATCGATTTATTTTCCTATGAAACAACTGCATCGATACACATGACCTTGTATCAAATCGTATCATTTTCTAGGAAGTGAATATTGATACACATAAAGTATCAATTGATAATATTGGAAATATCAAAATTTGAAATTTCTATGTTAAAATAAAACCAGATATGGCTTTTTGGAGATAAATTTTGTGTTTTTAATTCAATAAAATGTTATAATCCACTTTTGTTCACGCTTTGTCTGCTGGACATAATCAACCCCAGCCGCAGTGCTACATTTGAGAGTACACTTTTATGATCTTTGGCAAAAAGTTGCTGTATCAATTATCGATACGAAGGTGTTGAATCGTATCGAATGATATTGTTCCAAATTAGCCAATATCGTTCTTCAATTGTACTGAAACACGTCTAATCCATACATATTGTACTGTTGCAAAAGCATCACAATCATCACACCCCTAGTATACAGAAATTATACAAAACAATATGATTTCAATGTCATTTGTTTTCACATTGCATATAACATGTCTTTATTAGAAATGTTGTTTGTTTAGTCCAGGGGTGTCCAAACTATGGCCCGGGGGCCAAATGTGGCCCGCAGACTATTTTTTATTGGCCCTCGGGCTTCATTCACAATTGGCCCAAATTGCCACAGGTAGCACTGTTCACTGCAAGGTTGAAGCGCAGGTAAAAAAAACTTGATTTGTGTGAGATGTACCTGGCATTAAGAAAAAAACAAAACAAAATTAGCGGTTGGTGGCACAAAAAAAAAAAAAAAAAAAAAAAAAAAAAAGCCATACTATGTGCTGGTGCCCAAATGTGGGGTTGTTGAAGGGGGTCAAGAGTAAAACAAATCAATAAAAATATCCATAAGAATGATTCACTGCGAAGATCTCTGAAGGAAAGTGATATCTTACTTTGTGGTGATGCAAAATATGGCGTCTCGACTGAGTGGCCCTCCTGCACATATGTGGCCCCCAAGGAAAAAAAGTTTGGACACCCTTGGTTTAGTCTGTCTACTGATTCTTGGACATCCAGGAATTTAGCTCTCTTATGCCACAGTAACGTGGCACAAAGGGGCAAACAGTATAGTTTTTTTAGGTTGCTCCCCCTTCATGTCCTGCTCTTTTATATGATTCTGGGCTTTGCTCTGAAGCCAGTTCATTTTGTTTACAGCAAAGTGATTTCTTGTTGTTTTATCAAAGTCTTCAGTCTCCCAGTATGTGTTGTTTGTTCCTTTGGGACTAGTGTTGCTAAGGAAGTGACACGTGTCGACCATGAGGATGGTGTAACTCTTACGATTTTATGTTATGACTGGTATGTTTCATATCCTTAGCTACACGAATTGTAGAGGCAAGTAGCTATAGCTTGCACATATTTGGCAGTAGCTCAGTCGGTAAAGCTGTTCACCCAATAACAGGAAGTTTGGTGGATCAATGTCTGCTACCTGAGACACTTCTCGCACCTTGCCTGTGTGGTGTGTGATTGGTGGTGGTCAGAGAGATGCCATAGGGCGCCAAAGGGCTGCCACATTTCCCTCAGTCTGCCCCAGGGCGGCTGTGGCTACAGAAGTAGCTCACCATCCCCCCGAGTGTAATGAAGGAGTGAATGAATAATGCACTAAATTGTTAAGCAGCTTTGAGTGTCTAGAAAAAGCACTGTACAGTATTGGACCGATGCATTATTCAGTCAATCTTGTAAAACATTGTAGACCATCTGAACAGTGGGGGTGTGACTAATTTGAGACCCTCTTCAATAAAATGATGTGATTAGTCAAAAGATTTTCATCCAGCAAAATTTATTAGAACGCAAAAAAATCTGTTTAACCTGTGTGGCCCAAATGCATGCACAACTCAGTTTACAAACAAGGGTTTACTTCACTAAAGCAAAACCTTTTTGTCTTTGTCGCCCTTTCTCCACAAACTTGAATCAACCTGAGCAAACTGTGGCTTATTGCTGACTGCTTCAGTTAAATAACAGTGTTTTTCTGCTTAGTGTTCCTAGGCCGCTGGGAAAAAGTTCACCTTGAAGACATTTAGTAGAAAGATTGCATTGCACAAATGGTTTTCAGTTTCTGAAAGATTTTATTAAGACCAACAATGTCCCGATGTGAGGGCTTTTGTGGATTAAGACAAATATATCACTGGGACAGTCTGACATAAGACTAATACTTTCAACCTTCATTGGAATTATGCGCAATACAAAAATGTGTTTTCTCATACAATATTCTTACTATTCTGTGAAAGGTAGACATTTATCCCAATACTACCTACAGTAATAAGATATCAATACAAAAAAATAAAAATAAAAAATCATGTTACTTTCCCCCTTCAGCAGCCTGATTGATCCCTATCCTCACAACACATTTATAAACATTTGGTTGAAGCTAATTGGGGTCTGGGTTGTATCTATCAGTCACATCAATATTATAAAACTTAATTTTGGCAAAGATTTGTTTGGGGGAATTATTAGCATTTATTGTTATTTTGATTGTGAAAGAACAATGCTCTGCACCAAGTACTGTATGTAGTATAAAGTACGTGCTTTACCAAGTGAGCTGCAAAAGCAGCCCAAAATCTTACTTTAACAGCCATGACATTTTAAGAACTAGAACTATTTTAAGAACTTGTAACAAGAAAAAAAAACTTGCTGACCGAAATCCTGTTGAGATTTAACAGCCAATCCTTAGTCCAAAGGCAAACTGTAAGCACTATTAACAAATAAAATGTTTTGTTTATTTAATATATTTACATTTTACATGGCTTACAAGTCAGATTTTATTTTACATTTCTGAAGTTAATTCTAATAAAGAAATAAAATAAATCTCAGAAATAGCTCTTGCTTCCTGAACAGTACAATTAATAGCTTTATTAACCCAGATCATTATTTCGTAAGTGACAACTAATAGTGATCCTACAGGAGCTCAATACTGACTACATTTGATTGTGGAAAAGTAAAGTTATTTCTGCCTACACTGAAACTAAGGTTAAACAAATACATAACACATAATCATAATTCAATTAAAATAAATGCTTAAAATACTGTACCTAAATTATGTAACTTTTCCATGATATTCTGATTTATTTAAGTGTGCCTGTAGGTAACAACTAATGGTGAGTTTTTTTTAAAATGAACTTGTAGGAGTAATAGTAAATAATGAAAGCAACTACTTGATGCACATGATCCCATCTTAAAAATCCAGACAGCAAATAATAAACTAGTCTTATTTTTTCCAAGCTCATAAATGAAGTTTGATGTTGCTTATGGGAGACTCTGTACTGCGCTGCACTGTAGTTGCACAGAAAACACTGAACAATAAATGAGTCTGAAGCTGACGGATCGGTTTGGAATCTTGGACTATTGTCTCACACCACTGAGGAGAGTAACCTTTGTCCAAACACTGTCTAAAGTATAATAAAGCGAAATGGCTCCCAGTCGCCCACACAGAGGCAGAGCAGTGTGCGCCAAAGGCAGAAGAGGCAGTCAGACCTCAGTGGAGACCCAGTTAGTGCAGTCCAGATCCAGGCCTGTCAGGTTTCATGCTCACTGTGCCCACGTGGTCCACCGCCAAACCTTAATCTATGCACGTTATCTTCAGGCCGTACTGTGGTAACAACAGGAAGTCAAGGTAAATGTGTGTGTGTGTGTTCCCCAGGGGCTGTGTCTGGGCCCACTTGTCACTAATACTGGTGAGTGGAGGAATTCAGGCCAGTTCGTCTCATTAAAAAGTGGATGGTCTTACACAGACGGGGTGGCTGAAAATGAGGGAGCAAAATCATTAAATTAGAAATACGGGACCTTTGTAAAAATATCTCCAGACGTTTAATTTATATTCATGAAGACTGGGACGCCTGTATTTCTTAGTGAGAGCAAATGGCCTTAAATACTTAATGCACTGAAGAGTCTGGCACTAGCTCACTTTTTAAACACAGATTGAAAAGTGAAAGATTCTGATGTTTTATAAAATTATGAGCTCTTCTTTATTATAAGATTCATACAGTGCTGGGGACTAAGTAACTTTTTTTTTAGCTTTTAATTATGTTATAATGTTGTTTCTGCCTCAAAAACATATGCGGAGTTGTATTTTGTTTTATTCATGCAGGTTTGAGTGATCCTGTTTGCTGAGGTCATCTTTATAGGGCTGAAAACGCTCGTTCTCACCACACTATGTAGACACATGAAACCAGGAAGTGCTCCTGCTCGTTTCTAAAGCACACACACTGTCACCAAAGTCATTTTGATAATTTCAACTCCTAAACTTCTATTACTACGAAGAAGTAAGCTCATTTATCTCTCTGTTAGCATCGTGTTGCTAATAGCCATGCTAATCGATGCTGTCGATTCCTAACACCTAATCCAAGCGTTCTCTGGAAATTCAACATAAAAGTGTCCCAAAAGAAGACATTTTCCAAACATATACATGGTTTTAAGTTATAAAACTTTAAATACTAATGCAAAGGTGTCAAAATTATTTCAGAAAGCCTAAAAAAAGCACAGTATGGCACCTTTTATGAGCAGTATATTTTCACATGATGTAAACATGTCTAAATCAAATAATAGTTTTTTCTGATAACAATGGTACAGCTAATTTATTCACCAGTAATTTTTTTTTTACATAATGGCCAAGTTGTTTATGTTAACATTTTTGTTTTTGTTTTAAACCCTTGCATCATCGATCGTCCAATCAGAAAAGAGACCATTGTTTGGATTTAGACTGCGGTACTGTTTTAAACCAGTACGAGCGCATGCTGCTTACAGTACCTTTAAGTTACTTTTACTAAACTAATTGACTTTGGTAGGCTGCATATTTTGAAGAAAATCCACATAATACATTTAGTGAAATATACTTTAACTTGAGCAACATTTTGAAAAACAAATTTTACTTGTACCAGTAACTTTTAAAATCTCTACATGAGTAAAAGTATTTTTTTATTTTTTTTACCACATTACTAAATGCTCACCTTTCAATCAGAAGCTCATGGATTCCAGCGAGGTAGTGATAGTAGTTTTTCTTGTTCTTGTAAAAAGTTAAAAATCTTTCAAAATACTTACAATTTACAAAAAAGTTTACATACTTTTTATCTTTTTTCTCAAGTAATCATTTTGTTAACTTTTTCTCAAAAAAGCAGAAGAAGATGAATACTGTTTCGAAGCAACCGTATCTTTACTTGAGTACAGACTTTGAGTACTTTTTCCACCTCTAGGTTCATATTTCTACAAAGAGGATCTTTTGCTAAATTGTCACAACATATGTAAAGTCATTATCCTGTGTTGCTTGGCAGGGAAGTGATTCATTTGTCTCTAAATTACATTTCCGCATCCTAAACAGTGCCAGTACAACTGTTGTATCAAAGACTTGCATTACAATGAATTTCCGAGTAACAGCCCATACTTTATGCATAATGAACAATGCTGCGGGGGTGTGTAGAGAATCTGCTGTATGCACAAATATTATGGTGTGTTCAAAGTGGGGTTCAGACCTCCATTTAGCATTAAAATTACTTAAAGAGATGTCTGTGAAGAGAGAAAAAAGAGAGAATTGAGAAAGCCTCTTGGATAAGAGGTGAAAACGTTTTCAACTTTAAAAATCCAATCCAGATGACTGATTTTTTTTTTTTTACTTTTTGTTGCAATACTTAAAGAGGTGCAGATAATTTTGACAGATTTATTCATATGTGTAACTTAATGCTGTACTTGTTGTTCAGTCTATGTTCAGCGTTATCTCTCCAGTGAATAGTGCATATGGTAAAGTAGTGTAGTGAGCAGCGTCCCCAGTGGCCCACAAAAACTTACACTCGCTATGCAAAGGGATCTAACAGTATATACAGAATAAAAACAGCAGAATATATGAGGCGGAGAGGAAGACATGTTTGGTCTTTTTGCCTGCAAAGCCACTCCTGCCCTCATTACTCCAAATCTATACTCAAGCAAAAGTAAAGTAGTAAAATTCTCCAGCAAAACTGTTTAGATGAGTAAAAGTAAGAGGGTTAAGTTAAGTAGAAAGCAATTACTGCTACCATTACTACTAACTTTGGTACTATTATTGTTGTAGTCAAGGCCATACTAATCATTTAATTTACTA
Source organism: Bostrychus sinensis (assembly GCA_020698575.1). Lineage (NCBI taxonomy): Eukaryota > Metazoa > Chordata > Actinopteri > Gobiiformes > Eleotridae > Bostrychus > Bostrychus sinensis. Next base: position 28,875,475 of record CM036243.1, read on the forward strand.
TTTGTTTTGATCATGTTCACAGTTGTTTGTGTTTTGAGATAAAATCTTTTTACATCCATTTGTTACATAATTGAAAAGGATCAGAAGGAAGATAAATCTTATAATTTCTGCCCCTTTCTCCAAACCAAGCAACCCTAAACAGTGATAGTATTAATAACATCACATTACACACTCACAACAAACTCTTACAATAAATATTTACAATAACAGGATCATTCTTCCATGTAATAATGTATTTTTTCTCTCCAATGAATTCCTTAATTTAACTCCAGCCACTGAAATACACTTCTGTTTCAAAGTTGTTCTGGCAAAAGGATATCTAAAGTCGAGTGTTCTTGATCTGTGGATTTAAATAGGAACACAGATTGTACCATTGGAGGTAACTGAGTGTGTCTCGCTTTAAACTTTATGAATGTCTGTAATTTTTATGAGATCTTGTATTTTTTATCATCTCAGTTGTATAAATAACTGGTTAGTGTGTTCTCTTATCTGGAGAACAAGACCAGTCACCAGAGTGAACGGAGACCAAGAGAAGGCCGAGACTTTTGGGGCTCAAGACCAAGAGTTTTAAGGACCGAGATCGTTTTGAGACCAATACATTCATGGATGCTGAAAACTTTAAAATTATGAAGAATAGCATTTTCTTATAATGTTATGAAATCTTAGACAATTTCAAAGACCTCCACATACAAGACCAAGTCAAGACCAAGTAAAATGCAGCCGAGACAGAAATGAGACTGTAAAAAAAAAAAAAAGCAGGGACTCAAGAATGGTCTCAAGACCAAGACCAATCTCAGCCGCTCCAACACTAGGAACTATATTCATACTATTACTATTACTACTGCTACTACTGCTACTACCCAATTAGCCGCTGAAGGGAAAAAACAATTCAAGTAAAAGTGTAAGTATCAACACTTCAGTGGAGGGGCACCAGCCTTGTCTAAACACAACTAAAACAAGCTGATCTTATAGCTTTGGTTGAGAAGCGTGACTGGTTTTCATGGCTCTTTTCTGGCCTGGGAACAACTTGGTCTCCCCTTGGAAAGATAATAAGTGTCTATAAAGAGAAAACGTGGGCATCAGAAGAAGATGGATTGCCACATCCATCACACATCTACTGCCATAGCAATTTTCATAGTGTGTGGCTATTACTACTACAATACTCCCAGAGCTGCCATAACTCTTTAGTATTTCGTTCCTGGTTAATATAATGTAAGTTCCTTATGATCTGCCTAACAACCAGTGTGTCAGGCTGCATTAGTCTCTGCTGCCTCTCTGTTTCACACTCCTGTCACATTTGGGAGGAAATGTTCAGCAGTTGCTCCTGCTCTTGTTATCTTTTTGTGAAACTTATTTCTGCCCCAGCGGAGGAGCGAGATGGAGTCTCCTGTCGACCCACACTGTGATTGAACATGACAGCCACGAATACTGTGCGCTTGCGGCTAAAACATTAACTGCAATACTCATTTTCACACTATGGAATACAACAGTATTAGGAGGATTTGACCACTCCAGTCTGAGTTTAGTTTAATGCTAGTCTCATGAATTAGCAGACTTACCTGGTACTTTCTCAGTATTATTGTGTTTGTTCGTTGCTGTCTATAGGAAATAGGGCTGGGCAATATGGTTTAAAAAAAAAAAAATCTTTATTTTTTTTCTTTTTTTTTTCAATTCTCAGCTGATTTATGATTTCTAATAGATTTTTTCTCTTGTTGGCTGATATTTAAATATATATATATATATATATATATATATATATATATATATATATATATATATATATATTTACATGTAGGTTTATTGTTTTTAAATGAGATTATTGCATAGTTATAAGCCCTCTCTCTCGCTTCTAAAGACCAGGTCAATTATAATATACACCATTATAATTATTATATAATTAATAATAAAATATTGCTAAAGTCTGGTCGGGCTTTATCACGGCTGACCATTATCAGCGGAGCTTACCAAACTTTTTTTTTTTTACACATACACCAGAGTCACATAATCAACTGCGAGTTAAAAATAGTGAGCAAGTGTCCGAATCGTTTACAAAATTAGTGCCCTACATAGGTTAGGGATGACGTTTGGACACAGCCACTAACTCCAGAGCATGTGGATAATTAGCATTCACAAACAAAGTATTAAGTTCCTGCTGTTGCAGCTGCTGCATGTCACACTATCTAAATGAAGACATTGCTAAGGCAAAGGGACTCCTTTCTCTGCGATTATTAGTGTTTTTAGTGTCTTCACAGTCACTATTTAAGCTGCTCTGGGCGCTAGCTGCGGCATTAGCCACAAAAACAATAAACAGTGCAGTGCTTAAAGGATGCTATTTCTGCTAAATTTAATTTTATATGGCTATTTCTCACATTGTTCAAAATTAAAAATGCAAATTAATCAAATTATTTCTCTTTATTGCCCAGCTCTAATATTAAATAATTCCTTCATGTTTTTCCGCTTATTCCCATTAGCGGTCGCAGGTACTGGAACCTATCCCAGTAACTTTTGGCCTTGGGCGGGGTACACCCTGGACAGTGGCCTGATAGTCGCAGGGCTGACACACCACAGACAGACAACCATTCACTCTCACATTCAATCACAAAGTACCTAATTCTCCTTGCACGTCTCAAGATGGAGGTAGGAACCTGGAGAAAACCCATGGCAACACGAGGAGGACACGCAGACTCCACCCAGAGCGTTTGTGTCGCCTGACCCGACGATCGAACCCACGACCTCTTTGCTTCGCCAAACGCTCCGCCATTGTTGCCATCCCCCCAGTGAAATAATTGACTGTTCAAATGTCAAGCTGTCTTTCCATATCATTCACACACTGTGGGTTCTGATTTGACAAGCACCTGAACAAATATTAGCATTGTGTGGCTAACAAGACACACAACCAGGCTTTGATTCCTCTCCAGCGCCGGTGTCAGGGGCGCAGGGCTCCAGCCGCCGTGTGATGTTTGGATGTGCTCGCCCCTGAGAGAGATCAACAGCACAAAGAGTGACATTTAAAAAGATGGGCCTGCCTCAGTCTCATGCAGATGAACCAGCCCCACTGAGGACGAGGCAGAGAGCTAAAGCGTAAACACAAAATGGACAGCGATGCCACGGAGCCCTCAGTGACATCAGGGCTGCTCTGTGTTAGTACGCCAGCTCATTACTACTCCTAACAATGCACACGCTGTCAGATTTTGTCCCTGGTTTAGACCTGATTGAGCCCTGTTTTAGTCCTGGTTGATTCATGGTTTTATCCTGTTTTTGCCCTGGTTTAGTCTTGGTTTAGTCCTGGTCTGTGGCATAGCCCCATGGTGGCCTGGAGTGGCCACGGCCCCTGTTAGTCAGAGTTTGTAACTGACATTACATCTTTGAGCAGCTGTTGTAAAACAAACGGCTTGACATAGAAACCTGCAGCTACATCTTACTGACAGATAAGACCTCAAGCTGTGTGTCAGTTTTTATTTTGCATTGATAGGTTCAGGATTCACAGAGATATGCACTGTGAAAATTTGTAAAAGCATTTAGGCTTCATTACAAGATGTGGTTTATTTACCGCTCCGCCTGTGAATAGCTGCGGTGTTTTTTGGGTCCAGTGTCTGTTTTACTCAGAAACTATTACAAAAGAGATAATTATTTCCAATAACTATTAATAAACTTATTAATTAGGATCCAAAGTTAGAAGAGAGCTGGAGAAGAGCAGAGGAGGAACTGCAGCTGGATGGGAAAGCACTGTAAAGTTTCTGTTAGCAGCACCTCCTGTGACCCTTCAAAATAAAGCTTCAGACAGGAGCTGACAGGAGCCGACAGGAGCTCACAGGAGCAGACAGGAGCAGACAAGAGCAGACAGGAGCTGGCAGGAGCTGACAGGAGCAGACAGGAGCTGGCAGGAGCTGACAGGAGCAGACAGGAGCTGGGCTGTTCCACAGCAGCAGAGGCTACAGCTGATCAGAGCCAGTAACCTTCAGAGTCATATATTAAACAGAAAGATTTTCAGTCTTATCTAAACCTTATCTCTCTGTTGTTTTTTTATTTATTTTTTTATGAATAATTTAATTTGCATTTCATCATTATTTGAGATGAATTGTTACAGTAAAAAAAAGCCTACATATCTGAGTGAGCCAGCTGTCTGTAGTGTTAGCAGGTAGTTTTCTGATGTGCAGACTGGAGACAGAGTACAGACTGTGAGAGGATCTTTGACTGTCATGAAAAGTTGTGATGTAGACAAAGTTGTTAGTTGTTAGTAAGTTGTTGTAAGTTTGTTAAAGCAAAAATTTCTCACACATTGCACTAATTAACAACAACATGCTTCGAGACAGTCTGGCTCTGCCACAGACTATACAGGCTATAGAAAACTGCACATCATTTTACTCACTCTATAGTCAGCTAAAACACGTCAAAATGCACCAGGATACAGCAGATATTGTCTGTTATATTGATTTTTTTTTTTTTTTCCGTGGATAGGACCCCCAGACCCTCCTGTAAATTAGTTACATACTTAACTGCAGACATCATGGCTCAGCTCCTAACTTCCTCAAACAATAAAAAGGTAATAATAAATAGGTCTCTGACTCCATCCAAATAACTGGATTTATTAAAACAGAGGATAATTCACATTTTTTGTATTTGTCCTATAATAATAATTTGCCATGTGCCACCACAAAAAAATGACAGGACCCACCTGCCCCCCACCCCCACCCCCACCCCCCAAAAAAAAAAAAAAAAATCCTGGCTATGCCCCTGGTTTAGACCAGGTTTATCCTGATTGAGTATTAGTTTTGTCCTGGTTTCGTCCTGGTTTCGTCCTGGTTTCATCCTGGTTTCGTCCTGGTTTCGTCCTGGTTTTGTCCTGGTTTCGTCCTGGTTTAGAACAAAAAAACAAACCTTGTTTAACCCTTTTTTTTAATGATTTCTTCTGAATGACTAAGGGAAAGGGAAAGGTATTTATATAGCACTTTTTCTATGACACAAGTCACCCAAAGCGCTATACACACAGTAGGGAAGGGGTATTTCATTCACTCTATAGTTGGTGGTGGTAAGCTATGTTTTGTAGCCACAGTTTCCCCTGGGGTAGACTGACAGAAGCGCGGCTGCACACATCTACGCCAACGGACCCTCTGACCACCACCAACCACTCACTCTCATTCACACCGGCTTCCTGGTGTTCCCCAGCAGTCTCCCATCCAGGTACTGACCAGGCCCTATACCCTGCTTAGCTTCCGAGGGCTGACACACATTTTTTGAGGTGTTGTGAAAATTTTTGAGAATCACTGTCCTAAGCCATTCTTGTTTCTTTACAGCCACTTATAATAGATATAATTTTACAGACAAAGTGACACAAAATATTGTCAAGATCCTCTTCATGCAATGCAAAAATCTTCTTTGGTTTCACACTCAACTACTCACAATAAATACTCCATAGTACAAGGTGGAGGATGCAAAAGAGCAAGAAAAAAGAACAGCAGGCTTTTTGTTTGGATCCACAGTGTGCAGTCGTGGTGCAGCTATGCTAATGCAGAGCTATGTAGATCCCAGTAGCATTGTTTTGCATTGTGCCAAAAGGATGCTGGGAGTTTGCCTTGCAGGCCTGAGGGGATGAGAGCGGAGTCAGTCGCTACAGCAGCTGTAGCCACCAGCACTTGTGCAGGGAACCAAGCACCGTACGTTGCCAGATGTGGTTCCCAGAGGAAAGAGAGCCTACAGATGAAAACATCACCGAGCAAAGGCAAACAAGAAGAACTGGCTGCTGAACATAAGCATGCATGCCTTTAATGTACTGTAACATATTATTGGTATGTTTTCCTCTAAAATCCCTTAGGCTAAGTTTCATATTACAGGGAAAGTGGCATGGCCTGTTCACATTCACTAGATGAAAATAGATTTGAACAGGTTAAAGCATATATAACAGTTTATTTTATTTTACAGAGACAGTACACTGGGTGTCTAGCCACAAGCTTAGTTATTGTTATTTTTGTTGTTTTGTTTGGCTGTAAGCAACATAGCACAACATGTTATAGTTGGATTTTTATGAATTGCAGATTATGAGACAGAAACACATTTTCTGTTAGAAACAAAATGCAGTTTTTCATGAAACTTTCAGAAAAGGTCACAAATAGCTTTGGTGTGGATGTGTCCCTGTCTGTATCCAGGGTGGAACTGGAATATCAAAGTAAGGTTGGCGCTTCCCCAGTTTTAATCTTCTTTTGGGGAGCTGTTACTTTGAATTTGCAGAAAATGTTTGGATTAGGTGTCTGTCGCCCCCTGCTGGTGGGGACTGGCCAGAGCATGAAATGGCCTTTTAGCACAGCTATTAGCAATGTGATGCTAACAGATAAATGAGCTGACTGCTTTGTAGTGACTGCAGTGCTGAAATAATCACGAGGAGTCCAGGGACTGTATATGGGCTTTAGAAACACACAGGAGCACATCCTGGTTTCACATGTTTATGAAGAGTTTTCAGCCTGTTAGAAGTGGATGGGCTCAGCAAACATGATTACTCAAACAAGCTTGAAATATATATTATAACATTATAAACATTGTAAATGCTCAAAATGTTGCTTAAGAGGCAACATTTCACATACAATACTATTCATGTACAGTAAATATGAACACCAATATTACTTTTACTCAAGACACATTTGTTCTGTCAGTCTGTATAAGGTAGAATAAAAAAAAATTATAATTATTGTAATTACATTGTACATGTTCCAAGTGGTACCACATAAATGTCCATGTAATCAAAGAGAAGTTAAAAGGAGCGAGTTATTCAAATGGACAATGATTTCTCAGCTGATGTAGGCGCTTAAACTGGTTAACCCATTATCGGCCAATTACGATAATGTTTGGAACACATCTTAATGGGAAAGTTGCCAACAAATTTGAGTAGAAAACTTAAAAATAAACTCATTGTTAGCTTATGTATTATCCAGTGGGCTGCATACATCAGAAAGGCATCTTAATGGATTGTGCAACATCCCAGGTGTGGACTACATTAATGTATATGGAATATCAGAGCAACAAAGCGCTAATGCATGCTTAAGAGCTGCATTGAGTGGGCTGGACTTGGCTCCAAATAGAGTTTGAATTTATGCATGAATTTCCCAAACAGCCAGATGCCCATTGCAAATACATTCATGAGTAGGATAAATGGTTTGAAATTAGGGGTTCAGAATGGCAGAAACTCTTCTCCTTGGCATAAAATACAGAGATTTCTTTCTTTTTTATTGCGCATTCACACCTGACTCTCTTTAGTTACACTTAATTCTATGCACTTAATTGTATGCTGTTTGCAGTGTTTCTCAAACTGTGGTGCAAGTTCCCCTGGCAGGACTCAAGCCTCTTCTTGTGCTGCTCAGGACTCTTACAGTTCAAGTCCAGATTTAGTTTAATTTGGGCTTTGATCCAAACCACTTCTTTGTCCTGATTTAGGCACAGTTTAGTTATGGTTTAGACCTGGTTTAGTCTTGGTTTAGGCCTGGTTTGGTCTTGGTTTAGACCTGGTTTAGTCTTGGTCTATACTAATTAGTTAACACTGAAACATTGATGAAGTTTGTCTAGTCATACCATGTACTTAAAGCAAGTCATTTAAATGTACTAGTGATATTTCAAGACTAGTTGTGAGCTGAAGTCTCTTTGTTCCAGGGTGACTCATTGCGGACCAACATCCAGCTGGACTTCGGTGATGGGACAGCTGTGTCCTACTCCAACCTGAGCTGGACCGAGGAGGGCATCAAACACGTTTACAAGTCGGCCGGGATCTTCAGGGTCACAGCTCTGGCAGAGAACACTCTGGGTTACGACTCCACGACCCTCTATCTGCACGTCACATGTAAGTATCTTCAAAGTCTTACTGTCCTAATGCCATCAAATTTACACTTTTTTTATATTGATGTATAAAGAGGAATGTGAGCAAAAAGAAGAACCTCTTAGATGCACTCTAAGGTCAGCAGCTGGTGCTTTATCCAGTCACCTACATATATTCTTAAACAAAAACGTTCAACAGGAGTCAGCTCATATGGTTCCAGTGTTGTAGTCAAGTCATCATTTATCAAATCCAAGTCACTCTTGAGTCCTCAGTGCTTGAGTTTAGGTTCCAGTCCAAGTCAAGGGCTAGTCTGAGTCAAGTCATCAGCTCTTACAGTACAAGTTCACATCAAGTCCTATTCACCAAAAGAAACATTCAAGTCGAGTCATTATTACCTTAAAGCAAGTCCAAGTTATGAATCCAGACCTTTTAAGCTGGGCCCGAGAAGAGTTTTCCATGTTGTTTCAAAATGGAACCCATGAAACACAAATGAAATAAAATGATTGAGTCAATATTTCAACTTTATTTGTGGTCACAAAAATTCATAGAAACTGTGTGAAAATATTTTTTTCTGATCAGGTTTTAGATGGAAAAATGAAGACTATTTTGTTCACACTGTGCACCCTATGGTGAATTCAAATGACTTTAAACTGACAGCATTTAGGCACTAATGAACAACTTAAAGACAACTTTGATAAGATCATTTATGCTACAATGGTGCGCTCTTCATGTCCAAGTTATCAAAGTCCAAGTTCAACATCAGCGAGTCCAGTCACGAGTCCCTGCCCCTCAGAAACTCACGAGTCTGAGTCCAGAGTCCCAAGTCATTTGTCCTATGTTCGCGTCAAGTCCCGAAAATGAGGCCAAAAAACTGGGACTCGAACCCTTTATGTTTCTTCTGTGTATCTCTGTGTGGGAATCAGTTATTTTGTAGACTTTTTGCACGTCATTTCCCACTTTCCCACTGCCTCAGAAAGTATTTTGAACCACTAAGAATAGAGAAAAAACTGATAAAAATGGCACCAACAACATAACACTATCCAGTCCCAGAGATTAAAATAAATTTTGGGCAATTCTGTATTTTGCTACTCATCACCAGGTGCTCCGACCCATCCCGGTGAACAGTTGTTGATCCAGGCCGGAACCCATCTGCAGTGAACTGCAATGACCTTTACATGTGCTTGTGTAATGCAGCAGCTGTGATAAACAAGCTACTTATCTGTTGTACTGTTGTTTGTTGGACCAAACTCGTTTATGCAAGGTCCGACTGTGGGCACAAACTGAGAAATAGGCCTTTAAAGTGGTTCCGCGGCGGCTAATTGCCAGTTTTTGCAGCCACAAAAACAATGGCTTAGTTTAAAGTAGCACAGCTTTACAAAGGAGCTCATAGAATACATTACAGTGTTGCCACCTCTCTGCCTTTGTTCTGTTGGCATTGAACGGACATACTTTTTTTTTTTCTAACCACTCTTTTCATTATGTATGGAATAACTCTTTATGTTTTATATATATTTCTCTCCACCATTCAACCTCTTGACTTACATTATTTAAACACTTTGTCCCCTTTTATTTCAATGTGTAGTACTACTTTTAAGGGTATTGCCAACATCTACTACTGTGATGCTTTAGCTGGGCATTTTTAACAGTGAATTATCCTCTCTGCCTCTCACATTCACACACACAGAGAGCATCTCAAAGTGGGGATAAAGATTAGTTCTGGTTAAAGAGGATGAGCGTGGCGGGAGCGTCAACTGGAGCCGTTCCACGAAGGCAGAGTATTACAAGTGTCTGAGGCTGAGAACTCCATCCCGAGATTAGTGTAAGGCGAACCTTGGACCCCCATCGGGTCCCATTAAGGTCGCAGTGGGGGCGATGTCTGCAGAGTTATCCACCAGCGCATGTCACCAATAAAACATGGTGTTAGGATATTTGATGCTGATACAGATGACTTAGCTCTGCAGAATTTTGTTCATTTATTTCCTTCTGCTTTGTTCTGGTAAGTGTTGCAGGTGACTGGAGGCTATTCCAGCAACTATGAGTCTGAGGTGGGGTATACCTTTGACAAAACCAATTTGTTTTCAGGCTAATGTTGCATTCATGTGCTCCTCAGGTGCTTTTCTTTTGAGTTGAGAAGTTGTTCTCCTGACTTGTTTATGTTTATGTGCTTTCATCTCAGAAAGTGGGGATATTGACGTTACCATAGGTAGACGAATGCAGTTATTGGTCAGTAATGCTATTAATTAGCTTTAAGGCAGCTAACTAGTGAGATTTAAAATTAGCCTTCTGACTACTAAAAAGCATTTTGCAAATATAGCTTTAGCGAAAGAACTTGGAAGTTAGGGGTAAAATCAATTTACAGCGAAGATTGGCATTTCTAACGCTATTCTGTTACTTTTCCATGAGTGACAGCTTATAGCAAACATATATTATTTGCAACATTTAGTCAAAGAGCTCCTGTATAAAATGCAAATTAATAAATCAGCTACTTTTCTGTTCTATCCATGAAGCAGATGACCTCAGGTGGGAAAGTCAGGCAGCAGGTTTTGACCCGAGTTCCTGAGTTTTTTTTCTGACTTGTGCAGGCACGAAAAATGTTTTCCCAAGTTTCCGAGGACCACAAGAACACATCATAACACTCGCCACTGACAGACAACCTTTCACTCTCACATTCATTCACTACGGGCAGTAGATTCACCAATTCACCTATACATGCATGTCATGGGAAAAAAAACAAAAAAACTATACTGTAGTTCATAGGATTTCAGAGTCAATGGAAATATGCCTTACTGAAGAGCAATGCGTAGTGGCAGAGTGGTTAGCGCTCCTGCCTCTCAGCTGTGAGAGGCAGGAGCGACGACTATGACTATGACTATGACTATGAGTGCAGTCTGCATGTCCTCCCTGTGCTCAGGCTTTCTTCCACTGTCTAAAGACATGCACGGGTGAATTAGTGACTGCCCCTGGTTAATAAAAGTGAGAGTAAATGTAAAAAGGTTCTCTGTCAGTGTCTCTGCGACTAACAGTCCACAGTCAGTTGTCTTATGTATCTAGCATCTTAGCTTTTATGAATATACTTCTGTCTAGGGCTGCACAATATATCGCCAAATTATCGTTATATCAGTAAACGCGATATCCGTATCGCAAGAATCTAAATATATCGCAATAATGCTGTGGTCTTCCATCTGACAGAGATTTACACTGAAAAATCACTTTCCACAGAGCCTTAAAAGAACATGTGTTGTGACTAAATAAAAATGTTCAAAAAGTCCAGTTTTAGTGGTAATTTAATTAATTTAGTCACAGCTTGGCCTTGTTTTATTCCTGGTTTAGTCTGTGTTAAGTTTTGATTTTGCCGCTGTTCTGACTTGTAAATACAGGAACTTACATTTTTGTGAAATGTAGTAATTTAACTTACTGTGTACTGATCAAATGTATTAAACCTTAGACAGAATAATGTCAGAATATCTCAGTACACCAACACAAAAAGAACACATTTAACAAGTGTTAAATGTTAGATGTAGTTTAATTTAAAACCAAACTACATGAAATAAAAAAGTGCAATTCAAAAGGATTCAAGTCAACAAAATGTACTTTTCTTCTGATGACCTTCTCAGTGGTAAATACTGAAAGACTTTGTTCTTTGAGGAGAATTAAGCAGTGTTCACTTCAACCTTAGGTGTTACACTAACATAACTTTTTTCATCTTTGGGTCTGCAACCCACTGAAAATGGTTCCACAACCCACGTTTGGGTCCCGATCCACCAGTTTTGAATCACTGAACTAAAATATCTGGCTTCCAAATGGCTTTCCCTTTTTCATTTTGGTGTATATGAGCTGGAGACACATACAGAGAAAATAAAGCATTAAGTGCACTTGCATCTCACATGGCTTGGTTCCTAACATAAGCGTCACGGCCCATGTACTCGGATTTGTGATCTTACCATAGGCTTTTCAAGATTTGTCTGAAGCACACATTGTTAGTGGTGCCTGTGTAATATCTGATGAACTCTTTTCTGACCCAGGTCCAGTGGAGCACGTCCAGCTGCTCGCACCCTTCGTGGTCATTAGGAACAAGGAGGTGAACATCTCAGCCGTGGTCCTGCCCAGCCACTCGCGCACTGTGACGTACTTCTGGTGGCTCGGCAACAACACAGAGGTAAACTCATAGGAAAGCTACGTATATTACCCTGAAGTAAATAAATCATACATTTTCTAGAATAGGATGAAGCTTAGCTTAGCCAGTCAAACCCTTTCACTTTTTAGGCAGTATGAAGTGGGTCAGAAACCTCTCCCAATCAAGCCTTTATTCCTGAAAAACAATCCTACCAAGCAGTTTTAACCACTGATCGAAAATGGAGTGATCCTGTGTACTCTGGAGGATTTGTAGAGGGAAAAAAAGTTGTTTTTACTAAAGAAAGAAAGAAAGAAAGAAAGAAAGAAAGAAAGAGCAAGTAAAGGTAATAGTAAGAGTATAATGGTAATAGTAGCAGCACTAGTGGCAATATAGTATTAACCAGCGGTGGACAAAGTACTCAACTTCATTACTTGAGTAAAAGTAAAGATCGTCCGAATCAAATATTACTAATACAAGTAAAAGTTGCCAATTCAAATTTTTACTTGAGTAAAGAACTGGAATATGTGCTTTCAAAAGCACTTAAGTAATCAAAGTACTTTGAAACAAAAAAATGAAAATAACTTTTTTTTTTTTTTTTTTTACAATTGGGTAAAATTTCTATTACATTCAAGTCACAAATTTGCAGCTCCAAAAATATGAATAAAATACATTTTACATCATTTTAGTGAGGAAATGTGGGCTCAACAATAAAACCATAATAACAGATAAGATTGTGCTACAGCAATTAAAATGAGCCATATGTATAAATAAATAAGGCTCAATATTTTGATAATCAATTATTTTTAAAACTGTTTATTATAGAATCATGCAAATAATGTTCAAAGCAAAAGCTAAATCACTTCCAGATTGTCCAGAGGTTCTTTTAGTTCCCGAGAGCAAATATGAGTAGTATTATGTAGTAAATAATTATCTTTAGGACTAAGTCAGTTGTCTTTCGGAATTAAGACTTTTTTTACTTTTGCTTTTTTAGAAATGTAATGGAGTAAAAAGTATTATATTTATCTTTCAAATGTAGTGGAGTAAAATTAGTAAGTTACACCTAAAAACACTACTCAAGTAAAGTACAGATTCTCAAAAACTATACTTAAGTACAGTACTCAAGTAAATTTACTTTGTACTGTCCACCTCTGGTATTAACAAAAGTAGTAGTAGCAGCATATTAAGTAGAAGTAGTGGAATTAGTAGTAGCAATATGTACTTTCTAGAAAGCTTTCTGCTAACGTACTTTTACCAAGTGTTGAGTGTTGACTGTTACTTCTCCTTATAATACTATTTTGAAGTAACAGTCCAAACACTTGAGTACAAACTTTGAGAACTTCTTCCACCTCTAATAACTATACTATGTGAGGAATAGGATTGTAGTCTGAACGTAAAACCCTCAACTTTCTTTTACATTTTGTCTGTTTCTGCCGCTAAAACGTTGTGTCACTGATCTTGTTAGGTTGGAACAACATCTCCTCCTTCTCTTATAAAAACTGCTTTAATGAAATGCAAATACTCCTGAACTTAAAATGCTTCCTACTCTTTTATAAGTTTGATGCAACTTTTCTTATTGCTGTTGTTAAAGTTGCATAACATTTCAGGAAACACAATAAACATACAGTCTATAAGCATCCCCTTTTACCAGATGAATATCAAAACATTAGGGTTGTCCGGATACAACTTTTTTTTAAGAACAAATAGGTAAGATGGAGCGATGAGATACAATAATATAAATATAATATAACAAGAAATTATTATTTATTATGCATAGTTTTACAAACTGTGTTTATTATTTAAATGTTCTATCAGTTTGTTTTTGTCCCTTTAGATTTTATATTTTTCTGTTCAAATGTATTAGCTCTAACCTTAGAATTTAAGCAAAAAGATTGCGTAACAGTGATATATAAAGAAATGGTGAATAGAGTACTTGTTTTGAAGTACTGAGAATCAGTGCAAGAGGGTTCAATACAATGTTACCAAACCACATTATAAAACAGCTCTATAGTCCTCCTTATATAAAATACATGTTCCCAATCTGGACTAATAATGCTATTTGGAAGTTTGTATCCAAGGTCACATTAATAATGGATTTGTACACCACTTCACTGTGGCTCATCCTATAGATGAGCTAATGGACTTTATTTAACAGTCCTAGACACATTTTGCCTGTCTTTCCTGGGAGACGGTCTCTCCTTCAGCACGGTCTCCATAAGGTTTCTCCTTCCTTCCTTTTTATTTAGTTTTTCCTTCCTGAGAAAGAGGGTCTAAGGACAGGGGATGTCCTGGGTCTGTGTAGTTTTAGTGTAGCTATTGTTTATGTCTTATGTATGTGTTTATGTTTGATTAACTGTTTATGAAGCCCTTTGAGGTGACTGTTGCTGTGGTGCTGGGCTATAGAAATAAAATGAAACTGAATTTGAATTGACCATTTTCAGTTGTAGGGAATATATTGAGCCCTTTCACATAGGACGGGCATTGCCCAATGCACCAAAATCCATTCATATGTTAGTGTGTAGCTCTGAGGTGTCAGCTCGGGGCGTCCAGTCACAGAGCCTGAAAGGTCAGTTTAGACACAGCAGAAACTGGTTGTCTGATATCGTATTAGAAAGTTAGCCAAGCATACAGGGAATCCAGCGCTCCTGATCCGATTATAAGAAGAATGTGGTGGTCCTTTGGTGAAATACTTTCGCTAAAAGATAAAAAATAAAAAAACTCAACTCTGTGGATGTGCCCCACCTAAGGCTCACATTTCCTGGGATAGGCTCCAGTACTCGTGACCCCTTACAGGAAAAAACAGAAGATGAATGAATAAATGAACTATTGCGTTTTTTTATGTTATTTCTACTATGCTCCATTTCAACTCCACATTATAAATATTAAATAGGTTACCAAAGAGACTGCAGTAAGCCTCTTCTGAAGACAGGTATGAATGAGACTCCTATGGCACAGCAGGATATTGGTGGTAGCTTTTTACTGAAAGCATGTAGCTTTGTTCTGTTATTTTTATATTATTGCCTTTGTTGTATTGCTGCCTCGTATGCGACGTAAAAAAGAAGAGTGAACCCCATACAAACTTAACAGGACGCCCAAGCTCAAACCCACACTTCCCCAGCGCCATAGCTTTCTGTAAATCTCTTTCTCCACATCACAGCTCCCTTGGCCCTTATAAAAACCGGAAAACAACCAGATTAGAGTCCAAAAGAGTGGCATGAATAAGGCATGAGTGTGCGGGGAACAGGTGTGCGGTGTGTTCAAACAGAGAGTAAACCTGATTGTGTGACTCTTTGTGCTGCAGCCGGTGATATCGCTGGACGGGAGCATCTCTCACACCTTCGCCACCGAGGGAATGCACAGTGTCACGGTCCAAGTGTCGGCGGGTAACTTCATCCTGCAGGACACCAGGACCATCGCAGTCAAAGGTCAGTGTGCAAACTTGTAATTCGTGTATGGGAATGGCAACTAAACATTACTGGGCATAAGACGTAGGTAGTTTGTTTTTAAGAAAGGCTATGAACAAAGGAATGCGTATCAATGCACAAAATACAAAAAAAAAAGGGAAAAATCTAAACTAGAAGCACTCAGAAAATGTAGACAAAGGCCCTGGTCCTATGATTCACTGGTCGCAATAGTAAAGATACAGTGCCTAGACCTGGACTCAAAGTCAAAGAGCTTCCAATTCAAGGGTAAATGCTATTTCCATTGAGCAAAAAAATGTCATGATGGTAAAGAATCTACTACTTAACCAAAATGGTGCAGAATCCCTAAAAACACTCCTGGATCTAAACAGTAATCTGGATCCAGACCACAATTAATCATTTAGTCCTTAGCGCACATAACTGTTCCTACAAATGTTCTTACTTAAAAAAATTAGCATTAGCATTTTCACTGCTAGTCTGGCTAGTCAGACTTTCTTACTTTCTTTGGTTCTGGTTCTTCAGCCATAGCCAGCCATTTCCAGCCGATTCACTTGATACCGACCTATCACAGCCATTTATCAGCAATGTGTACAAAGCAGAAGATAATTTGTCAAAAATAACTAAGCGCTGGCTTATACATACAAATTTTATATCTTCTCCGACCTGATTAACAGCATTCAGTGCTTTCCTTCGTCACCTGGCATGTCTAGTGTGTCCCATAACGATTTACAGATTTGACAAAATTCCCCTTTAACTAATGCAAATAATAATTACATTATAAAAGTAACTGTGTGTGGAGTGCCACTTTCACTGTCTCATGCCTAAAGTTTCAGACAAATCAAATCCACATATTATTCCACATATACTTGAACTATTCATAGTCAAGAAATGTCTCAGCATTTGGTGAAATCCTTGTGAAATAAATTGCAACTGCTTGAGTAAAATATTCCCATTACTGCTCCCCTCTCCTAAGAATATGTCTTCATTTGATATGAAGTACCGATGCATCTGAAATGTGATGATTTATTACCGGCAGATCGGTTCGCGTAAAGCTGTGACATTTTCTAATTATCTGGAAGTGCATCTTTAGCCCAAAGCTGAAGTGCAGGGGGACGTGGGGAACACCTCTTCTTGGGCTCATCCAGTGATAACTACCTGCGACTCCGGGAGATGGCAGTTGGCACGGCTTCCTCTGAATAATGCCTCTAAGTGTGAATGTATTAACGGTTCATTTTTCCCCCCTTTTTTTTTTACAGAATTCTTCAAATCATTGCTTTTATCTTTCTCGCCCAATCTGGACGAGTTCAACCCGGACATACCCGAGTGGAGGCACGACGTGAGCAGAGTAATTAAGAAGGCTCTGCTTCAAGTGAGTGATTTCATTTTCTTTTGTCCTTCTGTGTCTCTTGTTCTTTTTCTTTTGTCTTTTCATCTCATATTTTTAGCCTGCTGCTCAATTATTTCCCGTATCCCCATTACCTCCGTCGCCCAATACTCTTTGCTCATCGGTGCGTCTCGAGAGCGCCCCGGGGCCACGGTGTGATCCATCAGGCGACAGGTGCCTCTGCTTCCCTTTCCTCCCAAGATGGCTTCCTTCATTTTCAAAGTGGTACTTAAATGATCTTGACTGGAAGTTTCTGTGTGTGTGTGTGTGTGTGTGTGTGTGTATGTGCGCACAGTAGGTGGGGGGGTCAGGCCTCGTGCTGTGTGTGGGAGCCCCACCCATCACTGCTGAGGGCCACTCATCGCTCTGTTCTCAGCTCATGAGGAGAACAGAGCTTTGTGATGTGCCGTGACTCTGGTGGAGGTTCAGTGGGATGAGTTCAGTGTAAGTTGATGCAGAAATTATCAGCTGTAATATTCAAAATATGCAAATATTTAATTTTGATTTACATATTTATATTTTACTTCTTGCGTCACATTTCTATTTGGCTTCTCCCTTTCGGCGTGTCACAATATTCCTGTGCGAACATTTCAGAGGTGCGGCAGTAGCTCTGTTGGTAGACTTTTGCCCGCTAACCCAAAGGTTGGCGGTTCAATCTCAGTTATTGGCACTGTCCTTGGAAAGGTTGTAGGCACAGAATGGCAGCTACATCGCTGTCAGACTGTCCCAGGGCAGCTGGCACTACAGAAGTAGCTTTGCACCACCAGGTGTGAGTGAGGAGTGGATGAATAATGCACTGAACTGTAAAGCAGAGTTTGTGCAGTCATGGAAAACCTAGAAAAGTCAAGGAATTTTAAAAAGCAAATTTTTTGGAATTTTGATTTTGAAGTTTTTGAAAAGTTTTGTAAATTTAAACAGTAACATTGGGCCACTCCTAGTTAAACCTGCGGCAGCTCGAATATAGTAAATGTTCTCACTGCAAGAAAAAGTGACCTTTATCTATTTTTTTGTCAGAATATTTGAACTAAATATTTTTTTACTGGTCTTTGGTAATGCTTTAAAAGAGTGGAGATCATTAGTTTATAGATAATATAGCATAATTATCTTTTAATCACCCATTTATAAGCTATAAGTAAGTAAAATTATTGGAATAATATATTTCTGTGGAAAGGAAGCCCCAACAGTTGTTTTTTTTTTCTTCAACTGATTAATTTCCAAATTTGACAAATTATATTGCAGCAGAATTCAGTTTCTAATGTACCATGTTGGACATTTTGAATACTATTTAAACATGTGTAAGTCCTTTTTCAGGTCTTGGAAATTTAGTCAGAAGTTTTGGAAAAGTCATTGAAAATTCTTGATAAAAATAGTGTATGAACCCTGGTAAAGTGACTTTCAGTGTCCAGAAAAGCGCAGTATAAAACCAATGCATTATTATCATTATTATTTTCATCAGTTTTGCTTGATGCTGTACGATGGAGCATGAGCCTGTTAGGTCTGCAAGGGGAGCTGTGTCTGATTGTATGCAGCTTTGTGTCTGGTGCAGACCGGGAGCATTAATGACACAAAAACACCTCATTGGTTGGATTCGAAAAGTTTGTGTTTTTTGTGTGTAAACAAGGGACCCATCTGCTGCAGAATCAGTGTCATTTGGGCAAAGAGTGCAACACAAGGCCTACCTGGACTCAAGGCAGAGTTCTTGCTCCTGATTGGACAAAGAAAAATGACCTCTCTGTAAGTTGTATTTCAAAAGGTTGCTATACAGGTCATATAAACCACAGGCTGTATTTTTGACTCTTGCCTGTCACATTTAAGATTAGTTCATTTTCCAGATTGTTTAAAATTAAATAAGCATATTACTCCATAAAACACAAGTGAGAAGTCTTCAGTTAAGTTATTTATAGCCAATCAATGCCCACAGCCCACTTGCTTTTGTTTATGCTTCAACCCATTGGACTGAGGCAGTAAATCTGATCCTTAAATTAATTACCAGGATTATTGTGCATTCTCCCTTAGGCCTCCTGGGTACTTCACTGCTGTAGGAAATCACAGAGGTTTTATTTCAAAGAGCTGGCAGTGACCGAGCTTTAGAAGGTATTTGATTCCGCTCTTGAAACATAAAGTGATGTGAATGTTTCTGAAATGTATCTGTGAGCTTCAAAGGTGGCCCTGGCTTCAAATGGTGTAAGTTTTCAAGTTGTTCTCACTGTGTTATTCTCTTACCCAAAGGCTGTTTCCTAGCTTCAAGTTAACATGTTGAGGAACCATTTTAAAAATGTATGTGCACAACTTATGGTACCATTAAACAGTTTATTTATTGATAAATATAGAATGTGGTAGGTGTGGCAGGTGTTTAGTGTTTAGTTTTTGTATACATGCCATGACTTTAGTAAATGTATTATGGAAATGAATGTTTAAATGTTAGATGTGTTATATGAGTTAAGCCCCTTTCACAGGATGCAATGCACGCACCAAATTTTATTTATGTCTATGTGTCAGCAACTTGGCTCCTGTGACGTCAGCTCGGCACGTCCAGCCTGAACAGTCCTTTCAGACAAAGTGGTAGAAACAGGTTGTTTTCAGTTGTCGTATTAGAAAGTTAACCAAGCGTACAGAGAAATTGATCTGATTATAAGAAGCCTGTGGTGATCCCGAACACTACTTTCACTGAAAGAAAAAAAAAAAAAAAAAAAACCTCTACATCTCAACACCACTTCCTGGTCTGCTTGGTTACCAGGTCCACGATCTGCGCGCCTCTGCTCCCATTCCACTGACCATACTCTTCCCCTCCTGGCACTAGGGCGACCAGATTGATGACACTGAAAATTAGGACACATGCGGGAACAAAACCATTTCCACAGGCAACTGTTTATTATTAAAGTAGTAATGTTATTTTCGTGTGGTTTGTACTCTAATAAACAAACCACGTGATGTTTCACTGCATGAAATAGCTTTGTTAGCTCAGCAGCTGTGACTTTATCCTCCAGTATACTTACTGCTGGAGCAAAAAAAACAACGCCAAATTGGACTCCAGGTCCAGCAGACCTGGCTTTCTTGTACCTTGTGCTTGTCTGTGAAAGCAGGTTCCAAAGCACCTTTTCCCCTGGAGCTAACATCGATGTCTATTTGGCACAGTTTACAAAATGCGTGGTATGCATCCGTCCTGCTTTTGGTGGCGAACTGGTGTTCAGAACACCACGCAGAGTTGAAAGACGTCTTTCATTTTGGCATGTGCAGCAGTGCTGACAGTCACATTTAGTCGTGAGACGAGGGCAGCCACTTTTCTGACACTCTGTAAGCTATGGTGGTCGTGGAATGTTAAAACTGATGCTACGCAACAGCCTGGTAACAGCGCCGAGCGCCAACACTGGTGAGTACGGAGCATGATAGAGAGCGGCATCGAACAGAAGCTTCTGTGCTCATGAAATGCGGACCATTAGCCACTCAGGCCAAAAATCTGGACAAATGTCTCATAAAGGAGGACAAACTTTCTTCATTCGGACAGAAGTCTTAAATACCGGACAATCCGGACCAAATCCGGACGTCTGGTCACCCTACCTGCAGCCCTCCACATCCAGTGTGAAAGGGGCTTCAGACTCTATCCCTTTACTATTTTAAAACCATATTATTTAACAGATTTGTTCACATACTTTTTTATTGCTGGTTGACTTACAGAATCCAGTAGCTGCATCCAAGTATACCGTACCTTTAGGCACAATTGTTTCTGGCTCCAGTCCTGTTCATTCTTCCTCTTTAGCTGAATACTATATTACAGCTGCACTTAGCCTGTCCAACCATGTTTTATTTAGAAATATGAAGTGGGTCTGGACCTTCTCCTGTATTCAAGGTGTCTTCCACTGAAATCCATTCTTTTTACCCAGTCATTAAGGCAGGGATGTTCAAACTTTTTTCACTGCGGGACGAGGGCCACTCACAAAAGATGATTATGGGATTCTTCCTTTTTCCTTTTCATTGTTTAGTTGTCGAATTATGCCTCCATACGCCATCTTGTTTTCTAAATGTCAACACAAGTGCATTTAGAAGTTGTTAAAATAATTCTTATGTGACCAGAATCAGAGCAAATTTGGTGGTTACCACACTATTTTTTTTTTAATACTTTATTTTTTCAGATATAATTAGTGCAAAACATATCATAATATCCACGACAATATTCCATCCAAAAAAGAAAAAAAGTGTAAAATAAAATAACACAAAAAATAATAACTACTATATATTTGTGTGTGTAATTAAAAAAAAATAAAAAAATAAAGAGGAGTAAGAGGAACTGTGTAATTTTTACATAATTTAAATAATTAAATATATGTATATACATTAATAAATAACAATATTTATATATTAAAATATAATAGCCTTAACATTATAGACCTTTATATAGTAATTCATAATTTTTATCCACCTATAAATAGATAAATAAACATTTGCCATAATCCAAAATACCACACTAATTCTTGTTACTGAACTAACAATAGTATGAAGATTACTGAGCAGGCTTTCAGTTAGGTACTTACAATGTTCAAAGCTTGGTATTATTATTTATTCATAATGCACTTACTGTGAACTGCAACTAGTGAAAGTAAGTCTGTGTTGACTTTTCAAAGTGCTATTTTCTGCGTTTGCTTTGACTTTTTCAGAAGCATTGAATGAAGAATGTGTATTGTCTAAATTATTACAGCTGTAATTATTACACTATCACTTTGCTTTATCGTATGCAGCTGAATGTGCTTATGCTGCCGTCCTCCCATACCACTGCAGTATGTCACTTAGTCTGAGCTAAAGTTACAAACATAACTCTTTGATAGCACAACATGGGAAATGCTGACAGCAACACGACATGCTTTTTTTTTAAAATAACCATTTGTCTCTGAATCTGCTCCTGCTGTGTTTATTGCGCAGAAGTTCATTTTCAGACAGTGGTTAAAAAGACGGCGTTATTTTTCTGGGTTTGGTTCTGGTCGAGGAGTCAGCGCCTGGTCCAGAAGTGATGGCCCCTGTGCAGTAAACAGCTCCCCGACAATAAACCAGCAGATGAGATAGAAGAGGCCGACCCGCAATTAAAGCCAGGCTCCATTTAACTCAGCTGTCGTTCTGTGGAGAAACAACGCTGAATTTTTCAAGTCATGCCTTCGCACTCTTCACCCCTGCAGCCTATCCACTATTGGATGCTTTGTCACAGATTTTAGCTTAACTTCACTGGCTGCCTGTGCATTTTAGACTTGATTTTAAGACTGTTTTATGTGTTTTTAAAGGTCTAAATGGTTTTTGCCCCCTTCGAGATGAAGTATCTATTTAAGCTCATCATCTAATTTAAACTATTTGTCTGATCTGATCCATCACACGCTCTCAGGTCAGCAGATCAGCTAAATGTACAACCGTCTGTTGTTTTGAATCAAAATAATGTAGTATTTGGCCCTTAAAACAATGTTTCAAAGGTAAAGTGGTAAATCTGTTCATAAAGTGACAAACTGCCCCTCTCCTGACACCTGAGCGCTTCTCATTATCTTTCTCTACTGCTATGTAACTCAGGGGAGTGGTGAGGTTATTCTAAGAGCTGCTATAAAACACAAGCCAAATGTGTGTATTCCTGACTACACAATTGTTCTTTATATGGTCATTTCTGAAAACTAAGTACAGTCTGGGTTTCTGGAGTCATATAAACCAGAGACTACCCCAAGAGAGCAAAAGTTACATTGTGCTGCTTTAAAGGGGTATGCTTTGTTAATTTTTATAACAGCATTGCATGGTTTATAACCTTTAAAAACATTAAGTGACTAAATGAAAATGTTTCCAATAATTACTTTACTACTGCCTTACTAACTTCCTTAAACATTTTGTATGATGCGCTTTTACCACAAAATGAAAAATAGCTGTGAGGAATCAGTAGAAATAGAGTTGCACACTGTTTTTGGAGAGCAGACCGGATGTTGATTGGTCAGTGCTTCCTGGAGTGGGCGGAGGTTTGTGGGAGAGAAGGAGGCTCGTTGAACTGAGCGTTTTGTGGCCTCAGAAAGAGGATTACTTAAACAGGAATGAATGATACAAAATACAACTTCAAGTATGTTTTTTGATGAGAGAACAACATTATAACATGGTGGAAAGCTCAGAAAAGCCAATTTTGCTTATGTCCTTTAAGTGCTTTTAATGAGAGTACATTATTTGGATTTTATAATTTAAATGTTTTAGGTCCTTCATATTTTTAATTGCTTTTAGTCCATTTCATTTGGGTTTATTGCTTTTATTGCTTATATATAGCGCTTTGGACAACTGCACAGGTTTTAAAGTGTTTAATAAACAATGTTGGTATGGTAGTGTTTATATTCTGTGTTGTCTGTCTGCCTCACTCATCTCCATCAAAAACATCTTTTCTCAAAGCTGTCCATACTCCCCTTCAGGATTTAATGCCCGCCATCAACTCCTCATTCCTTGCACAAAAGCACTTTCTCAAAGATGACCGAGGAGTTTTCAATCACCTAGCACAGTGCTATAACTCCATCTTATTCACTCGATTAAACAGCTGCAGTGTTGATCGTTTACTCTCAAATGGCTGCGTATGGATCTGAGATATGTAATTCCACTCATAATAGCCTCTTATACGATTACTATATTTCAGGATAAGCCATCAACATCACAAACAGGAAGCATCCTGTTCAGTGCTCCGATGTGAAATGACAAAAATACTGAAAGGATACTTGTCAAAGGGGATGGGGATTAAAGGTTCAGTGTGTGGTTTTTTGGTGGCAAATTGTGATGACAGTGTATATTGCAGACCTTTTTAGTCCAAGTTTGTCAGTATCATTCATCATCATCAACTAAAAATGAACAAATTAAAATTCAATATAAGCTTATGAATGTTGTAGGCCTTAATGCAAGATGTCATGTTTAAATAAGGAAAGAAACTGTACTTCTACAAGCTGCTTACGGAAACTCTATGTTGGATTCATGAGACCTCAACCAGCCAGACTCTTCTCAGCTGAGAGAGTAACTCAAATACTGCACTCCTCATTAGAGCTGAACTTAGTAACTCTTTTACCTTAAATAAGCTGTGCGGAGCAAGAGATTATCTGAGTAAACTAGGTTTGTGAGTATACGTGTTGCTGTACTCTAAAATGTAGGCTTCTGAATTTCGCTTTTACATAGCATTTATTTACAAAGAAAAACCAAGAAACACCCTTTAAACACTCATATATGGACACTAGACTAAGGCTTACAGTGACAATCTCTCGACAGAAAAGCTGTGAAACAGAAAATAAGCATCAATTATCTGCAGGAGCACTTCTGCAACCTCGTCTACATGTAGCATTTTTTTAATTTTTTTTTTTTATAAGGGGCTGTATTATGCAAAATCGACTTTCCTGAGCTTTCTACAATAGTTTAATGGAATTGTGTTTTGTTTCATTCAGGCCTGTTTGAGTAATCCTTTATTCTTTTACATTAATTTTGTGAGAGGTCAAAATGGCTCATTTCACCAGTGTCTGCCTTTTCCACCTGACCACGCCCCTCCCCCCTCACAGTCCTGTCCCGTTCGAGAAGCACTGCTACAGCTCTCGCCTCCTCCGCAGCAACCAAACAAACCCACCCTTGAACTGCAGCAGACAAAACTGGCATGAGGGGCAAAAGGGGCGTGACAGCAGTGGGACAGCGGGGAGGGAGGGCTCTTAAAGTGACAGGAACCTAATTTGAGTGTTTCTCACAGAGTCAAATGATGAGTTCCTTCAAAAGGGTTTTTCAATAATTTTTGCGTTTTCTGACCAACAAAACTTAAAATGCTGATCTACATGTGTCCTAAATTAGTTTAAAAGACACAAAAAGCATAATATTGCCCATTTAAAGTAAAACAGTAATCTGAATGTAGTATCCAAATGTAATTCAAATCTTTTTGTTTTGTTGCAGTATAAGTCTGATAATTTTATAAAACTGGATAATTTTAGTGGATACAAGTACTCATACCCACTCTTGACATTTTATTCTTCCAGAAGAACTTTCTCCAGTTAAGAAAACATGCCAAAAAGCTTCCAAAGTAAGGCTTATTTACAAATCTTTGCATAAGAAGGGTTCATAAATGAGGCCCAGTGTTCCTTAATTATACCTGTGTGCTACCCGTTAGCGAAGGGTTAGTTTCCCAAAATCTGGCAGCATAAAACCCTGGCAGACTATCTCTGAGGTTTGCCGTGGCGATCCATGAAATAAAGGAAACAGCTAAAAGGGGCTTTCCTATATTATACCAGTTTTGTGTAATACACTATAGATATAACCCTGTCTATATCAGGTCATTGTTTTTTTCAGTATTGAATGTGAAGGGCTTCAGAAATCACAGTTGTCCACTAGCCTTTTAAACTAATGACTAAATGCATTGAGGACAAACATGTTTCAAGTGTATTGATTTTTTTGCCGGAGATCCTATTTCCTCCTCTGTTGCCCCGTCCCACAGCTATCATATGTTCACTGCTTTCCTCCTCAAATAGTGGTTTCTGCGCTTGATAACTGACGCACTCGGGGTTTTATTGGCCTGGACACAAAAAAACAGCAGAGTACCTGAAATAGGGAAGGATGACCACACAGACACTGCCTCTTGAGCTTTTATAAAACCCCTGAAAGGATTATAGAAGTGAGAAGATAAACATGTTGTAGCACTCAGAATACCTGACTCACCTCTGTGTTTAGAAATACAAGGAAAGCCAGAAACTAAAATTGTTTCTCTTCACAGCGTAAAGTGCAAGCAACTTAAGAACACGATCTTATTTTTAGTTCATCACAAATATGTTTTTTTCTTGCAAAAGGTGGCTTAAAAGAAGACGCAAATGTATTTTTTCTTTTGTTTGCATTGCTTAGTTTGTATTCTTTGGGCACTTACTACAGAAACAGGAAGTATTGTAGCTGGTGACTCTTTCAACAGGGTTCATGGAGCTTTAAATGTCTATTTTCCCAAGACAGTTGATCAGTTTTAAACTATTAAAAGTGTAGTTTCAAATACCTGACTGGTCACATGGTCTGTAACACTCAATACCACATGGAAAACCTTTCAAATGTATATCGAAATAAATACCTGGATTAAGTAAATGAGCTGTTGGTGACCATCTATCACCCATACAGTGCTATCCAGTCAATCCAATCCCATGATCATTACAAAGTATAACCATTTCTTTGTGGTCAAACCATCACAATAATCATCCGATGGAGTTGTGGTTTAGTTTATATCCGATCACTTTGAAACAAGATCAATTTGTGAACGTACAGAACTCACAAGACTCCAGCTCTTGCAAGATCATTGTTGTGTTTTATTGTAATAAATAGGAAATTTGATTGGATAGTTCTCTAATTTAACCCACAATGGTTCTCCTCAAATATGTCTCACAAATTACCCATGAGTCTTTGCTCCTCAGTCTCCTCTAGCTGAATTAACAGCATCTGAATGGTAACAACACAGGTGGCTTGGTGAATGCTAAGTTTGAGCAAAAATGTTGGTTTGAGTTCTTGTGTGTAATTACATTATTCGCCTAACTCTATTTTAAATAGCTTTTCTTAATCACCTCCCATGTCGCAGCAGTGCTTTGAAATTACTGCCGACATGTTTGGATTGTGTTGGAGATGATCCCTGTCTTGTGAACTCATGTTGCCTCTCTGTCTGAAGTGCTGAGTGTACACAAGCACTTAGCTTCCAGCCGAGACTCGCCGGCAGCCAATTAGATCTCAAAGGAAAATCTCTGAACGTCATACAGTTCTTTGTCTACAGTTCTAAGTCGCAAAGTATCATTTCTCCATGCAATTTGCAGAATCACATTGAAAAATTCATCTTTTATATTGTAATGTATGCATAAGGTGATTTATGTCGACATGTTTTGACAAAGAGACTATTTGTTATAATTAGCTGTCAGTGGTGCTTGACTCATGGACCGTATATTTCTGGCTCGTTCCAGGTTTCAGACTTCCCAGAAGAGCAGCTCCTAGTGGCCGTATTCCCAGGGGTCCCGACTGCTGCAGAGCTTTTCCTACTGCCCCGCAAGAACCAATCAGAAACAAGAAAGAAAACAGAGGATGAACTGGAAAAGGTATGCCAATAGTAGCAGTCTTTAATTTAAGAAAAATTATGTGTGACTGTCGAGTGATATTTGAGTCTAATTCTGTTTAGGTTCAGGCAAGGAGAACAGAGTTAGTTTATTGAAACTCAGAAACTCTAAATTCAGACTTTCACTTTTATTTGTGAGAAGGCTCGGGTTTGTAATGACCAGCCAACAAACACATGCCTTTTCGGTCATCTACAGTCACCATAGGTCTCTTTTATGTGGCTGTACTCTCATGTTGACTGTTGAATGGCTCTTCTGTGGACGAGGAGCTGCCAGCAGTATGCAGCTCACACAGCCAGTGTAAACGACCTTGCATCTCCACAGTGCGGCTCTGAAGCAAGGAGACTTGCAGCTGCACCTGATGCATCCAGTGTGGTTGTGTTTGGAGGCCATACGCGCATAATGGCAGCCATATCTCTTTCAGTCTGTCCCAGGGCAACTGTGGCTAATCACCATCAAGTGTGACTGAGGGGTAAATGAATGAAGCGGCTTTGAGTGTCTAGAAAAAATATCATCATTATTATTAGTTGTAGTATTTGTAGTAATAGTAGTCGTAGTAGTAGTCATAAATAATAAACTAAATAATAATAATGAAATAATGCCAGGAAACACAATTCCTACATCAGACAAATGGTTTGATATGAATGGCTGATAGTATCAGAATAATCATAAAGTAATCAGGTAATAATACTTTCTTTAATAATAGTTCATTAGCATTTTAATACCACACTATTAGCACATGGCTTACTTACTGGCTCTGTGCGCTGGTGCATTTACCACATTAGTGAACTTTTGTGTAAAGTGCACCCATATTTTCAGGCTTTCTTTTCTTTATCTTACCTAAACACAACCAAAAAGGTCATCTCCGTGTTCCTAAAATGTTACAACCCATTAAAGCCGTACAGTAATTATGTAAATTTTGCATCAACGTTAAATGCTAAAGGGCACCTCTCACGTCATTAGAGGATGAGATGGCCCATTCACTGAGCATCTGTACATTACACCGTAAGAATAAGAAATAAGGATGTGATGATTCAACCTTTTTTTTTTTTTGTTTCCTTTTATCTCTTAAACAGGCGTCTGACATCATTGTAAGTGCCCTGAATCAGAATTTGGTGGAGTTCGAGCTGAAGCCTGGCGTGCGGGTGATTGTCTACAACACACAGTTAACTCTAGGTAAGATTTACCATTAAGCTGTCGACACACAACACACATTATGCCTTGACATTTTGAATTTCTTATAATAAAACACACAAAAAATGGTTTTGACAGCCATTTTTCCCCACCCTGCCTATTATAATTCTTGCCAATGCATCTCCATTCTATGCAGAGGGAACACAGGGGACTCTGGGACAGGGCTGATTTTTTTTTAAGTGGGGCTCCTTGAGATGGGGATCTTTTATGTCTGCCATCAAAAGCCGAACATCTGCTCTATTTCTTTTACAGCCACCCAACCACAAAATCACTGTCACGCTGAGTATAATTACGTTGATTATTTAGTCCTTGAGAAAGAACACTGTACGGTTTAAGGCCAGAAGGAGAGTGTACATTTACGAACATTTGGTTACACCAGAGACCTTCAAAAGCACCTCTTAATCTAAATTACGGACCAGACGTGCACGTGTAGGTGATCTAATGACTTGGCACTGTACATATTGAATTAATGTGAGAGAGTTTGGATGTGTTAGCCCTGCGAGCTCTTGTGTATGACTGTAGATTCAAGGCTAATTTATTGTAAGGCTTTGCATCTTTCTCTTCATTTTGGCCTCAAAGATTCCTTCACTTCCAATATTGCAACAACTAAAGCGTGTTGTGAGAAATACTCTTCATTTTGTCTCCACTCTGAGGTGACGCAGTCTTCACTCTCATCTCAGCCTTTGTTGCTCTCAAAGTCTTTACTTGAACCGAAAACGCATCAACCTCCTCCTGAAATTTCTCTCCCAGTATCAAGATTGTTGGCAGGTGGTCCTCCAAACCAATGACTTTTCTCTTATTTTATGATCAAACTCTTAATGCACCAAAATCCACAGTGGTTTAAAGAGCTAGTGTTACTTTTTGCTTCGTACTGTAAGGACTGACTGATGGATCTACAAGTGCTTTACAAGGTGCAGCAATATAAAGCAATATTAAAAATACAGCAATAAAACATAAAAGTCACTAAAAGTTTGTCTAAATAAAAAAAGTCAGCCACACAGAGAGACAGGGGCAGGGCATTCTTCAATCTGTGGGTTACTGCTTGAAAAGACAGGTCCCCTTAAGTTTTAAAATTAGTTTTGGGGACCTTAAGGAAGATCTAGACTGAGAACTAAAGACTGCTGCTGAGAACATAAAAGGATTAAAGGTCTGTAACGTATTGCATAAGTTTAAAACAAAAACATTTCAATCAATTCTAAATTTGATGCTAAGCTAAAGTGGATAAAATCAGTGTGATGTGTGCTCTTCTGTTGGATCCTGGTAAAAGCCTTTTTAAAAGAATTGTGTACTTCTTGAAGACGTTTGGAAGCAGAAGAAATAAAAGCATGGATAATCATCTTCAGATCTGTATTTTGACAACATTGCTAGTTTTGAAATTTTTCAAAGACTGCAACTCGCTCCATATAATTGAGCTTAGAACCAATACACAGGCTTGTGACCCCTTGTGGCTGGAGTTGGTATTTAATGTCGCAGGGTTTAAATCTGCTACCTTCTGCACACACTTAATGACGAACAATCATTAGAAAGTGTCAATTTTTTTTTTTTTTTCAAAGGTATATGGCCTCACTGCTGGACGGAGCGTACCTTATATTGGATGCTCCACTGGTTTTATTTGGCCCACAGTCTTGAGGGCCACTCTTGCATGAGTTGTCTGTAGCTCAAAGTGCGAGGTATTAACAGGCCGCCGCCGTGCGCTGCTGCTCAGTGACGCTCTGCTATACTGCAATGACATTGGAGGTTTACTCAGCTGGATCCCTCTTTATGTTTCACCTCCCAAGAAAAGGTCTAAAAAGCCTTCAAGCTGCTCGGGAAAGGTCAGCATCAAACGTGGCTCAGTCTTCTGTCTGAGGGGCCGGGGAGGAGAGAAAATACAATCGCAATGATAGACACTAATGCAAAAGAATATGGGATTTAAGGTCGAAGCCTGGTGGGTAAATTCATGCAGTGTGACATTAACTATAGCCAGCACTTATGTTGGATGGTTTCTATAGGAGTATTTGCAAATAATCATTTCAGATTTACCTGCTGCTGTCATTGTCTCAGAAATGCAAACAGAAACAACAATTTCACGGTAGCTCAGCTTAGGACATTTGAGATATTAAAAACGTAAGCATCCTCTCTTGATTCATTATCTCTCTGACAGATGTAGAATATAATGTCTATAGAGTATCCGTAATGAGCAATGCTATTAGGTTTCAGAGTGCAAAATATTGTTTTGTTTAGAGGCATTTTTTTTTCCATTTCATTAATAATTCTGGTGAAAATGAAGTGTGAGGAAAAAAAGTGAAGTGACAAATGGTACAAACAGGTGGGAATCAAACCTGCGCATTGATGTGCAGTGCTCATTAACACTTCTGTGTTATGCAGCCCAAACTAATTACAAAAACACCTGCAAATAGTGGAAAAATAACTTTGTTGTCCATTAATGTCAGTTAGATGATTATTTTTTTTACAAGGCTGTCACCAAATCTCCCTGGAATGAATAAATGTTCAACTCTATTGAATTGGATGAATTGGATTTGAGAAAGATGACCAACATCGGTGTCTGTACAGTACAAATTATCATTATCATTACTAGTTAACATGTGTATAGATAAATATAGAGTGACCACCTGTCCCACTTTTGCTTGTATTGTGCAGCCATTTAGTCCTCTCTCCCACCGTCCCACTTAGTAAGATAATGTCCCACTTTTTCATTGGTGCTCAGTGGATCTTATAAAAAGACAGATTCAGGTTAAGAACAACAAGGTAAGGTCTGTATTCCTTGTGTAAAATGTAGAATAAATATTTGTGGGTGTCCCATCTTGATAGGTTGAATATACAGTTGGTGTGTTGCTGCCCCTGTGTTTCAGGAAAGGCCTCTCCATTGGGGCTGTGAACTGTTTTGAGAAAAAGCAGACTGAGAGCGTTGATGTTTTTCTGTTCCATCTTTTTTATTTCATTGAATAATGTCTCAGTAAAGACATTACTTTGCAAAACAGCACATCAAATGTTTTATAAGCCCTAAACTGAAGCAACTCAGTAAGTTAAATTTGCATGTAAGTTTGTCCCTCCTTGTCCCACCAAATTCCACTTTTTGTACTTTTTGAGGGGGTCACCTTAGATAAATATAGTAAAAAAAATGGAGAGTGACTCGCTGTGTGTCATTGTACACTGCGACACATAGACTGTTAATGGTGTGTCCTACCTGGTGTCCAAAACAGCTGGATCAGGCCCCAGTCCTCAGTGACCTACAACACGTTTAGCAAAAGAAAATGAGTGAATAAAATAACACTGTCATAAAGTTAGACACGACAAAGACTCTAAAAGGGAACAAAACAGTGCAAACGTGTTAAAATGTGACTAAAGCAACAACACCAGGAGGAACAGGAAGCATTCTGGGTGAAGGTGATTCATTTGGCATTTTTAAAATGTCACTGCCACGCCCCGTCATTAATATTTATCACCTTATCTAACAATGGCAATGCAGGAATAAAAGAAAAATGCATAAAAATCTCAAATGCAATGAGAACTACACATGAGAGAATTAAACAGAGAGGTGGAACGTAACCACATACTTTTACTTAAGTACAATTTTGAAAGATTTTGTCAAAATCATACTTTTATCTGAGTAAATTAGTAAAATCTAAAAATGAGTAAAAGTATTTTTGATATTGTTGCAAAGTAGTAGTAGAGTATTAAGGGTAGTAGCATTAGATGTAGTAATACAGTATTTCTAGTAGTACTTAAGTTGGTAGCAACAGCAACTACTTTCATTAAGTAAAAAAGTAAAATAAAATTTCCACTGAATACTTTTACTCAAGTAATAATTTTAGTGATTTTACTTATGTTTGCATGTTCAGAGTCCATCCGTCTTCTACTGCTCATTCGGGGCGAGTCATGGGAGCAGCGGTATAAGCAGGGATGCCCAGATTTCCCTCTCCCTGGACACTTCCCTTCAACGTGTCCTAGGTCTTCCCCAGGGTCTCTGCCTGGTGACACATGCCCAGAAAAACACAAAAATCATTGCTTGGTTAAACTCTGTGTTTTTACTTTGACTATTACTGTGCTGGCCATTCTTCAGTTCATCATTGCTGCTTATTAAAGTCACTTACTATTTTTGTTTTGCTCTCTCTGTCTCTTGCAGCGCCTTTGGTGGACTCCAACCCGCGACACAGCAGCTCTGCGATGCTCATGCTCCTCTCTGTGGTGTTTTTGGGTCTAGCAGTCTTTCTCATCTACAAGTTCAAGAGGTAGGAACGTATACATGCCCACTATATATCCATTACCATACAATTCATTATTGATGATACCAGATGAGCGCAGTCTGGACAAATCAATTACCGTCTGACGTGCGCCTCTGTTTAGAAATGTAATCTAAAACATCCCCCTGAGACTGCGGGCATCCTCTCTTCATCATTCCCATGCAGCGGACACATGCTCCAATCAGTGATAAAATGCAGAGAAAACGGCCATTAAATGCTTTAATATGCGCTCGCTGTGCCACCGCTGTTATTTGCTAAATAAATTATTCATCCTCAAAATGATTCGCTTGAAAAGTGTGAGAGAAATGGGGAAAGCTGTCATTAATTATGAATATGGACTGTTTCTCATTACTCTAAGGAGACGCAATTTTTTCAGGAAGTCTCAGAGTTGACAAAACAGAGCTATTAATAACCAGTGTAAAAGTAATTAGGAATAAACTGGAGCAACAACTAAACGAGGAAGTCAATTAGGAGTTATAAATACTCATTAGATGATACACGTAATGGTATATGTAAATGTATATACGGTTAATAATTTAAACCTTGGATTTCCCCTTGTATTACTTACAGTGAGATTTTCATAAGCAATAGTGCATGCTAATAGGGGTTAAGCACATTTAGGGTGTATCAAGGTAAAGTGGGGAGACACGGTATTGGTTTTGGGTGTGATGTATTGTCTGCTGGTCCATGGTGTTATCCGAAATTCAAAGACAACACAGCCAATTACTTTTATAATCATTTTTAGATAAGCTTCATGGCAATGTTGGAGATGGAGATTTTTTTAAAAGATGCAGAAATGTACACAAAATGCAACTTACTCTGTTTGTTTGAATGATTAGAGCAAAGCGCATAGCTGGTCATTATGCCAGTCAAGTCAATGCGTCAGTTTACACCGGCTGCGCTGTAGTACGTCTCTGTGTCCGGCGCTCTGACAGAAATAGATTGAGTTTATTTTGTCAGATGCCAGAGCCATCATGCTTAAAGTTGAGTAGATCAAGCCAGACAGGAAGTCAGACCCGGAACCAGTGAAGAGGATCCGGTAAATTTCAAAATAAAAACACTTGTGCAGCCTCTCGCTCACATTGCTGTGTAAACATTACGTCTTAACTGGGGACACAGGGTCAAAAATGAAATTGGACACCAATAAACGTAAAAGTAGAGTAAAAAGACATTATATATATATATATACATAGCGTCCTTACCCAGGGTGGAAGTATATATTTCTCTGACTTTTGTGCTTCAATCTTGGTTAAATCTCAAAATAATGTCCTAATAAACAGGAAATCGTGGTTGGACAGGCAAACGTGGCTTTTTTACACGCTGCTCTCTATATACATTGTTGTTATCGCGTGAACTCATAACTTCCAACGTGAACTCGCTCCTCTCCCGTGAACTCGTGGTCTCCTCTGCTGGCTCTGATCTGAGACGTACTGCACACACAACGCACTCGGTGTGCATCTGGCATTAGAGATTTTCCTAATGTCTAGAAATGACTAAGTCCTTGGGATGAAGACAGGAAGCATCTTCTAAAAACAAACCTTGTCCAGATGACCTTTTTTAACATTTTTTTACTAATGTCTATTATTATTGTGAATTCAAAGGGGGTGAAATATGCTCCATTACATACACCTAACAAACGTCAGAGATGTGGCTGGGACAGTTGTATAATAGTTTAAACAATGGGCAGATTTAACTTGTAACATCATAGAAGATCAGTGTGGTAGTTTGTCTCAAAATAGCTTTTCTTTTTGCAATAAAGCTTTCCTAAAGCGTGAATGGACACATAAAATTCAGTTAAAACAATTGTTAAATACTAGTTGTTGCTGGGACTAGTTGTTTGTTCGGGAGCAAGATAACGCCAAATGTAATTGGGTTTTTTGGAAAGTTTACTTATGGGCCAGGAAAGAAATATTAGTTTTGGTGTAGATCAAGATAACTGTCTGGATCCAGGAATCCAGAGCCAATGATACAAATAATTATATTGTGGAATCAAAGACCATAGATACAGTATAAATGCTCTTTGGCTCAATGGATGAAGCATTTACCCCAGAAGTGAAAGATCCCCTTCACCATTGTGAGAAATCTGCCACTGTATCCAAGTGCTTTAAGGGGCATTTTACAAAGTATTTTTTCTCCAAACCTTCTGACTGTTTTGTTGTTTTTGCTGTTTTCAGAAAAATCCCCTGGATCAACATTTACGCCGAGGTGAACCAGGAGAAGGAGCAAGAGATGATTGGCTCGGTGGGTCAGGGCGACAGCACGCCCAAAATCACCCTGAGCGAGTTCGCCACATCCAAAGAGCTCATGGAAAAGGAGCTGGACGCCAGGGTCAAACGTAAGTCTGGCAATTAGGGCTGCACAGTATGAGGAAAAAGACATGGTATATGTCAGTGTTTCCCCACCAGGGGTACGCCAGCACATTGCAGGGGGTACGTGGAGGTATATAATCATTTATAGTACCTTTATACAGTCAATTTTGCTTTCAAAGACTAAAATAAACCTAAATCAGGACTAACCCAGGACCATAACAAGAGATAGGACACTAAAGAAGGACAAAACAGGTCTAAACGATGTCCAAACCAGGTCCACAACAAGAACACAACCAGGAATAAACCAGGAGAAAACAAGGAACAAACCAGGTCAAACCAGGACTAAACTAAGACTAAACCATGCCTAAAACCAGAGCTAAACTAAGATTAAATCAGGATTAAACCAGGAATAAGCAGGGTCCAATCCAGGATTAAACCAGCAACAAACCAGGACTAAACTATACCTCAAATCGGAGCAAAAAAACAAACCAGGACTGAGCCGGGTCCAAACAACGACAAAGCTGGGTTCAAACCAGGACTAAATCAGGTCCTGGGGGACACAAAACAAAAAAGTTTTGGAACCACTGGTATATTTGATAACTATGTTCAATAATACAACTGTTGCTATTTGGATATGCTTTTGTGACATAGTAAATACATTTTAATTTAAGCACAAAAACAAGTCAGGTCTGGTGGTAGAGCCGTTCGTCCACAAACCTTTTTAAATACAACACCTTTAAACTCTTACCAAGGATTTTAAACACCATACTTTTCAAATAAATCAACACAGTATTAAACTAAATAACTGGGAATTTTTTTATCCTCCTCAGGCGTCCCTAAGCTATTGAATGTGAATTATTGTTTACTAAAGGAAATCGGCAACTTATTATCTGTTTAGCATTTTTAATTAATGGGCGAAGAGGGACTCGCAGAGCAGAGAAAGTCCTGGAAGGCTTTAAGCATAGTGAAAGAATAGATTGTAGTAAGTAGTGAAAATAATGAATAATGAATGAAACAAAGTGGAGAAGTGTGCCGCCTCAGCATTCACCCGGCCACAAGAGAAAGAAAGGCTTTAATCTCTGGACTGTGGTCACAATACAGGCCAAGGTAATAGCTAATATCTGGTATATGAACATATTCTTGTCAGTCTGTGTTCATTACATTTTGTTTTTCCCCCACAAATGCCAGATTTTGATTGGCATTTTATCACAAACAGAGATTGGAAGAAGTTCTCAAAATCTGCTGCAAAAGTACTGAGATTTATAAATAATATCACTCAAGTTGAAGTAAAATAAGCTGACAAAAATAAGAGTGAGGAAAAAGAACTGAGTGTACAATTTACATTACTGTGGTAGTACTTATTACTGCTACTATTACTACTGCTACAACTACTATTACTACATCTACTACTGCTCCACTGATCACTTAATCTGAGCTATTAAGGCGTTCTTATCAACAAATACAGACATAATTACTAACAAAAAGCATGATTACTTGAAGTGTAAAATATCTATTTACACTTCCATAAGGACCTACAAAGTATTAGAAAAATCTAAAATCATTACTCAAGTAATAGTAAAATATTTGGTGAAAAAACTTGTTTTGGTGTAATCAGACAAAACATTAGCAATAATGAGAAAACTCTTTATAAAATAATAAATTAAGGGACAAGAAACACATTTCCAAATCTTTTCACTTTTTCACAATAAGCTTTTGAAACCAATACAGTATCAAAGTGGGTAGAGGAGACAAAATTGTACTCAAGTAAGAGTAGTGTTGCTTATAAATAATGTTACTCAAGAAGAAGAGAAAAAAAAAAGACTCTTAGCAGTACAAAATGTATTTAAAAAGTTACTCCAGTAAACTTAACTTATTACAATCCACCTTTGGGTCTAATCACTCTTCGAGGTCTAAACAGGGACTGAGCTTTTTAAGCCAAGCTCATTTGAACCTATCGGCAGCTTTGGGCTTATTTTTTATCTGGCAACTTCAAGCTGTATGTTTTTTATCATGTTGTGTGCCTCAAGCCAAACAAGTAAACACAAAATCGAAGGGTTAGCTATTGTTACAAAAAAACAAATGCCAAAGTAATTAAATAAACCACTCCTTGCTTTAGGTAAACTCCAATTAAACAAAAAAGCTGCTGTGGTGTGGTCCTTATCTGGGAGCAGCAAAGAAAAACACTGTTATTTTCTTCAGAACAAAACAAGCAGAGGCCTTTAGACATTCATTTGAGAATTGATTCTGTTCATTCACTCAAAACCTGCAGTATATGAGTTTCTTATAAATAAAGCACACACAAAGCCAAAAAGTTTTCCTAGAGCTTAAAATGGTGAAACTTTATGCCTGTTATGTCAAGAGATGCTTTAAATGAGCTGAAAGTTTTATGGGAACCTAACTTGGAAACGACAAAAGATGGACGTACAACTTTGATTTGTAAATAAAGATTTTCATTCATTCATTGAGCCTTGTGAGTGAGTTACGGTGGTGAGTTTCCTGCAGAGCTGAGAGTGACAGACAACTATATGTAGACTCAGCCCAGGGATTGAACCCACAACCTCCTTGCTGATATCCACTCTATAATAACGATAAATATTAAAATCAGTTATAAATATTGCTAACTTTTTTTCATTTTTTGCAATAATAGAACAATACAATAATAATAAACAAATAATCTCATATAACAAATAATACAGACAAATATATATTCAGCTTTTTTATTGGGGAGCTTGTCTTATGTTCTAAAATAATATCTTAAAATACATTTGAACTGATGTATGTTAGGTCTAACATTCATCCATTTACAAGAATTAATATTATATTTGTCATATAACATTTAAAAATTCAAAATAAAAATGTTTTAGCTGAATTATTTTCAAAGTAATAAAAATAATGTCTCTAATTGCCTGCTTTATTTCTACTTCACACAAAGATTTAGGGCTGCAACTATCGAGTATTTTGGTATTCGAGTAACCTATTGATTATTTTGTTCGAGTAATCGAATAAGAGATACTTTAGTTTTTAGTTTTAGTTTACTCTTCCGTGTCTGCATATTTTAAAAAGTAACACATTTTAATGCACTGTCAGTCTAACATTAAGAAGTGTTTTGACATATTTTAAAGCTTTGCATTGCAAATAGCTTTGTAATTGTAGGTTTTATTATTGTACAATATGATATGGTCTACTAATTATATACTTACTTATACTTTATACTTACTTTTACTGGGCTATATTATTCTATACTAATTATATATTTAATCAGAATATTTGTAAATGCCTTTACAAAACAATGCAAAAGATGCAGAGGTGTGCATTCCCCTCACGGTTTAAAAAGTATTTTAGTTGTAACCCTCTCTGCTTCTAAAAGTGATATCTATTATCATTTATACACCAGGGGCCTGTTAAAAGACGCTAAACACCACTGAGCCCACACGGCTAATTAGCAAACATAAACAAAGTTCGCGCAGCGGATTGCACGTCACACTATGCTGTTCAGTTCTGCCAGTCTGCTGCCACCTACTGAACAAAGGTTTTACAGAGGTAATAAGAATACTTTCTCTGTGATTATTAGTGTTTTTGTCGTCTGCAGGGTCTCCAGAATCAGTATTTAAGCTGCTCTGTGCGTTAGCTGTAGCATTAGCCAAACAGTGCAACGCTTGGAGGACGCCGTTTCCTCTGAAACATCTTTCACGATGGTGCTGTTCTCTAGTTTATAGTAGTAGTTTATATCTACATTTAAAATGCGAACTACAACTCAAATGTATTCAGTTTATAGCCCAACCACTGCCTTACTGTCGCTAGTGTGTTGTGCATTAACCGTGCAGAAACTTTGTTCCATGCATACAAGTCCCCAGCGCTATGCGCCAGTCTTATTTACATTAATTAAACAAAGCTTCGAGTTTAAATAATGTTAATCAAAGCTTTTTACTAATCAAATTACTCGAATAACTCAATGAATCGTTGCAGCCCTACAAAGATTTAAATAAATATTCAACTTCACACCAAAATAATCTAACATAAATACGCTCATAAATAGATGTAAAACAGATTCATTTTGAAAATTACATAACATGCAAGGATCAGATTTGTTGATGAATTTGTCGGGTATATTAAATTAATAATTTTATAGTTTACCTCAGTAGCTTTGTTATTGACAATATACCTGCTATTATAAACCTAAATTCATTCCCAATCAATATTTGTAAAAAAATATTATTCCAATAGACCCCTCTTGTGTTTGTAAACAGAACGTCTGTGTCCCAAAGGCAGGTACCGAAAGTTAAAAAGACAATAATACATTTTTAATGAGCAATTAGCCTTAGACACCAAACATTAAAAATGATCAATAATCCAGAAAGGTTTGGCAGCTGACAACCACTCTGCCACATGTGAGTAATATCAGAGCCTGGTTTAAAAACATTAGTGAAAGTGTCAACGTTTAGCCGTTTTATTTACCATAGCAGTTAGTTTCTATATTTAGCATATAAGCTAAAGGTTGCATAATTTACATTTCTTAATTTCAATGTTACGCAGAACAAATGGTGACAGAAATGTGTCGGACCACAGTAGTTTGTCACTGGGCAAGACTCAACCTAGCCTGATGCAGAATAGCACCCACATCTCTGTCAGTCTGCCCCAGGACAGCTGTGTCGACAGAACTAGTTTACCACCTCCGAGAAGTGAATGAATTGTAAAGCGTCTTTGAGTGTCAGTGCAGTATTATTAAATGAACTGGATTTTTTTTAAAGATATTTTTGGGGCATTTTGTTGACTTTATTGACAGTGGGAAGAAACATTCGGCAAACTGTGGGAGCCCAGACTTGAATCCATGATGCCGGAGCAGGCTGTAGTTGCCCTGCATATGAGCTGCAGTGCATTTCATAACGATTTTACTAATTTGTAACAGAGGAGTAAAAACTAAGTATGACCAATTTACATGGCAGATGAATGAATGAAGATGTCAATAATGAGTGCATGTATACACATTTAATATCAAAAGCTGTTTTTGTTTTATACACATTAAAGCAACCTCTTCCTTGAACTAATGATTCTTCTTCTCCTTCTCCTCCTCATCTTCCTCTGTGCAGGGGGAGTGGGGAACGCCTGCGAGAGCACAAGGGAGATACCAAACTGTACCAGTGTGTAAAAGAGCGTGACGGCCGATGTACAGAAAAAGTATAACCATGTCGGGACGGGGGTTCTTTTTCTGTTTTGTAATTCTCAACACGCCGATGTTAATAGTTTTCTAAAGGGACCTCATTTCTACAGACTTGCATGGATGTCTCGTCCTACAACATCCATGCAGCGGGCGTCAATGTACTCAAGATTATTATTATTGTAAAATTACTGGCAAAACTTACTGGGTTTTGTGGATGTATAAGCTACATAACAACTTTACTTTGCAGAGTGAGATATGTTTTTGTCAAACTATATGAAGAGTTCTGTAAATTTATTAAGGCGTTTGCTTTGAAAATCATTTCTGCCTATATATAGACTTTAATGTCTTCAGTCAAACAGGGAATATTATGAAAAATGTACTATACTATCATCAGTTCTGTTAAATGTATATATTATTACTTTCTACATGCTCGTAGTCTACAGCAACAGAAGACAATGTGTTACAGAGTCCACTATTACTTAAAGAAATCTGCTGTTTTGATAAGGTTCTTGACTTGTGCATGTTCTTATTGAGAACACACTTTATGTGCTGTTGTAGATACAAACGTGTTGTAAATAGTTCTTTTTTAATCATTCATCTGAAAAAAGCTCTATGATTTTAATTCAGTTTTTCCATTGTCTGCTTGTGATGTTTGTCGAGTAGGAAGACAGAGTAGATTGAAATGATTGTTTGTGGCTTTGAACTACGGTTGTGTGTGGTTGTTGTATTGTAGAGGTCAACCTTCTCAATTCAAAGTGCAAAATTTTAATCTGTAAAGAACTGCAAATAATTTTAATGCACCAAAGTTGCTAAAGGGTGGTTAGTGATGATTGCAAACTAAAAAAAGAACCGATTAGTTTACTCAGAGAACTAGAGTTACATCCTGTAACTATGTGTGGCACTTCCAGTTAGTCTGTGTGCATCTGCTTGGACAATTGGACAATTGAGGTTAAAACAGTTTATTATAAGAGTTTAACAGTTAAATCCAGGGCTTGACTTTAACTTTTTTGCTCACTGACCACTGTGGCAAGTCCATCCTATGAGCCATTTAGTGTTTTCACCAGCCAGATTAGCCAATTAGTTCAAATGCTTTTGTATTTATTTATTTTTTATAACATTCAAAAAGCATAAATAAATGTAGAATATGGTTTCATGTACAGTGAGGGATTCATCAAATATTTAGAAAATTGTTTTTTCCAGGCAATTTTTTATTTTATTCTTTCGCATGTGGTCTATTTTAATACTTTTTTTTTTTTTTTTTGCCTCTGATCACTAAATTAGGTGTACATTCAAACATGGCAACAGAAATTGAGGACCTCTAAAGTTAACTCCAGGCTGGTTGCTGTTGCTCAACTACCTATACCAGGCATCTGTGACTGGATGCGGCACTTTTTTATCCTTGCTCTTGGGCATCTGACATCTATTTATGTAAAGTCAATAATGGAATAAGTAGACAACTACAAAACAATTGCATCTGCATCATCCTGTCGAGTTAAAATAAAACTTTCTCCCTGTTTTCCATCAGATGCTATGGACTTAACCAGGGCCAGACATTAAAACTACACTGTAAAAAATATCTGTAGATTTCATGGTAAAAATCTGTAAAATCTCAACAGTAAAAGACCGTAGTTGATATATCTGTAAAATACTGTTTTGGTTACGGTAATTAACTGTAATATTAAAAATAAGGCAAAATTGTATTTTTTAGTTTTACTTTTTGTAATGTATACAGTATAGCACTGTAAAAAAAATTGAGTCCTGTGTTTATTACAGTTTAACACCTTTTTAAAAGATAATAACTTTAAATTTTACAGTAAATGTTGAATAAAACGTAAGTCAGGAACTAAAATATACATTAATCTATTTTTTTTAAAGATAATAACTTTAAATTTTACAGTAAATAATAATAAAAACTCAAGGCAAAAACTGTAAACAACATTTGTGATAATATTATACTGTAAAATGAAATACAGGCCTCATGTAGGTTTTACGGTAGAATTCTGGCAACCACAGCTGCCAATTTTTTTACCGTAAAATTTACATTTTTTTTTTTTACAGTGTAGCCAACCGGCCAAACACAGGTAGATTTCCATTCTGGCTACCAACACATTTAGTTTCACTAGCCACTTTGGCTGGTTACATTTTAAGCATGTATCTTAAAGAAACACATTACATTTCAAACAAAGATCAACCTAAAACATAATTATAATATAAAGTAAAGGCCTCTTGATGAGTGACAAGGAAGCTGGAGATGAAAGTGGTGTTTTTTTATTCTGTTCATTTTTTTTACTAGGAAGCTAAAAACATTACACAATTTTTTTTAGATTGCAAAAATGTCTAAAATATTTCAATTTAAAATATGAATAATAGGTGATTAATCCAGCACATCATAATTCAGAAATGTATATTGTTTAGCCATTAGCTACAAAAAAAAATAAAAAAAAAATACACTTGCTAATATTTTCTTAATAGACTTGATTATTCATTCATAGCGATATTTGCTACTCGCTAAATCCTCCTTAAAAAATTTACTATAGTGGTCTGTTTAGCTTAAAGTATTATTGTGGACGCAGCCATGTTGTTTACAAACACTGAAGGGTCTATGGCACATATGTCAAACTCAAGGATAATTTCTTGTGGCCCGCGAGATCATTTCCATTTTATATTAATAATAGCCCGCCGATATATTGTGCTCGATCTGTTTGAACTACATCTCCCATAATGCACTGCAGAAGCGGCGCCGCTGCGCGCCGGCACTGCCCCTCCCCCACTGTTTTAGCGAGCGGCATTTAACGAACTACAGGAGCAGAGGGAGAGTGAAGGATTGTCCGACAGGAAATTTAACTTTCCACAAAAGAAATGGGCAAAGAGGGGTCAGTGAGAGCAGGAGCTTCTTAAACAGGTGAGACTCTCTGTAAACGCTCTACACTTTGTTTGTTGAGCTCATGTAGCAGTAATAAAACCACGCTCCAACCACACAGCAGTGTAAGAACATCTCCTTTACGAACCGTACGTCTTTAAAAACAGCACTGCCCTCCGTCGCTCTTTTTCCTTTCTCTCTGTCGCTACTTGTGCTCTAATGCACTCATTAACACACAGCGAGCTAAACCTGCCCAGAAAGACGTATAATCCTGCTCACACTGTGTCCTGCAGAGGACAGAGAGGTGGACAGTAGTTTGCTCAATAAAAGTAAAGTAGGCCTATAATACGTGTTTGTGTGTAGGTGACGACTCAGCTTAAAGTTGTGCTGGGCTTATTCACCTCAGGGCCATGGCATGCACCTAAATATTAATCTGCTGGTAGTACACTGTCACAGTAAAACAGAGTGGACCTGATGAAAACACCTGTCTTATATGAGGAGTTGGGTAACTGTGGCAGTAAATAATACTTAATAAATAATTGGCCAGTGTTAGTCAGTAGTAGGCCTATTTGTTGTTATTTGTTGAGTTCTAAGTTCTGATTTAAAACAAAACTACAAAGCCCCTTAAAACCACAAATCTACACCTGTAGTTCTGTGAGGAAGTATTATTCTATGTTCAAAAGCCTAACTGAGAACAAAAATACAGTAGGCTGGCTTTATTATTTATACAATTCTCTTATTCAGCCCACAACCAAGACTGGTTTTCTAATTTTGACCCCAGCTCCGATTGAGTTTGACACCCCTGATTTATACTGTCTTACAGTTACATCTGGCCCTTTGAGGGCAACCATTATGCTGATGTGGCCCTCGGTGAAAATGAGTTTGACACCCCTGGTCTATGGCATACAGAGCTTCCTAAAGCCCATTATAGTGCCATAAAGCAATTGTTTTGGGGA
The DNA here is from genome assembly GCA_020698575.1 of Bostrychus sinensis. NCBI lineage: Eukaryota > Metazoa > Chordata > Actinopteri > Gobiiformes > Eleotridae > Bostrychus > Bostrychus sinensis. Next base: position 28,918,990 of record CM036243.1, read on the forward strand.
TTATTTTAAGGTATTGTAATACTCCGACCATTCGCAAATCTGTGATGTGTTGGCTTGGTGGAGGTATATGGTCCCCACAGCTATAGAAAATCTCTATAGCCTAAATAACCAGTGCATTACAAGTAAATAATGTACAGCCCAAGGTAGGATACATCTAAACAGCTTTTTATGCTTTCTCTGTTCAGAATTATAAAAATATACTTTCTCCCAGCGCAGTTAGCGTGTACCTTGTGGGCTCTTGGGTCAGATTGAAAACGCCTATGGGCTTTTTACAACTGCCACACACAACCTTTCTGAGAGGAAAAGCACACAATCTTTGTAAACAAGTAGTATCAGAATATCTCACATTGACCTCTTCTGAAACCTTCAATATGTAAACGGTAAAGCATTTTAATATGAGATCAATACAATGTGCAGTTTTACCATCACATGAAAAATCAACGTTTTTTTTTTCTTCTTCAGACAATTTTATCTGCAAAATGAGTTCATATTTTCCACTAAGCTAAAGAAAGAAACACTATCATTGAGATTTATTACAGATGCCATTTTACATACTTGCCATTACATTACATTACCATATCCTATTGCCATTGTTATGACGCTTTCACATTTGTTTTATGAGCTATTGGTGGTTGCTTTTATCAATATTCAAGGTAATGATGTTTGTTTGTTAAAAAAAAAAAAAAAAAAACAGAAGGCAATTTGGATTATGTTTCTATGTAATTATGTTTATATGACATTTATTTTCTCTGTGTAATGTTAATCTGGCCATGGTAGCTCTTCACACTCTGACTGTTTTAATTATTTACTGCTTAGACAAAACACCAGCTCGCCACAGGTACCTCACACATGCATATCAATGTTTTGTTATTTCAAATGAAACTGGTACGTGCAGAAACGCTCTGTGCTGTGCTGTGTCCCTTTGCTCAGGGTTGTGTGGTGTGTGTGCTCCGTGCAGTATGAGGGGAGGTTGACTGGTTTCTGTAATAAGGTGTTCAAGTCCGACATGTCTGTAACTTGGACTGAGTTCATGCAGGGCAAAGTACAAACCCAATTCAGAAAAAGTTAGGGCAATGTGTAAAATGTAAATAAAATCAGATTGTAATTGTTTACAAATTTCTCAAAAAAAAAAAGAAAAACATAAAAGCCTTTTCTAAAGTCAAGAGTGTCGCGGCTCCCTTAAAGATAAGAAAATCCCACGCAGATTACCAGTAATAAAAATTTTATTTTATTCAATTCAATTCAGTTTTATTTGTACAGCCCAGAATCACAACTAAAGTCGCTTCAAAGAGCTTCACAAACAGTTAATCAAACACAAACACACAATCAGACTTAACACACAAAAGACTATGAAATGTTTTTCCACATAGATTTCAAAAAAAAGGTTACAAAAAAGAGAAACAAAATTGATTCCATGGTAGGATTTTTAAAAAAGGAATTAACTAAATTTAAAACTCAATTGCTTTTTATGTATTTAATGTAGACAACCTCTGGTGCCCCCCTTGTACCTTTGCAGCCCACCAAGTGGCCCCGGACCCCCCCTTTTGGAACCACTGCTGAATAGAACATAAGCTTTATAGCAGATGTTGAAACTGACATATTTTGCCATTTCATGAAAAATAATATTTTGTATTTATTTGTTTCTTTATTATTTTAACTTAGTGGCAGCAACATATCTCAAAAAAATTTGGACAAAACAACAACAAAAAAAAGAAAAAGGTTTTTCTAACAAAAAGCTGGGCCAGCTTGAGTGACCAAGAGAAGTGTCTTCATTAATAATATTGGATTAACTGATGCTTGTGATCTTCAGGCCCTCAAATGGCACTGCACTCAAAACAGACATTATCAGGAACAGAACATAGATTTGCACAAATGTTAGTTAAAGCTGTATCCTGCAAAGAATAAGTCATATGTGAACATGATCCAGAAATACTGTCGTCTTCCTTGGACCAAAGCTCATTAAAAAGAGAGATAACATTTAAAACTGTTCTATGGTCACATTAATCAAAATTTGAAAAAGGCCCAGAGAAGATGGCAGATTTGCAAAGCCTCTTATTATGTATTTGTATGTACATTTTACACTTTCCCCCCACCTTTTAAAGAATTGGGTTTGTACAACTTGACAAAGATTACGTCATACCCTCAACACACTACTATCACTTTCAAAACATTTGGCTCACTGCTTCATGTGCTGTGCGAAGAAGAAAAGTAGCTTCTTCCCAGCATGCAACTACCCAAATACAGCAGTCCAACAAAAGCTTAGTGTCCTCGACCTGACTGGCATCCACCTCCCCACTCCATCAGCCCTGCCATAATCACAAAAAAGCCAGACAGCTGAGCAGATGATGATGGCCCATGCAGCTCTTACCCACAATGCTCTGCTCCGAGTAAACAGCATGAGGTCCAGCAGAGGGAACGCGGCACAAAAGTACAGGCTGTCACTTCACGTTACCTTGGACTGAGAGGGCCTTAATACTGCAGAGAGCAAACACTGCGAAGGGGGATTGCTTTTGAAACAGTGGTTTTCAAACGTTTCTCTCCAAGTAACACTGCAGAAAATACTTAGCTTTCCAAGCTAAAGTAGGTATCTAAGGATAAAATAGGAATTAGTGCAGAAAAATGTAAGGACAAAACAGGTTTTATCAAAATGAATCAAGACTAAACCAGGACTAGGTTATACTAGATCTAAACCAGGACTCAAACACAAGTAAAGCCCCGACCAAAAACAAGAATAAAACTCTCTTAAACTAAATCAAAGCTGCAAAAGACCACAAGAAGAACCTGTACCACAGTTTGAGAACCACTTTTTTAAGGCCTTTTCTTGTATTCTTGTCTCAAAGAGAGGCGTATTTGCTCAGCTTGGATCGTGCCCGGGTGGGTCTTTGATGGTCCAATGCTTTGTTCTGAGTCCTATTAACCAAACATTAGGATTAGGAGGAACACAAGCATCGTTTTGTGCATATATCACCATTTTAATGTTGCCATTTTATTTTTATTTTTGTCCTGTCGAACCATGAAGAATGTATGATGACTGTAATGGTCCAATAGTTGGGCTGTAAGAAAACGACGCAGTTTGTAAAAGGAAGAAGAGTTTTAGGCACTTTTCCAGAATGGTATGCAGTATGTGTTGGGTCACTGCAGCTTTTTTGTTTTCAGTTGAGTGTGAACAATCAAGCATAACATTATGACTACTGATTGGTGAAGTAAATAATAGATTATCTTTTCATCCTGCTACCTGTTAGTGGGCAGCATGTGAACATTTTGTCTTCAAAATTGATGTGTAAGAGGCTGGAAAAATGGGCAAGTGTAAGGATTTGAGTGAGTTTGTAGACGACTTTATTCAAGTAAAACTCTTTGCAGCTTGTTGTGTTGGGCAACGTGTCCAAAATATCTTAAATTTCCTTCCTGAATGGTCTTGAAGGGCAAGGCAGGGCAAGGCAAGTTTATTTTTTTAGCACAATTCATACACAGAGTAATTCAAAGTTCTTTACAGGAAAAAGACAAGGTAAAAGTACATAGATGAGAGTTAGGATTAAAACAGTAAAATCAAATCTAACACTTTTAATTAAGAATCTATTTTAAATGAAATTAAAAAAGGAATAGTGCAGATAAAACACTTTCAGTTGTCATATGTGTAGCTAAAAAGAAAAGTTTAAGTCTGGACTTGAACATTGTCAGAGAAGAGGTCTGTCTAACTTCGTGAGGAAGACTGTTCCAGATTTTTGCTGCATAAAACTGAAACCCTGCTTCACTGAGTTTAGTCCTGACTCTGGGCAACAGTATGAGTCTGCCTACAGTATGTTGTTGGTTTGTCCAACCATGTGATCTTTAGCATCCTTCTAGAGGACCACATCTCAAATGCTCTTAAACAATCTTTCATTTGTTTTGAAATAGTCAATGCTTCTGAGCCACATACCCCACATAACAGGGTACAATCCTTGCCCTGGTTTTTAAATACTTTGGTCATTTTGGAGAAAGTTGTTCTCTGTGACAGACAAACTACTGTAGCTCAAATTGCTGAAATGTATCCTGGTTCTGATAGAAAGGCATCACTTTGTTGCATATGGGGCTGCATATTAGCAAGGTGGTCATAATGTTATGCTTGATGGGTATAAAAGCATTAGTTGAGTCTGCTTGTTATGGGTCTTTATTAAATAAACATTGCAGTTGCTCTCTTCATTTCATCAACATAGTGACATGAAAAGTGAGCTCCTAAAATGTGAAAAACTTGTGCAGGTCTGTGAAAATCAACTCATGAAAACTGGCAATAAAGCAGATACAATATACTTCTAACACTCTTAATTGCAATAGTATACCGCTGTCTTCAAATGGAAATAACCTTTCCTCAACAAATCGCTTCCCTTTTACCATATTGTCCTGTACTGACCCAAACCATACCTCTACACTGGAAACGTGCCTATACATCTGTAACTCACATGAGATCTGAAATGCCGTTCTGCCGTAAGGAAACAAACTGATTCGAACCCATACTTGAAGTTGAGACTCTTGCATCCGTGCGATTTCTGACTGAAGGCAAAAAAAGCATTGTGATGTTCTCTGGTGCACAACAACCTACAGCGCATGCATCATCTGTAATGTTCTGTTCCAGCTTCATTTCGATATTTCTACGGTAAAGAAACTGTCATTTTGAAATTGTTTCAAATAAATGTATTTTTGTATATCAGCGCGTTTCTCTCTTTCTCGTTGATGAAATTCGGGGGAAGTGAAGGGTGCAAAGGAGACAGTATATATACATACTGCAAATTACATCGTTCCGGCTTATGATCCAATGCTCTGGTGTTAATGTATACTATGAAATGCAGAGGGACTGTCTTTCTAAAGCTCTGAGATCCACGGAAGAAAATAAACAAAATGGGATGTTGCGTTGGCAATGAAAACATGCACATACTGCTGCAGCATACAGTAGAGATTTACAACTATATTTATTCATAATTAGAGTGTTTATGTGAAGCTGGCAGAGCCCTTTCACTGCAAATACATGCATTATGGCCTGATCACTTGCCTAAAATGTTTATGTGGTAATGAGCGTTCGCCATAAGCCCAGAAATTGAGGCTAATGTGAATTAAAGGATGAGAGCAAACATTTTTATTCATAGCTGATATCAAATATTTAGGATACCAAAGAGCGATATGCTAATTTATGAGTTTGTCCTATTTTGGTGTTTCATTTGGCTTTAAGATGATTCCAGGATAGGGAAGGCTCCATTGGGAGGCCTTGTTGGACTGATGGGTTTTTACAGAGTGGCCTAGATAAGCAAGGCATACAAGCCTGTTTTACTAATATAGCTTGAGCCATATTTTGAAAGTGTTTTACATAATTTAATGGGAAACTGAAAACACTCAGATGGATATACTATCAGAAATACTAGTGAATAAATAATTGAGATAAATTATCACTGTAAACTGTCCGTCTTATAGGAAACGGTTGCAATGAAATGTCTAAAAGTCCTGGCCTCTGCAATCTAACATCTATTAATTAAAATTTGACATGTGTTAGTAGAAGATTTTAGTGAGTATAGTGTGGCGTTTGACCTCATGTCCCTCTTGCCAACCCATAACTGCATTGTGTCAGTTTAACTTGATAAAATCTGGTTACTAGTGCAGGCTGAACTACTAAAGCCAACACTGACGAGCTGATGTTTTAATAAAACAGCTTCAGGCAGTAATGGAGTGTATCTCTAATATGTCGTATCAGTGTTTGAGCTCAAACAGTGCATGTTAGCATGAGCAGCGGTGTCAGTGACAGGGCACACAAGACAAGCAGAATTTCAAACCTTACAATTTTTTTGAAAGATGCAAAGCTAATAAGTTAAAAGTATAATATGTCTCAAAGCAAAGCATTTTACAAAACTAGAAGCACTAGAAGTGTTGTTTCTCTAATGGGGGTACTTGGAAGCATCCCAAAGGGTACTCACATTTTTGTGAAAAAATTAAATTGAATAAAAAATTATAGCTATAAAAAATGAGATATTAACCCTTGTGCAGGCCTTTAGAAAAACTTACACTCAGAGCTTTTATTAACAAAAGTGCTCACCTCCTATAAAGTGTCATTTAAATATTATATATATTTTTCCACTTTGAATGGAGTTAGTGTCTTTGGCACTATCTCACAATGGTACAGACACATTCCTGGATCCAGATGTATCCACACCAAAATGAATAATTTCTTTCCAGGCCTATTTATGACCTTCCCTGTAAATTTCCTCAATCACATCCAACACATCAACTTAATTGAAGTTTTCTTGGTTGCTGACTAACAAACAAACAAACAAAAACAAACACTGGAAAATGAATGCAGTAGAGTAAAGATTGTTAGAGGAAGACTTGCTGTTCTTTCTCTTTCAGTGTCTATAAATATAATTTTAATTCACTAATGAGTCACTGAAGTCCCTAACTTTAAATACACATCGCTTCCACTAAACCTCGTCTGAAACTATGGGCTGTGGCAGAGTTTTGAACCTAAATAATTGACAGTGTTCATTTCCCATTAATATTGTAGCTGCCGCTGACAGTTTTGATGAAAAATGAAATTAAGGTTCAGTGGCAAACAGCCCTTAATTAGACTCGATCAGTGAGTTCTTTAAATGAGACTCGGGGTTTGACAGGACTCAACAGACGCTGTGGCGGTAATTATAGAGGAAATACGACCCAAACAGTCAAATAAATAATATGTATGCCATTTACAATGATACCAAACAGCCTATTACGGTTTGTGGATGCAAAAATCAAACGTGAAGGAAGAAAACATGCTGTCAAGGCTTCACGGAGACGTCCATAAGTGTTTTTGACACTTTTTTGTTCTGCATTTTTAATGGCATATTTTAATATAGGTTTTGAATATTGGCTTTTATAATATATTCACCCATTTGCATATACCTGATAAAGCAATAACAATTAGGATTATTATTATATGATGTTAGTAATAGAATAAGTTGTCACTCAAAATGAAAATAAGTGAATTTAGTCTCTCAGCAGTTTGTCACAGTAAAGCTAAAGCACTGTAGATGTTTCACTGAGAGCCACAGAGGCAGCTCACAGGACTCTGAACTCCTGATGGAGATGTTTTCAGAGGTCATTTGAACAAATGATTTGTTACAACTCATCACGACTTCCTGCTGGCCAGGATCATCGAGAGGCGACACTGTTGGAAGTGTCAAAAAACCTGTGTACCTGTCAATATCACTTGATGGTACTCACATAGATTATTACATCATGATTCAAAACTGGTTGCCTGACCTGATGTCATTTAATGTGAGTTTAATGTAAGTTTTGTTAGAAATGCCAGTCGTTGTTAATTTATTTTACCTTAAGCAGCCAAGTCCTTTAGTTTCAGCTATATTTATTAGCTTTTAATCAGTGCAAAGGCTAACCTTAACTCTGACTTGTGAGCATGGGTAGAGAAGCCAGAAGTTGTATTCAAGTACAAGCCATTGTTACTTTAAAATAATATTACTCAATTAAAATTAAAATGTATAAATTGCAATTAAACTACTCTTACAGTGTAGGTGATTCAGAATAGTTTAAGAGGATATATTATGCTTTTAGTCTTTTGAACGTGATTAAAGAAAAAAGCACTTCACTGCCTTAAATGTTTTATACAATGCCATTTTACTACAAAAAGAAAAATGTGAGAGCAGACTGGAATGAAACAAAACACAACTCCACTACTCCAGGTATGTTTTTGATGAGGGAACAATGTCACAACATGGCAGGAAGCTTGGTTAACTCGATTTTTTCATAATATAGAATTTTGAAATGGAACCTAATAAAACTGCAGACCAATAACACATTTGGTTTATATTTAATGTGACGTAAATATTCCGACTTTATAAGATATAAGCACATGAACTTTGTGCTCCTCTCAAATTTTGCACTGTTACACTGCATACGGCAATCTTTTTTTTCAGCTTTTTTTTTTTTTGCATAAATCTCTTATACTACTTGAAATCTGCTTTAAAGTACCAAACAGCAAATAATTTTATGAATTTTAACCCTTTAAATGCCAGTTTCATTATATGAATATTGAACAAGGTAATACAAAAAAAAAAAAAAGAGTCAAAAATGACTTCCTATTTCAGAATCGCGAGCAGCTGAGGACCATATTATATTAATGCAGCATATATTTGTAATATCGTTTGGAAAAGTTCAATCTTGGAATTAACTATAGTCAAAGTTTTATTAAATTTTAATAAAAAAAAAAAGGTTTTAATATGTGCAAAGCCATAATAAAATTAATTCACCTTAAGCTCCAAGGTTTTTTAAATGATTTGCAACAAAGAAGTCAGGCATAAGCGAACCAGGCCACAAAAAATCTGTTCATAACCTGTTTTTTGATAAGTCAAAAAGTCAGAGTGAATTATAATTAGGTAAAATTTCCTATGTTAACAATGAAAATATCTGTGTGTGTGCACAAAGCTGACCTTTCCCAACATGACCCATTCTTCAGTCCTACACATAACCTCAAAGCTCTATAGCACACTACAAAGCATAAAGTGAGCCCTGCCTTCTTCAAAGCAAGCAGCCAGGCCCAGTCAGAAGCAGAGATATGGGAAGATTAATGGCTAACGCCGCTCTGTAATAGAAATGTTATTGTAGTGTCACGGCTCACTGCAGAAGCCTGCTCTCGAACGCATTAGGGTCTGGGTTAAGGTCATGTTTACGAGATGGCTCTAATAGACCTACATGTAATTCCCCTGCCCTTTAGACCGCACCAAGGCCACGATATGACAGTTGCAGCAATTACGAGCGTTTCATTGATCAGACAGTAATTATCACTGTGGTGGTGATAGCGGCGCTGCCCTGGTCCTGTGTCCACACATGCTGGCAAATAAGAGCTTTAATTTGATGGCTCCAATAAAGACTGGTGCATGCAAATCCCAGAGAAGGTAGTGTTGGTGTCGAGAAACCATTTTTTGAGTCCAACTCAGTCTCTAGTCCTCGGTGTTGCAGTTCGAGACACTAAAGATTGAAATAGGAGTTTGAGTAGAAGTCTGAAAACCGATGTATCTGCATCCAAGTGCAGTCTAAGTCAATTCAGGTCAATTCCAAATGAAATCAAGGCAAGTCCAAGTTCAGTGTACAGTCAAGTCTGAGTATCTAAAGACTGCTCCAAGTCGAGTCGCAGTCCAGTCTTTAGCACTTAAAGTAGAAGTGTGAGTATACGTCTGAAGTGCCAAAATAATTTCAAGTCGAATTCAAGTTGAGTCATATCATATCAGTGTACAGTGGAGTCTGTGTACAAGTCAGAGTCACTTAAGACTGCTCCAAGTCCAGTCTTTAGCACTTGAAGTGATGGCCCAAGTCCAAATTCAAAGTCTGAGTTAAGTCACCAATCTTAGTAAGTTTATGACGGTACAACATTAACATGTTAATAGGGGATATTTAAACCTTTTTGCAAAACAGAACTTTAAATGATGCCTGTTTTTTGCTCAGACCTAAATACAGTGCTGTCTCTGTATAAAAAATGTAAAAAGAAAACAAAACACAAGTTTGTGTGACTCAAAAGTGCCCAAGTCTGGGTCCAAGTGTGAGTCACTGGTTCACAAGTTCAGGTCCAAGTCACTGCTTTAGAAGTCTAAGAAAATGGTTCACAAGTCCAAGACCAAGTCATTGGTTCACCAGTCCAATTAAGAATCATTGGTTCACAAGTCTTGGTTATTGATTCACAACTCCAAGTCCAAGTCACTGATTTACAAGTCCTAACCGTAAGTCCCAGTCCAGGTCCGAGTCACTGGTTTACAAGTGCAAGTCCCAGCCTATGTTCAAGCCTAAGTCCAAGTCTGACTTCCAATTTATGTTCGAGTCCAAGTCCAAGTCATTCAATCACAAGTCCGAGTCAAGTCACAAATCCTGGCCTGTGAGAAGAGACGAGTCTTAGTCAACATCTCAAGTCAAGGTCGAGGAAAACAAGCCTGGAACATGAGTCCAGTGCCCGAGTCCAAAACTTGAGTACTCCATCTGTGGTACAAGACACACAAATGAAGGCAGAGTTGACAATGAAAACATTTCTGTGGAGGAAGGACAGCGTTGTCATCTCCAAAACAGCAGCTCACACCTCCTGCTTCTCCAGCACCCCCAGGATTTAAGCATGAAAATACCCTGTCACTTAATAGAAGTCTGCCTCAATTACAGCTTTTTTCTGTAGGAATTTTTGTCGCTGTTGTTATTGTTGTTGTTGTTTTGCAGCAGCCACAGCAGATCAGACACAGACATAAAATGGGATTATTGGAGTTATCAATGCAAGATGGCGAAAGCTGGCACAAACAAAAGCCATTTGTCTTTATTCACCGGGGGAAGTCTGAGAGCAGCCTCATTATACTGTGGCGGGGATTAATCTCGGGCCCCTGTCTCTCCCTTTCACCTTGGGAGCCTGACACAATGTATTGCGTGGCTCTTAAAATCCTGAACACATACTCTGACCCTCGACGCAGGTTACTGATAGACTCACGTGGAAGCAGGAGAACACAGGCCTAAGCTGGGGTAAGCATAAATATATGATTTTACTGATGAGAAACTTAGCAAATGAAACTTCTACATCATCATCACCATTACTTCAAAATCTGTTTATATTCATTGCCTCAAGAGCGCTGCCATAGGTTTTCACAGGAAGGAAGTGACGTGAAGATTTGCAAACTGCCACCAGAAAGCTGCACAAAACTTGTTAAAAGTAAAATGTTGAAAGGTTTTGGAAAGTAAATCTCAGGTTGTATTGGAGCAGCATTGTAATTCCAGTCTCTTGTGTTGTCTGATTGTAGCACTATGAAACAAATGAGCCGAAGGGTCAGAGCTGCCATTATGCACGAGGGGAATAGGTCAAGCTCATTAAACACCATTGATGGATCCCACTTTAAAACAGACAGCAGGAGCTGAGAGGGCTGCTGATGTGGGTCTGAGGAGACCTGGTCTGGTCCTTCACTCTCTGACCCATAAACCTGACTGGCCTGCAACAACAGAAGAGGCTAAAGTTTAAGGTACAACTCCAGGTCCAGGGCTGTGGGGAGGATTTTGCTGTGGACTAAAATATTATCAGAGATATTTCTATCACTATCATTTATATAATCTAATATTGTATATCTCTAATCAGTTCATTGCTATTCACAAGTTGTCCCTCTGTCCCGCTCCCCATCTGTGCTCCTGTCCCGACCTGTGGGCCCTCAACTTCACCTCCTATGGACTCCTATGGACTTCCTGGACCCCTACCTCACCCCCACTCCCTGTCTGGATGAGGCCCACCTGCTGCATCTTTACAGTCCTGAACTATGATGAGCTAAACTTTATTTAACAGTCCTAGACACATTTTGCCTGTCCGTCCTGGGAGAGGATCTCTCCTTCAATGTGGTCTTCATTAGGTTTCCTCCTTCTGTCCCTACAGCTGTTTTTTTAGGTGTTTTTCCTTATTCAGAAGGTAAGGTAACACAGAGAGGACATGCGGACCAGACTTAGAGAGACTGTGTTTGCAGGCCTGAGGATTAAACTCACAAGCTCCCAGCTGAGAAGCAGGAATGCTAACCATTCTGCCAGTGTCAAGTTAAAAAAGAAATTAAGACTTGGGCAAAGTTTAGAATGTTAATTTTTAGCAAAATGGAAAAAAAAAATCTGTAGAAATAACTTAAGAGCTTTATCCTCCCTATTCTTGTGTCACTGCTCTCATCTCCTGCCTCTGTTGTTTGTCTTGGGCTCAGAAAACACACATCCACCAGGGGAACAACTGACATTTCCTCTGTACACGCATTACCGTGGGCCAAACTGTCAGACTGCGGAACAACCCCCACATTTGTCGTGTTTGTCATTGTACTCTTGCGTCTCCTTGTCATTGTTATTCGTAGACATCAAAAACATAAAAAAGAAGTACTTATGAGGCTTGCATAACAATGGGAGGTTTTTATCCTAATTTTAGCTGCTTTGGCCATGAAGTGGGTGCACCAGGAATAGAAGCTATGTGGAAAAAACACCATACGCATTTTTAAAAATTATTATTATTAATGATTTAATACATTGGCACACTTCAGTAGGAGGCACTGTTTAGTTAGTAAAAGAAAATGATTAAAAGTCTGTTATCAAGTTGAATGAGAGGATTGAAGAAGAACAAGGCCAAGGTAGAAAAAGATTCAGGCTGGTTTATTCTGAGCTCAGGTTCAGACAATCATCTCACAGGCAATAGATAACTCTACGACCACGCAGGATCGGCTCACAAAGGTTTAAGTAGGTTTCACAGCATAGTTATGAACCAATCAGCATGAGAGACAACACTTTCTTTACTAAAAAGGCCATGTTGAAGCATGGCCACGAGCCAATAGTTTTAAGGAGTTAACTTTAGAACTGACAAAACCAAATAGCAGAAGTACCAAAAAAGGCAAGATGGGAGCAGAGCCAGGTGCCCATCATAAATAACTGTTAACTTTAGCTTAAAATGGAACCACCAAGGTAAACAGCTGCGCAGTTCAAATTTAGCTTAAGAAAGAGGGCTCCTATAGGCTCCGTCTTTACGCTTCAACTCACCATGTAAGGACATAGTTCAAATAACATGGAGTAAGTATGAGCCTCACAAACATTTCATGATATCAAAGTCATAATTTTTAACAAGGCAGAAAAATCATGTTAGTTCACATTGGTCTAAACTCTCTAAGCTCTAAATTTCATTTCCATCTCATATATCTTTACTTTTCTGTGGCTAATTTTGCTCGTCCATTAGCCTATACACAGAATTTTGTTTAAGTTTTAAAGACCAAGGCAAGAAATGCGGGAGATGAGTCAAACTTATAGTGGTACTATGCCTGCTCTGTCAATTGCTAAATTTGAAGCTTCTCTCTGAACCAGTGGTTACTCTTTAGTGTGGGCGTGTGCACTTTGAACTTGCCAAGTAATCATAATAATAACCAATTAATTTAAAAGCGCCACATCAGTTTTGGGGCGCGCAGCACATTAGATAAACATTTAGTGAGTCCAAAAGCCCTGCCAGCATCGAGCCGCCGGCACAGACTGCAGAGACACTGACCTTTGGAGCGGCACGATGAAAAAACAGACTTCATACCCAATTAACCACACCACACTTCACACAGAGGAAACGTATTCTCCCAGAACGTCGCTAACAATATGAATAACATATTAGCCATGATACTCTGCCTAACAAATTACAATTTCCCCTTCTATCCATTCACACAATTAAGTAATCATTATCTGGGACGCTTGGAAGAACACAATAAACATTTGACAGGATACAAAACTATTCAGACCTAACAATAATATTTTATTTATCTGGGGTTTTATATTGGCAGATGGTAGTCATGAATATGCATTCAAACTTGTGACAAAGCTGTTTTGGATGCCAGCATTTTTTGATTCGTCAGAAAAACTCAACTCTGAGCATTTGGTGTTTAATTCAAAGCTGGAATATGTATTATGGCTTTGTATGTAACTACTCTGTGGCAGTTGCCAAATATATATTAAATAATAATTACTCACTTTAATTATTGCTGTAACTTTTGGCCCTAATAGTCAGGCAGAACAAACATGAGAACACACTTTGTAGCAGTGTCTATTAAAAAGATATGTACATTTAACAAATTATTATTATTATTATTATTATTATTATTATTATTAAGTGAAATAGTTGGTTAAATAATGTAAATAAATGTAAATAATTTATGAAATACTTTAAATATTGTAAAATAATAACAACAACAATAATAATAATAATAACAAAAACTATTTATAACCAGTGTTGTATTCACCATAGCTTTTATATAGTGGTTGAAAAATGTTCCTAAAAGCTCAAGTTAGTAGAGTATTATTTCACACAACACAGTGTAGCATCTCGCTCATTCAGGTTATCATAATACTGAAATTTTAAACGCTGCCAGTTATGCTAAATCGACTGTTTTGACTTTTAAACCATGTTGTAATGTTTGTACCTCAAAAACCTGGAGTACAATTTTTCACTCACACTTCTAACCCTGAGCCGCTGTGCTTTCCCCAGTAGCTGAAAACACTTTCACCACTCTTCATAGACACAGGACACCAGGAAGTATTTCTGCGTGTTACTAAAGTACGAACAGTCATCTCATTCTGATCATTTCGCGCTTCAATTACCATCACTACAAAGCAGTCTGCTCATTTATCTATCTGTTAGTGACATTTTGCTAGTAGCCGTGCCAAATAGCCATTTTATCGCCACCGTTGCCAGCAGGGGGTGGCAGGCACCTAATCTCCAAAGTCAAAGTAACAGCTCTCCAAAGAAGACGTTTCATTATTTAATTTAAGTTTAATACTAATGCAAAATGTCCAAAATGTTGAAAAAGCCTTAAAAAAGCACATGTATCCTTTAAGACTCTTCTATGTTGATTAATTTGATTTTTTTTTTTTTTTATGTTTAGCTTTAATTAAAATGTTGTAAATAAATCTGCCTTTGTGTACATTGCTAACAGATTAATAAGTAACCTGTAACTGACTCTTCAACATGAAAATACAATTGTATATAAACATAACAAAGTTGTCAACATTAATTATATTCTGCAGAAATTGACATACCAAGATAATTGTCTAAATCTTAATTATGTATCTGTGTGGTAATTATTGATATTTTGACAGTAATCATCCAAGACAGTGGTAAAAGCAGTAAACAGAAGTGATTGTTAAGATTTTCTGTTTGAGTTAAAAACCCTTCAAGCATCACCGGGTGTCTTCAGAAGAAGGTCACAGGGGCCAATTAGAGAGGGCTGCAGAGATAAACCAGCCATTTGAATCAGATGCACAGAGCCTAACATCAATATGATCGCTGTATCTTGATAATAATTTAGATATTTGGATTAGCAGCAGCCATTAAAATAACCCATTAAAAGATAAGTTTAAGGGATATGAGGCATGGGCTCAGTTTGATTACTTTTAAGGGTGCTAAATGGATTGAAACTTATTAAAGTCTTTAATCAAAAAGTACTTCATACAACGATTATCTTTCCAAAAGTGAAAATACTTCAGAGTGATGCTTTAGCCAGCGGATAACGATGTTTTTTCCTCTTGTGAGTGACAGATGAAATATGATAATTTAACATTGGGACGGTGCACTAAGTGAAGCCGTCACCTCAGCAGCGGTACTCACAGTCCTGTTGCCACATCCTGACACTTCTAAGACTCTTTGTTGAACAGTGATCCCCCGATGGATTGCGACAGCATCTGTGCTTTCATTTTCAATTTTACCACTTTCAAAGACCCATATGGAGACTGTCTCAGGCTATTGTGTCACTTTGTATGCAGATCCTTCAGGTGTGCACTCTGCATCTCAAGCCTTTCTGCACCTTTTGCATAGGCACAGACGCATTAGCAGTTGTTTTTCTGAAAGCCTTTTCTTTCAGTGAATAATTAGAAGAATTGGTTTGTGTCAGTGATGAACTCCTGAATGTGTTGCAAAGGTTGTTTTTGAATGTCAAACATACTGTAGTGCTCTGCATAACTTCCCCCAAATAACCCCAGTTAAGTAACAACAACAATCAGGCAAGCTCTGTTAAATTACTAGGCTTAAAAACATAGAAAATGATGTGTCTTTCCATGGCCAAACATATGTTATGCACTGCCACATAATATTTGCACAGCTGGCCAAAATTACCATCTGTCATCTATTTTGTGTAACAATTTGACTCAAAATCAAGATTTCAATTCAAGTATGAAAGACTTTGGAATTGGTGGAGAGTTCCTGTCTGCAGTGGAGGACTTCAAGTATCTTGGGATTTCTGTTCACGAGTGAGGGAAAGATGGAGAGGGAGATTGACAGGTGATCGTTGCAGCATCTACAGTAATGTGGTCAATGTACAGGTTAGCTGTGGCAAAGAAAGAGCTAAGCAAAGCTCTCCATTGGTGGGTCTAAGTTTCTATTCTCACCTATGTTCACCTATGAGCTGTGGGTCATGAACAAAAGGACAAGATCTCAGATACAAGCGGCCCAAATGAATTTCCTCCTTAGACAGAGGAGCTTGGTCACCTGAGAGGAGCTCAAAGTAGAGCTGCTGCTCCTTCACATTGCGAGGAGCCAGCTGAGGTGGCTCAGGCATCGGTTTTGGACCTCCCTGGGGAGTTGTTGGCATGTCCCACTGGATGGAGAACACTGGGAAGACTTAGGACATACTGGATGGACTATGTCTCTTGTTTGGTCTGAGAATGCCTCTGAATTCCACTGGAAGACATATGAGAAGTGTCTGGGGAGTGGGAAGTCTAGGCATCTCTATTTAGACTGCTGATCCATTATCAGGTAAGAGGTAGAAGATGGATAGTATTATTAAGTATGAATTGAACTTGGCTGTACAAAGCAACCAAGAAACCTTGTTAAAGCATTTATTTATTACGTGACATCCAACCACACTGCATGTTAAAGTGATAGAAAGCATCTGATGTTGATTTTGAGTTAAAATGAATATGTACAGATCCTTTCTTATTCCACATCTAAGGCAGCTTTACAGAATCTACAGTATGTGTCAATGAATGAATGAGTCTTTCCACTGAATTACTTGATAGTATACATTTAACATTTTCTTCTATTGTTCTTAAACTGTGATGACTGACAGGAAATATGAATCCAACTAGTGAATGGTGTCTATATGAGCTCTAAAACGCTGTGCTGTTGTATTGAGAATATGCCTCAGATGCCACTTAGCATCAGTAAATGGGAAAAGACAGCTGGAGCCTCCATTTCTTCATTGTATAAGTTATGAACTCCTACAGGATGATGCCAGCGCTGTCTGCTCACCTCGAGCTTTTCAATCTCTTCCTTTTTTTTACCTTGTGTGGTTTTTCAAAGGATGTTTATTTGCGTTTTGATGAAAAGCATTTACATAAATAACAAACGCAGTGAGGAGAGTGCAGATGCTGTGTGCAACAGAATTACATGAAAGAATAATGATGAAAGACATTGCACCCTAATGAGGCATCTGGAATCGCATATAAAAAACCAACCTGTGTATTCCTTCAGTCCCAGGGAGATTGCTGCTTGTCCTTGATGCCTGTGCCGCGCTCAATAGATAGGTAGCTGCTGTGTTTCGGTTTATAAATGGGACAGGTTTTTTAAAAGACTCTGGGAGGTCAAGTACAGTAAATTCATCAGGCAAAATCTGAGCAAATTTGATTTTATAAGTGTGGAGAAAACATCATTTACATTGCAGGTGTTCTTTAAGAGTTGTGTCAGATACAGCCTTGACAGTCAGCTGCTTGTAAAATATAAGAAAATACTTTTTACATTGGAGAAATTTATGTAAGGACAACTCAAAATCCCACTTACAGAGGCTGTATAGATTTTATGCCAATCTTGGTCACCTCTAGAACAGCACTGCACATTTTACAACCTTTAAAATCATCTAAAAGAAAATGTTTTTACTAAGTACTCGACCGGTGCCATAAAGAAACAGCTCTCAAGACCAGAAGAGTGCAGCAGAGGGCAGATTTTTGCAGTCTTTTGAACAGAATCAAAGAAAAAAAAGCACTTCACTTCCTAAACATTTTCTATGATGCAATTTTTCTCTTTTCCTTTTCTATACTAAAAAGTTAATGTGGTATTCCTTTGCATAAGTTTCACTTCTATGGGCGGAACAATTACAGGTAACGAATCAGAGAAACAAAGAGCCGGACATAAGCAGTGCACCGCTGACCGGTAAGCAAAGAAAGCATGGTGGATTCTTGCCAATTTTGCCATAAAACACCAGAATACACTGTATTATGAGCAGCTCTGTACTTATATCTGTTTCTGTTTTTTGGATAAATGATGAGAGCAGACTGGATGTAGAGGGCTTGTTGATTTGCCAGTGCTTCCTGGAGTGGGTGGAGGTTTATACAACAAAGCATTTTCAGGCATCAAAATGGCCATGCCAGAGAATACAGGATTTCTTAAACAGGCATAAATGTAGAAAAACCCGGCATGTTTTTGTTGAGAGGACAACATTATAATGTGGTAGAAAGCTAAAAAAAAAAAAGTTGATTTTATATCCCCGTTAAGTAAAAGTAGTGTTGCTTCAAAATATTATTACCTAAGTTGAAATAAAGATGCCTGAAAAATATGTTACTTGAGTGAAAGACAGAAAAATTTATTGAGTTCAAAGCTTAGCCTACTTAAGTAGAAAATGCATTATTGTTACCACTACCCCAGGACAACTACTACTTACCACTGTCACTACTAGCACTGCTACTACTCTTAGGGGGAAAAAAAGAAACATTTTCCCTTATTTATTCAAGAAAAAAAATGTTTTGTGAAATTCTCAGAAAGTATGTATTCTTTGAACAATGTAATCAAGTAAATTTCTTAGAATTAAGTAACTTTCCAACACTGATTTATGGCTACTTAAAGTGACTCTGGACAACATGGCCAGAGCTCCCCAAACCGCTGCTGCTGAAGACATAGATTAAATATCAGTCTAAAGGTCAATTAAGCTTGATTTTTTGCAGACTCTGACTCTCTCAGGAGCTTCTCGGGCCGTTGGATTCATTACCAAAAAGGTCTCCAGGATAAAACTGCTAAAAGATGGAAACTTACCGAATGGATTTTGTAAAATCTCTCATCTCATGCCATCCATCTACCAACTGTGTAATGTGTAATGCTTACTACAGACAAGTCCATTGCACAAAATATATTGAAAAGGCTGCAAGCAACGGACAAAAAATAATTAGAGAAAACTCTGTGAGCACTTGATAATGATGAATGGGTTCTGTGCACCAATCAGGCATAACATTATGACAGGTCAGGTGATTAACAGATTATCATTCCATCACAGCACCTGTTAGTGGGTGGGACAGGCAGCGAGTGAACATTTTGCCCTCAAAGTTGATGGGAAAGTGAGCAAATCTGACACGGGCCAAACTGTAATGGCTAAATAAATGGATCCAAGCAGGTCCAAAACTGAAGCTCTTATGGGGTGCGGTGGCGGTCTGCTCTGGACAGTATCCATCAGAAGTGGACCAAGGAAGGAACAGTGATGAACCAGAGACAGGGGATGCAGTAAACACCATCCGTTCCAAGCGTTGTTGGCATCACAGCATTTATACTTCCAAACATTTTCTTTGTCAACTTGTGTGTCATGTTAAATAACCAGGAGGGAGCAATCGCCAACAGTTTTTACACCACATTTATTAAAAAAGAGCCAAGAAAATAAAGCGAAAATAGCGTGAGGTCTGTTCAGTCTTTGAATAAACCCTGACTAACTTGCTCTAGTCACTCCTAAAATGTTCAGCCGTTTCTTCTGCCGTGACTGTTTAGCTGTGTTCACTAGCGCCCCCAATGGTCAATGCATGTCGGACCAATGCATGAACAGAAAGAACGCAGAAGATGGACAGAGAGCTCCATCTAACGCAGAATATAAATGAGCCTTTAGAATCACTTACTTTTACTAATAACCACTTCTTCAGCACAGCTTCAGTTACATTTGCACTGCATCACGATCTATTCACAATACATTACATCGCCGTCTTCATTTTTGCCATTAGCAGTTATGCCGCCGCCTGTGTGTCTCTGACGATTCATTCGCCACATCATCAGTCTGAGATCTGCTGCCTGCGGTGACACATTTACTTTTATCCAACTTGAATTACCTGCGAGTCCTCAGCACCCCCAGAAACAATGACACGAGAAAAAGGCTGGCTCCTGCTCAGGCATCCGGATCATTTTACCAAGGGAACAAGTTAGCAAAGACATCCACTCAACCCACTCAGTTGTTTTAATAATGACTGAGACAATGCACAGTGATATTATGTAACTTCAACAGTCTAAGTGAGATTTTGCATTCGTTACATAAGGATCTGCGAGAGATGATGAAAATGTTGTATTTTGGGTGCATGCTGGTGTAGGCTTCCTGTGGCTTTTTGTACTTTGGAAATGTTGTACTTTTATAGAAGTCAGCAGGTTACATTGAGGTCATGTTTTCCTCTATTTTAATTCAAACACTTTAATGTTGAGCGCATGCAGTGTAAGCCCTTGTGTGAACTATTATTATTATTATTAGTACCTCATTGAAGGCTAATAATAGGCTTTATTGCTTTGAAATTAAAGCCAGTTGTGTTGCATTTCATATTTGTGTTTGAAAATGATATTCTTTGTGTTAATATGAGTTACATTTATGCACTACAACACAGTACTCTCAGCTACACAGTATAATAAAAGTTGGAGGTAATGACATGGCACAGCTAACAATCAAACTAAGATCTCAACAAACTATCAATGAACTATGAATGCTCTACCCTGACCAGCCAGACTAACTTTTCCTAATTCTATGCGAAGAAGTTAGTCTGGCAGGTTTTGGTTTAAGTGTCATTTCTATAGGCAGAACAATCAAAGTCAGAGTAACCAATGGGACATAGGCAACGCTGATCTGTATCCAAAATAAACATGGATCTTATGGAGAATTGTTGCCGATTTTGCCATAAAACATTAGACTATGCTGTATTGTTAGCAAGTGTACCTATTTCTGAAAGGACATAGTAACAAAAGCCAGTTGTACAAAGGCTTGAGGAAAAAGTTTGTTTGAATGTGGTCATTACACCAGACATCAATGGGAAGACAAAAAAAAAAAAAAAAATCACACAGAGGACTGAACAACAACGCAGACTTCAGCAGAATTAACAGGTAATGAAGGAAAACACTAAATGGTGTCAATCAGGTGAGAGAACTTATTACATTCTCTGTGTATAAGCTGGTGCCATCTTGGTTATTTTTGATAGGAGATTATCTTCCGCTTTTTGTAAGACGTGCTGGAGATAAATGGCTGTGATAGGCCGGGTTCAAGCAAATTGACTGGAAACAGTTTGGACCGAGGAACTACCCTCCTGCTTTCAACAAGAAAGTAGGTCAGGCTGGTTGTCAGGCTATCAATTCTTCCAGTTGTTTTAAGATTTAAAATGGTGGACATCCATCTGTTTGGCTGCACTTTTAACTTTATAAAGTATAGTTTGTAGAATTGCTCGGCCAAATAGATGCCATAGTCTATTTTTAAAAGATACATTTTCTCTGCCACCTATGGGTAAAGATTGTTGCTTGTGACAGTCACAATGACAAAAATGTCCTGTTTTGTAACATGGCTTCTGTCAGTGAGGCACTAGAGCAAGTTGCCTGCTACATCTTTGCACTAATGTTCAGTGTATGTTGCACATACACCTGACCTGTATATGCCAGTGTTTTAGTAAACATCTAAACTTTTAAGACTCCCCTTCAAAGTTGAGGAAAAGACAGGAAGTAAAGCTGAAGATGGATGGAAGATTGGAAGTGATGAGGACGGATAGGATTAGGAATTAGTCAATCAGAGGGACAGCTCATGTTAGATGTTTTGGAGACAAAGTCCAGACTGAGATGTTTGAGATGTCCAGACTGAGGCTGAGGTTAGAGCTGCCAGTCATGAGACCTAGAGGAAGCCCAAAGAGGAGATTTACGGATGTAGTTTAACAAGGACATGAACTTAGATGGTTTGAAAGAAGAGGATGCAGAAGACAGGGTAAGGTGGAGGCTGATGATTCACTGTGGCAAGCTCTGAAAGGAAACCTTCATCCTAAAGTAAAAGAAGAAAGAAGGAGATTGACCGTTTGGAATATGTTAGTCTCTGTCGTTGACCCTGATGGATGCCTTCTTAAGAACACATCGCCATAAACACACCTCAGTGTCGGCTCTATTCCATTGGTGCTAAATGTAAATTAATTAGCGTTGTAACTTATCGCTGCGTCTGTCCCGATAAGAGAGACACAGGAGCCCCATGTGTAATTTATGTCCTTCGGGAAGCTCAACGCTGGGTCAGCATTTCCCATTTCCATGCCATCAATAGGTGCCGCACATATTTTACAGGGTGATTTGTTCATTAAGACCAGACCGGGCCGCAGCTTTCAGGAGGTAAGTACCTACTTCAAAGCTCTCGGAGACAAGCATCAAGATGAACAGCTGAGATAAACATCAAACTTCCCCAGCTGTTTTAGTTGCACCAGAGAAGAAGACAACACTGGAGAAAAAAAGCCTTTCTGTGCAATAATTTGTATGCCTGGTTTGGTGCAGACTGCTAAACACTTGACGCTTTGATGTTCACTTCTGTGCTCTCAAGGGAATACGATGGAACATTTGTGGAGTGCATTTTAGCATATACTAAACACACAACTGTCACATCTCTATCCGTCTGGTAACATGCTGCAGCAGGATATATAGCTTCTTTACAGAGGTAGAAGAAGTACTCCAAAATTATACTACTAAAAGTATTGTTAATTTAAAATAAAATATATTTTTGTTCCAAGACTGCTACTGCATCTACTACCACCCCTACTAATGCTACTAATACTACTACTACCACCACTGCTACCAGTACACCTACTAATGCTAAACCAGGGTTGCCAGATTGGTTTCCACACAATTGGGCTTCTTTTGAACACCTTGGGCCTGAAAAAATAGCATTGGGCTGGTTTATAAAATTTGTGCTGCTTTTCACAACATTTGGCTTTTAGAAAATATTCTGGAGAAAATACAAGCAATTTTTTTATTGTGTTGAGCGGATTTTAAGTTCTGTTTGGGCTGGAAACTGTCAGAGAGATCTGGCAACCCTGCCCCTCACAGAAAGGCCTTGCACATTACAGAAATCAAACCAGGGACCTCCTTGCTGTCAGGCCACAGTACTAACCACTAAACTCTAAAAATATGTTAAAGGAAATACATTAAGAAAGTGGAATTACCAAAGTACTATGCTTGTGTAAAAGAGTATCTTCTCTGCTTCTGTCTATTTTCTACCTTTTATTCTCTACCTTGTGCTAAGTGACTATGGATTCCTGATCACTTCATCAACCTCTATTAACATACCAGGAGCATTCTTAATGGGACTGAAATTACCCCTGATAACTCCGGCTCTTGAGAGGGTCACACCATCCTCGGAGCAGTCCAAATTAAAAATTCAATTCATCTTCTCTTCACCTGCAATTATTCCACTCAGGGCATCACTACAGCAACATCTAAAAAAAATAGGGATTGGAAAATATTCTCGGTGAGCTGCAAAATGTCTTCTTCCAATCAGCATTTAATTATAGTATTCATACTCTGGTGGCTAAATGGGATCTGTGAGGCAGTTAGGCTGTCTTCGCAGTTTCAGCAACACTATCAGAAAATCACTGCGAGTCCATTTGAGGCCTGCTGAGAAACCGACCGGCTGTGTGGCTAACTGCTTTGTGGACTGAGGAAAAAGTTGTTTTAGAACTGTTTTTTTTTTTTTTTTTTTTTTTGGTAGTTGTTAATTTTTAGGATTGAGATGGATAGGATTGGAAATAAGTACATCTGAGGGACAGCTACTTAGATTTGCTTGCTTCAACACAAATAAGGGTTTACATGACAGTACCACTCTTGCATTTTCTTACTTAAATACATTTTCCACAGACCGATGCTTTATTAAACGGCTTTCAACTTCTGTGTTGTCCAATGTGTTTTATAAATGGGAGTAGTGGAAAAGTGATAATTGTAGCATGTTTTCTTTCATCGTCCAATCTGTAAACCCTAATGAGAGTGTAATAAATATGTCTTGTGCAGTGGAGTTAGAAAGTTCCCTAATATGTGATAACTGGATCTAACTGTTGGCTTATTACAACAAATCATATGCTATTCAGAAAATAACTAGACCTACGACCATCTAGCTTTTGGCTTTTGACTTTGATTAGTTCTGTTTGATACTCGTCGGCATATCTACAGTTCTCATGCAAATGATTGTGTTCTGCCACTATATCCACTTCTGAAGTTATGATGAAATCTGCTCTGTAGAAAAGGGTGCCAGTGACTCCTAATTTGTGGATTAGTGTGAGGTGTGAGGAGAAGAGGAGCTACTGATCTGTGTGACTGATCTTACAGTCACTAATCCAGCTCTGATGAAGCCACCTGTTTGGTGGTGAAGCGTTAGTACAGTAAGTCCAGGTGTTTTTCATTTATCTGAATAGTTGTTTCAACAACTACTATGAATAGATGTCCCCAAAATGTAAAAATAATCAAACCAGGTGCACTTTGTCTTTGCACTCGGTCAAAAAGGCACACAATTATTAAAAGACTGTGACAGTACTATTTTTGTTTGGTTCTGTACTTTGATTGACTCTCAGATAATTATATTTATTGACAACATACAGTGGCACATAATCCTATAATAAAAGTCTGTTAATAATTTCAGGCCATTTGTTGACATTCTCTGGCACAAACTGTGGTTCCTAATCCGATTCTGGCTCTCAGTGGTTGCCAGGCCATATTTGGCTTGGTTTGAAGGAGTGGACAGGAGCCAAACTGAGCTGAGAGTCAGCTCTAGTTAGGAGCTTCTGTGCCAGTTTTGGCACAGGGGACCACATCAGTGCACTGTTACTGACAGTGTCAGTCTCAGGGGAGTCCTGCTGGCCAGCAACAAGACTGCAATCTGCAACTTGACAAATGTGTGGCCAGCAAAAATTATATTTAAATCAAATTCACAGCCTCAAATTAAGACTGGTGAGATTATGAAGTTACCAAACTTTCTCCGGGGTTCCACTGCACACTCACAGGTACCTCGCCTAACTCCACACACTGCACCAGACTTGATGCTGCTGTTTACTTGACAGATGTAATTCCCAAACTGGGATTTCACAGCGCTCCCACCTGGCCGTCCCCAGGAGACAGTCAGGCCGAGCTCAGGAAATGCAGCAGCTGGAGGAGCGCCAGCACCGTCACCGACTGAAGCTGTTTATCACCACAACAACACTGCAGCTGTGTGGTCACAAACACAGGTAACAAGATGGTTTTCTTTTTGGGGTTCTTGTAAGTCTAATGATAAAACACAATCAATGAAAGGTGCCTTTAAGTAGGATGTGTAGTTGTTTGAAATTTCATGCCACATGACAAAATGACCAAAATTACATGAAATGCTTTATCAATAATTATTTAAAAATTTCAGTAGTCTTTCATTTTGAGATGCTGGTAGACTTGTTAAATCAGTCTCCCCACTTGACCTCCCAAATATGGCTGCAGATGTACAAACATTAATGTAGTGTTCTCTAATGTACAATCACAATAAATACACACTGTAGTTGTACTATTTTGACCAATGGCAAAGGGTTTAGCACACTGTGGATAAACCTGTGATATAGGACCTCAGTTCAACGCTCTGCCTCAAATACAGTTTCAGATACATAAGATACAAAGATGTTATTGCGCTAATAATAATGCATCAGTCTTATAGAGCACTTTTCTAGGCCCTCAAACTCGTTTTACAATTTGGTGCATTATTCATTCACTCCTTAGTCATTTGACATTTATAACATATGTTGTGTTGAAAACCGTTCACAGCTTTTCCATCAGATGTCACCAAGATATGCAAATGTGAACCTTCAACTAAGTAAGAGACACTACATAAACTATACAAAGAAAAACATAAAGAGTTTTCTTCTTTATGGATACAGTTCTGTTACTAATACTGTGCGTGTGTGGAAAAGCATCAAATTGAAACAGCGGTGCTATGGAGGTAAATTAGCTCTAGTGGCCGCCTCATCAGCTGTGTCCAGGCTCCAGCTACTTCTGTTTCTCGTTAAAGAAACACAATCTTTGAAGTGGAGCTGCATTTCATTTGCTGCAAATGTACGAAATAACACCACCGTGACTGTTATGCAGACTTCTAAATTAAGTGTTTTTAGTAAAGGTGAGTTTGTTGGATAATGAAGTGGACTTTGCCTTGACTTACAGTAGCACGGCGTACTTTTGCATTTACACAACTCTTTCATCTGGAGATTTTTTTAGACTTCAAACAAGACTAATATGAAGCTCGTTAGCAGCAAAAGGCAACAATTAACGATCCCTGTATTGCATTTGTTGACTGGAGTGCTGAGGATGCATTCACGTACATAAAAGGAGCTATTATTATGTGGGGCATAAAACTGGGGTATATCCTCAGATGATCCATGTACAAGGCACTGAAGTAAACCGTGGTAACAGAGCAATCATACCAGAAATAATCCTTCAAAAATGAGATGTATTTTAGCTGCCATTTGGTTGAATGAGACCTGAAGCAATTTTATTTCAGCTTTAGGCCAGACCTCAATAACAGTGTTTTTATCCAGATGACATAAATGTATCATACCGCCTGTGGCTAGTGCGAGATGTGTTTGCTTTGATGCAAAAACCTAAACATTAACGCTATCCAATTACGTGTCTTTATCAAAATGCTATACTTAAAATGAGTTACTTTGCAAACTTGTGTGTTATTTTGATGTATTGATGTGAAAAGCAAAGCATAAAGTCACACAGCGGGATGTAAGTGGCTCGGCATCAGTAACATCATTAATTATTCACCTGTTGGACTGTATACTGTATGTTGACAACCTGCAACTACTCACAGTGACAGTCAGGGGCTTCAATATTAGCAAAGCTTTTATCAGATTATGTAACTGACAGCAGGAGGTGCGACAATAACTTTTTAGACTACTTTGTTTTATGGGTAGTCAGGTAACTGATAAAGCACAATGTATTTTTTATAGTATATGGTCTGTCTGTATGAGACAGGAGTGCTATCGACTACTTTTAGACATTAACAAGGAAGAAACAAAGAAGCATCAAGTAGTGAATAGATTTCAGAACATTATATACATTGTTTGCTTACTTGGCTATTTACCTTTCTGTTATAAACCATTTAAAAGTTGTTAAAGTTGTTAAATTTATGAAACATGTTGCACTGTGCATGTTACATAAACTCTATCTGTCCATCTTCTACTGCCTATCCGAGACTGGATCCTGGAGGCAGCAGTCCAAGACTTCTTCAGACTCTTCTAGGGGAATCCTGAGCTGTTCCCTTGCTGGCTACATCATCCCTCCAGTGTGTCCTAAATCTTCCCCGGGCATCCAAAACAGATGCCTGAGCCACCTCAACTGGCTCTTCTCGATGTGAAGGAACAGTGGCTCTACTCCGAGCTCCTCACCCTACATCTGATAGCGCCACCCTGCGGAGGAAGCACATATCAGCTGCTTATAACTGAGATCTTGTGAGAGTAGGAACATAGATCGCCTGGTAAACCGAGAGCTTTGGTTTCCTGCTTAGCTTCTTCTTCACCACAACAGACCGTTACATCGACCACATTACTGCAGACACAGCACCGATCTTCCTGTCAATTTAAATCTAATATAACAGGATTAACAACATTACTCAAGGGACTCTTTTGTCCTGTTAAAATGTGGTTCTAATGTTAACAAATTTGAAGGAACATAGCCCCAACACAAATTCCACTGAAACACTACAGCATTCTGACATGGCATAAAATCTAATTTTAGAAGAAACTATTATACACTGAATTTAATGTTGGCATCTTATGATTTTATGTTTATGTTTATGTTTATGATTATAGTAGTAAGTGTTGCCAAAATGACAGGTCAGCAGCTATTTAATGTTACTTCTTTGTTTATTTCTTCATCTACATTATCCACTTTTTCTTTAGGGGAACCTATCCCAGCATCTATGGGCCTTAGGCAGTGTTCACCTTGTACGATGGCCACAATTTAGTTGCAGAGCTGACACTTCTGGACACACACTGAAAGAAACAATTCACTTTGCACATTCTTTAATTCAGTTCAATGTAGAGTCACCAATTCACTTAACACAGGAGGACATGCAGAATTCACTCATGAGTCAAGGCTTGGGGATTGGGGCTCCATAAGGTTTCTTCTTTTTTCCCGTAGCTGGGTTTTTTTAGGAGTTTTTCCTTACCGAGAAGGAGGGTCTAAGGACAGGAGTGTCCTGTGTCTGTTTAGTTTAGTGTAGTTATTGTTTGTGCTGATTGTGTGTTAAGTCTGATTGTGTGTTCATGTTTGATCAACTGTTTGTGAAACCCTTTGAGGCGACTTTTGTTGTGATATTGGGTTATACAAATAAACCTGAAGTGAATTGAGCTCATAATGTTCTTGTTGAGAGGCCGCTAACCACTCTGCCAGTGTGTCTCCAAGGTTTAATGGTGTAGAAATAAAAACTTTTCTGTGTGACCTCAAACTACCTTGTTACTTAAATTGGTCACAGGTCTTACTTCTTCTTAAGAGTAAACTTTAAAGTCAGTAAAGTCTGAAAAGTATTAGACTAATAGACTCTGGCTGTTGTGTTAAACCCTGCTGGGGTTGCTATATAAATGTGTGTGTGTGTGTGTGTGTGTTTGTCACTGTAGATGGGGGACCCTGCTGAACGGAGGATCAGAGGGATGCAGCAGATGTCTGGGTGCAGGTGAGATCCGCGGGGAGCCTCACCATCTGTCTCCACCACACGCTGTTTCGCGAACGCACTCGCCGTGTTTTACAGCTTTGGACAGTGCTGTTTGATGGGTCAACTGGTGGGTTAAAAAGATGTGACAAACACCGGGATGAAATATATACTTTGATTAAACTCGTGGCCTACTGTACAGTCACACCGGCAAATTTCTATTCACGAGTATTGTTAAGAGCTGCAGAACAGCATAGGTTCAAGAGTCAGATTATTGTGTACGCAGTGGGAAATGAGGTTTCAAGTGATCATTACTTTTTCCAGTCTGAGTCATCATGGCTGTCTGAACCTTTAATAAGTAATAAGCAGGATTTATTTGTAAACAAACTCTTGACAAATATGCTAAGCTGCCCTAGAAACCACAGCCAGTCAGTGCTGTTTCAGATGACTGTCATTACAATGTTTATCCACTGTTTCTATAATGGAAAATGTTTACAGCCTACAGTTCTTGGAAATGGAATGGATGAAAATAAATGGATATCCTGTATAAAGTGTTACCCAATTCTATGCTTGTATACTTAAATAAGGGACATCCTATTGCTCTTCAGCACTTGTTTAGGTTGGATTTTAAAGAGGAACCATTAGCTTGTTTCTTTGTGATTCTGGTTGCATTTTTCTCTAAGGAGCTCGACTCTCGTTGTCCGCTCCTTGTACAAAAGTTTCCTCTGCCTTGTTGCCGCTCTGTTGTAACAAGTGTCTAGGAAATAGAAACATCACCAGCTTGTTGTTTTGCCTAAATCTCTCGCAAGACATTGAGACTTTAGCGACACTGGACTGGTGCTCCCATTTTTGCAAGGCTTTCTGACCATAATAGAGCAGTGGTTCCCAAACCTTTGTGCCTTGTGTACCTCTTGAGCTTTTTTGTCATATCATGAGTACCCCCTCACTCATCTGCGTTGAAAATTGTTTAAAATTGCACACAAAAAAAGTCTCCTTTTCTTTGTTGTTTAGTGCTGGCAAAAACAGTTAGTAACTGATTATCTTTAGAGTTTTTAAGTGACAAACGACACACAAACGAGAAACAACATGAACACCGTCAGTTGTTTTTCGGTTTTAAGACAACTGGTTCACAGAATTTACTTCTGCCTTTATAGAAATGTGAGAACTATCTTTATCTTTCAAATGTAGAGGTGTTAAAGTAAAATACTACTCAAGTAAAGTACAGATTCTTGAAAACTCTATGTAATTACAGTACAGTAGTAGTAAATTTACTTTGTTACTGTCCACCTCTGGCTACAAGTCTCTAAAGACTTTTATTATGTGTAGAGTAATAAAAACATGTTGGGTCTGGGTTAAAACTGGGCCTAACATTTGTAGACATTTTTAACCTTTTCACAAAGAAAAAACAAACAACAACAAATACATAGCATACCAAACCTAAATGGAGCATTATGCATTTAAGAGACAAGCTTTTTGAAAGAAAATAAATAAATAAAAAAGCAGTACCAAACTTTACTTCTACTCCCCAGGTGACCTGGAATCACCTTAGCCAGTCCTCTTTACAGAAATGCATCACGCTGTCTTTTTCGTGTCTCCACAGGCAGTTTGCTGTTAGTTTGTGGAATAAAAAAAGAAAACACCTGCCAGAACTACAAACTGCTGCTCAAGAAATTGCAATCTAACCGTTGGAAGTGTATACACAATCAACCGGTCGCTTGTTTCAGCTTTCAGAGACGTGGGACACTTGGCACAGGCTCGTAGTGGAGCCGCACTGATGTGGTGAAGCGTGCCAAATTAAACCAATAACTGATGGAGCGTCAGACTGAGCCTGGCATCCAGTTTATCCTGTCCATTGTTTCAGAGCTGCATACCATAATTTATATACGTTATTGGGAAAACAACTTTATTACAGGTGTACAATTGACAGTTGCTGGTGGTCAAAAACAAAATAGGCCTAATGTAATTGTATACATAAAGGAGCAAAAATACCCTAAACTATTATTTTATGAATGCATTAAAGCCCTTAGCGCCAAATTAGTTTATGGCTAGCACAAAACTTTTTATGGCTGAAGTTATTCTGCACCAGATCTCGTTGTCTAAACTTGTGAAATTATCTATTTTAACAGGAGATTATTTACTGTAAAATGTAATTTTTATCAAGCAGCTATGGAGATGGATTCTAATGCTAAATACCTGGGTTTCCACATCTCAGGTGACTTCACACAGACTGCCAACATAGACAATGTAATCAAAAAGGCTTGCCAGACATTTTAAAGGCCCCCTATCATTACTAACAACTACTACTCTTACTAATTAGTAACGATCTGGAAATGCTCAGTCTAATGGCTCTACATAGACTCGTGAAACCAGGAAGTACCCCTGCGTGTTTCTAAAGCCCATACACCATCACCGGGCTCATTGTGATTATTTCAGTGCTTTAATTGCCGTCACTATGAAGCAGTCAGCTCATTTATCCATCTGTTAGTGTCATGTTGCTAATAGCAGTGCAATATAGCCATTTTAATCTGGGTCCAGTCTCCACCGTTGCCAGCAGGGAGTGTCAGACACCTAATGCAAGCGTTCTCTGCAAAGTAACAGCTTCCCAAAAGAAGTATTTCTCCATAAATATACATTATTTTAAGTTATAAAATGTGAAATACTAAAGCAAATATGTCCAAGACTATTTAAAAAAGCCTGAAAAAAGCATAACATAGGACCTTTATGGAGGGTGGAGCAGTTAGCTCCATTGATCCTTTTAACTTTTTATTGGTATGTATAGAGAATATACTGCCCTACCCATTACTATGTGGTATGGGAACTGCTGCACTGAAGTCTTATTTAAGTAATGGCAATAAACGTCCCTTTTTTATATCTTGTTCTTAATCAAACACACAAAGCCACATTTAAAGTTCTACAACTTGAGTAGAATGGGAGAAACGTAAAATATATTCTGTAGTGTGTAGGGTTATGCAGTTGTTTTGCAAATAGCCATTTAATGCTCTGTCCAGTCCCCACTGTTGCCGGCAGTGGGAGACAGACACCTAATCCATGCATTCTCTTTCTTTATTCATATACATTTTTGTTTGTTTGTTTTAGAACATGAAATGGTGTCCAAAATTATTTCAGAAAGCCTAAAAAAACAAAAAACAAACAAACAAAAAAAAAACCATATAACCTTTAAACATGAGCGGCTTAGTAAATCTCAAAGTTGCCGTAGTTTCTGAAGTGTGTATCATTTACAATTTAAACTCATTTTTGCTAGTGGTCGTCATAAAACATTCAAATGCACTTCAACAAGAAATCCATAAAGAATGTAATGCATTTACTTTAACCCTGCATTTAAATGGGGCCTCAGATTCTATGTCTTGATCATTAAATGTGCCAGCTCCATGGATTCTGGGCAGCCTCCATGTTCTGCACAATACATATTGTTTGCACATTATTAGGAATAACTTGGAACCCCATAACTGGGCAATGGTCCAATTCAATCAAGTCAACAAGTGAGACGATATACATATTCATGGGTTTTCTTTGTTTATTCCCTCAATGACTGAACGGGCGAGACAATAGTGCCATAATTGTTTTTGTCCTGAGATATATTTGTAAACAGTGACAGTGTTTGCAAATGTGCATACAATGAGGCGTGCAATACAATTCCTCTCTGTAAACAACCAATCACAAGGCCAGAAATCTCTGTCAGGAGCCGCAGTATAAAGTGAAACTGTTCTATCCGTTGGGAAGTTCAGAGAGTTTCAGTGGGAGATTAATAACTCGAGGTGTTATAGATGTCCCGCAGACGACCCATGAGGCCAATCCTGCACCGATCTGTTTCCTTTTTGTCAGGTGGAAATATTAAATTGAGGGGATTAATCTCTGCTGTTGGGAACACTACGTTTTGGGTCACCAAAGACAACAAATACATTTATTAATTCACTGAATGTCACTCATATTTTGGGCCACTTTGCAGACATTTTTCACCTCACATAGGTTTTCTTAAAGTCTATCTGATATTTTGAATCACTTTCATGGAGTTTACTCATTTACTCCTGTGCAGAGGTGAGGTTGTTACATTTACTTCAACTTTTGGAGCAAAGTCTCTTTTAAATAATAGTGTTGTTTCTTGTGGAAGCATTTTTGTACCCTTTTTCATACTTTTTCATATAAGAAACAGCAGTAAACATGTTTCTGTTATACAGGTACAGTAAGCAGCATGCACTCCTATTGGTTTAAAACTGGTACTGCAGTCTAAATCTAAACAATAGTCCCGTGAGTTGGCAGTCACAGTGAGCTTTTTTGCAAACTGGTTTTGTAGCTCTGCTGTTAGCTGCGTCCACAGCTGCTGCATGTACAGATGTGGCCTGTGTGGCATGGAGCTCTTTCTGCTTTTCTGATTGGACGATCGGAAATGCGTGGGTTCCAGAACCAAAACAAAAAAATGTAAATATAAATGACTTGGGCATTATGTAAAATATTTTTTAACTGTTAATAAATTGGCTGCCATTGTTATCAATAAAACTAAGGCTGAATCTGAATTCCTTAAATTGTACCTCCTACCTCCTGTTCCTTAACCTTTGAGAGCTACATCATGAGGTCAACAGTAAGACTCCTGCTGTAGTAAGAAGAAGGAGCTTCAGTGTTGTTTGACGATCTGACCGTCCTAATCCAGCGCCGAAAACAACAAGGGAAGTTACATGGACCTGCAGCTGCATAAGCACCTTATCCTCTGCTGCACCACTAAGGTTAATGAGCTTTTTAATATTACAATGTACAGAAATAACCTGAAATCACTCCATATAAGAGAAGCTACAGCTCTGTTTAATAAAGAGCTCTGCACTAACTCCACAGACTCTAGAATCATCTCTGAATCACATTAACATGTCCATAAGTAGGTGTGGTATAAGGTCTGGAACTGCCATAAACATTTCATCTCAGGACAACACCCAAAAAGGCCACAAACTACACTTTTTGCCTTTATGTGATGCTGGGTTTACTCCTCCCAACTGTGCACCTGAAACGTACTTCATTGACATACTCTCCACTAATGCTATCCAAATCTACATGAACCTGTGCATTAGGCAGCTTTGCCAACTTAATGCCTAGATTACAGTCCTTCCACTGGGTTTGTGAATATAGGGTTTAAGAATGCATGAAGCCAGAAAATGTGAGGAGTTTTCTGTAATGTTGCACCTGTGCTATTAGCCAAAATCTCAGTTAAATGGACACTCATGCTAATGTCATTGCCTATTTGGCCTTATTCATAAAAGTAGTCAAAATAAATGTTTAAAGCGACCCTAGCTTTCTCACACTGTCTGAACAGATAGATGTCACTAAACAGGAATCAACTAAGTAATCTAAATAATAAATGGTAGTGTCTGTCTCTATGGGCCATATTTACAAAGACGGATGCTAAATTGCAAGTGCAGCTTAAAAAATAGCGTCTGCTATTTGTGGGCGTGTTGCATATATGAAGAGAAACTGTGCAAGTAATTGCTGGTGCAAATCTGATATGGAAATGTAAATTTTGCGTGAGCGATGCATTGACAGCAACACTGCTCTGCTCATCTCCGACTTGATCTTTCTCCATAGTACTGCGCAAAAGTCAATATGACAGCCCAGCCTCAGGACTGACTTTAGCAGACTCACTGTCTTTGAGGGAGAATCATTTCATTGCATTTTACTTTCTTCTATTAACTTTGCGTTGTCCATCTTTGTTAAATGTCTCATGCGATTCTGGCACTGACCAGAGTCACATGACTCTGTGTGACACAAGAGGAGAGACTGAGAGTTAAGTCCTGTTCACTGTCTGTCAGAGCCAGTAACCCTTCAAACAATTATACAAAATGTATCTACTACTGTATAAGTAGCCTCAGTGTTGGTGATCAAATAAATATAACAATTAAATATATTTTCGATGTCCTCTGCTCGATCCAGAGCCAAATCCACGCAGCTCAGCCTTGAGCCGCATAGGGCTAGGCTGTCAATCAAGCGGTGCAGCAAACATTGTGAGGCATTGTGATAAACACAAGTGAGGCTTCATGTAGACTTTACGCAGCGTACTCGTGATGAATCAAATAATGACCGCAAAGTGATGTCATTTGCATTTTCTCCGCCTCGAATTTTGCGTGCTATAGTGAGAACGCCTCATTTTACATATTCATTGAGTCACAGGAGCAAAATCGTCTCATTTAGCTTCTGTGAGAGACGCAAATCTCAGCTGCGCCTGGGTTTGCTCCACTTTTAGCGCTTCCTATTCATTTAGCATTCACGGAAACCTTTGATAAATCTGTAAAAAAAAAGTGTTTGCCCTGCAATTAACTGGCAATCGAATAGAAATGCCTAAATAAAGCAGTCAGAATGAGTGCAGCACATTACCATAATGCCTTATATGTACCATTATAGAAGTGTTTATACATTAGACACATACAATTGAAATAAGTAGCAGAAGTAGTTCTTAGATCAACTTACAGTTGTCAAAACACAAGATAATATATCAAGTGGCTACTGTTTCACAATAACAAACACCTCATTTATCCGTCTATGCTTTAATAGATCTTTGTTGTGCAAAATAAACTTTTTCTGAGCTTTCTGAACTACAGTTTGCTATAATATTGTTCCCTCATCAAAACATGTCTCTATTCTCTGGCACTGCTGTTCTGAGGTCTCAAAACGCTTGGTTCCAAGAAACGTCCGCCTCTCCCACAAACCCACTCCAGGAAGCACTGACTTACACTTACCACTTATTTACCGCTGTGTTTCCACTGATTCCTCACAGCTATTTTTCATTTTATAGATACATGACAAAATTCAAGGAAGTAAAAAGCTCTTTTTCTATGATTTTGTTTAAAAGACCATAGCATCTCTTATATCTGTACTGTTTCTTTATGGCAGTAGTGAAGTAATTATTGGAAAGGCTTTCTTATACTTACATAATGTTTTTAAAGTGAAATGTGCGATGCTGTTCTAGAGGAAAAGATAAATGAAAGCATAACATATCTTCTTTAAGTACTGTATTTTCATTTACCATTATTTAACATTTTGAGCCAGTTTCAAGCCCAAATAATTAGAGTAAGCTGCGTCAGGAAGGGCATCAATCAATATAATCAATATACAAATAACTGCACTGTAGGAGACAGATGATTGGTTGCTGCGACTCAAAAAGGGAAGAAAAACACAATGTGTACTAGAGATACTAAGCAATAAAAAGACCTTCAGGTGGACATGCTTCAAGAGTAATATGTTACTATTTTTGTTTTATGTCACTGGTCGCTAAGTACAAGCCAGTCCACATATTCTAATAAACACTGAGCTTATGGCACATGTCGTCTGTAAAACACTGACTGGAGCCGAGAGTAAAAAGCACAGTGACATCAGTATATAGCGAGTCAAATCCATGCAGTATCTCCTTCTCATGAAAACTAACTTTGATCTCACCTCCATCTCTGCAGTCACGCCACGGCAGCCGAGGACGCTGAGCCTGTTCGGAGCACTGTAAATGCGCTGGGTAATTGGTGCAGCGTTTTGTCACCTCATGCATTATTCATTTCTGGTTGTTGCTCCTCCAAGTTGTAGTTACCTCGTCTAAAATGTTCCAAGGAGAGATTTATCACTTTGCCTGCTGTCAAATGAGAATATATTAAACTGGGGGTTGGTGGATGGCGCCCGAGATAAACGCCATATTTATAATGCCCTGGGAGAGATGATGGCAGCTGATAATTTGCCTTCTTGATATCTGCCCCTATCCTGACTTTGACACTGGTTCGCTCAGAGATAGATGCTGAAAAAAAAGAAAGAAAGAAAAAAAAAAAAAAGGCATTGTATGCAGCGGCGCATGGTGATTGTACATGAATAATGGAGGTGAAATTCAGTTCGGACAGGAGGATGTATTGTTTAGGATCAGGACGAAGCAGGCGAGATGCGTTCAGTGACTCGACAAAAATTCGCTGTTAGGTACTTATGAAGTCGTTTGTGGTCACTAATGAAGTGTAAGTAAGTTGTATAAAGGCTAAATTGTGACTATGTTTTTTCGACCTCAGAACAGCCCTAACCTTTCAAATGTATATAAGACATGTCAAGCGTACTTTTTGTCTCTATAACAGTCTACTTTTGACAGATGCCCTTTGCATTGACTCGTGACTTTTAAGACTCTGCTTAGCTTTTTTCTTTGTATAACAATTGCCCTTTTATATTGATAAATACAGGCCCGCCTTTCTTTCAATACAAAGACATCACATTTACAGGACATATGCTATATTTCCAAAAGTATTAGCTCACCTCTCTATACACATATGAACTTAAGTGACATCCCATTCTTAATCCATAGGGTTTAATATGACGTCAGCCCACCTTTTGCATCTATCTACATCAGACAGGTTGAGAAGGCCTGGCTCTTAGTCTTCGCTCTAATTCATCCCAAAGGTGTTCTGTCATAGTAGTTTTATTTTGGTAGTTTTATTGCAACATACTTTTTACTTCCACCTGATTAATATAATTTTGAAGTAGCAATATTCTTACTTGAGGACAATTTCTGGCTACTCTACCCACTTCTGATTGAGTTCATGTTGGAAAAATATATATATATATAATTTGCAAATTCCATAACAATGCTAATCCAGCCACAAGCCAGAGTACTTTTTGTGCTGGTCCCAAGCTTGGATAAAAGCCGAGGGTTGCGTCAGGAAGTCACTGCACACTAGAAAACAGACGATTGGCTGTGGCGACCCCAGAAGGGAAAAGCTGAAAAGAAATAAGAAGAAATATAATGGTGTTGTTTGTTAATGTCTTGTAAAAGAGCTGGTTTAATGGCTGTATAAAATAATTAAGGCATGCACATTTTTACACTAATAACCAAATCTAATAATACTTAATTAGAAATAAACTAATTTGATTTTAAGTGGCAATAAAGTCAAGTTACAGTCCCTGCTGCTCGAACAAGTCTCAAAGACATAATTTAATCTCAGAAGTTATCACGCTGCATGAGCATTATTCCTCACTTCAGCTCATCCACAAAATAAACTAAAAATATACTTGTCCTTATCTCTGTGACAGTGGTGTCCTTGTGTGACTCTGTGTCTATAGTCGCCTTGATCTGCTTCGTCTGCTATTTAACCAGCAGCCAGTGTGTATGTGCTAAGTATCAGCAGGAGACGGAGCCCTCTTTCTTTAATTTATACTCAGTCATGGTTTACTATTTTTAGTCATTTTTACATGCTTGACCGGGTGCGACTCTCAACAACAAGTTGCATTTGTAGGAGATGTACAGATTGCAGTATATGCTGTTCAATTACTAATTTAGCACAACTGGCTTTATATGGGTTCTATAAATTTTAAAACAAAATTGTTATTATTTGGAAAGAGTTAACTATCCTCTCGATCAGTGGTTCGCAAACTTTTCTTCACCATAGAATATATTTTGCTCTCAAAGTACCATCATTATTGGACTAAAATGAGCCTAAACATGGACTAAAGGTCTAAACTGACCAATACAGACTAACCAAGAAGAATAGATTATTAAACTAGAACCTCTGCCAAGCCCTACAGTCATTCACCTGAGAAAAACCCCTAAAAGTCCAGATCTAGCTAAGTATTAAAGATACATCAAATCTGTGAACATACTACTAAAAGAGAAAAACCTCACCTTTCATTTGATGTTATTTGCAAGTCTGTAGCTACATTTGTTGCTGTGCAAGATCCGATTTCATATGTACCCCCTAGATTTAGAACCTTCTGGATCACCAGAACCAGAATATCAACATGATCCAGGTCAAACTGTGTCAGATTATAACATCTGCCATGATGTCATCTTGTAATTATTTTTTTGCAAATGATTCTGGGCATTGTTGAGTTAGGAGCTCTAATGGCAAAATTAGCCCCATCTCCAAATAGTAAAGAATATTTTTAAAAAATCCTTGATCCAGATGGTGATCCAGATGTAATCACTTGTTCCTTATTCCATTTCTTACATTTCCTGAAAATGTCATTTAAATCTGCCCATAACTTTTTGAGTTATGTTGCTAACAAACAAACAAACAGACAAACCAACGCTGCCGAAAACATAACCTCCGCCTCGGTGGACAAAATCAAGACTATACCAGGACCAGAAGACCATGCCCACAACTGCACCTAAACCAGATCAAAAAACAAGATTAATTTCAGAACTAAATCCAGGACTAAAGCCGGACTAAACCAGGACTACGCAATGGTCTTCGCATCAAACTTAAGCCCCACCAGAGCACATGACAGATATAAAACTAAACTGCAAACTGTACCACTAGATGAAACCTGGGAACCATCAATAGTACCTGTACCACAATTTGAGAACCACTGCTCTAGTCCAAGCTTTTCCTATGGCCTTTTTTCCTCTTGCTACCATCTGCCACCCTTACAATTTACAAAGGATACAAAGCTAAAGTATATAAGACCAAGTCTACATGTACATCATTTTGGTCAAAATCTCCTTGCACACCACTTAATGCTCACTCCAACTGGCTATGGGCAAAAATAAATGTTTATGTCTGACCTTTTGCACTGGTTTTATGGGTTAAAAGTCCAACTGCTTGTCAATAAGGAACCTAGAGGCATACGAAAATCTTAGATGGGCTTGCACAATCAGACCACAAGCCTTGGTCACCCCTGGAGGCCTAAACTGGAATATAAAATGAGTTAAAGTTCACCAAATAGAGCTTTAAAATGGCTCCTAATCCCATCAATAGAGGCATGGTAAGTTTTCTTAAAGCATAACAAATACAGACAACAAACTCTGTGGTCTTTGTGCTTCTATGAAAAACTTGAACTCATTTGTCACTGGCCTCTCCTCTGTTGGTCAGCACTGACCCCTCGAGCTCCCGCAGGCCGCTTGTAATGAATTAGCATCACTTTATGCTGACGATCATGACATGGCTTGTTTATTTGCAGCGGTGATTTACAATAGCAGAGTGTTAGAAATGACTGCTACATAAATCTTATTATGGTGTAATGAAAGCTCAGTCACATCTCAGGCTCAGGGGTTTATGGGGAGACTGTTATAGCTCTTAGGCGAGCTGGGGTTATGTTAGCGCTGGGCTGCACTGACAGGTACACTGTGGCTCAGCTGAAAGTGGGAAAGATAGAAAGTTAACCTAAATAAAAGAAAGAAAAGTACAAGAAAAACAGATTTAAAACCGCATATTATCAATGCATCCTGACATTAGATGACTAAACAGGAAAATAAGTTGGCTCCTGCCCTGCACAGTTGCTGTTGCTGACATAACATAAAATAATACAATCTGCCACCCTAATTACTTTTCTATACAAATAATTTAAGTCTTGTGGAAGCAGACAGCAGAAAACCTCCACTAAGGCATCATAATAACAAGTAACATTTGCTCTTTTACAGACCCCATATGGCTGTAGAGTTACTTTTTGGAAGCTGGTTTACTTAAGTACAGTTTTCATGTATTTGTACTTTACCTGAGTGGATTTTACCAGGGATACTTTTACTTTTACTACTGTATATTTTAGAGCAAGTATGTGTTCTTTTTACTCCATTACTTTTATGAATTGGTTTGAAGTAAAAAGTACTTTGTGGTTTGGTTTAAAATAAAATAAAATGCCATGGCCTCACTGTAGTCCTAAAAATAAAAGATGCTGTAAAGTAGCACACATTAGAAGCATCAAAATAATTAGAGAGAAGGCATTATGTCGTATTCTACTGCACTGTTTTGTTCCATCAATATAATCTGTACAATTCTTCCTCATGATCAATCACATTTAACTTATTCATTAGTTATCAAATATGTGCAAAATACTTTTACTTTTTTACTCGCAAGTACAGTTCAAAGTGAATACTTTAATACTTTTACTTAAGTAGAAATTTTCATGTGCTACTTTTACTTTTGTACACTTTTGCTCCTTTATGTGTACTTCTACTTAAGTAAAGAAATCCAGTACTTCCTCCAACACTGCTGGTAAGCTTAGTAACAATATACTTTGCTAAAAAATATAATTATGTTGCTTACAGACTTGTAATGGTACAGAATCTTTAAAAAACTAAATTCACCGATCCAAATGGTGATCTAGCCTGGCCGGTCAGACAAACTCATCAAAGACAAAGTATCTAATCAGAGAAACGAAGGGCAGGATGTAAGCAGTTCAACAAACATGGTGGATTGTTGCCAGGTTTGCCATAAAACTCCAGTATATGCTCTACTTGTGTCTAAACAGGGACAGCAGCGAACCCAGTTACACAAAGACTTGTGGAGAAAGTCAGTTTGGTTGAATGTGGTTCTTACATTGGATGTCAGCAGGACTTTACTGTTGTTAAAATGAGAATAAGACAAAGAAAGAAACACCCAGAGAACTACAGAATCAACAGGTGATGAAGGAAAGCACTAAACACCGTTAATCATGTGAGAGAAGTTCCTAAATTCGCTCTGCTTCTGTATTTTGTAGCTGGAGATAAACGGCTGTGATAGGCCAGCTCCAAATCGACCAGAGAGAAACGCTTCACTGCAAATGAAGAACCAGACTGCCCTGTTTTCCAAAAATTTTCAGAAAAATCTGCAATCTTAGCTTTCGAACAGACAGACGATCCAACAAACACACCAGTGGCCAGCAGCAAGGTTCGAATTGCCAAACCTTCATGCAAGTGGGAGAACAACAACAACTCTGCCTACTGAGCTGTCCCGAGCTATTGTTTTATTTTTTATTTTTTAATCTGGTTTTATTCTTAAGGGGGATAGCATTTTGATTCCTAAACTAGAATGAATGAGTTGGACTGAGAAAGGTTTTTGAGGTTGGAGACTGTAACCTGATTTTGTCTCTGTGTACCTTATACGTTTCCTAATCAAAGTCATTCTTGTTGCAAAGTGCGTGAGGCTAAAGAGATAGCAGCTTCTCTTTTTGCTGATGTGGAACCGTCCTGGTTGGCTTCCCTCCTACAACATTAATTAACACTATAGCTCATGATGGATGACCTCAGCTTTAGCCACCTAGATCCCATTCATCACCACACGTAGGAGGATACAACTCAAAATCTTTTATTTCACTGAGTCCTTTTGTTCCACATGCAGACACGCTGTTTTTTTTTTTTTGTTTGTTTTTTTTTTTTTTTTGTCCCTCCTGGTAATCACAGTGTTAAGATGATCTACTGTCAGAACTGCAACAAAAGCCGTTTGTTTTACATTTGTGTGG
This sequence comes from Bostrychus sinensis, assembly GCA_020698575.1. Classification (NCBI taxonomy): domain Eukaryota; kingdom Metazoa; phylum Chordata; class Actinopteri; order Gobiiformes; family Eleotridae; genus Bostrychus; species Bostrychus sinensis. The sequence goes on from CM036243.1 coordinate 28,960,332, forward strand.
CTTATCACGAGGTATTTGATCCATCGCTGCCCATAAATCAGTCTTTGTCAGAGGACCGCATGCTGCAGAGCTCATTCATCTACAACTTATTTTCTGCACAGGGAAAAATAATCTCTGAATCTTTAGGAATATGGTGTTTATTAAACTTTTTGGCATGCGTTGACAACTAAAGACTAAAATTATTTAAGTTGTTTTGTTAAACAGGAGCATTTTGGATCACAATACAATGGTGTGCTACAAAATGCTCTTTAAAGACTGCACATTGTTTTTTTATGGTTCTTGTTCAAACATTAATTAAACACAAGACTAACCAAGGTGAAGCTGAAAATCCTAATGACAAGTTCCTAATAGCATTATGCATTTGGTACGGCTCACTTTGCATTTTGTAAAGTCATGAAAATTAAGAAATATGATATAAAGTCGTTTATTATGCTTTTTCAGGCTTTTTGAAATAGTTTTGGACACCTTTGCATTAGTATGCCATGTTTTGTAACTTAAAATAATGTATATGTATGGAAAACGTCTTAATTTGACTTTGGAGAAAACACTTGGATTAGGTGTCTGTTGCCCCCCTGGTGGCAACGGCTATTAGCAACATAATGCTAACAGATAGATAAATGAGCTGACTGCTTCGTAGTGATGGCAATTTAAGATCTGAAATTATCAGAATGAGTCCGGTGACTGTGTATGGGCTTTGGAAACACACTGACGAGCTTTCTAGTTTCACAAGTCTACGTAGAGCTGTGAGAACGAGACCATTTTCAGATTATTACAAGAAGACGGGCTTAGCAAACAGGATTACTCTAACAGCGTAAATGAAACAAAATACTACTCCAGGTATGTTATTGAGGTAAAAACAACATTATAACATGGTTAAAAGCCCAAAAGAGTTAATGTAGCATAATAGAGACCTTTAAAAAAAAGAGATCGTTGTGTGCAAACTGGTAAGAGCTGAGTTGTTTGCTGCAGAATTGAAGTGTCTTGGATGAAAGATGGAATGTCTTTAACTCTACAAAGTTTGTCCAGATGACTTTTCTTTAACTTAGATGTGTTTGTTATATTCAGGATGACTGAGGATCTTCAAGGACAAAATTCTTTATTCATATTTTTTATGTGAAGTGTGAAGTAGTGATGTTGTGTGAAGCATTTGACAGATGCCTTACCACAAGCAACCGTCTGCTCTTACAGTGACACAAGCTCTGCTATAAAAAATGCTGAAACTGTGGATTTTTATTTGATATATACTTTGTGATCTGTTTTTCTAAGCTACAAAAAAAAAAATGCAGTAATAATCAGTGATGACAAGTGTATTAAACAGTGTTATTTATATGAAGCAGATCCAATATATATATATATATATAAAGAAAAAAAGAAAATATATATTAGAGCAATCTAGGTCACCTCCAAAACAGTACTGTATGTTTTATAACCTTTAAAAACATTATGTGGCTAAAAGAATACAATAAATACTTAATGACTGTGGAGGGTTTGTTGATTGGTCGGGAGCGGGTGGAGAGAGCACAGGATTAAACACAACTACAGGTATGTATTTGTTGAGGGAACAACATTTTAACATGGTAGAAAGCTCCAAAAGGTAAAGTTTGCATAATATATCAACCTTTACCTTTGGTTGTCAACATCTTCAGTTCTCTCGGCTTTGCAGTTTGAAATAGGCCTCCATAGATTTAAGCTTTCCAGTTTTGTTATGATTGTGGTTTCCATTTATCAAGAGTGCAATTACAGTTCCTATGGTGACAGGTTGGCAGAGTAACAAAAATCCACAGTATTTAAGATGCATTCATGTGGTCCTAGGAAAGTTAAGAAAATGTTTTTCCAAGTAAAAGATGCACATGAATGCCTGCACAAGTCAGCAAAAGAACTCAGGAACTCGGATCAAAACCTGCTGCCTGACTTTTCCCACTTAACGTTATCTGCTTCATGGACAGAGCAGAAAAGTAGCTGATTTATTAATTACATTTTATACATGAGCTCTTTGACTAAACGCTTGCTAATAATATAAGTTTACTATAAGCAATCACTCGCACAGAAGCAACATAAATGTGTTAGAAATGCCGACAAATAACTTTGTTGGTCTACATATGGTGACATCAATATCGCGACTTTCTGAGATAAAAGCACCCTCTTGTCATAAACAAGACGGAAAAACAACCTCTCAAATAAAAAAAAAAAAACAAGGACCACATGAATGCAGCATCATGGACCTGTGCAGCGTATGTATTACTCTATTTATTACGGTTTTGTTACCTTGTTTGTGATGTGGCACCTCATTTGTGACTTTAAACCTGCTTTAATTGAAGTCTTTACTTTACATTTGCTATATTTCCCACGTCTAAAGCTGACACAGTAAACATAAGCCTACAGAAACCTCAGTCTTCTACCAACCCTCTTTAAACTTCACACTATCAGGGACAGACTGTGCCCAAATTTTAGCTCCTCGCGTGGGTTTTCCCTCAATATTTCCTCACCGTCCAACTGAGCATCGTTTTTTAAAACCTGTAAAACTTTCCACCGCCATCTGCAAAGCACTCTCTGAAAATAAGCCGTAAGTGACAGATCCATACACGGTTTGCATTCTGCAACTCCGGGCCCCATGCTGAGCTAAACGTCACTTACTTCAGTCCGTGATTGACACTCTGGCGCCTAGTTACAGCTCGCCTCAGCGGGACGCCATGTCTGTAAGTTAGTCCTGTTGCTTTTGATGAGAACAATAAGCATCATACTTCTGCAGACTTATTGGTATTTGTGACTAGTCTTCAAACAGCTATTCAATCGCTTTTGCTTTTCAGAAGGATTTCATCTGTTTCTTAAAGGTGCTGTTGATTTCTATAAAAATAAAAAAAATAAATAAACATAAAACTATTGCCAACCAGTGACATTTTCTTTTCTGCCTTAACCTACTCTTGCACTTCATTTCAGCATCTTTGAAGAAGGTCCTACACAAGTGGTTCTCAAACTGTGGTACGGATACCACTGGTGGTACTTAGGCTTCTTCAGATGGTACTCTTTTGCAGTTTCAGTCGCGCCTTCTCTGGTCAAGGCTTAAATTTGAAGTTTATACCTTCTTAGTCCTGGTTTAGTCCTGGTTTAGTTCAGGTTTAGTCCTGATTTTGTAAAGCATTTTCTTTGTTAATCTCTATTTTGTTCCTCTGTTTAGATCTGTGTTAGTCCAGACTTAGGCTCATTTTAGTCCAGGTTTTGTAAAGCATTTTTCTGTGTTAATCCCTTTTTTGTTCCTCTGTTTAAACCTGTGTTAGTGCAGATTTAGGCTCATTGTAGTCTACAGAAGATGGCACTTGGAAAGCCAAATATTTGTCCTGAATATTTGTCTGAAAAGTTTGAAAATCACTGCCCTAGACTTTTTCCAGATATCACACATCCTGAAAAGCATACACACAGAGATTAATATTCTTTTGCAAATGTGGTTTAAATGTAAGACGAGATATGAAGGTGAAGACAAGAAAAACTCTCAGAAGTGACAAAGTCTCTTGTGTGAGAAAGAAAAAGTCTTTTATAGAATAAGTATATCCTTTCAGCATATGGTCTGTCTGACAGTTCATGAAAACAGATCTGAACAGGTCCACTCATGCTTGTGTAACAAACGAAGTTCAAGTGCGGACTTCCAGCGCTCTCCCCTCTGATTTTCTGTCACGTCTCTACTGTATTGTCTCATAAAGTCATGAAAAACCCTCCAAAAAAGTCTTAAAAAACAGAAAATGTGACACAGGTCGCTCTCAGTCACAGTCGTAGCTACACCTCACTAAAATCCTGTTAAAGAGCATCCGTGCAGTCTGCCTCCTTTGCTATATAAAGCTTAATCCCAGATTCTCCAGCCACAAATTGTGCTGGTCCCAAGCCCTGATAAATGGAGAAGGTTGCATCAGAAATCATATCTGTGGTAAAAGCCTATGCCAAAATATCCATGCAAATGATTTGCTGTGGCAACCCCTCAAAGAAAATGAGCAGCTCAAAGGAACAATCTTGGTCATAGTGAAAAATTACATCCATTAATCCAATGTAATGTATGCATGGTTATCTGGATGTATAGGTCTCTAAATGTTAGGCCTACAAGTAACGAGTGCTTGTCCAAGAGGCTGTGTTAGAAGCTGCTGCCCTTGAAAAATAATGGGTGGAAAAATGAATTAAGGATGTCATGGATTGTAGACAGGGTTTAGAAATAATTTAAAGTGGTCTCCAAAACACTATTATGCTTGTCATGCTAACAAAGACATGAATAATACATCTTTACGCACAGCCACGAGTGAATTTCCAGGAACACAGTTTCCATTTTCTCATACAGACTCACCACTGAAGTAATTGTACACTTATATAGAATTATACTAGGAAATTGAAAATAACAAAAGCACACTTAGTCCATGAAGGACTGCAAATTGCAATTTATGTGGACAGTAGTATTATTTAGTATTATAATAAGAAAATTATTACCTGAGAAAAAATAAATTGAAGGTAATATTCATGGAAGTAAAAAGTTACAGACTGTTACTATTATCATTATCACCACTACTTTATTGTTACTATTACTACTACTCTCTGGGTGGAGTCTGCATGTCCTCCCCATGTTACTGTGGGTTCTCCGGCTTCATCCAGCCGTCCAAAGACATGCATGTGTTAAGATGAATTGGTGACTCTAAATTGCCCCTAGTGGATGAATGTGAGAGTGAATGATTGTCTGTCTGTGTTTATCTCTGTGTCAGCCCTGCAACAAGCTGGCCCCTGTCCAGGATGTACCCCGCCCAAGGCCCAAAGTTACTGGGAAAGGCTGCAGTCACCCGCGACCCGTAACAGGAATAAGCGGTAGAAAATGAATGAGTGCATGAATGAATTACTATAAGTACTGCTACTTCTACTTTTACTGCTACCACTGCTTCTACCATTACTGTTACTAGGATAAAAAAAACACCTTTACTAATTTTTTTTACACGCTGCAATTTTTTTCCTCAATAAGTAAAAAGTACTTGATTTTGCTGGGTTAAAAACTATTTTGTTCATTTATAAACTACACATGTTTTTCCCTAAAAAATAAGTCCATTAAAAGTCTGTTCATTTTCTTATAAAATATACTCAAGAAAATGACTTGAGTAAAGGTACACTAAAAAAAACAAAAAAAAAAAAAAACATATCTACTTAGAAAACCTTTTGTAATTTTTTGCATAGCGTTTTGTCATATTATCTACTCTAGTTGTCACAGTTATATTTATTTGGATTTGTACATTTCAAAAACGAATTATCAAATTCAGTAAGCTAATATTTTACCACTAGAATAGCTTTAATTTCTGTTATAACATCTATTTCATTTTTCTAATTGTGACTCCATAATCTTTTGTTACATAGACATTAGACAATTTACTGTGCACACATCCAGCCTCGAGGTGAGCCTTATTAGTTTATATTTCATGTTGCTTCTCTCAGATTTTCTCAATTTTCTCTTAAAGCCATTGGCACAAAATTAAGACATAATAAACACACTTGTTTTTGTTTTTATAAAGCAATAAATGGCTGGTAAAAAATCATAGTTAATAGCTGCTGCTTTTTATTGATCTGGTCAGTTCATATTCAAAATGTTAGACCCAAACACTTTGAGAAAAACAAACAGCACATGAACAAGGGTTTTGTGAAAAATGGAGTTGTATTGCAGAAGATTAGCTGGAGTAACAGATATTTATTTTGCAGAGGAAATAATTTGAAATAAATTGTTATTTCAACAAATGAATTTTCATTTTTCATTTCATTTTTGTAATTTTGTTAGTAATATTAGAAATTAGATTTCTATTGTTAAATTTATTGCTAAATTATTTGCTACATCTACAAGAGCTGAAACTCTTTTTTTTTTTTCAGTGTAGTTACTTCCCACAAAGGAAGCTACAAGTCCTTAACTCACTTTGTATTGAGTGCCATTATGTGCACGGTAAGATTACTAAATAGGTAATTTAGCAAATATTCCTGTCTTCTGTTCAGTGCTGTATCTTTTGGGAGAGCGCTGGGGCGAGGGCCATGGTTCAATGACAACTGACCCTCAGGAAAATGAAGTTGGGTCTTTTAATCAGGCCGTTCGGATGACACCTCTAATGATTACCTGTTACAAATGCCAATCGCCGACAGATTGAGTTGGCCCCCAAGAGGCCGGAGGTGATCTGTTCCGCTATTTGCATTTCGTGACACGCAAACCCCTTTCAGCGCCAAGAAGCCCCTGAGCCAGTGGCAGGGAGAAAATGCATTGTCTGTTGTAAGGAGTGTGACACAGCATACTCAAACACATTGTCTTCGGCCCATTCACACGGAAAGGATATTGTTATAAATGTACAACGAGGACATAAGCTTGGCATCGTGGAAAGTGACCTGAAAGCTCCCCACAAAGAAACAGCGGGACAGGCTCAGCGGGCGAGAGGTGTGAAAGTGAAAAGTGAAGAGACCTTTGGTAGCATAGCATGGATTAATTATGAAATGAACTGTAAATATTGTCAATAAGTCAATCTTTTTGAGGTCAATCTATCAAATCTGTGTCACATTCTGTTTGCTTAGGGGTCACTATTTTGGCTTTGGGCCTTCATTTAATACTGTAGGTGGACTTGTCCGGCCAGCTGTACTTATTCATTTACTAAATAAATAACTAAGTCTTGTATTCCTTATAATTCAATGTCAGTCAATATACTGCCTTATGAATTTTTTTTCTATGAAAGTAAATGGTTTTTGTGGATCATATATCTGTCCCAAAATCAATTATCGTGAACAGTAGGCTGGTCAGTAATTCTTTTCCTATTTGATTTACAAAGAAGTTAGTCATGGTTTTAGTTTCATTTCTATGAGCGGGACCAATCACAAGCGGAGTACAGTGTTGCCAGATTGAGCTGGTTTCTGCTCAGTTGGGCTTCTTTTGCACACTTTGGGCTGGAAAAACTAGCATTGGGCTATTTTTTCACAACATTTGGTGGGTTTTTAGAAAATATTTTGGAGAAAATACCAACAAAATAGTTATCATTTCATGGCAAACAAGCAGAAATGCACAATTAAATAAACTGTGGCATCCTCACACTTACGTCATCAGTTCATTTGTTTTAAAATGTTATTTCATAGGTTTTTCTGTGATTTCTATGTTGCCCTAACCAGGAAGGCTTTGGTCGTCTGATTTCACTCTTTGCGAGGAACCTGTTTGTGTTACTTTTTCTTTTTCTTTTTCTTTTTTTTTTTTTTTGTGCTGCTGTTAAGTTTTGTGTTCTGTCTTATGTATAATAGTTTTAACATTTAGAGTATTTGTGTTTTGGGCTGGTTTGTATTGTGTTGGGTGGGTTTTAAATTCTGTTCAGGCTGGAAATTGTCAGTGAGATCTGGCAATCCTGGCGGAATAACCACACAGAGAAAATGCGGGACGTAAGCAGTGCACCACTGACCTGTAACCAAAACAAACCTGGATCTTTAGTTGAACTGTTGCTGGCTTTGCAATAAAACACCAGAATATGCTGCATCATTATCAACTCTGTTCCTATTTCTGAACGAAGCAAAAGGCAGTTAAACAAAGTCAAATAAAAAAGGGACACAAATGCAATGTTATTTAGGAAATGCCTTGTTTGTCGTGCAACAAAACTTACATAAGAGAAAAAAGGAAGAGCTTTCATTACACAGTTCTGAGGAAGTCGGACTGCAGACGGCGCTTTCGTCCTACTGTTCCAGGTGGGAAGACAAAGCCAAAACCTCTTTAAATCAGCTGACAAGACACATCACAGTAACATCATGTGACATTTCTGAGGAGGACCGCAGAAAAATGAGCGGCCGAAACATGTCAAGGTATGTTACAAAATATAGGAATGGCTATAAAATATCCACATACTAATTTAAATGGAAGACCAAAGGAACCTTTTTGGACTAAAGACAAAGTTGGTTTGTTTAAATGGGTTTGTTACGCCGGACGTCAGCAGGACTTTACTGTTATTGTTTACTGCTCCCTATGGCTCAGCAGTATATGCCAACAAACATTAATTACTTTAGTTGATTTTTTTTTTTTTTTTACTTTTAACCTCTCCATAAATGTTGAATAAAATCTGACTATGATATTAAGTGTTTCTAACCGACATCATGGACCCTACACTGCAAAAAAATAATATTGGCATTAGTATTTTTTTTTCCTTTTTTTTTTTTTTACTAGATTGGATTTGTTAACTATTAGGAAAGATATTTGACTTGTTTCTAGTTATGTCTGTGTTATTTCAAGCAAAATTAAGAAAATTCCACTCACCCCATTGGCAGATAATTTTGTAAAGTAAAAGTAAAATAGTAAAATATGGCTTGAAACTAGACAGAAATAACTTGAAATTATCTAGATTAATAGTAAATAAATTCAATCTAGTAAAAAAAAAATACTCAAGAAATAATAATCTGAATTCAAGTCATTTAAACTAATGCCAATATTGAATTTTTTTCAGTGTATCTTGCAATGATAAATAATCATGTTAAAAAAAATGAACTGTCGTCTAGATCCCCATTAAAAACTAATGATATGTTGTTTGGCCCATTACTGTCTTTTCCTGAAAATATCACTGAAATCTTTTTTTTTTTTTTTTTCTGAAATTTGAATTATCTTGCTAACAGATTAACCAACAAATAAATAAAAACATAAACATAACCTGTATCCTGATTAATCTAACATACAATTAACCTTGGGTTGTTGTTGTTGTATTGTTGCATAAACAGCCGTACAGCTAATAAATGCACTCCTCTCATTATTGCAGTGAAATGATTGTGTCTTTATTAAATCATAATAATTAATAGTACTTTTACTTTTACAACCATTGCCTGCTGCTAGCGTATTACAAATGAGTTATTAGGACAAAGCCAAACTAGTGCGTTCATGATATATGTAGTTTAGGAACAAACTGTGCAGTGGCCCTACTGATTTATATCAAGTGTACAATAATAGTCAGTAATTATAGAGATGAAGTAGCGCTGCAAGTCTAGTCTCAGTTAATGTGGTACTACGGAGATAATTATTATTCAAGAGGTGGAGTAAAGTCATTGTTCACTTAACAAAAGTTGTGAGAATATTTATTGAACAGGGTTTTTAGAAAGCGCAGTGAAATAGTGCCAACAAGAAGAATACAAGATACATTTTGGATAGAGTGAAGAGACAAACCAAAAACAATATGTCCCTCTGTGAATAATTATAATGACCAGATATTAGCATATAATTAAGTCGTATTTTGTCTTTTTACTCAAGGAATAAATGAGTAAAAGTATTTTTGAGACAGTATAGCAGCTTTATAGTTGTTGCAACAGTTGTAGTAGTTGCAGTAGTAATAATACAGTCTCATTAGTAGTAGCAGTAGTAGTGGTAGAAGCAGTAGTATTAGTAATAAAAGTATATAAATGTCTAATTATAAGCAGCAGTAGTAGTAGTTGTAGTAGTAGTAGCAGCAGCAGTAGTGGCAATTGTAGTAGCAACAGTGTTAGTAGAAATGGTAGTAGTAGAGTATATAAATGTCTATAAAGTAGTAGTAGGGCAATAATAGAAGTAGTAGTACTAATAATAGCAGTAATAGTATCAGTAGTAGTGACAGAAGAAGTAGTAGAGTCTATGTCAACAAATGAGTAGTAGTAGAGCAGTAGTAGTAGTAATGGTAGTAGCGGTAGGTAGTAGTGGCAGTATTAGTAGAAATAGTAGTAGTAGTAGTACTGATAATAATAGTAACAGTATTAGTAATAGAAGAAGTAGTGGCAGTGCAGTAGTAGTACCAGTAGTATTGGAGTCTATAACTGAGAAGTAGTAGGGAAGTAGTAGTAATAGCAGTCATATTAGTAATGGTAGTAGTGGCATCAGTAGAAATAGAAGTAGTAGTAATAGCAGAAGTAGCACTAATAATACTAGCATTAGTAACAGTAGTAGTAACAGAAGAAGTAGAAATAGTAGTAGTAGTAGCAGCAGTACTACAAATAGTAGAAGAGGTTGTAGTAATAGTTGTTGCTGTGCAATAACAAACAACAGTACACTTTACTCTATTTTATATTACTTTATGATAATTATTTTCCATATACGTATAAATGCAATTTTGTGAGTTCCATTACTTTTTTAAGTAAGAGTATTTCACTTGAGTACAGATTTTGAGTATTTCTTCCACCTCTGTATCTTTCACAGTTTAATGAAATGAGATAATTGCAGTATGATGGTATTTTAATAACACAAAACTATCAACCTGCTTCTTACTTCAGTCACACTCTCTTCTGGGAATAATAATAAGCAGAGATCACCATAGTCCTTTAAAAACTATTGTGCTGGGTTTATGAATTGTGTTGAACTCTTTTTTTTACACTTCTCTGCTACATCTAAGTTGGTGAATCATTCAGTGGGACAGCTACACAGCCAGTAACTTGACTTTTCGCCTCCCAGTGTGACTTGTACCGAAAATGGCAGTAAACATGTCACGAAGCTTTCTCGCGATGATAAAAGCTGCTCCATTCGTAAGTGCAGAGCCGTGTTTAAAAAAACATCTGTTCTAAGAAAACCACGTCAAAGAAAATTTACCCAGAGACACAGAGTATGGAGGCTTCAGACAACAGAGAGCTGACTCCCACAAAGGTTAGGCATCCAGATGGAAACTTAAAACTTTAAAAGTGTACTGGAGGAAAAGTAGAAGATAAGACAAGTTGTTGCTGTCAGTGTAAATGTTTGTGAGGCTTTTCTGGAGTGATGTTCCAGGAATTTCTTTTTTGTATGTGGTATTTGTCTTTTTTTTGCCCTGTTACCTTAGACCCCAAATGGGCAGTGTAGTTTTGGAAACCTTTTGGTTGTATTCTTGAAGTCTGCTCAAGTGACAGTGTTTTCTCATTTGATTGAGGGTTTGGTCTGGTGATAAACAATTATTCAAATAAATGTCAGGTAACACTTTATTATACACTACACTTGAAACAGTGTAACTACAATGTAACTATGTAACACATGTTGTAACAAACTGTAATATCACGTCACTATATTGTACTTACATTATCACAGTTTGTGCACTTACAGTTTCTAGATGCAAATGTGTTAAAAAAAAACAAAAAAAAAACACCTGTAACACGACTCGACGAGTGCATTTTGCTTCTGCAGAAATAGCACAATGACTACTTTACTAAAAAGTATGTTTTTATTATTTTTATTTGTACTTAGAAACTGTAAGTACACAAAATTCCACTATGTAAGTACAACACAAGTACATGTTATTACAGTTTGTTATTATTAATAATAATAATGCATTAGTCTTAGCACTTTTCCAGGCACTCAAAGTCACGTCAGTTGACACATTCATACATAATTGGGTAAAGTGTCTTGCCCAAGGACACAACAACAGTTTGTATATGGTAGCAGGCTTAAACCGCCAACCTTCAGGTTAGTGGGCAAGCGTCTCTACCGACTGAGCTACTCCTGCCACATTGTTAAACTGTGTGTTACATTGTACTTACAGTGTATTAGGTGTAGTGTAAAATTTAGTGTTACCAAGCGTAATCATGTAACGCTCCATATTTGTGCTTTAGGTCTTTGTAGAAACACAAACACCCAGATTTCCACTTCTCTGGACACTTTCTCCAGGTGTTCATGGCCACGAGGGCGTTCCTTCTACTGAGACATGCCCCAAACACCGGCCCACAGAGGCATTAAGTGGCCCCTCTTACTGTGAAGGAGCAGTGGCTCTACTCTGAGTTTCTTCTTGTCTTCTACTGCTACTTCTACTGTACAAATACAAAAGAATCTCAGTAAAAAAAAATCTAATTTAAGGCAACTCCATCTTCCTGAGCTTTCTATCATGTTATAATGGTTTGTTGTTAAAAGCATACCCAGAGCAGTATTTTGAGGGGGCATCACTGTCTGTAGAGGGCTCTAGCTAGAAGAAGGGTTAATAGCCTCCACTGCTGCTTTGAAATCGCGCTATTTGCAAGTCCGGCTTTGAAGCGATGGAGTGATGTGGGCATGGTCAGCAGGGGGCAGGAGGGCATTAAAGAGACAGGCACCTAATCCAAGCTTTTTCAGCGAACAGAGACAGAGAAAGCTTTTTAGTTATAAAATGTGAAATGTTCTATAGGGCTGAAAAAAAGCATAAATGGTCTCCTTTAATAACAACAGAGCTAAGTATTGTAATTTCTTCTAGATATGTGCACTACTGCCATGCAAGTGTTACATATAGCTATACTAAATCCCTTAATATCACTTACTAAATCTACACTATATACAAAGGTATTCGCTCACCCGCCCAAATAAATTAATTCAGATTATGGTGTGGGGTTGTGTTTAGGAACTGGGTTTGGCCCTTTAGTTCCAGTGAAAGGAACTCTGAACGCTTCAGCACCAAGAGATTTTGGATAATTCCATGCTCCCAACTTTGTGGGAACAGTTGGGCGATGGCCCCTTCCTGTTTCAACATGACTGCACCAGTGCACAAAGCACAGTCCATAAAGACATGGATGAGTGAGTTTAGTGTGGAAGAACTTGACTGAACCTGCACAGAGTCCTGACCTCAACCCGATAGAACATCTTTTGGAATGAATTAGAGCAAAGACTGCGAGAATGACACGTAGATGTCTGACGTAGATAGATGCAAAGGGTGGGCCGACGTCATATTTAACCCTATGGCTTAAGAATGGGATGTAAATTCATATGTGTGTAAAGGCAGCTGAGACAATACTTTTAGAAATATAGTGTAATTTCTAACCTAATATTACATTCAAATTGTTAGCTCAACTTATACTTCTTTCAGTATATCAGCGCTGTATAGCTGATTGCAGTTATGATGCTATTTTAATAATACAATACCATAAAACCTGCTCGCTACCTCAATTAAACTCTCTGATCTGATTTACACACCAGCATTAGCCGCAGATTAAATGTGGCCGCTTTCAAATGTAACAGGAAATGGGCCATCAGTGCTAGCCACACATCAGCTGCAAGGACAGCGCTCCAATCTACCTGCGCTGACCCCCATCCCGCTGCCTAACAAGGTTAACTGGATATACATAATTTAATGCCACGGCTGCTATTTCACACGACTTTTACAGATTACTACGAGACATCAGGTGGTTTGAATTTCCCGTTGATAGTTGCTGCTGCAGTAACCTGTTTCTATGCTTCACATGTCACCGGAAGGCTGCAGTAGAAAGTAGGACAGGCAAATTTGTGGTACATAGGCGATTGTCATGCTTAGCTCGGACTCGGGGAGCAAATTGTTCCCTGGAAACTCTCCATGATATAGCATTGATTTCCAAGAGAGAAAGATAATTACTCTGGGTTGCACAGTGGAGGGAATGTGCAGTCGCCTGTTAGTCCAAGTCACTGGGGCTGTATGTCTTTATATTAGGCTCCTGTCAGAGCGCTAGGCAGTTTAGAGCTTAAAGGCATAATAGGAAGTTTTGACATTTAAGGGATGTCATCCTATTATGAACAAAAGATGATGGTTGTGCATAAATGTCTACAAGAGGTGCAACTACTTCACAAAACGTCAAGACATTCACACAGACGCTTTTAACAAGTGGCCAATTTGAACAGCACAAAGGAAGACTATATGGCTTAGTGCAGTTGTAGCTCACAACTCGATCTAGTGGCACAAAGTAGTATTACAATAATCCAGAGAACACTTAAAATAACGTATATGTATGGAAAACCTCTTCTTTTAGGGAGATGTTACTTTCAATTTGCAGAGAACGCTTGGATTAGCTGTCTGTCACCCCCTGCTGGCAACTGGGGAATGGACAGAGCATAAAATGGCTATTGATCAAGGCTATTAGCAACATAACGCTAACAGATAGATAAATAAGATTCATAGTGACAACAATTTAAGCGCTGAAATGATCCAAATGAGACCAGTGATGGGGTTTGGGTTTTAGAAACGCTCAGGTGCACTTCCTGCTTTCATGTGAGACTGAACCTTTCCAGATTGTTAGAAGAGGATTGGCTCAGCACACGGAATTACTCTGACAAGCGTGAATGAAACAAAATACTACAGGTATGTTTTTGAGGAGCACACAACATTATAACATGGTTAAAAGCACAAAAAAGTCGATTTAACATGACAGGAAACCTTTAAGAGTTTGTTTTTTTTTTTTTTTTACATAAATGTGAGTGTCAAATATAACTGTGTATCATTACAGAATATGGACGAATCTTTTCACACAAAGTTGTTTCATAGGCCCTATAATCAACCTCTTCATGGTTCATCAATAACAAAGTGTTGAACCATTGAAACTGCACAGAGGGTGAGCTCATTACTTCTTCTAAAGGCACAATGTTGCTTTACATCTTTTCTTATGCTTTGTTAAACACCAACAAGTTGTAGCAGCAACTTTGACTTTGGCTGACAAAAACAAAAAATAAACCAGCTTAATGCCTCCCATAAGTAGCCATGGTTCCTAAAGCTGAAGTTGTTGTTGTGTACTACTGAAGCTGTGATTTTTTTAGTTATCGTGTACAGTGGTTGGTAAGTCCCAGGACTCACCCTTAGAGACACACTCTGACAGATAACCGTTCACTCTCACATTCATCCCCTAAGAGCATAGTCCTCATTAGAGTCTTTGGACAGTGGGAGGAAGTCAGAGTAGCCAGTGTGACCCACAGTAACATGGGCAGGACATGCAGCCTCCACTGAGAGACTGTGGGTGTTTCTCAGTAGCCAGGATTCTTCCTCTGGAGTCGGCCCCTCCAAAGCAAAGCAGAGAGTGACGTGATCAAGTACTGCCTGATAAAAACATGGAGCTATATTAAAAAACAACATCTTTACGAGAGGAAAAGAGTCAGACAGCAGAATGTGAACATGTTTTTGTTGCGTGGACTCATTTTGATATGAAAAAAAGATAAAGGTCTTACAAAAATGCTTAGAAAAGATATGATATTAAACAAAATCATTGCGTATAATTTGCAGAATTTATTCCTATAACAAAATGTACATGTATGTATGTAAATGTAAATAAGTTAAAATGAAATAATCAGAAACAGCAAAAAACTGTTTAATATTGACTTTCTTTGATGCAGAGACTTAAAATATGCTTTTTAATGTGTCTCTTTATTTCCTGTACTGTTGGGCACAGTAGTATTGTATTATTTTCTCTTGTTGGGACTTTTGTATCAGATTTAAAATTGCCTTCAATGTTCAAAAAAATTAAAGTTACGGATTTGCCGAACTCTGGAGGACGTGGGGGATTTCACCGTTTTGGAACAGTTCTTTAACCAATCTTAAAAAGGAACCATGGCTACTTGTGTTGGGAATATTTTTTGTAAATGTACAAGTTAATGAACAAAGTTTTTTTCTGAATATAAGTCAGGCTCCAGCTGACATATGTAAGTACATCTGTGTGTACATCTGCGTGTGTACATACAGAGCGAAAACGGCTGAGAAAATATAGCAAACTGTGAGCCACTCTCCTCAGAGACATGCTGAGATATGCTAATGGCTTGTGTCCAGCGTGTTTATGAGCCCAGCGTAACTGTATGTCACGTAATGAATCACGGCTGTTTATGATTGTTTTCTGCACTTTACACATCTCTATAAAAAACAGTAGCTTCATAAAAGCACACAGCAGCATTCGCATGCATATTCAACGTGGAGAATGGAGGCTGGAAAACCCTGACAGCGTTTAGCAAAAAAAAAAAAAAATAAAAAATAAAGCAGCTGAATCAACATTTGGGAACTGAATTTTAAACAAGTCTGTGAACTACAGACACAGTGCCGAGTTTGATGTCTTACTTTTACCCCAGCCTTGTGAGAAACCTATTTAGTTTAGTTCGCTGAACAATAAACAGATACAATGTGGGAAATCAGCCAGGCATGTAAGACAGGTATTATTAGAAGATCTGCCAAAAACTTTGTCGACCCAAGAGCTGTGTTTAATGTGTTTTTTAAAAGACTTTTTAAAACTCTATTTACAGGTGATAAATAAATAAACAGCCTGAAAGTGAGAAAGTGATTTGATATGAAATGAATGTATACAATGTGTCCTGGGTGCATTGGAGGAAGCCTGGATCACATGCATCTAAATGTTCATCTCTACAAAACTGAATGTGTGTATCCTGACTTCTGTATGATGTACAGTGGCAGAGTGGTTAGCGCTCCTGCTTCTCATTAAACAGGTTGTGGGTTAAATCCTCAAGCCGTCTGACTCACAGTCTCTTTGAGTCTGAATGTCCTTCCTGTGTTACTGTGGGTTCTTTGCAGGTTCTCTGACCTCTACTAGGCAAACTGTTTACAGAGGAAAGGCAGTTGTTGTTTGTGTTTATCCTATGAGACCAAAGAAACATAAAATCATATATATATATATATATATATATATATATATATATATATATATATATATATATATATATATATATATATATATGTATTTAAGTACATTTGTTACAATGCAAAAACAAACAAACAAACAAAGGAAAACAGCAGATTTGGTCAGAACAACGACCGTCGCTTCAGTGCTCACACATTCCCCTCATCTGTCATACACACTATATCATTACAATTTTCCATTTTATTAATTAATAACATTTTCAAGTTATAGGCCAAGATGTACATTTAAGTTTGTAACCAAGTTTCTTTTTTATTTCTTTAGTATTAAGTTATATCAATTGGATTAAAATATGCTTGCTTTAATAATTTAGTTTCAAGACAACAATTTGATTAAAACCTTATTTCATTATGTAACCTATTGATTGAAACCTAATTTAATTCTACAAAGTTATATGTATGATTTTAAATAAGTGAATGTACAATCTATGTATGTTAATTTAATTGGTATATAATTAAAGTTAAAATGTCACTGACTCGTTAATTGAAGGTTTAATTTAAAACAATGTATTCATAATATGTAATTTAAATTGTAATAGTTAAAGTATGTTTGTTAAAATGAATTCATTGTGATGATTTTTCATGACAATAAAACAATAAACTGACAATATCCAACAACAAAAGAAAACAATTAATAAAAGCAATGAAGCTGAGTGAGTTGCCCCAGTGTCCTTTTGTGTGAAGCCAGGCATTTTCAAGTTTGGGCAGGAGCTGAATACACTTTTTAAAACTTGGTAATAACTAATATTTTACTATTCTGCATGCACACTTTTATTAGACCAGACCCTTAAGTTAATTTTGCAACGAAAGCTGTGAATATGAGTCAAGCTGGCCACATAAAAAAGATGAATAAGTGCATGGTTGACCTAAAATATTAAATCCTTTCTGATAATACTGAATACAGAAACATGGCTAAATCATGGCTTCTTTGATAATTCCCTTGATAAAATCATTAACAGGGGCTTACAGTATCACTTATCATCGGTGGTTGACTAGAATAAGGTTATAACTCATTCATTTAATTATTCATTGTCTTCCACTTATTCTATCAAAGTAACTGTGGGCCTTGGGTGCACAGTGGCCAGTTAGTTGCAGGGCTGACTCAGAAACACACACAGACACACATTTACTCTCACATTCATTCACAATTGGGGCAATTCAGAGTCACCAATTCATAATGTGCATTTGCCTTTAACACATTTGTTAATATACAGTCAAAATAAGTTGATTTGTGGCTGGTTGCAAACAAAAGACCCACACTTTAGCTGCTAACACTTTCTGTAAACTCTCACTACTCACTTGTGCTCCTGCTATTGTATCTTTAGAGGTTAAGGATGTAACAATATCCAAATTTTATAGTACGGTATTATCATGATATTAATCTTGCAGTACAATATTTACTGTGATAGTAAAGCGAAGCTCAGGTGATGTAGAAAAGCTCACGCTAACACAAACGCTTTCTCTAAAATGCCTTGACGAGCCTAGACTGAAAATATATTTAAAAACAATCATTTTATCATGTTGGCTGCACTAAAACGGAGCAAAGGATCATGGTCTACGTAGTTCCCTCTGCTTTTCTGCTGCAAGTCCACACCAATATTGTGAACCTGTTGATATTGCCAATATTGTTACGTCATTTTACTCTGCCAAGGAAAATCCTGTCCATGCATGCATTTCTCTAACTAAATAAATTGTTGCTATAGACACTTGCAACTTTTGACAAATACTAGCAACGGCGACCTGGGAGCAAAAAAGTAAATGTCAAGCCCTTTTTATAACTAATCTACTATGTGTACTGTATTTGTTGCCCACGGGTGCAGCCTAAACGGTCCTGGCAGAAGTTAAAACAGTTGTGGTGTGGGTTGAACACATTGCGGACTTGTAGGACTGGCCCGTGTGAAGCGAGCTGCCCACACTCTGGTGATGTACAAAGACAGATGGAGCTGACAGACCTTTCATTCTGCGCCTATGAAGTCTGGAGCCATAACACAGACGCATGGAACAAGGAGCCATCGCTTTATTATTCTCGCGACAAGTGTTCAGGGGCGCCACTGGACTCCCGCCACCTGTTCTCAGTGCTTTGAAATACTTCAGTATGTTTATTTTCATGAATGTATGTGAGGAAGTACACGCTGAATGCTTACAGCCATCTTTATTCATCAGAGTAGGACTAAAGGCGCTGGTTACTTGACGAGGTTTCTGTTAAAGCACAATTATAAACAAACCATAGTTTATCAACCCCTATACAATATTGTGATCTGAATAAAATGTAACACAACAAGAGATATGGATGTTTTTGCATGCTATTGTGCTGTCAAACAAAGATTTCATTATATACCTGTATAGATCTATGGCAATGACATCGGAAGTTATTCAAAGATAATGTTTCAAAGAGCAACACAACCAGTAAAGTCTTGTAATCTATATCTATAAACAATGGAAATGGTGTCCTGCATTGCACTGGAAAGACTCACATATTTTATAAAAGGAAAGGCTGAGGACTTTGAGGAAATTTGGAGACACTCAGTGGAGTTTTTGAAAAAGGAGTGACTTGCTTTGTCTATGCATATGTATGTGTTTTTGTTTGTTTTTTGTTTTCCCTTTTGTAATTCATTGTTGTTACTGGTAAATGTCTGTGTGTGTGGTTTCTGTGAATTGTATGTTTATTCTTAGTTCTTATATATAAAAAACAGCAAATACATTCAGGATTTATTTTAAAATATCTCTTCATTAGGCATTTTATAGCCAGTAGTCTGTGTTTTTGTAATGTTTAAGAATCTATTGGGAAAAACATTACATAGACTTTTGAATGTAGTGACTTTACATTGTTGGGCAGAATTGTCTGACTTTTTAAGGAGGCCGCGGTGCTCCTGTCTTTGGGAAAGGATGATCTATATTATTATTATGTTAGACTGACACAAAGATAACCATTCACTCTCACATTCTTCCACTAGGGGCACTAACAACTCTGCCACTGTGCTTCTCACAGAACCAAAAGTTATTTTACTATGGCTTTTAATCCATACACACAGGATAACAAGCCAGTGTAGCCTTTGTGCTATCCCCAAGCCCAGATAAATAGAGATAAAGAGGAGAGAATCACATCCAGCTTTAAACCTGATATGCCACAACCTTCATGGAACAAGTATTTTCAAACCAATTTCGCCATTTCATGTAAAAACAATATTTAGTTTTCAAATGAGCTGGACATGGGAATATTATTTAATCTCATTATGACCCAATTTTGGGCTCTGACCCACCATTTGAATCTATATCTTCCTTTAATTCTTTAATTTCTTGTTTCTTTTTGACTTTTCCTTTCTGGGGCTGCAAAAGCAAATCATCTGCCTCCTAACATGCAGCACATTTGGGGCATAGGTTTTACTCTGGATGCCCTTCCTGCAATCCCCCATGTGGCCCCTCCATGATTGCCCCCCCCCCCATGTGGCTCAACTGCATCTTCCCAAAACTAAAGTCTCACAGGATGGGATTGGAAAGTCTACTTCAAAATGATAATATGATGGAAAGTACTGTATTTAAAGTCAGCAACAACAAAGAATATCCAAGCTTTTTCATTTTCTGTCTGTATTTTTTTTACTCTAAATAAGAAAAACACAGCAATACTCATGTGTCTAGGTTCGTTTTACACATGCAGTACAATGCTGTTTCTCCATCTTTCTGCAAATGCTTTGAAGAAAACGTCTCAAATAAGCGTATGTAAACCATTTTTTTTTCCCTCAAAGTAGATCTGACAAGTGACTTTACTTGCACCAAGACAGAACTCAAAGAAGCAGCCCCTCTGTGAAAACCTGCTATCCAATTTTACACATTTTGGCCATCTCACGCCGTCTTCACTCGAGAGCTGAGATGTTCCAGGATTTCTTTGAATTTTGTGTACAGAGTAAAAGAGTCTATTGCCGGCTCCAATGGCGGTCACAGTAAGTTATTTCTTCCCCACTGTTATAACCATGTGTGATGCCACTAACACTGCTGGTACATGAAGCCTGGGTGTTTTGGAACAACACAGTGAAACTCAAATAACGAGAAAAGTAATTACTGTTTACTATTATTGCGTGGTGATACTGTGCCCTGTTTCATTATAAAATGCCCTACACCATAATTTATAACCAACACGTTACAGGAAGTATGGATTACCATAGCAACATAGAAATGAAAATAGCTGCTGTGCATTATTGACTTGCATGCAGATACAGATAAATAAAGTGCTATTAGGCCGCACTGTATGGAACTTTTGCAGCTCCTATAATCTTTTAGGGAACTATCCTGCTTTGCCGTTCATTCGCACATGTTAGGAACTGGGACCACAGTTCCTGTAACCTTTTTAGCTCTTAGCATGCTTTGGAGCAGAGACTTTATTATTAAACTTTATTCATACAGGGAAAACTCAATGAAAGAGCACTTTTCTCTTTTTCATGAGTGCCCTGTTAGACATATAAACATACCATAAATAAAAACAAAATTTGCCAAATCATGATGTAAAAACATTGTATAATAAGTCATCACACATAAAGTCCACACACACAGGCATAAAAGTTATGCAAAAAGGGAATATTGGCATTGTGGATAGTCTTTCACAAGAGCCTTAAAATGTTTAAAAGACAAAGGTTTGATTTCTCTGCCTTATTCCAATAATGAGGAGCAAAATAACTAAAGGCTTTTTTACCAATTTCACTTTTGACATTGTCAGATTGAAGAATTAAAAGGTCCTGGGATGGGAGTTGGTAAAAACTTAACTTAAAGTTTAATTTACCCATTAAATAATGGGGCAGCATGCCAGGAAGAGCTTTAAATACAAACAAAAGGCATTTCCCATCAGCCTAGCATCTAGCATTTATCATTTAAGGCTCATATAAACCAAGCCTGTAAAACAGCATTCTTTCACTTACGTAACTTAGCCAAAATCAGAAATATTTTATCTAAAAGTGATGCTGAAAAACTTGTCCATGCGTTTGTTACATCTAGGTTGGATTACTGTAACTCTGGCCTAAAAACCCATTAAAATGTTTTCAGCTTGTTCAAAACGCTGCAGCAAGATTATTAACAGGAACTAACAGGAAAGAACATATTACTCCTGTGCTAGCTTCACTTCACTGGCTTCCAGTTGAATTCAGAATTAAGTTTAAAATCCTTCTCCTGACTTACAAGGCCGTAAATGGTACAGCCCCATCCTACATTAATGATGTTATAGTGCGTTACCAACCAAAGCAGAGTACTGCACTCACAAAATGCAGGGCTATTAGTGGTTCCCAGGGTTTCTAAAAGTACAGTTGGAGGTAGAGCCTTTAGTTACCAAGATCCTGTTTTATGGAATCAGCTTCCAGCTCATGTTAGAGAGGCAGACGCAGTCTCTACATTTAAGGTTAGGCTTAAAACGTTCCTCTTCAAGAAAGCTTATGATCAGGCCAGCGAGGAACAGGGTTAATTCCACAGTTGAAGCTAGGCTGCTCCAGGAGCTAGAAGCTGGGGGAAGTATGGTGCACTGAGCCTCTGTCCTCTGGTTTCATCTGCTGCTCTTCTTCTATCACTGCCATTAATATTATCTAATATTCTACATCTCCAATCAGTTCATTGCTATTCACAAGTTGTCCCTCTCTCCCGCTCCCCTCTGGGGGAGTGGTTACTGTTTCAGATGCCTGGCTGCCAGCAGATGTCCCAGTGAAGATTGGATCTTAGCTGACCCCATCTGTGCTCCTGTCCCGACCTGTGGGCCCTCAACCTCACCTCTAGGTATTTCCCGGACCTATCTCGCCCCACTCACCTGTTTTTTACTAAATCTAGAAAATGACAGTATTAAACATGAAAAGACAAAGAAACGTAAGTAGACAGGAGTAAAACAGATCTTTGTATGGTTATAAAATACAGTTGCCTCATGTGTTACACTGCTTTAAACTTCGCTAAAGCTCCTGCGCAGGTCATTAAATCAAATTAAACAGTGCATTGGATGAACATACTGTTTGTATTCATGTTACAATCATCATAGCATGTCTCTATAGTATCTACATCAGTCTGATTGTTCTATTTGTTTCCTTCCATAGAGTGGATTATAATATTTTACTGTGAAACCAAATGTTACTTGAACCAAACAAAATTAAAAGAACAATTAGTGAGTGCAAACATTGGTGTGCACTTCCAGCTGTGAAAAAGCTGATTATTAAATAAATGAGAGATTGAACAAATAAGTTTCAACATGGAGTAACCACTTTTTGTTTCAAGTGGATTCATTATCTAAAAAAAAAATACAAATAATAATCACCACGCCTTTGCCCCACAGTGTTTTCTCCTCACATTTCCCGTACGCTGGACCTCAGAGCCGGTGGTCCCGTGTCGTATCAAATCACCGAGTGCTCCATTACCAGACCAGCTGCAGTCCTGGATTATGACTCGTCTTTTTTCGAGCACATCACTTTGTAGAGCCTTGACTTTTATTGCTTGGCTGTGATCCAGAGGAGGGCTGTACCTGCTCAGCACCTGGCCTCCCTCCTTCCACCTCTCTCTCTCAGTTTCCTGTCATCTTCTCTGACCTTTGCTGACTCAGATCGGGCCCCTGTATACATTAAAGGGACCACCTCCGGAGATCTGAATTAACTCTGGAGTAAATTACACACCGCGCAATTGTCATGCCGTATCGTTTTTTGTGGCCAGTTCCCACGGCAACGGAACGAGCCGAAGGGGATGAAGTCTAAATACGAGAAGAAAAAAAAAACAAAAAAAAACACAGAGTCAACTGATCATAAATGATGTTTCCACGCTTTGATCCAGTCAGAGGCAGATCCAGGAGGGGCCCGACACTCGTGTGCACAGTGCCATCTAGTGCAGAAAACTCTAACATCTCTACATATAACACAGGAAGTAGCTGTGCATCAGAAAACAAGGATCTACATCTACATTTTTTTCACATGTAGCTACTAATTCCATTTTATTTATATAGTCCAATATTAGTTACCTCAAAGGCCTTTGCCAGGGCAGTCCCACGGTCTTAAAAGCATTAAATAGGTATTAAATTTGAGCTTGTCAAAATCAAGGCCTTAAAAGTATTACATATTATGAATAGGTATTAAATTTTGTTCATCTAAGTCAGCTGCTCCCAAAGTCAAGAGTCTCGCGGTCACCTTAAAAATCTGAAAATCCCACGCAGACCCCAACAATAAAATTTCACTTTATTCAAAAATCTGTGTCATGTTTTTCACCATAGATTTCTATTTAAAAAAGTAAAAACAAAAAAGTAACACTTTAGAATAACTCACACTATTAAGCATTATGTAAGTATTAGCTTAGAGTTAGTAACCTATTACTGAATATTTAGAAACTTTACTTCAACATTTATAAGTAACATTGAATTATAAACATTGTTATTAATGTTTAATTATTTAGGAATGAACTAATTTAAATCATTTTACGATTTAAAACATCAGTGGTATTTCAGGATAAAAAACAAATCTAAAAATGACTTAATTTATTGTAATTAATGTTAATTGCATGTTTATTAATGCTTTATTACTGCTTCATAGTTGTGAGTTATTCTAAAGTGTTACCAAAACAAAACAAAAAACAACAACAAATGTTTGCTAAAGTAGCTTCAAAGTAGTATTTTAAACAACTATTTAACTGTACTTAGTTGTAATTTGTTTACAAACTCAATTTCTTTTTATGTACTTAATGTCGAGAGCTTCTGGGGGGCCCCTGCAGTACCTTCACAGCCTACCAGGGGGCCCCGGACCCCACTTTGAGAACCACTGATGTATGTTTTAAAATTCTTCAAAACATTAGGTTAATATTACAAAAAAGCAAGAACAAAGTATATTTATTGAAGAAATGTCATCATTGAAATGCATGATTCATTTATTCATGTTTTTTGTATGCAGCACTGGAGATTTCATCTGTATTAGACTTTTAAAATAAAACCCTTGAGTTTCAGAGAGTAGTACAAATAATTCCTTAGAGTAAAAGTCATTCATATTATTGTTTTGTTGTTGACAATGCTGGAAATAAATTACACTCTAAGCGGCATTAAAAAGTCCTAAAAAGATCTTAAATTTTAGAATGCAAAACCCTGGAGCTACCCTGTTTACAGAAATAAGCAAATAGACTGTATAAGATACTATCCACTGTCCTCAGAGCTTTTGTCAGGGTTAAAAACATAAAAAACAGCCATGATAACAAAACTGAAACGTCAGGGAGAACCACGTAATGAAGATCCACTCCCAGGACAGACGGGCTCCGCTGTGTCCAGGACAGCTGCATATGGTCACTTTGCTAATAGTTCATTATATTTACAGAATAAAAATTGGTACAAGTCCATAAAAGATCCAACTGGAGGCAAATGGTTTGACTTCTCTGAGCTTTCCTCCATGTTATAGTGTTGTTCCCTCATCAAAAACATACCTGGAGATGTGTTTTTCTTCATTTACGCATGTTTAAGTAATGCTATATTTTCTGGCAGGGCCTTTCTGAGGCCTCAAAACGCTCAGTTTCATGAATCCTGCCACTCCCACGAACTCCCACTCACTTCAGGAAGCACTGAACAGTCAACAAGCCCTCTACACCCAGTCTGCTCTCATTCATTTATCCAAAAAAGGGTGTACCACTGATTACTCACAGCTATTTTTCATTTTGTAAAACAGTGGGACAGTTCACTTAAAACTCCAAAATCATGTCTCTTTGGATCATTCTGAGTCTTTTTTTGTAGGTCCTGGAAATGCAATCACTAACCTGTTGGTGTTCTTCGAGTGTGTTTGAAAGACCGCAACACTCTGATCCCCTTTTCATATTTTTCTTTACGGCACCAGTAGAGTACTTAATAAAAACATTTGCTTTTAGACAGGTAATGTTTTTAAAAGTCATAAAACATGCAATGCTGCTGTAGAAGTGACCAAGATTGATTTAAAAATATGAATATAACCCCTTGAGCAAACATTTAGGCTCCAGCACCCCCAACCAAAAAACATGAAATGACGAGAAAGAAGCTAAAACTCATAATCAGTTGAATTTATCTGTTGCACCAGTCAAAGCTATTTCACGATCAAATTTTGTAATGGACAGTAAGACTGAAACATTAGTTCGTGCAGCAGTGAGTCACCTGCCGCAGTGTTGAAAAGTTTCCCTTTTGTGGTTCATGCTCAGAGCAGATAAAAGCTTGAGTGAAGAGATATTTTTCTTCTGAGCTCGCTCTGGTGTATGAGGCTCCTAAAGCGTGTGAACGATTGTGTGCGATGGTGAGGGCACTTTATCAAACAGTAGTGTGAAGTGAGTCCAGGTACAAAACTGTGGTACACGCTGGATTACAGTGACTAATGCCTCTGAGTCACTGCCTAGTGTGTACGGACACGCTAAATGTATGTTCAACAATACCTGTAAATGGCCTATTTTTTAATGTATTTGAATATTTTTTGGAAGAAAATGGGTAGATAAAAAGATGCACAAACTTCAAACGAAAAATAGTAAATGTTGCAGTAGTCTTCCATGTCTTTGTTTGACCAATTGTAGCTGTGTGTCTAGTCTTATATAACTTACATTAGGTAATCTTAAAGATCCCCTGTTATACTAAAACAACTTTCATTGAGCTTTAAACCATGTTTTAATGTTGTTTCCACCTAAAAAAAAAACATATCTGGAGAAGTATTTTGTTTCATTCAAGCTTGTTCAAGAAATCCTGTGTGCTAAAGCCATTCCCTTCCCTTCTCAAGAGCTCAAAATGCTCGGTCTCACCGCTCTGCGTAAAAACCAGGAAGTGCTCCTGCATGTTTCTTAAGCTCATACACTGTCACCAAACTTGTGTGGACAGTTAATCGGCTTAATCTGCCGTCACTGCAAAGCACTCAGCTCATTTAGCTATCTTTTGGTGTTATGTTGCTAATAGCTGTGCTAAATGGCCATTTTATGCTCTGTCCATTCCCCACCGTTGCCAGCAGGGGGCAACAGACACCCAATCCAAGCGTTCTGATCACAAAAATAACAGCTCCCCAAAAGAATACATTTTCTATACAAATACATTAAGTTAGAAAACCTGAAATAGTAACACAAAGGTGTCCAAAACTATTTCAAAAAGCCTGAAAAGAGCATAATATGGGATCTTTAACTATAATCGTTACCTGCCATATGCACATAATTTGGAGTGTTATTTTCCAGTTGAATTTTTATCTACTGGGACAATGTGTTTCGTTATCTTGTCTGTGCACACATAGTCACGATTACTATACTATACTATATACACAGTTAACTGGGATCCCTGAACAAACCTTTATTAACAACATATTCATTTAATTTAAAAGCCAAAATCATAATGGTCCTTTAGTAAACTTCACTATGAGACATGCCTGACCTGGAGAAAAAGCACAAAGATGAGAAGTTCGAATGTAACAATGGTTAATGTTACATGTCTTCTTATGACCAATAGATAAACGTGAGTCAAGTTAAATAACATTATGTGACATATTACAACATTTGTGCTTTCAGACAATGATGCTTTCTGTCTTGTTCAGAAAAGAAATGCCTATTTTACTACTTACAGGTGTTATAAAGCTGTGAAGAAAAATGGCAAGATTTCCTCGCCAAATAGGATTCAGCAGCATTTCTGGTACAAGAAACTAAAATAACTTCTATTAGATTGTGTGAACAGTTTGTCAAAATTGCCTGATATAGTTCCACAGGGGTTTAATTTGCAAATTGGACTTTTTATCTACTGAAATAATGTGTTTTTTAATAGAGTTGAACCACTCATGCATTGATTTTCCATAATATTCCGGTTAGTCTTTGCAAATATGCGACTTAGGTGGGCCAGTTAGTCACAGGTAGGAGAAGAGAATCAAACCCACAACCTTCTTGCAGGACCACATAGAACATATTAGTTAACTTAGTGATTAGTAACTTAAGTGATCATTGTCTCTTAGGAAACTTGACTGTAAGACATGTCTGACCCCTTCCAAAATGTAGTACCTGTCTCTGAATCCTTAAACTGTTTTAATCCACCGAGTCTAGCGTGGGACGAGACATCAGTCCTCATCTCCAGCTCTTAATAGGCAGCCTGCACAAACGACCTATGACCATTTTTAACGGGACGACGACAGGCTCCGGGAGTGGGCTGTTGAAATGAGACAAGAATGAATGAAGCATTAGAAAACTAATTGCGCTGACATCTGTGGAGGTAAGTGTGACCCCGCTCTGTACACAGCGCATGCACAAAGATCCTCCGGGAATAACAACCGAGAGAAGACTACACCGGGCCAGAGAGAGAGAGAGGGGGAGAAGGCGATCTGTGTCTGTCCTAACACCTGAGCGAATATAAAAATGGAAATTACACTTATATCTGAAGTGAGATAAAATATTTTACGATACACAGTAACTCTGAGCTGGGTTTTATGATTAATGGAATGAGGAGAAACGTTTGCCAATCGCTATGCGGCGTCCGTAGCGTTTTCCGAACCTCTGAGGCAAGAATGCAGCTTGTCTTGTCAAGGCTCATTTAAACATAAGCTTCTTTTATTTCGACACGCCACACAGACTTATCACTGAGACTTGAGTACGGACACTGCAAATATATTCATGGTAATTTAGCTAAGGTGTCGCTAACAGCTGCTGCAAGCACTTAACTTGGCTCTTGCACAATCTCTGACCCAGCAGGTCTTAAGGTAAGCAACTTTGATTACATTTCACGCTTAATCTCCGAGGCTAATAGAGACTGGTTTAGATTTTAGACTCACGTAGTGCCTCCAATTCTACAGTTTTCTACAGAGGGAAAGTAACTAGGTTCTTTTTACTCAAATAATTTACTTAAGTGCATATATTGAGTATTGTTTGGGTGGATTTTCTAAAATATATTTTTATCTGAGAAGACTTTAGATAAAAAAGTGTTATTTTTACTGAAGTACATTTTTCTCGACCTTGGTGGTAAAGTGGTATTAGCAGGAGCTCAGTCGGCACAGAGGTTCGCCTTCTAATAATACTAGTTACAATAATGCATTAGTCTTACACAGCACTTTTCTAGGCACGCAAAGTCACTTTATAATTTGGTGCATTATTTCTTCACTCCTCAGTCACACTCGGTGGTGGTGAGCTTCTTCTGAAGCCACAGCTGCCCTGGGGCAGACTGACAGAAGCATGGCTGCCATTTTGCACCTATTGCCCCTGAACTACTGCCGCCTTCAAACCCCAAGGTTGGAGGCTTGATCCCCGCTACCAGCGTTGCATAATGTTATTGTGTCTTTGGGCAAGACTTAATCCACTCTTCTTGTATGAATGTGTCAGTGTGACTTTGTTTGGTGGTGGTCATAGGCACAGATTGGCAGCCACATTTCCTTCAGTCTGCCCCAGGGCAGCAGAAGTAGCTTACCACCACTAAGTCTGAGTGAGGAGTGAATGAATAATTGAGTGTTTCTGAGTGTCTAGAAAAGTGATAAATAAGACTAATGCATTATCATTATTTTAGTATAGGTTATATTCTTGGTGGTGAAAGTAGGTGTAGTACTACTACTACTACTACTACTAATAATAATAATAATGATAATGGATTGGATTTATATTGCGCTTTACAAGCTTGACAAGTTTCTCAAAGCGCCTTACAATTTGGTCCATTATTCAGTCACTCCTCAGTCACACTCGGTGGTGGTGAGCTACTTCTGTAGCCACAGCTGCCCTGGGGCAGACTGACAGAAGCATGGCTGCCATTCTGCGCCAACGGCCCCTCCGACCACCACCAAACAGCCACACTGACACATTCACATAGGCAAGGTGGGTGAAGTGTCTTGCCCAAGGACTAGTAGTAGTATTAATGTAAAAGTAATGGCAGAAGTAGTAGGTGTAGTAGGGGTAGTAGTGGTAGTAATAGTTGTAATGGTGGTAGCCTTTGTAGTGTTTACAGCAGTACTATAAACTTTACACTCTGAAGAATTTTTTTTGTGCACTTCTAATTCTGTAATGGTATTATTTTACAGGATCAGTGCTTTTACTTGAGTACAAGTTTGCGTAGTTCTTCCACCTCTGGTTTTCTACACCGTTTTACTGACACAAGGAACTTTATGCACCAAAGCAGGATCAGATTTTCAGTGTTTAGACAGCCATGATGAACTCTCTGCAAGCTCCCAGCCAACAGTGCAGCGACAGACTGCAGGCAGTGACACATCAGTATAAAAATCCTATTAAATAACATAAAAACAGCCAGTGCAGACCAGATGAGCAGCCTGCGGGGTGTGTGGCAGGGCGGCTGCCCTCCTCACTGTCTTTCAAGCCGAGATGCAGCTTCCACTGAAACTGAACTCAGAGTGGCATGACAGAGCCACATCTCCCCCTGCTGAGGGAAACGTGTACTGCTCCTCAAAGCTCAGCATGGGGATGATGATGTTTTAGTTAAAATGCGAAGTGAATTATAGAAAAGTTGTACCAATTATTATTATTTCCTGAAATGACACATAAATTTACTTTTACAGCTCTCAATGACAAAATGTACCTCCTGTAATATAAATATTTGTCTGCATATAAAATGTCCACATTAAAACTTGCTTTTTGATGCCAATTCCAGGTAGTTTTGTTAAATGTACACTGACTCTCTCTGGCAGGCTTTTGTTTTCGAGGATGACTATCTCTGGCAAGCCTTCTGGTGGCTCATGAGGCCGATCTTTGTTCATCATGTTCTTCCGCATTGATTGCAAGTCAATCCTGGGGGAAGTTGCTGGGGCTTGCCACCTTTGCTTTCCTCTTCTCCCGCTTCTCAATAACTCTGAATCGCCTGAAGGTTTCAAAGTGTTGGGAGGATTGATGGATAGTTCTCTTCCAGGAGCTTCTGTGTCTGTGTCAATATCTGATGCTGATGTTTGGTTTTTGTTTTGTTTTGTTTTTCTTGCTAAATGTGCTAGACTAGTATATGCACATTTAAAATGATAACATTTGTGACTGATGAAACTAGTGTAGTCTGTTGCTATCCCATGTTAGCTATGTACAACATTTTACTTAGTTAAAATTAAATGCAAGTGCAAATGAGGTTATGCTGCAAAAGAGATCTTATTGTGAGCATGCAATAAATCATGCATGGTAAATAGGGTTTGTATGCACTCCACACACATGAATTTGAGATGATATCTTCATCTTCACAGACAACCCACGAACCATTGTCTGCAGCTGGCTTTTAATGTTTGCATCAGTGCACACATCTGTGTAGAAAACAATAAATATTGTTTTTTATATCAATGATTTGATAGCGTGTGTGAGCTTGTAATAAAACAGAAACAGGCCTGGCCATCCAAACCAACTAAGTTTCATATCATCATCATAAATAATTATCTGAAATGGGATTGGCTCTATTCAAAGGGCTTGTTTCCTCTACTGGACGTGGGAGGAAGCCAGAGTCCCAGACTTCACCCAAAAAAGACTGTGTGACGGCCGGCCGGATGATCAATTCCACAACCATGCTGGGAGGCATAATCACTAACCACTCTGCCACCCCCTTAAATGCAATAATCCAATAATCTGTAATTTTGATGAGCTCAAGATTGAATTTACTACCTACTTTATACCTACTGTTATGATAGGTCTACCAGGGCATAAAACACTGGGTCGAGGTCAAAATCGGTTTTGAACAATGGACTTACTGAATGAAAATAAGTGAAATCAGCTATTTTTGTACTTCAAGAGCTCTATGTGACTGATAACAATAGTGTAAGCACATATATTTCTGCACAGTTATGTATATTGGCTCGTGACTTTACAATAGCAGTGTCTTCTTATTCTTGGTCAGTGACAAATTCTCCTGCAGGCTATATTTTATTGTCAGCTCCTATTTATGCTAAAAGGCCAAGGGACAAATACGCCCTTTGCAGTCAAACAAAAGATGGGTTCAAGCCACCCGGTGCATACCAAAAGAAAAACATGTTTGGAAAAGCCTTGCTCTGAATTCAGGAGTGATCAGCAGAATGTAAATGTGGGGTCTGGCACACGCTGCTTATGCGGCATTTCCATATCAAATGCTCTGATCAATTCTTTAGCCTTGTTTGAATGCTAAATTTGTTGCGTGTGTGCAAGATGAAAAGGTAATGGGATTTAAAAGATGCTAATGTTTATACTTGCACAAGAATTATATGTCTAAGTATAAAGGGCTTTTTTACTTACTGAAATGCAGAAAAATGTGTTACGAATCTGCAAAAACACAAAACAATTTATGGCTTTGTACATTGACTTAGTTGCCATTTTAGTAACAAGGTTACAACCAAAGGCACCACTCCCCTCACTTTAGTGCACTCCTCCACTGGGACTTCCCTCCTTAATCAAATCAAGCCATTTCCCAATGTAATTAATATTAGAGCATGCAGATTGCTCAGGAGAGCGGCATGTCGTTCTCTCAGTGGATGCTCCAGGCCTGGCTCTATCTCTCCTCCTTGTGCCCTCTTTCCTCAGGGGACACTCAAACTGGAGGTCTGCCTTGTTAGCTGTGGTTTCTCTGTGGTACTTGACTTTTACTATAAATAATGTCTGGTTGGTCCCTGCTTGTCCTCTCTGCCCTCTACAGCTAGTAAGGCTTTGCTGTAATCTCCAGAAACATCTGTTTGTTTATATTGGTCCTTTTGTTTTATCAACTCTCAGTAATAGGGCTAAGGTTAAGGTATACTTTCAATTTCTTTATTGTATCGCAGTGGGCGACCAGCGTGCAGCACCCACCATCCATTCCCAGATCTTGAGCCTGGATCTTGGTCAGGAGGCCCTAGCTGGAGGTTTAGCGGCCGTTTAGACACCAACACTTTTTGCTGAATCTGCAAAGGTTTGATTGCAGTTTGGCGCTTTGTTTACACGAAGATGGGGTTTCAGTTTTCTGAATCCACAATCTTTTTAAAAAGCTGGAGGTGGTGTTTTGGTCTCACAGTGGGAGCCACTCAGAACTGCTCCGCTCTCGTGTAAACTGCGGAAAGAGACTCACTGAAAACGATGACGTAACAGCCACACTCTGAACTATGATTGGCTGTCCACGGCTTGCACGTCAGTTGACCCACGAGCGCAAAATATGAGGCTGTTATGTCTTATACGTTCATATTTTGTCCAGTAACTGTCAGTAATATCTGTGTAAGTACTTACTTTTAATGAGAGATTTTATGAGAATGGCTCCAGAAAACCACAAGATCCTAGATGTAGTGACCGAGGGTAGAGAAAGGGGGGCATTAGTTTAATGCAACGCCAGTACCCAGACTATAATAGGTTACAATGCATGAGTTTGCAGAGCTGAGTATGACAGAGATATAAAATTACAAATATACAGGTTTTATTTATAGTTTGGCTGAATTACACAAATATAATGTTAATACCCATAAAATAGGCCTTTTACACACTCACACATACATCCACCTAAAACAATAAAATATCAGCCTGGCCGAATAGGGTCACCATGACCAATCAGCAGCAGTAAAACCCCGTCCATAAACCGCGAAACGGTGTACTTTACCCTGCACACCAGAGCCGAATTCTCACTGAACCCCAAATCCAGGAAAACCACCGCGGGTCCACACAATCCCCGCCCAAGCCGGCCGCAGAACGACAGCGGAGACGACCAGAGGGCAACACGGGAGGATTAGTCCTAAAAATCGTGGTATCCAAAGGGGAGGCCCGCTTGGCAATTATTCAAATTATTTAAATCTGATTAATTGTAAAATAATATATTTCAGCATTGTAGCTATCTCAAAAGCTAATATGTTGTTAGCCTATTGTAAGGAAATATGGTTTCATAAGATGGTTTCCGAGTCCTAACACTTTTTATTTCTTTTTAATCTGGGTTGTAATTATTAAGGCTGTGCAAGTCTTTTCAAACAAATCCCACATCTTGTGTCCTAATAATGTTTTCTTCACAAATGCGTATAACAATCAATTCATGAAATACATCAAATCTGTACTGGTAAGATTAGAAATATAGATTTTTATTGACGGAAACAGATGACAGTGTAAGCTCTGTGCTGGTTAGGTGTCTATAGAAGTGTTAGCATGAAATATGTGCATAACAACAACAACAACCAGGCAGCATCATGAAATGTGCTAAATAAATAATGCCTCCCACACGGTTTCCTCTCCCGTTAGTTCAAACAGCGGTGTTGTCGGGAAGGGTACAGCTGTTTCCCCCACACATTAACGTCATCCTCTATGTGCATGAACTATTTAACTCTTCAGCAGGAGATTAAAGCTTCATAGTAGGCTAATTTCATATCCCATAATTCACAGTGAGTATTTTGTTTGTGTGTGTGTTTTTTTTTTGTTGAAATATCTGTCTAACTGTGCAGGTTTTGAGCTTCTTGATACCAGCTTTGTATTGCAAAGGCCTAAAAGCAAACTCTTTCACAACTAAAATCTTATATTTTGCTGCAAAATAACCAAATGTATAAAATGCTTGTAATGTTGGGCACCTTAAAAATTTAAATAACAGTTGGAATATATGGTGAATGTAAGTCCTCAACTGGTACAAAAAACTAGAGCACATTACTCTTTTTGAACTTTTGATGTTTTATTGTTTTTACTTTTTTTATTGCTGTTTTTTACCTTCTAATGTCCCTTGTCTTTTATCTGCTTTACATGTATTATTCTTTGCTGTGTTTTTTATTTTCTTTATGTTGTGTACAGCACTTTGGCTGACTGTGTTGTTCTTAGTGCTCTATAAATAAAGATGGATTGGACTGGATTCTCTTTCAGCTTTATTTATTTTTACTTATTTATTTGGCAAAGGTTTTACATTGTATGCCCTCCCTTATGCATCTTTTTATCTTTATCAGGGCATGGGGCTGGTACATATAGTACAGGGGTGTTCAAACCTTTTTCCTTGAGAGGCACATACTGAAAAATATATGTGCAGGAGGGCCACTCAGTCGAGGCGCCATATATTTGGCATCACCACAAAAGAAGATGTTGCTTTTTTTTGGCGCCACCAGCCACTAATTTCCATTTTTTCTTTCTTAAAGCCAGGTACATCTCACACAAATGAAGTTTTTACCTGGGTTTCAAACCTTGCAGTAAAAAGTGCTACCTGTGGCAATTTGGACCAATTGTGAATAAAAAATAGTCTGCGGGCCGCATTTGGCCCCCGGGACATAGTTTGGACACCCCTGATCTAGTCTATAATAAGTAATTATTTTATCTTAAATCCAATCTCTAAGTCATACAACAATTAGTTATTAACAGAAAATGGCTACATTATGTACTGTCAAACACTATGCTTATGGTAATCTCAATGCACAAAACGCTTTAATAAACAGGGAATACCAACATGGGTCTATTTACACAATGTTTAATATAGAATTTCCCTCTGAAGTCAGCCAGCGCGTGTTATTGCCCACACCAAAGATACCAGCTGTCCGTCATGCATACTGATCTGTGTAGAAACGCTGTTGCTTGAGTGACAGCATGAGGCTGTGAGCTTGTTAACATACACTGATGCAAACACGCAGGTATGTGTCTCCATACATAATGACACAAAACCTTTACTCGGTGAGCTGTAATAGAAACATGCTTGAATGTCTTTGGCCAGCCCTTAGATTTTTCCTTAACAAGTTACTAGGTCTATTTCCTTCATCACTCTGCTTCTCGCCATTAGAGCTTTAGGTTTTAATTGAACATGACATCATGGGCCATTGAAGGAGACATTATCTGAAGTACTTAAAGCAAAGTATTACTTTGTTAAAAGCTGATGGAAATGTGTCCTGTCAGCCTAGGAAACACTAGCAATCTCAATGTTTTTCCATTAAATCAAATTTAGGATTGTACCAACTAAGGGCTCCCTGTTGCTTTGAACCTTTGGCCAAATCCTGTCACAAGGGTCACAAGCCACTGTATGCATTGTGCTGGTCTCAAGCCTGGATAAATGCTGAGGGCTGTGTGCAAAGGCAGGTGAGCTAATACTTTTGTAAATATAGTGCATGTCTAATCAATACAGGCAGACGTTTTACTGTGGTGAACACAAAGAAGACAACAGAAAAGACAACTTGGAGTTTCAGACTATTCAAAGTTGATGAAAGTTGAGTGTGAAGGACTAACTCGACAGGAATATTTCCAGCTCACCTGGAGGTCACGTCTGGCACGGCTTGCCTTGAAATGAAGCCATTTTGAGACTGCTCAGGTGCAGACAAAGGGAGCAGGAGGGAACCGTTACGCAACCCACAGTACAGTCTATCCAGGTCAAAAGGAGAAAAGTTAGGTCAGATCTGCAGATTTGCTAGCATTATTCACTTTTTTGTACATCATAAAATACATAAGGGAGAAAAATTACTCATAGTATGTACAGTGCCCTTTGTGCCCTACCATCTTTTGGGAACACAAGGCTAAAAATGTAAGACTTACACTGACAGGCTTGTCTTTGGTCAGTGGCAGGAACACAGAATACTCAGATCTTTGCTTGCTTTAAAATTAAAAAGATTAAAAGATTAAAATTAAAATGAGTAATGGTTCCCCTGTATTTCATAAACCCACATGCCTGCGACACCCTCCTAGGACTTTTCAGGTTAGTTCTTATGAAGTGTTGCTTTAAATAACTTAATAACCTAAACATTAAGACACATGAGAATCTTTAGGGGCTGTGTATTGTGAGTCCAGGGAATAGTTTTAGTAAATGAAGCTGGAGGTAAATGAAGCTGGAGGTATCTTGGGAGTTTTTGCGGTTTGTATAAATCAAAATGTGTTAATTACGACACAAATTGACAACATGGTTTAGTCTAATTTATTCTTCCAGTGAGTAATGAACAACAATGATTATTTGACGTTGCTCCCATGTGAACCGACATCACCATCGTTCCTCTGACAGTTCAACCAAGTCCATCTGGCTAAAATGCATACTTTTTTTTTTACTGTGAGCTTTTTAAACTCTTATTCAATCACTGTATGTCAGGCCAATAGATCACAATGCTCTCTCGCCTCTCGGTGTCACAGAAGGCTATAGCAGCAGACTGAGGACTCCCCGCTGGGCCTGGCTGATTCAGTCTGGGCCTCCCCACTGGGCCCTTCGTCATGACCTCCAGCTCCGGCTCACAGACACCTCTGACACCGCTCCAACCTTTCATCTGCAAATGGATTTGTCAGGGAGGCTCTGAGGTGACCGTAAGTCACAGATGCCCATTTTGCAAAGAACTGACTTGAGTTTCAAACTAAAAAAAAGATAAATAAAATGAAAGAAGAATGGTCATGCTAGTGTCAACTCGAAGCTGTCTAATATCAAGTGAGAATGGCAATTGCAGCTGATCTGGATGGTACCTAACTAAAAAAAGGTATGGGACATTATGCAAAGGAAAGTAATAAACTTAAGTGCAAATAATATTATTTTTTGGGTACATTAACTCATACTTACACAAGACTTACCACTTTTACTTGAGTGAATTCTTTTGGAAAAGATGTTTTGACTTAAAATGAAAATCTGTAAATGAGAAAAGTTTGGACTTTGTTAGCAGAAGATCCTGGGTTTGGGTACAAGCTGTTAGTAAAAATAGCAGTAGTAGTACTTAGAAGTAGTACCATTTAATCAAGAAGATATTCATGCCAGGAATAAAATTTACTAAAGTGTAAATGTTTTTTTTTCCTCAGTGGCTTAAAGGATTGTGGGTTTAAACCGGATTTTGGTTTGTATAGTAGCTGTATATTTTGCAGTAAAAAATTCAAATGTACTTAGAGTTTTAATTTTTTTTCCACTTTTACCACAGTAATCTCCTTGTTGTCTACTTGAATAATATTTTTTGTAAAAGAAGTGTGATTTTGAATACTGCTTTCACTTCTGCATGTAAGGCTGATGCTCTGGACCAGTATGACTCCCTCTGCCTCAGTATTTCTACAGAACGCAGCAGTTCTGCCATAGCAGGACGTCCAGCCTTTATAACACCACAACATTTGATGTAATCCTGCTGCTGTTTACTGCCACCGTAGGCCTCTCTTCTCCCCGGCTGGACTCTCCTTCACACTAAATCCGCGGTAATGCTGGTCTGTATCGGCAGCCGGTCCCAGGGGGCCACTGCACTGCTCTACCTTGAGATGTCAGCAGAGCCGGCCCAGTTTTACAATTGATCTCCTGGTAATCTCTGCCTCCCCTGGGCCACCGAGCGTCTTCTGACTAAAAACGATTAAACAGCCTGTCAAACCCCTCACCCCCCCTACACGCAGTTAGGGCCACTCTTCACCGCAGTAATAATCCACGTCTGACACTGCTCTCTGTCTGACTGTGGTCTCCCTAACACAACAAAAAACACAGCATTATGTAAACTCGAGTGGAGAATTTGCTTACAGACTGTCCTGGTTTTGGACATACAGACTCCACCCACAGAGATTGTGTAGGCCGGCCCAAGGGTTGAACCCACAGCCTTCTTGTTGAGAGAAATATGTAAACAGTGTCTGAATAAACTCATTTCATAGCCAGTCATACCCAGTGACTGATGACTTGCCACTTATAAGAGATGAAAAAGAGGACCCTTTACCCCAAACAACCCGCAATTACAAGGGAATGAGTTTCACTTTTTAATATTACATTTCCCTGGTTATGTTAAAATATATTTATGTGTGTCTTCTCTTCATTTATTATAGAGAGGAAGTCTCTTTCTCTCTGGTTGATGGCGGGGCGGTGATCAGACAGCGACTGATGATGTTCCTTTGCGTCTCCTTCAGCCTGCTACGCTAAGTTATATATTTTATTTGTGTCAGCTCTTGTTTTAACATTTCGATTAAGCTGTTGTTATACGAGTTAAAAGAGCTATTATTTGTATAACTTTTTTGTCCCAATCATTTGCCCCCCATCACCAGATGAGTGTTTGGTGATTTGAGTTGTTGTGACAAAATAAAACAAAACAAACAAACAAAAAAAACAAAAAATAGACAAAAAAAAAGGGAGTGTTGATATCATGTAATGTTTGTAAGAGTCACACTTACTCCATGTTATTTAAACTATGTACTTACATGGTAATTTGGTCTCATGCTGTGTAACATTTATTTAGTTACTGGAGCCTATCCCAGTTACCTTCAGGTCTAAGGCGAGGTCCAGTTAGTTACAGAGCTGACACTTTCAACCCAAAGAATTTTGTATCTTGTTATCTCTTAACATTTACCTGAACATTTACAAAATTTTGGTGTACATAACTCAAGTTTTAAATTAAAACAAGAAATATTTAGTTCACTACATGTGCATTTTGTCTGTGTGCAGTAACTGACTCACACTTATCATTACATTTGTGAACGCAAACTTTATTCGCTCAATCTGAAAATATTGTAGTCAAGCTAATCTCACTACTGACCCATCAAGTAACTGTTTACTGATAACTAATTGATGAATAATATAATATTTTTCTACACAAAGGGGCCGTGCAACTTTAAGTTTGATTGAATACATTCACAAGTTTGGTCAAGTGATACATCAAAATCAACAAAACAAGTTTATCTAATCATTAAACCTTTGGGGAGCTCCTTGGGAAGTGGGTGAGAGCTGCAGGTTGGAGGCCCCTGATGTGTCCAGATGTGGTAATCTCTGTGAATGCAGTATGCAGGGGTCTTGGCTCACACTGGGAGGCCTCCTACAACAGTGTCACTGTGTTTTTCAACAAAGTTACGAGTTGTAGAAGCAACACAGCATTGTTATTAAGTTCCCAATTACCTTTGTCTGCATTAAGGCATCAGTATCTACAAATTCATCTTCCTTCCTTTCTCTTTTGGGGTCTCCACCACAAATCATCTGCCTCCTGGCTGTTATGCAGTGATTTGCATATTGATTTGGCATAGGTTTAATACCTGATGCCCTTCCTGGCCCAATCCTGTCTTGCGTTATCTTGGCTTATTGGCTAAATGTTGAACTTTAAATCATTTTAAGGTACAAGCACTGAACACTTTACCTTTTCAGGCACCTTAATAGTTGTAACTATTTTATAATTTGACTTATATTGTATTTATATGGCAGTGAGTCCAAGAAAAATTTCTATTCTAGGACAAGAGTACTCTGACTCGTGACCCTCTGCAGCTGGATTTGAGCCCTGGAGTTGCACCAAAATGAATCCACTGTCGATATGATTAAGGCCATAGTAGGCGTTTAGAAAAGGACTGTGTTAACCAATCAGAAACCTTTGTAGTTTTGAAGCTTGAAAGTAAAAAGCTTCCTGATACAGACTCTGGAGGTCCTCTGTAAAAAGCAGGTTTAAATACAAGTCGAGCTGGTCACACAATAGCTACAAGACAAAATAAAATACAGTGGCATGCTGGCAAAGTGGTTAGCACTGTCAGAGCTGGTCCTAGCACTCTTGGCACCATAGGCAAGATTTTAAATTTCACCCTCCTACCACCATCATCACTAAAGCTATAAGCTATATTTGATAAGACTTTACTAAGCAGTAACACTGATTTTGTGCCACTCCCTGAACTGTGCCCTGATGTATTTTGTAGCAGTTTTTTATGAAGTACAATACAATACAAATGTGAACAAAACAGATGTAATTTCCTGTAATCTGACGCATTTTAGATCATCATATATGGTTTTCAGCAACTACTACACTGTAATAAAAAATGGAGACTAATTATGATTTTATTTCTCATCAAGAGAACACTACAGGCTACAGAAGTCAGGACGTCTGAATGTTTTATGTTTTTAGGCCTAATTTAGCTATAAACATTGTGAGGAAAGTGTCGCACACCACCGCAGTAACGTGCGCTTCAGATTGCATCTTTCATTGCTACACATTTAGTTTTCAACTATTAACTGTTTATGATTGTATCTCCATGTCTCCATGTAAGTCAATTTTCATCAAACGAAAAGTGACAAAGAACATATCTATGGACTGAAAACTCTCCACAGTTTCTAGGTATACAGTGTTATTGATCAGGCTCCTTAAGCCTTATTGTGTGCTGACATACGGGGCAGTGGCAGGTGACCCGCAGTCACTCTACGCCTTTAGCATTTATACCTATATCGCCTATGCCACGGGCCGTCTCACAGCAAGAACGAGTGGAGTTTGCATGTTCTCCTCGTGTCTGGATGGGTTTCCTCTGGCGCTCTTGTTTCGCCCATCAACCTAAAACATGCACAATAGGCTAATCCTCCAGCTACTGACCAGGATCCTGGCTCAACACCTGGAGAATGGTCCCTGGATGCCGCTCAGAGGTTACCCACTGCTCCTCACAGGTTGCCCCAGCAGCATTCAAGGAGGAGTCAAATGCAGAGAACACATTTTCCTACTGGGAAAAGAAAGTATACCTTAGCTTACACACTGTTAGGGGGAGGTAAATGATGATACGCAGTGTACAGGTAGCTTTAACATAAATGTGTTAGCCAAGCAGTCTTTGTTAGCACTACCATTGCCATTGTCATGATCATTATTCCTACTGCACTGCTAACCACAGCTATTTTAGGAAGTGGATAAATAGTAAGCTTTAATTGCTTATATCCTCTCTGCTCTATCACTCACTTCAACATCATTATATTCTGCTCTGAAACTAGTTGAGGTTATATTATTTTGCAGAAAATAACATCTCCATCTTTAATGACTCCATCTGAGATTCTTATTACTATTTATGAGTGCAGCCTAAAGTGTCCACATTCAAAGTAAAATTAGGAGAGCGCTGCTTTTTGGAAGTTAAATGTTGAGTGACAACTTACAGTAGCTGTAATGGGAGAAGCATACACATAAAGTGGCCCATTAAAAGTGTTGAAGTATTTTGTAGAAAACATATATGCATGACTTTGGGAAGTAGAGTGATAGAGCCAATGTAACATAGGCCTCTTTAAAGTCACAGTCAAATTAGAAACGGTTTGTAGAGTTGGATTTACAAATACCATAACAATGATAAACATAGCTTATGAACAATGGTGTAGTGAAGTTTACAAACAAACAAAAAAAGATTTTTCTGTGATGATTGTAGTTTTGAATGATGATATTTACTTTCTTGTTGTACTAACTTTTTGGCATTCAATTACATACTATTTCCAATACAAAAGGCACTTTCTGCACATATTTCTATGTTCAGAGTTTTGTGTTATTTGATTTTTGATCCTGTGTAACTTGGATAACAACAATTAAAATGAAGACCTAACAACTGGATTTCTCCTTGCTATGTGCACTGTTTAAGATGATATATAAATTGTTAAAAGCAAAACAAACAAAAGAAGATAATCTACCAATGTCATGAGTAAAGCATAAGTACCACACTCTGAATTTTACTCACCTGGCAAACAAGTTGACTTGCAAAGTCTTACTTGAGCTATCCAGGCCCATTGACAGGTTTGCTGGGGCCCATTATAATAGAATATATAGGAAGAGGGACCATTTCTGGGCCCCTCTGACCCTGAGGCCCAGGACAATAGACCCCTTTGCCCCCTCCCCCTGTTGACTGCCCTGGAGCCATCGATGTTCATATATTTATGTTTAAAGTCAAACAACTGTCTAGAGTTTAATGAATGAGTTTAAATAGGACACAAGAAGAAAAAGCAAAGTTTAAACAACCTGGTAAAAATCATTTTTTTAAAGAATGAAGGACAAACACTACCACGCAGAACTATGCAACTTTCTTTGCTGTTTTGGTCACATTTTTCTTTACAGAGCTCTCCCTAAATTTTGGAATAAAGCACTATGATAAAAACTCACAAGTTCGATTGACTCGATTGTGTGACCCCTCACTTGACTTGACTCTTGTTTACTCTTCCACGTAAAAAAGGTTTCCTCTGACTTTTGGCTTGTCTGCAATAACAAACATCTAAGAAATAAAGCCATTGCTGGCTTGATGTTTGGCTAACTGAGATGTGCAGCTGTCTTGGGACATCCAAGACTTTAAGGACACTGAGTTGGTTCTCCCAATCTTGCAAAGCTGGTTTGTACCAAGGTAAGCCAGGTGGAGGTGCAGGGAGCTTTATTCATCCTGCAGCAACTTCTTTAGTCATCACACTGACTCTGTTTAGTTAGGGTCAAAAAGCTGCATAGTTTGTCTTTAAAATGGACCTCTAGACAAAAAAAAAAAAAAAAAAAAAAAACTTCCACTGATATCGGTCAGGTATAACAATTTAAGATATGCAACCAGACATAAGTAATTTTTGGGGCGAGGATTGGGAGATAATAAAATGAGAACACATATAACAGACGTATTTCCATTTAATAAATATGATTGTAAATGCATAAAACAATTACACACAGCACAGTTGAGGTCAAACAAAAACACTGTTACACCTTACCGTCTGTTCTTATAGAAAAGCTGTACAGTAATAAAACTTTTTTTGTGTGTTATTCATATTTCTCTACAAAAATAATAATCTGGCTAATTCTGCAGGGAGGAGGAATCAGGGAGGAAGAGAGGGAGAGAGAAGACCAAAGCTCAATTACACTTTTACACCGCTGTATCCAAGTTTGATCCAAGAGCTATACATCCTGTCGCTTTTCAACCAAATACCAGAAGTCAGGAGCTCTTTACCCATTGACAAATTACTCAACAAAGAAGAATACTAGAGGCAAAACAACAAAACGATCTTGCTTTTTGTACAGTACATTTTGAACTGCACCTGTCTCTCATTCCTTTACTGTTTAGTTTTAATTGAAAGATGCTCATTAGCTTAAC
The DNA here is from genome assembly GCA_020698575.1 of Bostrychus sinensis. NCBI lineage: Eukaryota > Metazoa > Chordata > Actinopteri > Gobiiformes > Eleotridae > Bostrychus > Bostrychus sinensis. Next base: position 29,003,174 of record CM036243.1, read on the forward strand.
ATATTGGTTAATTTACATAATTTTATGATTTACAATGAAACATATAATAATCCCACAATGCATTTATAGAGCAGGTATTACTTAGAACATTATTTAATCCCATTTATGCATAAAAAAAAGAAGTTACCACATTTTGGAGTGGGTGAGAGATGAAGCAGTGAGATGAAGCATGTTTCATTTTGTTTTAAAATGCTATTTTGGCATATACTTATGAAATTATTTCAGTAGTGTAATCCACAAAATGATGTGCATTACATGGATTCAGTACACACAGCGTGAAATCTTTCACACATTTTTTTTTTCATTTAAATTTGATTATATATAGTTATTCTAATTTGTTTTTTTTTAAACTGCAAGACATATTAATCAACACTGAATAAAAAAAAAAAAATGCTTCAAATAGTCACTGTGTTTAATTAAACTATAATATACAAAAAAAAAAAAAAAAAAAAAAAAAGATCTAAATCTATCTACTTTTGGGAGGATGGACCTGTTTCTTTTCTTTTTATATTTCAAGCGCTCACATTTATTAAAAAAAAAAAAAGTCAATCTTGGACCTAAAAAGAACTGCCATAATGTAAAAGTATATGCTTACATAGTTTGTTTGTCCATCATTGTTCAAACATCCTGGGCCTGTCGTAGTTTAGTTCAGCAAACACTCTTCCACCATTCCAGGCCTCTGTAGTTTACTGCTAAATTCTGCAAAAACAAAAGGACTGCTCACATCTTAAGCATCCAATTAGACTGACTGCTTATGATCGGTGCCATTAGTCTTCAAGTACCATTACCGTCATGTGAAACGCTGCTGTTTCCAACTAATTAGGCAGATGGCGCTATACAAAATTGTGTGTCTCTTTGTGAGTTCTGCCCAGCTGGTGTCATGAACATCTGTGTTTAAACCATCAAGTTTTTATCACTGTTGTGCAACAGCTTGATAATGGCTATGAAGAGACATTTGAATTGAAATGTAGGACAATTTCTTGATTAATTAAAACTATTATTTATTTATTTATTATTGATTTATTAACAAAAGACTAATGGACAGTTAAATAGACTAGTGAATCATTTTAAAGACATTAGCTTTAAACTGTTGTTTAGTAACATAGATATTTGGTGGTAGATACAGTTGTTTCCTGATTGGTGCACCAGATGTTTTGGGAGAAAAGTGAATGAAAGCCTGTATTTTGCGACAGGAACAAAAAACAAAAATACTATTTGCAAAAGAAATGAGGTTATACTGTATCAGAGCAGAGCACTTCCAGACCACTGTGCACCTTCAAGAACATTGCAGTTTGCATAAATGGCCAGTAGTGGGCAGTCTGACATTTTGTAACAATAAAACCAAGTCAGGGTAAACAAAAACAGCTGAATATTGTATTTATCTATGGCATAATTTCTACATTGGACAGCATCTAAACAACAATCATATTTTATTTTGAACCAAGCTGCAGTGCTGTGTTATTGACAGCACAAGCTTCAAATAAGGAAGGGAGCTGAGTTTTTACTCCTGAATCTTCCTGCTGAAGTGGAGCATTTCAGCAAAATTCACTCGTCAAGGCTGTTTAGAAGCTGCCAAAACAGCAATATGATAAAATGCACTGTTTTGCAAACCCACTTCACCTGCTTTACTTCACACTGAGACGCAACCCTCTTTCTCTGCACACCGTGGAAACCTATAAGACACTTGCAACTCACATTTTAGCACCCGTTTAGTTCTATTTAGGATGGTTCAGTGTTATATTTAGCCATATTCAATACATAAATAACAGTTACCTGACCAACCACCCACCAACCCTGCTTCTGAAGTTTCTATAGCCTAACATAATAATGAGCACTTCAGCGCAGGGTGAGACTTTAGCCTGAATGTGTCACCAACCTTGTTCAGCTTTAGGCTCCATTGACCACATTATGTATTCCTCAAATAATCTGGCAGAGCAGCCTTATTGTGTCACAAATATCCATAAAAAAAACTGTCCCATTACTCCCAGTCTTTGTGTCTTGACTCTGCCATGATTTGGACTCTCCCATAAAGCGGCTGTATTAAAAATCTGAGCTTTGATACATTGTCCTCTCCCTCTATTACTCTAATAGGCGTATTATGCTATTGCATTGCTTATAAAATACGTATCCATTAGGATTACATAGTTTTAACCTAAGCAAAATAATGAACCAGGCGTCAAGAGTCCTTGTGTTTCTTTGTACTTTCCTTTTCTTTTTCCTCCATCTGTTATTGCTATGTTACCACTAAATCCTGATTTGTATGTTTTTATTGAGTAGCTTTTGGTTAGGTCTTCTGTGGGTGACAAAATTTTATTATACTGTATCTTTTCATTCTTGAAACTTCTTCTACTCTCAACTTGGTAGATAACAGAATTTCCCAACAAAAACTATTGTTTTACATAGACTTTCACTTTATCCTTATACAGTATCAGGCAGGCATAAACTCTAGATGGCACAAGGTTAGCATTAGCAGTGACTTTGGCTGACTTTGCTCATTTTAAAAAGTCAATTGTGATTTCAAATAAACAAGCCAAAAGCCAAAAGCCAAACCTTTAGTATCAAATAAACAGGTTTTCCTACTTTTTGTTCCTACACATCATTAGACATACATAAAAGTACTATTCTATCTGACTAGTATGTTTCATGTTACCTTGCTTATGTTAAAACTTTGAAATCCCAATGGATAATTATTTTATATGCAATTTAATAGTTAAAATTAGGTTTACATATTTTTGGAATAGTGGTTTTTGGGGACTTCTTTCTTTATCTGTATATCATTTAACTTCTGATCACTGGGTTTTTCAACACAGCCTTTTGTAATGTTGCAAACAAACTATTTTATAAATGTTAATAGTTCATAACAATACCATAATTATTAGATCAAAAGCAACAATTAAGTGAAATCAAACCCTGTATTTTTGTTAATAAAACAACATCTGAAAAGGAAACAGTTTGAGTATAAAATATGTATTGTGCCATAAATCATCTTTCCAGGAGACATTGGACCAAAAGCCTTGAAGTACGCTATTACATTTTATATAACAGCATTTCTGTTTAGTATGACATTTGTTATTAAAGTACACAAAGTTTCTAACATAGACATTCATGATTTACAAAATAAATGTGTATTTCACTCTGACAACATACTTCATAAAAGTATATTTATATGAATAAATAATACACTACTGCTGTTAGCGTCGTCGAACAGCAAACCAAGCGGAAATATGTAAGCAAAACCAAAATATTGTTGCTTAGTACATTTCCCCCTCTCTCTAAAGTCATGCTGGAGTCCCAACTGGATTATTTATCTGTCTTTATAAATAAATGTAATCTTCAAAAATTCATCGACATAATGTTAAAAGATGAACCTGTACACAGTCTTGTTCTGGTGTGAACGGAGCACAGTATGTCAGCGGGGTCCAACATGCACAGGTATAAAGCTTGAAACCATTGTGTCCCGAAATGGTAAAAAAATATCCATGACACAGCTGGAGCGGTACATCCAGTCCATGAGATCAGACGATGTATGTGGGGAGCTCTGTGGAAAATTTCACATGATGTACATGAGGTTTCATACATCCTGCAGGGGGCGAGAGAGCACAGGAAAAAAAAAAAAAAAAAACGTCAGAACACATCACTCCATTATCTCCTTTTATTCATTTCTTCAACATATTTCTGTTAAAGGGCCTATATTTTTTTTTTTTTGTGTCTTTGGAATTAATTTAGGACACATCTAGATCAGCATCTTATGTGTTGTTTGTCAGAAAACAGTAATTATTGAAAAAACTTCATTTGATTTTGTGAGAAACACTGAGATTAGGTCCCTGTCACTTTAAGAGCCCTCCCTCCCTGCTGGCCCACTGCTGTTACTTCAGTGCTCCCCACAAAAACATGTGCTGAGTGTTTGAGTGTTTTCCGCTGCAGGTCAGGGGTGAGTTTGTTTGATTGCTGCGGGGGAGTTGTGAGCTGTAGCAGTGCTTCCTGAACAGAACAGGACCATGAGGGGGAGGGACGTGGTCAGGTGGAAAAGCCAGACACTGGTGAAAAGAGCTGTTCTGGCCTCTCACAAACTCAGTGTAAAAGAATAGACGATTACTCAAACATGCACAACTGAATCAAAAACATGTCTCCAGGTATGGTTTTGATGAGGAAACAACATTAGAACATGGTAGAAAGCTCAGAAAAGTAGATTTTGCATAAAGGGTTTGCAGTGAGTAGAGCCAGTCACAGCAACTTTGGACCAGAGGGGGAAGAATGGTAGAGAGAACCCAAAGGAACACAGACAGGACATGCCAACTCTGCACAAAACTTTCTAAGCTGGGAAGCAGGACTGCTTACCACACCATGCGCCCTTGTCTGCCCTTGTCTGCCCTTTTCTTCTATATTTTATGACCTTTTTTTCTATCTATAGGTCAGAAAACACACCTTTTTCTAAAATAGTGAAGATTTTCAGAAACAGTTTTACTGACGATTATGGGTTGACAAACAACGGAAATGCAAAATATGTAAAACTTTGAGAGGAGTCTTGGAAAAACTCTCCCATACATTGGATAAAGCTATGCAAACTATTTCAGAAGATTATGTCAAGTTATGATATTTGTTGGCCAAATGTTTACACTGTTATCACAAGTACAAATAACTTTAATGTTTTGGCGATCCTATCCATGTTACAACCCTCTCCATACATTTAGGCTGTTAAATATGATCTCTTGTGATGGTATTTATAACGTTTCTGCCAGCATTTCACTCCAATTGATTTCTCAATGCCGCTGGCCTGACTTTTAATTTATTTTATAATTTAAGATTGTAATTTTAAACAGCGCAAATACAGGTGGCCCATAACGTGTCACTATGAGCCACAGGCTACATGCAGCTGTTCACACTGTAACCATTTAAAGGCAATGCACCTGGTGTTTGTGTTGAGTTTTACAGTAAACACACCACCCAGAGATTACATGAACCAGACCAGGACCGCCTCCTGTGAACTGTCTCTGAAGTTTTTTTTTTTTTTTTTTGCTGTGATCAGCATGTTCACACCTGCTTCAATGTACGCAGTGATTCAATTAACATAAACTACAGATGCAAGTGAAAACAACATGCATCATTTCTACAGTAAAAATAGCTTCACTATAGAAATGTTAAAGGTTGTTGAAGAGGAGCACACAGGTTAGTGTACAGTATGAAGAATGAACAACAACATATAGCAACAAGTGCAGTTACAGCAGATAATAGGCTGATGTGTGAATACAATTAATTTAAGTATAAAGCAAAGATACAGTTGAGAAAAATACAAAGCGATACAAAATACACAAGAGTACACAGAATGGTGTGATGAATATAAAAATGATGGTACATTACAGGTCCTATATTATGCTTTTTTCAGGCTTTTTGAATTTTTGGACACCTTTGCATTAGTGTTTCATGTTTTATAACTTAAAATAATGTAAATGTATAGTAAACCTTTTTTTGGGGAGCCATTTGCACAGAATGCTTGGATTAGGTGTCTGTCTAGACAGAGTATAACATGGCCATTTAGCATGGCTTTTAGCAACATGACGCTAACAGATAGACAAATGAGCTTAGTGGTTCATAGTAACAGCAAAACACAACTCCAGGTATGTTTTTGAGGTGAAAACAACATTATAACATGGTTAAAAGCTCAAAAAAGTCAATTTAGCATAATAGAGGACCTTTAAGGTCATGATTCTCTTTTTTTATTATTTTTTTCTAAAACATCTATGTGCATATGTATTATAAAATAAGTTTCACCATCCCACTTAATTTAAAAAAATATTTAGTTAAAAAAAAAAAAAATCTGAAGATTTAAACAATTTTCAACCTCCAATTGATCAATTTTTGGGTCCCAACCTGCCAAGATACATAAAAAAATAAAACAAATTGGAGAACAAACTGGTTTATAATCTTGAAAACTGGCACTGATGAAACAATTTATTACTACAAATCATGAGAAATTGTTTGATATTTTGTTATGCTGTGGCTTGGTTGAGGTTGTAGCCCATTTAAAATCTCTAAAACAACACAAATCATTTGATTTTTTTATTTAATCAATAACCATTCTGAGTCACTCTTAACAAAGAATGTTAAATGTAAAATATAAAATAAAAATTAAAAAAAAGTAAAAATACCAAATGCTCTAGCTCTAGTAGAGTATACAGTAGTCCTTTAGGGACCATTCACCTCTTGATCGGCCCATTTCACCACTGAGGAACACACAAAACAAAAAGATGATAATGGAACATGCACGGGCAGTGATATATGACATAAGCAAGCAACGGATGGATTATGGAAAAGACCAATACTTAGCTGCATGGGATATTTACCGATGGGCCGCGAGTTGAACTCTGTGTCCAGAATCTCCAAAGAGTGCACCATGTCCCGTTGTGAGCCGGGCGTGGCCTCTGTTGGATTAGCTGGACTCATCATTTCTTGTTCTTTTTCGTTCTGCATCTGCGCATAGACGTTGAGGCCTGGGATCTTCCTTGAGGAAAGATTTACAGTGAGGCAAAGGGACAGCAATAACCTGCACTGTGGTTCTCAAACTGTTCACGACAAGTACCAGCTCGGAGAAGATACCAGCTTTAACTGACTAAGAGGAGTGTTACTGCATAAGGACAAAACAGGGACTGGGTCAGGTCTAAATAAGGTCTAAATCTGGTCTAAACCAGGATTAAATCAGAGATAAAGGAAGTCTAAACCAAGACATAAACAGGACTATTTTACATAGAACTTAACCAGGGCAAAGCCAAGACTAAACCAAGACTAAACCAGGACATAACCAAGACTAAATGAGAACTTAACCAGGTCTAAACCAAGACATGACCGGGCTAATCTAGAATTTAACCAAGACTGAGCTAAGACTAAACCAGGACTAAACCAGGTCTAAACCAGGTCTAAACCAAGACATAACCAGGACTAAACCAGGTCTCACAAAGACATAACCAGGACTAAACCAGAACCAAGCCAGGTCTAAACCAGGATTAAATCAGAACTAAACCAAGTCTAAACCAGGACATAACCAGGACTAAACTAGAACTAAACCAGGTCTAAACCCAGGCATAACAATGACCAAACTGAAACTAAACCACAACATAACCAGGATTAAATAAAATACCTAAACCATGACTAAACCAAAACCAAACCAGGTCTAAGCCAAAGCATAAATATGACTTAACCAGTGATAAACCAGTACTAAACCAGGATATAATCAGAACATAACTAAGACATGACTAGGACTAATCTAGGACTAAACCAGGTCTAAGCCAAAACTAAACAATTACATATCCAGGTTTAATCTAGAACTTAATCGGGACTAAACCAAGACATAACAAGAATTAAACTACAACTAAACTAGATCTAAACCAGGACTAACCAGGATTAAACTAAAACTATACCAGGTCTAAACCAAAACAAAACCAGTTCTAAACCAGAGCATAACCAAATAACCACAACATAAGGAGGACATGACCAGGACTAATGTAGGACTAAACCAGGTCAAAACCAGGATGAAACCATAATAAAACTGAATCTAAACTCTTAAAATAAATCTGAACTGCAAAATACTCCCAACTCCCACTAGAATAAGACCATGTACCACTAATGGTACCCGTACCACAGTTTGAGAACCACTAGTGCTAGAAACAAGAACAGCAAGAACATGACCTGGAGATCCCTTTGCTAAGAATAACCCTATGTTTATTAGCATAATGTTTTCATAAAGGATTATATGTTGCTAATATCCCGGGACTGATGGCGTTGTGCATGTAAATTAGCATCTATTCATGTGATAAAAGCTAAACGTTTCATTCTGCGCTTGTCTGCAGATCTTTTTCACCTCCTGTGCCCTTTTCTTTTGAAACTGCACCTTGGCGCAGAGAAATAATTTAACATTTCGGAAAGGTCAACCGCTCGGATATAAAGGGCTTAATATTGATAGCAACTGAAGGCTGACTGACATTTCTTTAGCAAGGTCTGACCCGACAAAAGACAGAATTTTTCAAACAATCCCCGCCGTCTAGCGAGGGCAAGACCAATTGTGTTCACCGGGAAGCTGTGGGATCGCCGGTGCAGACTTTTGACAGCCGGCTATCAAGCCCCTCTGCACAGCCCGACAGGCATCTTTTGTTTACCAAGCTGTCAGGACGCGCTCAGACACCTCGCTGCTCTGTGTACGCCTGTGATGACTCTATAGCAGACTTGACATTTCATGAACACTTTACCTCTTGAATTTGTAGATGACAAATACAGCTAAACCCGCGACCACTACTGATAGAAGCATTAGCATTGCGGAGCCACTGTGGGTCTCGCTGGTGTCCACAAGGGGCGCTGCAGAGACAGGGGAGACATAAAACGGTTGCAGCGTCAACAAAACATCCAAAACACAAGCTGTATTTAGCCTAAATGAACCATGCAACGAGCAGTCAACAGCATATAACACCTCTAAAATATGGATTTAATAATCAGTAGTGTGGACTTCCTTACTCTTATCTTATTAGCCCCTTTAGGACAGTAGCAGCATCCCCAAAAGGAAGAGGCACACATACTTGTACCGGTGCTCACTCTCTGAATGTCTCTGTGTAGCTAAATGGGAGGAGCCAATCAGACACAGAGTGGGTTGGATTAGTTTATGGGGGGACAAATGTAGTTAAAATAATCCTGACTACCCCCTAGAAATGTTTTTTTTTTTCCTAATAGTCTACATGTCAGCCCTAACAAAACGTTCTCACCCAAGGCTTAATATTGTCAACGGGACATCTCACGCTACAGGGAATGATGATAAAAAGGTTGTTTCAGTGTTATGCTGCTAAAATCTGAAACAGTCTTTCTGCAGATGTTAAACAAGTCTCTACTCTGACAATGTCCAAGCTAAAAACAGTACTTTTCTATCTCTGCATATGACATCTGAAAATGTTTATCTGCATTTCTTCTTAAATTAATTTGTTAGTTATGTTTTAATTTGGATTTTTGCTGTTTTTATTTGTAATTCGTTTTTTTCTGTAAAGTACTTTATTTGTGCTATACCTGTACAAATAAACCTGCCTTGACTAAACTGTACGTGTAATAACAGTTTTTGCAACAATATTTTACGTATCGATTATAATTGTTTTAATACGATTCAAGAACAATACTGGCTAATTTGGAACAACACGATTTGATACGATTGAACATTTTCATATTGATACAGCAACTTTTTGCCAAAAATCATAAAGGTTTACTCTCAAATGTAGCATTGCAGCCATGGTTATGTCCAGCAGACAGAGAGCACAAAAAAGTTTAATATAACCTTTATTTCATTAAAAACACAAAAATTACATTCAAAAAGCCATATCTGGTTTTATTTTAACATGCAAATTTCCAATATTGATATTTCAGATATTATCGATCAATATTTCATGTATATTGATATACCCTTCATAGAAAAACGATATGATTCAATACAAGGTAATGTGTATCAATATATTGTAGTTGTATCGTAGAGGGAAAAAAAATTGATACATCGATATAGTTACTGTATCGTTACAGCCCTATTACACTGAGTAGCTCCAGGTTTGGTCAAGAAAACGTAAGACCTTTTAAAGGCTTCAGTGCCATTTAGAGTGAAATTTAATGCTAGGGTGGTCAACAGCATAACAATAATCTGTACAAATGCCAAATACAGGTAAAATAACTCAAGTGCTGCAAAAAAAAAAATCTAAAATTCAATAATAACGTTTCTATAATATATATAAGTAGATACTATTATTGTGGTGATGGTACATTGCTGTATTTTTATTATTCATGATTATTATTAATCACTATTGCATTATTTTATTATTATAAATATTTGACAAATTTAAGACAAACTAAATTTAATACCTACTGATAAGATTTATTACTTTTAAGACCTCGATTGTGACAGCATCAAATTCAATATCTTTTTAATGCTTTTTAGACCCTGGGGCTAACCTGCTAAAGTATGTACAGTATATGGCAATTAGAGTTGGTACTGCTTTGTCACCTAATAACATGCTGTCTTAAGATTTATGATTAAAAAAAAAAAACACAAAAAAACAACAACTATCTGTCAAAATTTTAATGAATGGAAAATGTCAGCTCTACAAAAATCATGGCCACCCACATCCTGGTAGACCCTGAGGATAATAATTTGGGGGTTTCATTGGTTTAATGTTAGTTTAGAGTTTGTGCTAAAAGTTTAATGCAAACTCTCAGCTTTGTTTTGCTCTAATGTTTTCAATTGATTGCTTTCTCATTTCAAAAGAGGATAAGGTCACTTAGTTGTTGTGGGAAGGGTTTTGTTGGAGGGTGGGCTATGAGAAGACATTTAAGCTACTGCAAAAACTAGTCAAAGTTAGTTTTTTTGTCATTGTTAGACAAGTCCAATTGATATTACAGCATCACTGGAGAAATGAGATGTCCAAACCTTTGTATATTAGGCCTTGAGATTGAGATCCACCTCCCACTGACCACTGCACTGCTCTAGGTGCATAAATGAAAAGTGTGTGTCTGATTACCTGCTGATAAGTGCGCCGCGTAGACTGTGACCTGGACTCCCGGCCGCAACGTGAACTGGACTAGATTTTGATTTAAGGCGCTGAGCAAAACCTCTGAAAGCTGTTGAGACACAAACAGAGATAAAAAGTTAAAAAAATAACACACATTTTATAAAGTACTGCTTTTTAGAGAAAGGTCATCGCCCAAGTTCATCAAAGTTCAGTCTCATCTGTCTTTGGCGCTGTCTCTTCATTTATTAACGCACTTCTGCCATTTCAGAGCAAATTTGTTTGTAGTCCTGATCAATCTTTGCATGGATTCATTTTTTAATGTCAGGCTAAAATAATGGAGTTCAAATCCCGTTTGCCCTTGACAGCACTTTCAGGAGCACCAGCTCATAAGTCTGCTGTGTCAGGTTAGGTCGTGAGTGATGGATAGAGAATCAACGGCAAAGTCATTAAGAAAAGATAGCTTTGTATTTCGACAATCTGAAATCACACTGGTGTCCTTCATTTGCAAAACACAAAGGCAAATACATTTTCTTTACTTTGTTCAGCATGAGGTTTAAACCTGGCAACAAGTACATTTAGGGAAGTGGTCTTAAACATATTTTTAGTCATTGAGTTTATCTGAAAAGCATGTTTTCTGTTGGTATCACACCTTTTTACATTTAACATTTAGCACCACGGTCAGAGTTTATGATCTCAATTTGTGTCTAAGTAGAAGCATTGAAGAAAATGTTGCGTGTGCGGTACATCTTTGATACGGTATTTAGACGGACTACAATTCACACCGAGTGCGTTGCGTATGCGGCAAGACTCTGACCAGAGCCAGCTGGGGAGACCACGAGTTCACTGTGAGAGTTGTGGGTTCACGTTGGAAGTCATGAGTTCACTCCAAGCCTTGTCCTTTTTTGTGTTGTCTTTATAATAAAGATGTGAGATATATCATGTCATATAAAATCTGGAGCTTTTCCACTTCCAGGATTAATCTTTCGTCGTCCATATCGCAAATGACCCCGGGACCCTTTGGCACATCTCTTTGTAAACACGTGTTTACCAGATCCTCTTCACTGGACCCAGGTCTGACTTCCTGTCTTGCTCATTCTGGTCTGTTCAACTTTATACCTAACGGATCCGGCGTCCGGCAAAAATAGACTTGATCCGTATTTCTGACGGAGCGCCAGACACGGAGACATACTGCAATGCAGCCGATGTGAACTCACGCATTGACTTGCATTGCGTCTATTTCTTGTGGGAGTCGTACAGGTTATGTAATGGACACGCAACGGATTCAGTGTGAATTGGGCTTTAAAGGTTAAAATTAATAAATTATTCATGCAAAAGCAGAGCATCAGTGGCTTAAAAATATATAGTGAGACATGCTATTAATTTGACAGTTTTGTAAGAATAAAATGTCATAAAATACAAATAAAAAATTTCCAGTGTTGCCCCAACATAGGGTCGGTGGAACTTGCAGCTGTTGTTTTTGGGCCAAAAAACACCAGGGGAAGATACCCGACGCATCACTTACCCAACCACTCATTTAACCACCACATGGAAACTTTAATGCTTTTTTGTGGTCTTTAATCTGCTCTTGCCCTGTTTTGTAAAGCAACAACATCTAAAGTATTTCATCACAGTTGAGGACAGGATGGTAAAGTCATGGATCCTGTTGAAGAAAAGGTTCAGGAGTTTAAAAGGCTATTGGTCAAAGTAAAGAATCTCAAATAATATAAAAAGGGCCTGAAAAAAGATCTAAGTGCAACAAAGGCAGATCTGAGAGGGAAGACTGCAACACTAGAGTCGGATTAAAAGAAACATCATTGCTCAGCAAATGCTTCGACATTATAGTTCAAAATGTGACCAAGAGGTACAGAAAAACTGTGAACAGTATAGGCCTATTTCTATCACATATGGTAGACCTACTTTTTACCTGTGAATTATTGTGATAACAATCACAACTTTTAAGAAAATTCTCTGTGAAATTAGACATTTTAGCCCAAACAATAACAAAAATCCTGGATGGACTGGGGAGCATCTCCCTATGATGATATGCAAAGTTGCAGCAGGGCAGGTATTTCCACTCAGAAGTCAAGCTCTTGCTGTAATAAGCCTACAGTTGGCCCTGCTCTCAGGGCTCTTAGCCTCATGCATTTGCAGTGAGACATGCATTTCATGCTCATGCACTACACACTGTAAAACAAGTTGTCTTGTTGTTGGTGCAATCATAGAGAATGACAAGAAATTATGAACATTAGGAGTCCATAACGTTCTGCTACACTTCTAAATCTTCAAAACAGTTTTTGTTTGATGACAATCAGCCTAATAATAATATTATCATAGCTCACTGAAATAAGATGAGCCGTTATATACGACACAATCCAAAGCACTATGGAGGTTCACAACCCCTAAAATTATTCATTACCCTTCTTGCCACCCCTTTTTTTTTTTTTCTAGATCCGCCCCTGGCACCGAGCACTATGAACTGGGCTGAGGGAGCCTACACCTTATCCCACACCTGGGATGCGGTCCTTAATTTTTTCATCTCGTGATCAGAGGGTCAGAGGGGTATGTATTAGTGGAAGTAATAGTAGTACTACTTCTAAGTATGATAGAAAAAAAAAAGGATACTACTTTTTTTTTACTACTTTTTTTTTTTTTTTTTTACTGGTGCAAAATAGTTACACCAATGGTCTTCGTGGGTCAGAATGACCCAGTGCTGTGTCATCAGCTTATTACAACTTATTTTATATGAATTATAAATAAATGCAATTTTTTTGAGCTTACCCTGTTTAGTCAACCTTATTCCAACAAATGTATATACATTTTATATTTTTTTTATATAATTTATGGTCAGTGGTCTTATATTTACATGATTTCATATTTTTTTATTTCCATAAAATTGACATTAAAATATCCCTTTTTGCATATTTGAGTTTTTATTTGTATAAGCGAGCTAACTAACCTGGCAAAAGCCAGATTAATATAACGTTAGTAAAGAGTTGCTAATGTTATATCAATCTGGAAAGGCTCCCATTTAAAATGTTTGTAATGGGGCAGTCCATTCAGTAGAATACTTGGATGTGATTGGATAAAGCGCCAGCTTTGTAGCTAAACAACAAACTGCTACGACAGTAAAATAACACAGTAAAGACATTGTTAGAAGATTTTTGGTGTTTTTGTAGAGCAGCATAAAAACCCGCCCACTCACGGCAGCACTGCCACACTGGCCCGGGCTACCGCCGGCTCGGACCCCAATGGATCAACGGGAGCCTGACCAGATGGATTTTGTGATTTTGTGAACTGACAAATTTCATGACAATCCAGCTTGCTGTGCAAGGTAATGAGTTAACATCACAAACAGGTAAACACCTTTCATGAACTAGAACAATGTTTTAAAAATATTTAGTTTTTTTTTTTTTTTTTCCCCCAGAATAGCCATTATTATGTTCTGTACTCCAGTCAGGCCATAGGTGACTTTTGATTTGGCAAGTAATAATGTTAAGTTATGTATGTCCTTTGAACTAAATATTATCCAGTTTCATGTCTAGACTGTTAAACTAACTGACTTTGAAGTAATATAGCAAATTATTTTCCTACAAATGCATTTTTATGTATAAAAATGCCATTTACATTGTTTACTGTAAAGTAGCTATCATTACAGGAATAACATCACTAAACTACACAGAAGAAAATCCCTTAATCAAAGCTCAAGCAAACTTTATGATTTATAATATGTTTCTAATTAACACTGCTCAAAAAATAAAGGGAACACTAAAATAACACATCCTAGATCTGAATGAATGAAATATTCTTATTAAATACTTTGTTCTATACATAGTTGAATGTGCTGACAACAAAATCACACAAAAATTATCAATGGAAATCAAATTTATTAACCCATGGAGGTCTGGATTTGGAGTCACACTCAAAATTAAAGTGGAAAAACACACTACAGGCTGATCCAAGTTTAATGTAATGTCCTTAAAACAAGTCAAAATGAGGCTCAGTAGTGTGTGTGGCCTCCACGCCTGTATGACCTCCCTACAATGCCTGGGCATGCTCCTGATGAGGTGGCGGATGGTCTCCTGAGGGATCTCCTCCCAGACCTGGACTAAAGCATCCGCCAACTCCTGGACAGTCTGTGGTGCAATGTGGCGTTGGTGGATGGAGTGAGACATGATGTCTCAGATGTGCTCAATTGGATTCAGGTCTGGGGAACGGGCGGGCCTGTCCATAGCATCAATGCCTTCATCTTGCAGGAACTGCTGACACACTCCAGCCACATGAGGTCTAGCATTGTCTTGCATTAGGAGGAACCCAGGGCCAACCGCACCAGCATATGGTCTCACAAGGAGTCTGAGGATCTCATCTCGGTACCTAATGGCAGTCAGGCTACCTCTGGCGAGCACATGGAGGGCTGTGCGGTCCCCCAAAGAAATGCCACCCCACACCATTACTGACCCACTGCCAAACCGGTCATGCTGGAGGATGTTGCAGGCAGCAGAACGTTCTCCACAGCGTCTCCAGACTCTGTCAAGTCTGTCACATGTGCTCAGTGTGAACCTGCTTTCATCTGTGAAGAGCACAGAGCCCCAGTGGCAAATTTGCCAATTTTGGTGTTCTCTGGCAAATGCCAAGTGTCCTGCACGGTGTTGGTCTGTAAGCACAACCCCAAATGCACATTTGTGGCCTGCTGGAGATCATTTTGCAGGCTTCTGGCAGTGCTCCTCCTGTTCCTCCTTGCACAAAGGAGGAGGTAGAGGTCCTGCTGCTGGGTTGTTGCCCTCCTACGGCCTCCTCCACATCTCCTGATGTACTCGCATTGATGTGCCATCCTGGATGAGCTGCACTACCTGAGCCATTTGTGTGGGTTGTAGACTCCGTCTCATGCTACCACTAGAGTGAAAGCACCGCCTACTGTCTGAGGGAACCTACACCTCATCCCACACCTGGGATGCGGTCCTGGAGAAGGTGTCAGACAGTAGGGGGCGCAAGCTTTCCCTACTGTCTGACAAAACAACATAAGCAGCCTCAGCACAGCAACATCACGTGACGCTTCTGACGAAGGCTACAGGAAGTAGCCGAAACTAGTAAAGCAGGTAAACAAACACACTATATATATATATATATATATATATATATATATATATATATATATATATATATATATATATATATATATAAACTGTTAACTATAAATTATAATTTTTTGCATTACCCTTTGCCAACAAGGTGTTACCTCACAGTCTCACCGTTCTGAACAGAAACATGCACCCATACGTGCACGTGTGTGAATGGGTGTGCACATATGGGTGTTGGGGTGTCTCTGTCCGTGTGATGAATGATTTTTTTATAGGAATCCCTTTGCAAAAGGCAATTTCGCATCATTATATAGTCCAGATCATTGTGACTCAGTAAGACAATAGTGTTACATTCTTTTATATAATAATAAAAGTTAAATAAGAGTGTAAATATAAAGAATTTACATTAAGTGTACAGAAGGCTGTGCCGCAGCACCCAGGTAAGTTTCATAGTGATAGGATTAGATAAATTTATTTTATGGACGTAGAAAAAATCAAAACTGGGTCAAATTGACCCGAAGATAACATAAACAACCTACAAGACACGTTACAGGAACATCACGTGACGCTTCCGACAAAGGCCACAGGAAGTAGCTGAAACTAGTAAAGCAGGTAAACAAAAGTTCCTGTCTGACTAAAAGAAACCTAAAAGAGTAAAATGTTGGCATACTTAAATGTGTATATGTGTTATTTTAGGTCCGTACTGAAACAACATCAACACTAATATTGAAGGATCAGCATAAAAACTTAAAACCATTGCATCAAATTGCCATATTAATCCTGAAACTAAATAAAGTTAAGTAAATAAATGTTTTATGTGGTATGACTATTATTATTACTATTATTATTATTATTACTATTATTATTATTTTGAATATGAACATTACCAGAGACTTGCCACTCAAACATCTGACATACATCTGACATACATGCATTATACTGTAATTATATGGTAAAACTCTGGGGTCTAGTCAGACAGTTTATTCTTTCTATTCTCTCTGGGACTCACCTGAAGCCACAAATCTCTTCCTTTGGTTTGTAAGAAAACAATAAAAATCTCAAATTGTGTTTTTCTTTTATTGTTGGACATACAAAACTGATGGCAGCAGTGCTTGGCCTGATACCACCAACTTCTCTCCTGCTTGTGGCTGGTTTGTTTTCACCCAAAAATGGGGGCAATAATGCTCTGGCGACAAGGAAGTGACATAATGTAGATAGGAAACAACTGCAGTAAAGTAGCAGTTACAAAGAAGCCTTCTCAAAAAAAAAAAAAAATTCAAAAAATTTAGTCTTCTTAAATCGTTATTCTCTTGTAGTTTCAATAAAAAAGTAATTCTGCAGTCCATTTTTATGAAAAGCTTACAGGAACCCAGAACTTTTTGGGGCTCAGAGGAGAGTGTAAACTACAGCTGCCATTAAAAAAACACTGTCGCCATAGCAACCGGAACCTGATTCTGATTGGCTGATAGCAGTGGTGGGCAGAGCTGTGTGATGTCATCTCAAAGTCTGCCGTTGCCATGGAGCTCAAAGCAACAGTTAGAATGTTGGGACGTCGCACTCAAGCTCCTCACTTCTTCATTTTAGACACGAACACTTCAGAGAGAAGCCACAAACTGACCTTAGTAGCAGCTTATTATTATAGTATCTTCTACTACGACACTACAGTAGACTAGCGTACATTACCGACTAGACTTTTCACTTAAAACACATTTGCCACCAGCATTTTTTTTTTTTGCTTTGCTAAAACATCTCATCACAGTTGAGAAATGGCTGGTACAAGCGTCGATCTTGAAGCCCCTGCTCAGGACTTCTTAATCAGCCTTAATCAGTCCACATTTAATGGAAGAGATGTGTATGTCTTAATGCTGGACACAAAAGACCCATTCAGCAAAGAACTGGATGCGCCAAGAGTACAGTGGCCGTGGCCGGAGTCTAGGCCAAGTCTAATATCTCAGAACCAGGACAGTTCAACGGT
Source organism: Bostrychus sinensis (assembly GCA_020698575.1). Lineage (NCBI taxonomy): Eukaryota > Metazoa > Chordata > Actinopteri > Gobiiformes > Eleotridae > Bostrychus > Bostrychus sinensis. The sequence continues at coordinate 29,020,744 of CM036243.1, forward strand.
AAGCAACCAGCTTGAAACAGTTGAGGTTCTTGATGAGAGGGATAACACTACTGCCAGCCCTACAGTAGATGATGCTTTACTGTGTCATGAAGGCAGAAGTGTGAACGCCACAGTTACTTCTGACAATGTAGAAACCACTGATGGCGACAGGGAAGACATCAGTGAAAACGACAATGAAGGCAACAATGAAGACGTCAGTGGAGATGACAATCAAGGTGTCAGTGAAGACGTCAGTGAAGAGGTCAGTGAAGACGACAGTGAAGACGACAGTGAAGACGACAGTGAAGACCTCCCAATACTGATACACAACACTACCAGTGACCAGCAAAGCACTTCAGATGCTACCGTTAAAAGCGCCCAAACACAGGATGTTCTGCTCAGTGCCTCAGATGAAGTAACTGCAGAGCCCGCCGCTCCAGCTGCTGAGAGTCCGAGCAATGGCATGAATATATTCAAGAAGGTAGCAAAGGGTGTTTTGTGTGTAGGAGCCTGTGCACTGGTCGCTGGTGCTGTCATCAAATATGGACCACGCCTCCTGCCACAAGTGTCATTTGGGCTGGGCTCCTTGTTCACGAGGCATTAGATTTCCCCATCAACTCACTGGAGAAGAAAACACTGCCCTCCTTTGACCACCAGAGGGAGCCTCATGTACAATTTGATCTACAACTCTTTAAACATCAACACAAGTTTAGTTATTTTAGACTTTTTACCTAAACATTGAAAATACAGTTATAGAGGTCCTATTCCGAGGCAGGGTTGAGGAATAACAGCTCTTCAATGCTGCCTCGTTTTCGAAGGCCCCTACATTTTTTTCTGTTTTGATTCATTAATACAGTAAACAGTCCATATTTACTATACTAATCCATCAAAATTGAAAAATGTTCAGTGAATACTTTTTGACAAAGTACTCATAATGAACTTAGGGTAATGTTAGTTTGAGCTGAATGCTCTCAAATTACAGCTGAGAGTCTGCACTTTAAGCTCATACTAGCATACATAGCTCGTAATTCTATAGCTGTATTTGTATATGTTTTGTTTAACAGCTAAAATAACAAAACTTGTGTCAGTGTCAAAAAAACCTATGCACCGATCTGTGTGGTCTACATTGTTGACAATATAGGTCATACAGATGAATGAGATAACAAAAACAATAACGCAAAAATAAAAATAAAAAAAATAAATTAATAAAAATCAAACCTCAGTGCTAACTCCTGTTTATTTTAAGTTACACATAAAGACATAAACATCATCAAAATAAAAGAAAAATAATTTCCTTGCATATAGGTTGAGTTTAGTAATCACGGTAAATCAGATGATGCCATAACTGCACACTCTCTGCACAAATCTCTTCGACAGTAACAAAATCCTCGAGTAGCATAAGTACATAGTACCCAGATCTGCAACAGTCACTCAACGTCAAAGTGTACACAAGCAACTCTCTGCACACATTATTGTGGTCTTTGTAATAGAAATGCTATGAATAATTGCCTACTGTGTGTCTCAATTAAATTGTACCATACACACAAACAAACCTATGTTAAAATATTAAGTAACACTTTAGAATAACTCTCACTATAATGTATTAGTTACACACTGTAAACCCGGATATTGAATGTAATAAAATTTTCTTAGCCTGTTGTATGTAAATGTGAACGTTTTGGTCCAATACTACAATTGTTTTAGTGTATTCTGCTAGTTTGACCATATTGCTGAGTGTGTGAAATATTTTAAGATGAATGAATTTAAAACATCAAGTTTTAGCCGCTATCATGCCAGGACAGAAGGTGGCAGTGTGCAGCTGGTTGAGACTCACTAATAATTAGACAGAAGATGAAGCACATGTTGTCTACATTCAAGGACTGCAGTGCAAGGTAAGACATAATCTTTAAACATCGCCAAAACAGTGACAAAATGGGCTAATATGCGAGTACACCGTGTTTGTTTGAATGGAAACTTACATTTTGGAATGGGTTTGGGAAGTTTACCTTTAACCTTCTAAGCGCCAAAGTCGCAGAATTGCGACAAGCAACGTTGCTAAAAATAACAGCCCTTTCTTCCTATTAAAATGTTAAATCTTGTTTCAGCTCCCTTCGTTTAGGTGTCAGACACCCAGGACTTAGTTTCTAGCCCAATAGAATCATATATTGTCGTTCAAAATCTTCAAAAAACACGAGCTCAAAGCTGAGTGAGTCTCATGGGGAGTGGCGCGTCGGAGCGCCTCCGTGGAGGAGACTCCTCTACAGTTTTGAGAGAGGAAAAGGCGAAAGTAGCTAATGACGGCGCGCGAGCTATGCTCACAGTCACTGCACACGGCGTTTCTCCGTCACTCTGCCCACTGTAGGTGACAGAGGCAGGCGTGCACGTAGTCACTCTGGCCCCGGGAGTGAACGTGAGTTTGGAAATAATGCAGTTTTGAGAGGGAGATGTGTGCGCGGGGCTGTAGTTCGTCCCGCGACTTTCTCCCGCGGAGGCGGGGCAGCACGGAGTCTCCGCAGCAGCAGTACCGAGAGTGAACTCGGGAACAGAGTGGTTTTGAGTGAAATAAATGTACACCAAGCACCCCCCACTCCGTTCATTCTCGCACTTTTCCTCGCAGAAGAGGCAGAGGAGGGAGAGGAGAAAGGCGTGGGGAGAGGCAGGTGTTGCCGAGGGCACGGTGGGAGCAGCGTGGCGAGTATAAACAGGACTAGCAACAGCACTGGTGAGAGGATGAAGTTCATCAGGAGTGGATACAGCAATTTGATGAACCTGCTGCCAGGCCATGACAGACTTTACAAAGTGCGCCCTATATGTTTACATTCTGCATTTCTCTTTCCTCACATTTGACTAGTTATGGGACATTAGAGGTTATAGTTATAGTTTACTAATGTTGGTTTAGAATATAACTTGTTTCTGCTCATTTATTAATTGGAGAAAAAGACAAAAAAAAGTTCAAACATGTTTATAATCTTTTATTTACTAAAAATAACATAAATCAGCATGTCCGCCTGATAATTACATCACAATATGCAAAATATATGCAGATTAGATGCCTATAATTACTGCATTCATAAACTTTGGTTCATAACTGACATTTTTCTCATTTACAGTAAGACTCTATCTCTAATTGTTTTAAGCCACAACCTTTTGAATTTTGGATGTCAAAAAACTATTTTAGAGAAAAAAAATCTGGCACCCAAACGGTTAAGCCTCTGTGTTTGAACACTTCAAAAACAAGCAAAATACATGTGATTCAGTAGATTTAGGACATACTAATGTTAGAATTTACATCTTGATAAATAAAAAGTTGGTGTATTTTAAAATAAAATGTGCTTTGAGGAATATGCGTTAATATCTTTAACTTGTTTCTTTTCTCCTAGATTTTGACAAGGTTTTGAAGATTAAAAGCAAAGAGTAAGACTTAACATTACATTAATTTGACACAGTATTGTTAAAAATTGTAGATTTTTAAAAACTGACAGTCAAACTGCATGTACTCCAGGCACGTGCGGGGGGGGGGGGGGGGGGGGCTTGAGCACCTGCCCCTTTTGCCCCTTGCCTCCGAGTGCCCTTTTGGTCCTTGGTCTTTTTTTTTTTTTTCTTTTTTTTGTGTGGCTTTAAGCCCTCATGTGGCTCTTCATAAGAGCATTTATTCATTCATTAATTATTAATAATTTGAAATAAATGACATCACACGGCCGCCAGCACCTCGTGACCTTTAACCTTTTGCCTCCGTGAGTTGGCAGCTGTCACGTGCCCCTCGCGCAGCTGAAAATAGTGGAGAAAGAGCGGACTGCGGAGCCAATAAAGAGGGCTGTTATCATTTTTTTGGTCCCGATTCCAGAACTTAAAACATAGTGTAGCCACTGGGAATGAAAGAAAGTAAGTGAGCAGTTTGTCTCGCGTGATTTGTAAGACAAAGCCATGAAAGTATTATACACGCACGTTAGATCATTTCTGTTTAAATATGGAGCTTTTGACCGTTACTTGCTAACCACATAGATATTTACAAATTGCTTCCATAAAATGCTTTGTGATTGTTGTTAGCATAAAATCTTTTTATTTTTAGACCGGGTTGCTTATAAATAATGGATTGCAGTTAGCATTTAGGCATTTTAATGCAATTAAATTGCGAGAATTTGCTATAATTGTACAAAAATAGTTAGAACTAGTTGGTGATGGGAGCTGGCAAAATGTGATCTGATAAGAAAAAATGTGATGTCCCAAAACCTTGTTCCCACATAACTTATTTAATTTATTACTAGAAATGTCTAAGGACTTCCTCATAGTGCTGGGAATAATTTTCATGTTGTCAGAGCATGGATAAAATTACATTATTTAGTTTAGTGTCATGCAGTGTGTTTTTGTTTACATTTTATATGTTCATTAGTTTTTTATTATTTTCCCAAAATTTTATTAAAAATGTATAGCTTCATCCTTACCGTATTGCAATATATCATAGTATACACAGAAATGTAATAGTTGTGTGAGAGTCTTGCTTGCCACAGTCCTAACACAACAGTGTTTTAAAATCTGGTTATACTTATGTGCCCCTTTTTCACTTTGAGCACCTGCCCCTGTAGAAGTCTCTGCACGTGCCTGGATGTACTGTATAATCTTTGTGTTACTACTAAGTAACACAAAGTTACTAAGTGTTACTATCTCCCAGATCACTGAGCCAACAGACAATCAAGGCCTATGACTGTGAGGGCTAAGAGCCTCCTCGGGAGGTGACCAGAGCTGTACAGTGTAAGTAAATAAATGGTAATGTTTCTGCTGCATGTCTTGTTTAATGCAAATCTGAAGTATAAATGACAGAGGACTTAGTGTGTTAAATTCTGAAAATGCACAAAATTTAACTATAAAAGCATTTTAACTTTTCTGTTTCTGTCTTGTAATTACAACAAATACAGTATTAATGTGTTTTTTTGTCTTGTATTCTTCTGCTCTTAGGATGCTAATGACAGCAACTGTGCTGTCACACTTCTGCTCTGACTGAACTCCTCATCAGATCCACCTCCAGATCCAACTCAACTACTTCAAGTCTGCTGTTACCTTTGGACTGAAATGGCCTGCAAAATTGAGTCTTCATAAATCGTTATTCTCTTGTAGTTTCAATAAAAAAGTAATTCTGCATTTTTTTTTTCTTTGTTAAAACATCTCATCACAGTTGAGAAATGGCTGGTACAAGCGTTGATCATGAAGCCCCTGCTCAGGACTTCTTAATCAGCCTTAATCAGTCCACATTTAATGGAAGAGATGTGGATGTCTTAATGCTGGACACAAAAGACCCATTCATCAAAGAACTGGATGCACCAAGAGTACAGTGGCCAGAGTGGAATGTCCAAATTGGGGAAAAAAGACGAAGAGATTCAAAGACCGACAAAAATGACGTCATGTCTAATATCTCAGAACCAGGACAGTTCAACGGTAAGCAACCAGCTTGAAACAGTTGAGGTTCTTGATGAGAGGGATAACACTACTGCCAGCCCTACAGTAGATGATGCTTTACTGTGTCATGAAGGCAGAAGTGTGAACGCCACAGTTACTTCTGACAATGTAGAAACCACTGATGGCGACAGGGAAGACATCAGTGAAAACGACAATGAAGACAATAATGAAGACGTCAGTGAAGATGACAATCAAGGTGTCAAGTGAAGACGTCAGTGAGGACAACAGTTCAGATGAAGTAACTGCAGAGCCCGCCGCTCCAGCTGCTGAGAGTCCGAGCAATGGCACGAATATATTCAAGAAGGTAGCAAAGGGTGTTTTGTGTGTAGGAGCCTGTGCACTGGTCGCTGGTGCTGTCATCAAATATGGACCATGCCTCCTGCCACAAGTGTCATTTGGGCTGGGCTCCTTGTTCACGGGGCATTAGATTTCCCCATCTACTCACTGAAGAAGAAAACACCGCCCCTTTGACCACCAGAGGGAGCCTCATGTACAGTTTGATCTACAAGTCTTTGAACATCAACACAAGTTTAGTTATTTTAGTCTTTTTACCTAAACATTGAAAATACAGTTATAGAGGTCCTATTCCGAGGCAGGGTTTAGGAATAACAGCTCTTCAATGTGTAGCTGCCTCGTTTTCGAAGGCCACTACATTTTTTTCTGTTTTGATTCATTAATACGGTAAACAGTCCATATTTATGTCTGTGAAGACTCTCACTCGTCCAGGGTAAATGCATCGCAACAAAAGTTTAAAAAGCAGTCATCTGGATTAGATTTTTCAAGTAGAAGACGTTTCACCTCTTATCCAAGAGGCTTTCTCAATTCTGAAATGAACTGGTAAGAGAGCTGGTTTATATTCTTCTAGGAAGGAGGAGTCCTGAAACTAAATTCTATTGGTCAATGTGACCATGAATAGCCTAGTGGTTTCGGGTCATTAGGAGTCCTTTGTCCTCAGCTGGAGTGAGAGTCGTTAACCCTCCCCAACCTGGGCAGCTCCTTCAGATGTAAATGACCTGAGTGAAACTGGTTTGTTTTGTTTGGGTTTCAGGAGACTGTTGTAGACAGAAGGAAGGTTGTATCTGAGACCACCATTTCTGTTTAAAGAAGGTTTATCTTTTTTGACAAAGATTGCTTCTTTCACTCCTCGCTCAAACCATCCTTTCTCTCTGGCTAAGATTCGGACCTCACTGTCCTCAAAGGAGTGGTTTGTGGCCTTCAGGTGGAGGTGTACTGCAGATTCAGGTCCACTGGAGTTGGCCCTGCGGTGTTGGTATAACCGCTTGTGCAGAGGTTGTTTGGTTTCTCCAATGTACTGTTCATTACAGTTCTCACTGCAGTGGATGGAGTACACAACATTGCTCTGTTTGTAACTGGGAATTTTGTCCTTGGGGTGAACCAGTTTTTGTCTGAGAGTATTAACAGGTTTGAAATAAACCGGGATGTTGTGTTGGCTATAAATCCTTTTAAGTTTCTCAGATAGGCCGGAGATGTACGGAATGACTACATTGCTCCTTTTTGGCTCTTGCTCCTGTTCTTTCCTGTCCTGTTTTCTTGTCATTCGGGATTTGGAGAAGGCCCAGTTGGGATATCCACAGGTTCTGAGGGCTTGGCGGACATGTAGCTCTTCTTTCCTCCTTCCCTCCGAGCTTGTGGGAACCTCTTGGGCTCTGTGCTGCAGTGTCCTGATCACACCGAGTTTGTGCTGTAGTGGGTGGTTTTAATCAAATAACAGGTACTGGTCTGTGTGAGTGGGCTTCCTGTACACTTCCACATGGAGCCGCCTGTCTTCTCCAATGATAACTGCACAGTCTAAGAAGGCTAGGCTGTTCTCCGTGGCATCCTCACGAGTGAACTTGATGTTCTGGTCCACAGCATTAATATGCCTTGTGAAAGCTTCCATATTTACTATACTAATCCATCAAAATTGAAAAATGTTCAGTGAATACTTTTTGACAAAGTACTCATAATGAACTTAGGGTAATGTTAGTTTGAGCTGAATGATCTCAAATTACAGCTGAGAGTCTGCACTTTAAGCTCATACTATTTCTATAGCTGTATTTGTATATGTTTTGTTTTGATCTAAAAGTGGCAGTTGGTAACTACTACATCACACGCTCTGCAGGCTCTGGTATAAAAGCCCCGCCTTTAGACACGCTCCCGTAGCGAGTTAGGAGTTGGAATTGCAAGCATTATTGACAGCGGTTGTCAGGTTTGCGTTTATTAGCATATTAGCACTTAGTTACTTCTTTAGCTTAGCTATTTAATATAGGTACTTAGATTATTTAGTGATATTGCATTAGTTGTTAGCTTATTTGTAGATAGTATTGTTTGTTGTAATTTTAGTAGTAGATTAGTTAGCCTCAGTTAGCATCGGTCATTAATATTAGTTATTTAGCATTTATCATTAGTTAGCTACTAGTATAACGTTAGTTTGTGTATTTTGTATTGTGTATTTGTTAGGATGGTACGTAGGTGTAGTGTCTTAGGTTGCCAAAGCTCTACTGGCTTGCATAGCTTTCCAGAGGACTTTGCGCGCAATTGGCATTGAACTCAGCGAGCTCCGGCCTCGTGCTGGAGTTTGCAATGAACATTTTACTCGGGATTCCTTCTCTAACTTGACCGAGTTTGAAATGGTCTTCTCCAAGCAGGTCCGACTGAAGATCCAGGCTGTGCCAACCCTTGCTCTTCCGAGACCTAGGCTCCATGTCCAGCAGGTTCACCGTATGGAGGTGAGTGTGCAAAATTATTTTTTATTATAGGTTTATATCTACATACGTGACATGATATATCGTGTGTTGCCCAAGTGCCTATTGTAATAATAAAATGCTGACGTTTACTGTAGCTTCGCTGTGGCTTTGGTGGTAATGAGGCTAATGTTTGCTTGAATGGAACTTGATTGACCAAATTGAAAATGCAAATTGATATGGTCTGATACTGTCTGTCCGGCCCGGTACACTACATTTAGACATATATTACGCATATAGAAACGTTATAGTAGCTTCAAATGTTCCCCATGTCCCCGCAGAGTCCCGACTGAACTCTGGGTAACTGTACCACTCCTGATCCCTGTGGCGCACAAGGGGATCTGTCCGGATCCCTAGGGCGCACACGAGGCTGTGTGTCGGGAGTAATGCACCCATCCCCTGGCATAACCCCGGGCTCTGGGTAGCAGGTAGGACTTTAGAACATGCTAGCACAGAATAGCTACTTGTTTATGTAGTCTATTGTCTGTTTATTTGAATGGTATGTAGGTGTAGAGTTATACGTAGCTAAACATCTGCTGGTTTGTAAAGGGATATTAGGCGCAATATGTTTGCGCGCGATCTGCATGGAAAGCTGCAATCTCCCGCCTTGTGCTGTTTCCAAGCAAAATTTTACGCAGGATTCCTTCTCCAGCTCGGCAGAGTTAGTGTATTTCTCGTCAGAGCTAGTGAAGGAGTAGGATTAAGGCAATAGCCCTCATATTAACCCTGTCCTACTGCAGCCAAGCAGATTTAAAACATTTAAAATTATTAATGATAATGCGTTTCAAAAACAAGGTTTACTACCATTGTTTATTATTACATAAGTTGTTTATTACATAAGTTTTATCTGTTTGTATAATATCACAATTTTCAGTGGTGTATTTTTTGCTATTAATATGCAGAAAACAGTGTACTGTATGTATAAATTTTTTGTACAACAAATGCTAAGCTGGCCCATTAATTTTATTCATGGTTTTAACAATGCAAAGATATACAATATCAATCCAAAACATTAAATATTTTGACGTTGTGAACAATACGTCTTTGGCAATTTGATGTGGGCAGGCTGGATATTATACTAAAGTATTAACATAAATGTGACTGTTATTAACAATTACTCTGTTTTCAGCCTAAAGTGACTCGAGAAATTGGCTGTCAGACTGAACCAGTCATCAGCAAGTCTGCATGTGTCCAGGCCAACCTGAAGCCTGTTAGGAGAAGCAAAGGTGTTGCATTTTTGGAAGTATTATTTATTAATTTGTCATTACATCTTCAATTGTAGAATTTTATTTGATAAGAGACAGTGCGTCTGCATTTTGTATTTATGGAAGTGTAACTGTTTGTCAGTTAAAATATTACTGATTTTTGCACAGCCACCCAAGCCCAAGCTCCTAACAGGAGTGTGTCATGTGACACTGGGACCTTGATGGAGCAGTCCTTTCCAGAAAGTCCCAGGGCTAATTTGACACCAGTAAAAAGGAAAAGATGTGAATTGTCTGCAAATGACTCAAACTACCATCTGGATGGAAGTCAGAGCACCATGAACTGTACAAGGTAAAACAATATTTGTGTCAAAATTATGTTACTGAGTAACATACTATAAACAACAGTGACTATTTGTGATATAGTGTAAACAAATATTTTTGTTATTTATTGTTCTTCCTTACTGCCACATGGCACTTCCAGTAAAGTCTCCCTCCACAAAGGGAAGAAGTATATTGTTCATGAAGACCAGTTGCTGGAGCTTTTCCTAAGGTCTGCACCCGGAGGTGCGCTGTTCAAAAAACAACTGTTGGGACACTCCTCTGTGTCAAACAGCTGTGTAGTCACTGTGACTACTTTATAACTAACTATCAGCCGATAGTTAATAACATTCCAGTGGGAAACCTTCAGCTCTGTGCTGCTGTCCTTTTCACTGGTTCATCCTTTCGCCAGATATCCAAGGTTAGCACACGCATTAATGTTACATTATTCTGAGCACAGTTTTATTTCAAGGCTTTTTACTCTGTGTGAAGTCACAGAAAAGATTAAATATAATTCAATGATAATTAAACAATTATGACTAAATCTGTTTCAGTTTTTTGTTTTCCCAGACTGATCTACATTGCTACAAGGAAGAACTTTCAAGATAAATATTTATTTACGTGCTGTTATTATTCAGCTTAGTGTTTGAGTCACCCACTGTTAAATTTTTTACATTTAAATGGAGTAACCCATCTTTATCCTACATATTTGCTGCTCTTCAAGTCTGCTGCCCAGGTGATTATAGCTAGGCCCTAGAAGCAAGGGGTACATAAAGGGGGGTACTCATGAAGCACAAAGGCCTTCAGCTCATGTTTGATATTGTTTTAGTGTTTTCCATTTTTCTCCTCACAGTACTCGCCAGATTGTGGCCTTAAGAAATTGAAAATATGATATTTTTCTCTTCTGATTGAACTAGCACAATGCTGGAATAGTCAGCTGACTATTCCAGGGGTGCCCAAACTTTTTCACTCAGAGGCCCAAAACACAAATATTCTTGTGGGCCAAAGGCCAAATACAATAATTTTTTGCATGTAATGAGATGAAATGCAAATAGATCTATGAGTAATATTCTGTATTTCATAGTTAGTATACCACCTACCACCTGGAGATGTACCTGTATGGTTATTTGTGGGCCTGTTATACATTTTTGAAGTCTTTTTATGTTCATAGTACTACTGTCACAAGTTAATTGTTGAAATTAATTTCAACTGTTACAGGATACACAGGATAGTAAAACCACTCATGTGTTATATAAGGTATCCTCAGACTTCCCATAGCATTATGTTAATAAGCTATTCTTCAAAAAGAAAAATTCTGAAGAAAACACATCTTTCTTCCTGAAACCAGTTTGACACCACCTGCAAAATCAAGTACTAAAGTAATTTAGACACAACTGAAAGAGGTGGAATGCCTATAAGCATTTCTTGTTTTTATGCACATGTTGTAATGACTGTCAAAACTGCATATTTTAAGCAATATTTATTCTGCCTGCTAAACTGTTTTTGCTCAAATTACTGGTATATACAATTAGGAGGAAGAGAAGGGGGAAAGAAGAGCTACATGTCCGCCAAGCCCTCAGAACCTGTGGATATCCCAACTGGGCCTTCTCCAAATCCCGAATGACAAGAAAACAGGACAGGAAAGAACAGGAGCAAGAGCCAAAAAGGAGCAATGTAGTCATTCCGTACATCTCCGGCCTATCTGAGAAACTTAAAAGGATTTTTGGCCAACATAACATCCCGGTTTATTTCAAACCTGTTAATACTCTCAGACAAAAACTGGTTCACCCCAAGGACAAAATTCCCAGTTACAAACAGAGCAATGTTGTGTACTCCATCCACTGCAGTGAGAACTGTAATGAACAGTACATTGGAGAAACCAAACAACCTCTGCACAAGCGGTTATACCAACACCGCAGGGCCAACTGCAGTGGACCAGAATCTGCAGTACACCTCCACCTGAAGGCCACAAACCACTCCTTTGAGGACAGTGAGGTCTGAATCTTAGCCAGAGAGAAAGGATGGTTTGAGCGAGGAGTGAAAGAAGCAATCTTTGTCAAAAAAGATAAACCTTCTTTAAACAGAAATGGTGGTCTCAGATACAACCTTCCTTCTGTCTACAACAGTCTCCTGAAACCCAAACAAAACAAACCAGTTTCACTCAGGTCATTTACATCTGAAGGAGCTGCCCAGGCTGGGGAGGGTTAACGACTCTCACTCCAGCTGAGAACAAAGGACTCCTAATGACTCGAAACCACTAGGCTATTCATGGTCACATTGACCAATAGAATTTAGTTTCAGGTCTAAACTCCTCCTTCCTAGAAGAATATAAACCAGCTCTCTTACCAGTTCATTTCAGAATTGAGAAAGCCTCTTGGATAAGAGGTGAAACGTCTTCAACTTGAAAAAAATCCAATCCAGATGACTGCTTTTTTAACTTTTGTTGCGATGCATTTACCCTGGACGAGTGAGAGTCTTCACAGATACAATTACGTTTAAACATTAAAAGTCCAGTGGGGGAAGAAACCCTTTATAATTGCTGTCTTCAGGGAACTCCAGCCTGATGCGGGTGACAACACAGGATGGTATAACCACACGTACATGCTGTCCAAGGTAGCCCCAACACCACCTTACCACATTGCAATATGCAAGGTGTCTGTAACAGCTGAAAAAGAGGTGGTGCTTTTGTGTTGTATACATACATCCACATACACAATTTAATAGTTCTGCCTGAAACTAACCTGTTTAACCTTGTCTCTTGCATTTCACCAAAGAGCTGCAAGTATGTGCCATAGACAGCCTGCAATACATAGGGGTTTAGAGCCACTGCCTCAAACCCTGGGTGGTCAGTAATGCAGGTGACCGCATCAACCTGCTCACACCTGTGCATAACCTACAACATGAGAAATCATTTATTATATCTCAGCTTCAATGGCATTACTTCAGCTTGATTTATAAGAATGTGAATGCTCAGGCTTCCTCTTTTTTTTTTTTGAAAAATTATGATAATACGAATGTGTGACTTTGTCTTAATCTGTTTTTTTGCACATTACTGTGCCATTAAATGAAGAATATGTTTGTGGTTTGAGACTTTGGTGTTTTATTGTATAATTAGCTTATACCTTAGGTGTCTCTCTACAACAAATATTCTCCACAGGGGACAGTGAGCTGCAGTGGCCACAGGTCTTGTGCTGTTGTGCTGTTGAGTGAGAATAATGTTATTCTCCTTTCAATACGCTTTACTACGAGAGTTTCGGAATTTTTTTTAGCCTTTGCTTATTATGTTAGCCTACATTAGCTATGACGCTAACGTCACTTTACCACTCAGAAACTGTCCCCATTCGGTCCTGCAAAGCATCGGCTGCCTCAGCAGCCCCGGCGTCGGGCCTTGCTGAGGCAGCGTTTTGAGCCAGCGGCTCGAACTGGTCCGCTAGGCTCCACATTGCCTTCCTCTATTTCTGGTGAAGGTGGAGGAGAAAAATCCTCCACCTCATAGGAACGCTCTGTAGCGAAACTGCTAGCGTCGCTCTGGTCACTCTCCATCTTTGAATATCTGTCAACTCAAGCTGCTGGTGTAGGTACCAAATATACTCGGGTGGCGCCGCTTAGTGATGACGTTATGCGTTCTGATTGGATGAGACTTCGAGCGAACGGCGTGATTGGCTCATCGTCCCTTGCTAACCCGGAAATGTCAAGCCGAGCCGATTTAGCAGCTTTGATCAGACAGAGATCATTATAATTATTTAATAGAAAAATACATAGTCATAGCTATTTATCACTCGTATAAATATTTATTAAAATAGAATATTTATATTCATGACTGAGAGATCGTCAATGTTTTAGCTGCTGCTACAGTTGATAGGCAGTACATTACTGTGCTTTTCTCTTATTTATTGATGGTTTTGTAAGATACCTCTCTCTATTAAAATGACAAGTACAAATGGAGTGTATACAAATGTGTACAGCTGTCTATTAAAGAATAAATGAGCAAAAGACGTGAAATGCCCCCCAAAAAACCCTTCGTAATAACCATAGATGTTCATTGGCACAGTGTTTTTTAACCAAATTAGTGTATTCAGTAAGAATGATTTTTTTTTTTTAGTAGCCATAATCATCAATATCTTGTATTTATTTCAGTTCCTTATTACTTCGTTAATGCAAACACACCACTTCTGACTTAAAGAGCAGCTGTAGAGTCAGCTATAGCTCCACACCGTTTGCAAATACACACAGCCTACTATTGCTCTGTGCGCTCTGGGGCGGCAGTGAGGATTCGGCGAGGTCGGGGGGTTAAGGTACGCACAGTGCGTACTGCCGCACACCTGTAGGCGCCACTGATTTCTATCAGATGTCTATTGTGTGTTTTGTTTTTTTAACAAAATTAGTTTTTATACTTAAAAAAACATCATAGAGAGTCGAATTTATGAAATAAGATTTCATTTATCAAGAAATAATATACCCATTGGCAGGCAACATTACGTCATCACTAAGCGGCACCACCCGAGTAGATTTTGCAGCCCGAGTAGATTTGGTACCTACACCGGTTACTGTCAATCACAGGTCCAGACCATGCCCCCCGCTCACCCCCCTTCCCTCGGCCCTGCCCCTCTGTCTCTGCTGGGAACAGCCCATTCTTTAGCATTTTTCAAGTTTTGGCTGTGGGCGAAGTAAGGCTCTAACCCTGGGGTTTAGTTACACTTTAAAAGCTCAAAAAAAAAAAAAAAAAGTTGATTTAGCATTATAGGGGAGTTTTAACTGACCAGTCGCGTTTCAGTGTTAATAATAAATAATAATAAAGCATTAAATCTAAGCTCTAATATGAATTGTATAAAATCATGTCAGGATTATAAAGCAACATTTCTCTATTCATCCAACAGTGATTAAACAAGTGTTTACACATCTACTCCGAGAAGATACACAAACCAGACAAACCCTTACATTTCCTCTTTGCCGATTCCATTTTTATCTCTGCAGCGCCTCCATTCATCTTATCTGCCTCATTTGCCAAATTAATTACAATATGAGTAATTTCTGTAGCCTTTATATTCTTAAGTAGTTTAAATTTAGACTCGGCTATGACTAATTCCTTTTTCCCCATGGTATACCGGGGGGTCAGTAAATGTATTATACATCCTAATAAGCGTATAGCACTCTACACTTTTAAGGTGCCAGCCTTGAATGAAGATTTATTGCGGGGCTTGCATTGGGGGAGAGGATCTTTGCAGGCGATCAACCAGGTGCGAGGAAGAAGAGGCAAGAGAAAAAAATAGGACAATCTAATTGATTTCCTTCCCAGTTATATCCTCCTCATAGCCGATCAAGGCCTGTGGAGTTCTCGATTCCTTTCTCTGCTCACGAGTGAACTGATCAACCATTATTATTTCTCTGTGTGACTATTTCATTTTAGCCAGAGCCCCCCTCTGGATGTGACTGGAGGGAGTGTAAAAGTCATTCCCCTGATAGCTTGTTAATACTTGTCAGCCTTATACTGATGAGGCCACTGCAGAGATTCCTCAGGCGTGGGCTAGATTTAGACTCGTTTAAAATCCACGACAGACAACAGTAGGGCAACACTGGCATCTGCTGGACAAATCAGAAATTGCAGCTTTGAGTTTATACAGAATTTAGCTAAAGAGCAAAAAGAAGGTGGTATTATCTCTAGAGCAGTGGTTCCCAA
Source organism: Bostrychus sinensis (assembly GCA_020698575.1). Lineage (NCBI taxonomy): Eukaryota > Metazoa > Chordata > Actinopteri > Gobiiformes > Eleotridae > Bostrychus > Bostrychus sinensis. The sequence continues at coordinate 29,036,118 of CM036243.1, forward strand.
ACATTTTGGTTTTGTGTGCCCACAGGACCTGATGTAGTCCTGGTTTGGACCCAGCTTAGTCCTACTTTAGTATAAGTTTAGTCCTGGTTTTATACAGCTTAGTCTTAGTTTAGTTCAGGTTTTAGTCCTGGTTTGACCTGCTTTAGTCTTGGTTTAGAAATAGTTTAGTCCTTGTTTAGTTCTGGTTTAGACCTTGTTTAGTCCTAGTTTTGTCCTGGTTTAGTCCTGGTTTAGACCTGGTTTAGTCCTGGTTTAGACCTAATTTAGTCCTAGTTTAGACCTAATTTAGTCCTAGTTTAGTCTTGGTTTAGACCTTGTTTAGTCCTAGTTTAGTCCTGGTTTAGACCTTGTTTAGCCCTGGTTTAGTCCCAGTTTAGACCTGGTTTATTCCTGGTTTAGCCCTGGTTTAGACCTTGTTTAGTCCTAGTTTACTCCTGGTTTAGACTTGGTTTAGACCTTGTTTAGTCCTGGTTTAGACCTGGTTTAAACCTGGTTTACACTTTGTTTAGACCTAGTTTAGTCCTGGTTTAGACCTAATTTAGTCCTAGTTTAGACCTTCTTTAGTTCTGGTTTAGTCTTGGTTTAGACCTTGTTTAGTCCTAGTTTAGTCCTGGTTTAGACCTTGTTTAGCCCTGGTTTAGTCCCAGTTTAGACCTGGTTTATTCCTGGTTTAGCCCTGGTTTAGACCTTGTTTAGTCCTAGTTTACTCCTGGTTTAGACCTGGTTTAGACCTTGTTTAGTCCTGGTTTAGACCTGGTTTAAACCTGGTTTACACTTTGTTTAGACCTAGTTTAGTCCTGGTTTAGGCCTTGTTTAGTCCTAGTTTAGCCCTGGTTTAAACCTGGCTTAGACCTAGTTTAGTCCCAGTTTAGAAATGGTTGAGTCCCGGTTTAGACCTGGTTTAGTCCTGGTTTAGACTTGGTTTAGTCTTGGTTTAGACCTGGTTTAGGTTTATTTTAGTCTTTGAAAGTGAAATTTATAAAGGTAATATCAATGATCAAACAACTCCATGTACCCCCTGCAATGTGCTTCGCGTACCCCTAGGGGTCCCCTGTACCCCTGGTTGGGAAACACTGCTCTAGAGGTAGCACACTCACTGTCCTGGTTTAATTTGGCTTTTAATTGTGGGACCCAGTTTTATCCCTGATCATTTCAACAGAACCAACATTTCCAGTTTTAACATGAATTTTATAAAATGAATGAATTAAACTTGTTACACTATAGTATGTAGCGAAAACACCATTTAAGTTGAACATTGAAACTGTATTCAACATCCTTGCAGCCCATTAGGACCTGGCCCACCAGTTGGGAAACAAAACAGTACATGTTAATACATTCTGGTTGGTTTGGTTTGTTGTAAATAGTAGACTCAAAATGCTGCTTTATTTACTTTACAGTAGACCTTTTTCCACAAAAAACAGAAGTAGTTATGTGTCACGTTATCCCATTTCCGGTTTGTGCTCGTCTAAGCCAAAATGGAGCAAGTGTTTTAAACAAGATTAGTAAATTTCACGTTTGCAGGCGTAGTAACAGTTACAGGGGCAAAAACATCCACAAATAAACCAAAACAAAGGCTACGTTCTATGGTAAGTTCTTTCATGGCTAGGGTGACCAGAAATGTAGACCCAAAAACTGGGACACTTCAGAGTACATGACACACGGGCTTAAATTTTGAATATGATTGACAAATATGAATTTAAAAAATGATATTGTACATAATTTTAGTCTTTAGACGGATGTGTTTTAAATTTTCTCTGCTTTTCTATTGGTTAAAATGGGGACAACTGGGACCTGGTTTCTTGAAAATTGGGACATATAAGTGAAACTGAAACTGTCCTGGTTAAATAGGGACATCTGGTCACCCTATTCATGGCAAATTTATTCACGATTATTGAGGAAAGTAAAGAAGAAAGCTTAAATACTGTCATCAATTAGTATTAGCTAACTACTGTTGACAGCAAATCAACAGTAGTATTAAATTCTGTGAGACTGAACATGTCGCAAATGATTTTTTAGACCTATAGTTGATATATTTACTGCTGATTTTGACTCACAGTACGAGTGATGCTGATGTTTTGTTAATGAAAACAAGCTCATTTGTGTGAAAAGAGATAGAGGGATATATTTTAAGTCATATTATGTAATAAATGGCATCTTTCTTCATCTCTCTTCTGTATAGTATAAAATGTAATGGAGGGACCGGTAGCTGTCAGAGCAAAAACTCTTATTTTGGGCTCGGTTTTACGCCACGACCGTAAATAGCGCGGCTCGACTTCCAATTGAAAACAAAGAGAGAAAAAAAGGTCTATACAGTGACTCTATATTATGAGTGGGTTTATCGTGACTTCCTGTCCACAGTTACATGTCCCAGTGTTGACTGAACCTTAGCTCGGACCATCTGTGCTCTTCTTGGCCCGATTTAACCTTTCCCCCTTTGACCTGACGACCCCGCCATGACCCCATCACCTTTCACTCAGCGGGATGGAACTGCTCCCCTTCTGCTGCCACTAAATGAACTAACTTCAGTTTGTTTGTGCATAAGATGGACTATGTGTAATACGCTTTAATGCTATAATGTTTGGCTACACTGTAAACAATGACAACAGAATTAAAAATGGAGAAATAAAACAGGAGTCAGAGTTATTGTTATGAGATATGGGATTAGAGCTACACCAAGAAGCCTCCAAAAACACAGTCCGATATCACAAAATTAGAATATTATGGGAAAGTCAGTCTAGTAGTTCAGTGAAATACATAAATAAGATAGATTAAGTACAATATTTACTTTACAATTAATGAAAACCAGAATTTGGTGTCTCATAAAATTAGAATATTACATAATCATCACAAATCAAATTATTTGCAATTATTTCACAAATAAATCATGTTTGTCATTTACAACTCAGGCAGATTTGCATGTGGATAGTCCAATCTGCATTTGCACCTCTGCGCAGTCAGATTTTTTTTTTTTTTGAGACATTTGTCCCGCATTTTGAGACAGCAAGATTTATTCACAAAAAAATTCCTGTTCTCAACCACTAGGGGCAGTGTTCAACAACAGGGGCTATTTTCTAACTGTTTCTTCGCTGTAAGCAGCTTGTAAACAGAGAAGTTGTGTGACACAGATGGGAAAATGAGAGATCATTGATAGTGGGCTCCTTAGTGGTCACTGAGTGCATTAAATATGTGGCTTACTTAAAAACTAAATACACAAATGCAGCTAAAACCCCTGTTTAAAGGAGTAGATGCAGTTTGTCTATAATAAAGTTAGACTGATCCTCCACATGTTTTTGCTGCAGTGCTTGTCCTGCTGCTAACTTACAGCCAGGCAGCAGTGAGAGCATAGCCCCTGTTGCCCCCAGTGGCCGTCACTGGAACAGAATTTCTTTTGTGAATAAATTTTACTGTCTCATAAAGATCCAAATGCGCAGAAGTGATGAATGCACGAATGGAGCGATCCACAAATGCATACTGAACAATTCACATGCAAAACTGCAGATTTATAATTTACAAAATGATTTATTTGTGAAATATTTGTGAATAATATATTTGCAAAAATTGCTGCATCCAAGTCACAAATTAGGGATTTTGAATAAATCATTCTACATTTACTGTTGCATCAATTAATTTTATTGAGACAAATATAGCTCCATAAAATTCATATTTCTACCATAATTATTGATGAAAGTCAGTAAACTAACTTCTTTGTATATAAGATGGACAATGTGTTATGTACTGTAAAAAATGATATGATATTGGGCTATGTAAATATCAAAAACTTACAAGTTGTGGAATTAGAGCTACACTTACAAGCAAACCTGTCCACCTCCACAAATGCTACAAATACTACATGCAAAAATTTGAATATCACAAAAGACTGTATATTGCGGTATATAAACTTGAAACTGAAACCAAACGTCGCAGCAGGCTAAGACATGAAAAATCACTGAAGACTCGTTCGAGCTGAACAAGTCCACTCAATCACAAAGAAACAAAGGATAAAAACAACGATCTACAGAAAGTTTCACTCGCCTACACAGGTGAGTGCAATCATTAAAATCCCCAGACACCACACCCACGGTGCCACCCACAAACACCGGTGAGAACGCCCGCCCAGGAAGAAACCACAGAGACAAAAAACAACAAACTATTTATGGCTCTTACACAATATAAAAACAGGGCAGATTAAATAAAAAATGAGAAATGCAACAGGTGTCAGAGCTACAAAGTTCAGCGGTGGAAGATCTTGACTATACTGTGACCACAGGCTGTGTGGATGTCTTACCTGATCTAAATGGGCGGCGCTCTTGTCGGGCTTCCCCTCTGTTAACTGTTTGTCCGGCAGCAGGAAGAACTCGGCCGCTGTGGGTAAACCGGGCAGCACTGTGACCAGGAGCTGCTCCTCTCTCACTCCTGTGGCCTGCACGAGAAACAAATGCAGATGCACAAATACAAACAACTGTGAGTTAGCCTGACAGGTTATTTAGAATTGTAAAGTGTTATCAGTTCTCTAAGTAAAAAATGTATGCACGTAACAAATGGTTAAATATTGTCTTGAAACTTCAATAAATATGGAGTAGTTGCATCGTAAATAACCCTAAAATGATGTTGTGTTTTGTTTTTCATCTGGAGCTCTATCATCCCACAGTTCTATGTTGTTCCCATATTTCTGAGATTATTTTTAAGTATATGGTGTTGTGTTTAACCCCAACCCCTCAATCTTAGAAATGTGGGCACATATAGGGCTGCCCTCCTTATATCAGGGATGTTTATAATTAAAAATACAAATAATACATTTCAAAAAATAAAGGATAAATGCATGCAAGTATTTTTATTGTATTTGCATTACACTCGGTGATTAAAACCAGAACTGCTACGGTGGCACTTCATACTAATGTAAGTATTTTACCTTCTGTTTACAGTTATATACTTGTTTAAAAATATTACTTTAAAACATTTTTTAGTCAACAGTCAGTGTTTTTTGTAACATTTTTTATGGAAATATATGGAGAAAAATATGACAGACTTTTGAACAGAGAGATTGTGTAGTTGGGGGTCTGCGTGGGATTTTCAGAAATTTAAGGGGGGGACTTTGGAAAGAGCTGGTTTAGATTATAATTTCAAGTGGCCCTCCATACAAAAACAGAGATTCTCAGTCATATACAAAAAGGTTAAATCAAAAGCATTGCTGGAAGATCTTTTGTCATCTTTATTAGTTGTTTCATCCTTTCTTATGTTATTGTATGTACCTAGGCTTACACTGATGCATTATGAATATAGGACCTCTGAATGCAACAAAACTACATCATGTATTCTCCACAATCCTTTTTAGATTCTTCTGCATCTGCCATGAATTTGAATGTTTTCCACAATCATGTCACATCCCCATCTAATTCTTATTTTTTCATGTTTTGCCTCCCGGGTTTGGGTTGTCATAGCAAAATGATGTCAATAACAAATAACAAATCCGACATGTTCAGTGAAGAATGGAGAGAGACAGAGAGAGCTGCTTATATTTTTGGCATCCATTTTGATTTTTTGCCGGATCAAAAAGTGTGAAAATATGACGCAAGACTCCGATTGCTTCTTTTCAGGAAGCAAGAGAAGTATTGATGTTTGGAGGATGTTGCTGCAAACATGAAGTTAATGAGGCAGGAGTTGTCATGCGTATGTGGCTTGAATGATGTTTTGCCCTCGACAGGTCGCGAAGCACTCAACTCTGAGCATCTCTTCTGGTCAAAACACATTAAGTGCATTACAACATTTATCCATCCCATGCACCACCACTGCTTCAAATGTCCAGGAGCTTGTTACTCTCTGGCCCTGAACCCTCACGGTGTGTACCACTACTGCAATCAGCATGTTCTTGAACTACATTTCCCTCTGCTCCCCCTCCGCCTCGTCGTTTATCATCATAAAAGTCAAATGTGTGTCTGAGAAGCCTTGAGGGGGTCGGAGAGAGGCAGAGGTGCAGTCAGTGTTTACCCGAATAAAGGGAATCGGAGCTGGAATGCAAAAAAAATAGAAAAAAAAAGGCCTGAAAGGGCAGTCTACCTGGATCAGGCAGTTCTTGATGACTCGGCTCACATCCAGTCTCCACTCGGCTACATCGGGGTTGTGCTCGTCCAGGTTTGATGAAAAGGCCAAAAGATGCGATCGGAAGTAGTCTGCGGGGAGAGCAGGAAAATGTATGGGTGTATTTTAACATGAGGGAAAGATGAAGAGTTCAGCAGTTTCACGTAGAACCAGCCTCGATAAAGAGTACATGACCATTTATCACACACGGCAAGGTTTGATCAGGTAAAAAGTGCCCTGCAAACCTTTTACTACAGAGCTTCTTCAAAGGGAATAGTTGGCTCTCAAAGTACCACTTTAATAAACTAAAATTGGTCTAAATCAGCACTTACCCAGGTTTAAAGTAAAAAAATAATAATGACTCAAAAATGTGTTTAACCCTCAGGCCCTCCTTTAAAAAAAATCATGTTCTTCTTCTTAAAGCCCTTTTAGGTCACAGGGTCACATTTAAAAATATAAAACATTTCAGTATTTTTGATCATTAACCCCTGTCCTCATCATACATAACAAAAGTGAATTCATTTTTATATTTTTAACCCTTTAAAAGCCAGTTTGCTTACATTATTCTAACATATTTATAAATAAAACATGCATTATTTATTTAAAAATGCAAAGTAACTTTTTTGTTAGTGCAGGAATTACCAGTCCCAGATAGGTCACTGATTAGTCCTAAAACTGATTTTGATACATTTTTACTTTTTGTGCCATTACAAAAAAGATCTAAAACTTACGTTCTTCCTCTTAAAGCCCTAAGAGGCTGAGCTACAGTGAATTTTGTGGTGTTTTTTTTGTTTGCGTATTTTTTAGCCTCTGTGGCTAAAAGAAAAGCAAAAAATACATTTGAAAAGCCCTAAAAGAGTGGCAGGAGGGCCTGAGGTTAATTAAATTTAACTAATTAAAGACAAAACTGGGATAATACCAGGGCTATATTAAAGACTACAGGTAAAGTGAACCTAAATCAGGACTAAGATGTGGTCTACATGCCAAATCCACCTAGCAGGATTAAAAGAAGAGCAACCAGAGGCAGAACCTGAAGACAGACTATGAGAAAACACAAAATTTGTGATGGGTTAGATCAGCCTTTCCCAAAGTCAAGCCCCCTTAAAAATCAGACAATCCCATGTGGACCCCCAACAATGAACCACACTTTGGGAACCACTGGGTTAGCCATTTATGAGGAAAACTCTGATTTCTGAGTATCGTTAAATATTAAAGATGTTAAACATAAACTTTACCAGAAAGTCTGATTTACTAAGTTGGCTTTACTCTGTAGTGAATATAAATGCACTACAGGCGTTTTGCTGAACAACATGGTCATGGTCAACAATCATTGATAAAACTGACATTTTAGACTGTTTTTAAACTGTTAAAAATAAAGAAAATTAAATGAATGCAACCTATGCTATTCTCTTTTATAAACAACATGTTTTCCTGCTTTTATAGCCCAGTTATCCAAGTTATTCAGCCCTATTCTCTGTACTTCCTGTAAAATTGTAGTTCAAATGTTAGCACTAGATATAATATATTAATGCATTTGCCATCTAATTAATTAATTATCTTATCTTTAATTATCCATTATTCTCTTTGCCACCCCATAATTTTTCCTCTAGATCTACCCCTGAAACTAACCAACCTATAATTATCTATATTTTAACTCTCACACTGCTGCTTAGTTCTCCGCTGTTTTCAACCAAATCAAGTTGCTTTATAATCTTTTATTTGTTTCTAAATGCATTAATGGCCTTGCCCCACGTTATTTGTCTGACCTCCTCGAGGCTTGAGCAATACTCTCGCTCATGTTCTCTCAGGTCGGCAGATCAGGCTCTGCTTGAAGCTCCTCAGTCAAAGAGGAAAGCCAGAGGTGGCCGTGTCTCTTCTGTTGCGGCCCCCAGAAATTGGAATGGGCCACCATTACACATTAGACAGTTTTAAAATGCTACCTTAAAACATTTTCTCTTCGGCTATGAACTTAGTGTTGTTTTATCTTTGTTTTAGTGTATTCTGTCTTTTCTGCAATTGTTTTATCTTTTATCTAAAAGCAGGTGATTATTATATGCTATCCAAGACTTGACATTTTTTTTTTTTTCCTCAATGGGCACTGTGGCTAGTGTTTGTCAGAAGTTACTAGTGTTTTTACTAGGCACAGTTTTTAATTAGTGGAGTTTTTGTGTATAGTATACAATAGACTTAAAGAAACATACAATTGTTTTGGTTTTTATGGTTTTTCAGCAAATATAAAAACCAGAAGGTTTACTGAAAAAAGTGTGTCACATTTTTAAAACATATGTAATTGTTTTGAAATTCTAAATTTTCTTTCTTAAATCATGTTGAATTATTATATAATATGTGTGCACTCAAGCACAATAACAGAAATTAAGGTCTAACCTCTGAAGTTAAGCTATAGGCCTAGGTATGTACAAAATTTGTGGCAGTGGGAGTATTTGTGTTTCTAGCCACAATGAAAATCTACCTGCATTTGGCTGGTTGGTCAGTGTTAATGTCAAACCCTGATGCTGTCTAATATTAACAATGCAAGAAGACCTTTCTGTGCACTCATTATAAAGTTGGTAAAAAAACATCACATTTTAAAGAAACTACATTGAGTCTTTTAATTTTACTTTCAGTTCTCAGCTTTTTTTCCAAAACCAACAAAATATGTTTCAAGCTTAATACAAGGGAAGATCACTGCCATCATCTCTCTGCAGTATTACTTTATTATATTAATCATAGGGCTCTGTATAAGTAATTAGCTCATATACGTATGTATGTAGCTCAGCAGTATTCAGATCTGCTACCAGTGCATATTTGACCTGATGCCAGTGTATTGAAATATTTTTACTGCAGAGGAGCCATGCTTACGAGACTGGACAGTGGAATGAATTGTCCCCAACAGGAAAAACAAGCAATACCCAAGGGACTAAATGTATGTAAACACTAACTTGAATGAATATTACTGCATAGTATAATCTTGTCACTCATGGTCGACCCCATATTTTTAACAAATCGAGGTTATTCTTGCTAATCCTTTAGTTACACCGCTCTAATATAATCTATGAGGTGCTGTCATGTGTACTCGGTGTATTTACAGTCCTCTGCCGTCCCAGTAGAGTATGGAGTGTCACGGAGTCAGCTCACCGTGGACAGCAATGGTTTTTCTGTCCTGCATTATGCTGTTCCCGGCGGACACCTGCACAGTGACCGAGTTGGCGCCTTCCAGGGAGAACGTGCACGCCACACTTCCCTCCAGAGTGATTAGGGGCTGCTGCAGACACAAGAAACACACAAGAAAATGGTTTGACGAGACATACGCAGTGGCAGCAGTAGAAGAAGAAGTCTCCTGGGACAGACGCCTTATCAGCGGCTGCTTAACATCTCACACTTACACTGCAGAGGGCGAAAATATCCCAATGATTACAGGAGCAAAAGTAAAAAAAGTTGTATTCAGTGGAAAGATTACTTAAGTACTTATTGCTAGTATCTTAACTACTACCATACTTACTACTTCTACTATTATTACTACTACCACCTCTCCAGCTAATACTACAACTACTACCTCTACAAGAACTCTTCTTCTACTACTACTACCTACTTACTGAAAGTAATTATGATTACTACCACTACTACCACAATTGCAGCTACTACTACCACTACTACTGTACTACTACTACTTCTACTGCTAAGTACTACTAAAATTACAACTATTACTACAACTTCTATAACCACTACAACAATCTTTTTGTCTTCTACTACCGACATCTACTGGTTCTTCTACTATTGGTGGTACTACTACTACTAGTGGTGGTCCTACTACTACTACTACTACTGGTGGTACTACTACTACTATCATTCATCACAATGACAACTTGTGTTAAAGTTTAAAAAAAGTATTGAGTGGAAAGTTTATTCAAACAGAAAGTACTTGCTCATACAACTACAACTACTGCTATTACTATTTTCACTACAACTCCTTTTACTACTACTATTTTACTACGAATACTACCCACTTTGCCAGCAACATAACTACTACTACTTTACCACTACTATTTGTCCCGCTACTACTTCTACTTCAACTACTACTAATATTACTATTATTACTACTGCTGATATTACTGCTATTACTACTTTTATTATTATCACTACAACAACTCCTTGCTCTACTACTACTTCTACTGCTACTACAAATACTACCCAATTGCCAGTAGCATGACTACTACTCTACTACTAATTGTACTGCTACTACTTCTACTGCTGCTACTACTAATGCTAATACTACTATTAATATTACTACTACTGCTAATATTACTACTATTACTACTTTTATTATTACCACTACAACAACTACTACTACCAGTGGTGGAATGTAACAAAGTAAAGGTACTTAGTTACTTAAGTACAATTTTCATATATCTGTACTTTACTTGAGTCATTTTTACAAGGGCTACTTTTACTTTTACTTCACTACATTTTAGAGCAAGTATCAGTACTTTTTACTCCACTACATTTTTTGAGTTGGTTTGAAGTACAGAGTAGTTTTGGTTTAAAATCATGTGTTTTTGTCTTGGCCTCATTGTAGACACACAGTACTTAAATATAACAGATGCAGTAAAGTAGTACTGCTTTAGAAACATCAGAATAATAAAGACAGAAGACCTCAGCGACAGATTCAGTCTCTTCTACTGCACCAGTTTGTTCATTTCAGCTTTTCAGCAAAATCTCTCACATTTAACACATTCATGAGTTGTCGAGTCTGTGCAGAATACTTTTACTTTTTTATTCACAAGTTCATTTAAAAATAAGTACTTTTATATTTTTACTTAAGTAGAAATTTTAGGTTATACTTTCACTTGAGTACATTTTTGCTCCTTTATCTGTACTTTTAATTAAGTAAAGAAATTGAATATTTTTTCTACCACTGACTACTACTAAAATCCTACTAAAATACCATATTTTACAGACTATAAGTCACTCTTTTTTTTCATAGTCTGGCTAGGGGTGCGACGTAAACTCAGGTAGGACTTATATATTAAAATATTTCAGGTGTTGGTTAGAGGGCACTCTAGGCTTGTGTACCAGAATCTGCTGCAACTGTACCACTGACAATTTAAAATGTAAACATTACCGCTAACAACTTAGGCTATAAAGACAACTGAGAAAGACTGGAATAACTGGAAATGGAACTGATGCTGAGTCTGACGACAGCCACGCAGAGGAGGAAGCGGCGCTTCGTCTACCTCCGGAGTTGGCGGAGTTGTTCAGAAGCGACACCGAGGAGGAAGAATTTAAAGGATTTAGCGATTAGGAGTGAGATCGCGAGTTTGGTGAACTTGTTATATTATGTTCTTTATGCTATAGTTATGTGAATAACTGTTAATATATTATGTTAACATACGAGACACCTATTCAGTTCATTGTTTATGCTTCATGTAGCTGAATAACCATCAATGTGTTACATTAGCAAACCGTACACCTATTCATCCTGTTGTTCTCTGTTCTATTCTTACTATAACTTGCCTTTCAAGATGAAATGTCTGTTCTTTGTGTCAGATTTTGTGAAATAAATTTCCCCCCAAAAATGCAACTTATATATGTTTTTTTCTTCTTCATTATGCATTTTTTGGATAGTGCGACTTATAGTCCGGAAAATACGGTAATTAGCTTGTTTTACATAGTACTTAAAATATACTTCACAAACAGTACTTGAACACCTGAGGAAATGTATCTAGTTACTGTTGCTAAACAAACACACACAGAGCCCAGAGCCTGGTCTGTGGAGATCTCCCACCGCTGACAGTGAGCTTCCTCTTGTCATTATTCACATCTCCATTTGTTCTTCAAATAGAGCGGTGAGATGCTAATGCTGCCGCGGTTTATATCACCAGAAGACGTAACTGGCCGTCCTTGTGGAGGGCCCCGTGTCGGTGCTGAACAAACATATTTACACAAGCGTAATTATGAAGACAGATCGCAAAAGTGGAGCATTTCTATATAAGGCACGGGGCGTCTAGTGTGCAGTGCATCTGTTGGTCCAGAGAATTGGGATTTACACAAGTTTTGCACAGGCATTTGAGCTGTACAGAGCTTATTCATTAAAACAGCATCTTATTAAAAAGACACAAGGACTTTTTTTATACCGTTAAGGACAAAAACAGCAAATAACGCTCTCATAATAAATCAGTTGATGTAAACAGATATTACATTAGACACATTTTATAGATGTTTAGGAAAATAATGGAGAAGTTAGGTGCTGATTTTTTACATAATCTATTACATCGTCCACGCCAGGGATTACAGGTGGGAATTAGAAATTAATGTTTAATTGTACACACCATTAAATAAAACAAAAGATCAGTCCCAATATATGCTAATCATGAGCATTAGCGTCAGCCTTAAATTGTTCAGATACATACAAAATATACACACTATGATAAGTATTAGCTTGACTGTTACTACTTAACTCTTGTGCCCCAATTTTAAAAGTTACATTAATACTGTAATAAGTGACAAAAGAGTCTCCGTCACAAAACAGAATAAAAAATGCTAACAATCTTTTTTTGGCATGAATTTTTTAATCAACTTGTGCCCTGATCATAAATATCAAATATTTCATTATTTTGGGAATTTTAACCTTTTTTATTCCAGCGTATGTATCCCGTATGTGTCCCTACAAAAAAAATAAATGTTGGTAATCTCTGGCAGACCAATTAATATTCTCAATGCAAATTTAATTGGTCTGCCAGAGATTACCAACATTTATTTTTTTTGTAGGGATAATTTTTTCCCTGTGCTATGTACAATCTAAACACCAACTCCAATTAGAACCCATTCAAACTGATTTTAACTTTTTGGTACTACAAAAAAAAAATCCCCAACTCCATCTAAATAAATGTTGGTGATCTTTGAAAGACCCAAGGCTGTAATAACCCCCCCCCTAAAAACAACAACAACATTGCATTTGAGAATAGTGAAAATATTTAATTGTTTGTGTGTTTTTGTTTTTTATAAATTGCGATGCTATTACATACACTGGGCATAAAAGGGTTACAATTCTGAAAATAATTAAATATTTGGTATTTGTGATCAGGGCAGAACTTGATTAAAATATACAACACACAAAAAAATTTATACAATTTCTATGATGAACACTTTTGTCACTGAACAGGAGCAACATAAATTTTGTTGTGTGAGTGTAAAAATAAAGTAATATTAGATTTGTGTTTAGAAAGTCAAAGATAGGCTTTAGAAACACTTCCTGGTCTCATGTGTCTAGGTAGAGCCCTGAGACCGAGCGTTTTGAGCTCTTGAGAAGCGAACGGGCTCAGCAAACAGGATAAATTAATGAAACCAAATACTTCTCCAGGCATGTTTTTGATATGGAAACATTATAGCATAATTAAAAGCTCAAAAAGCTGATTTAGCAAAATAGGGGCTTTAGCTTTGATTGTGTACCTGCGGTGAACTGGCCCTGTACTGTAAACACTGTGCATTGATTTACTTTAGAAGTTGAAAAAGTTTTGAGCAAAAGTAAATGATATCCACACCTCAGTGGCCATCAGTAATTAACTCTGTATATCTGACACCTCAGCATTTTGTACAATCGGTTTCAAAGCTGATTAACAAGGCCACCATTTTTTTATTTTATTTTGCAACCTGGTTCTGCACAGAAATAATGATTGCGTATTTTAGAGCAGAGGAGTCAGCAACCTACTTAATTACAAATGGGCAGAGGTGTAAAGAGTATAGAGAAAGCGTGGAGGACGAGAGTCTTTGGGGGTACCTCGGTGTTATTTCCAATCCACCAGATGTAGGTGACCGTTCCCACTTGGCTCGGCCACAGCACCGCAGTCAGGTTCACTTCCTTATTCCTCACCGCCACAAAGGGAGCCGAGAGATGGATATACTCCAGCTGACCTGCTCGGGAACACAGATACATCATGGAGTTAGTCCCAAGAAATGCAAAAGCCAAAGGAAAACTCTTATGCTACCAAATTGACTCTAATATTTTCTAATATGTGTATTGTGTAACTAAGGATTAACTGGAACTAAACCAGAACCAAAGCCGGTTTAAACCTGGACTAAATAAGGACTAAACCAAGACCAAACCAGGTCTAAACAAGGACTAAATGTGGATTAAATCAGGTCTAAACCAGGTCTAAACAAGGACTAAATGTGGATTAAATGCAGATTAAATCAGGTCTAAACCAGGTCTAAACAAAGACTAATCTGGTTTAAATCAGGTCTAAACCAGGGCTAAACAAGGACTAAACAAGGACTTAATCAGGACTAAATCAGGTCTAAACAAGGACTAAACCTTGTCTAAACCAGGATTTAACCAGGTCTAAATCAGGACTAAACTAGAACTAAACCAGTTCTAAATCAGAACTAAACAAGAACTAAATTTGGCCTCAACCTAACACGATGGACCTTGTTATTTCTAAAATTCTGTGTATGGCCTTGTGTGTGTTTACTATTTTTCCAAGTTTCATCCTTTACTGCTATGAGTAACTTTAAATCAAGGTTTTTCCTTCTATTTTCAACCACCTATCCTATTGTTATACTATCCCCCCGTGCTCTGCAGTTGTTTGAGAGCTTTTATATACAAATAAAAATAAATATATATATACTTTTCTTACGAGAGTCATGGTCAAATACACACATAGAGAGGAATAGCTTTTTTCAATATACAAGGGCCAGAGATGTGGGATAAAAAAATGGAAGAATAGTTTGATAATCAATACTATTTCAGCAACCATATCAAAGAAACAGTCTTTGCATTTGGCTGTCTTGGGAAAAAAATAAATAAAAAGTAAAACTGCAAAGCTTCATGTTTATGTTTCTACATGTGCCAAGAATAGACAAACTTAAAGGGTCTATGTTCAACTTTTCTGAGCTTTATACCATGTTATAATGTTGTTACCTCATCAAAAACAGACCTGGAGTTGTGTTTTGCTACATTCACGCATGTTTAAGTAATCCTTTATTCTCTGACATGGCCTTTCTGAGGCTTCAAAACACTTGGTTCCAGGAAGCACTGACCAGTCAACAAGCCCTCTACCTCCAGTCTGCTCTCATTCATTTATCCCCCAAAAATGTGTACAGCTCAGTTTCCACTGATTCCTCACAGCTGTTTTTCATTTTGTAGTAAAGTGGCATCATAGAAAAAGCTGAAGGAAGTCAAGTGTTTTCTTTCTTTGATTATGTTCAAAAGTACCGCAACACTCTGCTGCCCTCTGGTGGTCGACCAAGATTGGTTTAAAAATATGAATAAAAAGCATAACATAGCCCCTTTGGAGGTCATATATTTTGCTTTTCTCTTAGCTTTTTGAAATAATTTTGGACCTGTAGGGACCTCAGGGCCTTGGCAGACTAAACCAATCATGAATGAAACAAAACACAATGCTTTTTAAATTATAGAAAGCTCAGAAAAGCCAGGCTTAACATAACAGCCTCAACAACTTCATGTTTTTTTGCTTCTTTATCACAATGCATTGACTGAAAAAATATCAGGTTTTATGTTATATGGCTTACGAACACAAATATAGAATAAGGAAGCTTATAGGTGTGGGGGGTTTGTTCATAATTCTCTCCTGCACTCGGCTGTTGGTTGCCATCTGTGTGTTATTTTTCATTTGCAGGTACTCCTGAGGACGCGGTAGCTCTATTTGTACGGCTGGCACATAGGATTGACAGATTGGTAGGGGCAGCGGCACTCCCTGATCAATAAGTCAGCTCGGTTACATCTGTCACCAAAACCCTGGAGGCCCGCTGGTCAGTCTTACACATTACTGCCGCAGTTTCCATAGGCCTAGATCCGGATCCCAGGCATAAGCCAACTGGAGCCAGAGTGTAATGGGATTTGTTCTATCTGACTTGTTTGTTTGGATACGGGAGGGGAGCATGCTCTGTGAAGAGATAAAGTACAAAATGTGTGACTGTGTACATGCTGACAGACGCAATTCTGCTCAATGTGATAAAGAATGGAAAACTGGGGAATAGCTGAATGCATAAAAAGAAAAAAAAACTCCAAGAGACTCGTATCTGAATAAATGCACATCACACAGCTTAGGAAAGTGTGAATGCAAGTTTCTGCTAGTGCGATAGGAAAAACCGATGTGGTCAGGTCAACATATTCGGAAAGTTTTTTCAAGATATCAGCACTGCAGCTCAAAATGTACTTCCTAAAAATAAAAACCTACTTTGTAATATGTTTTTTTTTGGTATTGTGAATTGAACTGAATGTTAAATTGTAGTGAATCTTTAAGTCAAAATAAAATACGAAGGTGGGATGTGCTGTTTTTTATGACATTTCATGCCAAAGTTGCAAACTGCAAGGCCACACCCTATACATTTTCTTTCACTAATATCTGAATGTACTATGGTAGCCCTAGAGGGACACGGTGTCTCTGAACAACTTAGTAACACTTTAGTATTATTTTATGGAAGGACTGACTTCGCTTCAAGTGCTCACTTTGTCTTTTCTGGGCTGTTGTAAGCACCGATAGTAATGATGAAGATGGAGTGATGGAGTTATTTTCTTTTTTCAAGTAAAAATTGTATTGTATTGTATCTCTACAATGTGTTGTCGTTCTCATTTTGTAAAAACAGCCTCCACTTTTTCCCCTCGAGCACATTGTCCTTGATCTTGTATCTTTTAATTCCCGACTTAACACTGTGCTTAAAACACGTGTCTCTACAAATGATGTCTAAACATAGACGGCTACGATCCTGATGACCTCCACTCTTTAAAATGTTCATGATTTTTCTTTTTAATTTCCAAACTAAAAATTTCAAGTTTGTTTTCTGAGGGAAAGATGGTGACTCTGTTGACCTACTTCACTGTCAATAAACAGTTATCTTTTTTGTTGATTTTATTTGTTTCTGCCTATTATATTTCTGTCTTTCAGGAGAATAGCATTCCATTCACTTACATGTGACGTGCAGGTAGAGCACAGCAGTCTCTGAGCCCAGGCTGTTCTCTCCGGTCGCCAGTCACTTTGTAGATGCCCACAGCTTTATAAATGTGTTTGATGCCGTCTTCTATGGAGCTCACGTTGGAGTAGGTCAGGGCATGTCCGTCGCCGAAGTCCAGTGTGATGCTTGTCCTCGCCCCAGTCGCCCTGAACCGAAACAGCAGGAGGAATGTGCAGGAAATGAAAAAGTATGGTCAAAAGGACTTTATGTATAGAAGAGGAAGACTGAGGCTGTAGCTGGATTTGAGCACTTCATCAAGCAGGTGACGAGTACATACTGTAGGTGTATGCATATTGTCAAATGCATAAACATGAACAGTGTGCAGTTGTGATCAACTATGGATGTGCATGTTGAGATTCATACTTATTTATTAGCTGTATCTGATTGTGAAGACTTGTGTGGCCTGCACAAAAGACGTCATACTTTTTTACATAAAGCCAGAATGAAGCATACACTATGGGAACAGTCTTGTTGCAGTGTCGAGGGTAGGATCATCAATTGAGCTTTTGAGTGACTGAGATTCGTATACCAAATAGAGGTGGGATAAAGAATTATTTTTCTGATGCATCGATAGTTTATTTTAAAAAGATTCTGAATCGATTCAGAAAAGCTAATGAAGACTTCTGTAAAGCAGGGGTCTCCAACCTGTAGCTCTCAGCCACTTTCCAAGAAGCTCCCCAATAACTTTATGAATTCTATGAAAGATTGATTTGTCAAATTTGATTTATCACTTGGCAAACCAACTTGTGAATGTATTCAATCAAAGGTGCATGGCCCCTTCGTGTACAATAGTAACAGGCTATTATTCCCCAATTAGTTAAGTCAAAACAGTTACTTGATGAATTTGTAGTGATACGAGCTCGAGTACGGTATTTTCAGATTGAGCAAATAGAGTTTGCATTCACAAATGTAATGATGAGTGTGAGTCACTGTACACAGATACAAAATTCATATGCAGTGAACTAAATATTTCTTGTTTTAATTTAAAACATGAGGAAGCTCTCAGAGACAAAAGTAGCTCTCAGAGGAAAAAATAGGTTGGAGACCCCTGCTATAAAGACTACAAATTATTAAAGTTGGCTATGTCCAGTACAAATCTTATGCTACTGGGTTGCAAAGAGTCAGCTCTGGCAAATGCTAACAGAATTTGCTGCAGCAAGGTATCAATTATTCAGGTCTCTAGTTTTGGTTTGTGGAGTAGAAAGTGTTTAAAATTGCATTTCAGATATAAAAGATACAATTAAAATGAATTATTGTTGAAGAATTAATGCTTACATTAAGAGGTGTCTGATGCATCGATGAATCAATGCATCGCTTTTGAATCGAATCAGTGGGCCTCTGAATCAAAATCAAATTGAATCATCCAAAGATTCCCATGCCCTAATACCAAAAAGCACTGTGGAGGCGTACACTGATCAGGCATAACATTATGACCACTGACAGCTGACGTGAACAACACAGATAATCTTTTCATTATGATACCTGTTAGTCTAGTCCCATTGACTGATAAAAAGATAATCTGTATTGTTTATTATTAGGCAGCAAGGGAATCATTTTGTCCTACAAGTTAATAGGAAAAATGGGCAAGCATAGTTATTTTTAAGTGAGTTTGACTAGGGCCAAATTGTGATGGCTAGATCTGATCCAAAAAATAAACTGCTGTACCTCAGATTGAATGAAGAACTTAGTGCTAGTTGTGATAGAAAGGTGTCAATAGCATGGGGCTGCATATTAATCCACAACACGTGACATTATGACCACTATTAATAGGCAGGTGTTATGGTGTTATGCCTGAGTGGTGCACAGTGAGGAAGTGGTATCCATACTGCAGCATCATTTAATAACATTTCCCCGGTGTGACTTTGCTATAGGTCGTATCTGAAAACAGCTTACCTCCTCCAGAAACACGAGGAAGGTGACATTAGAGCCGACCGCAGCTGTGAGGGCGCCCTCGCTGGTGACCAGGTGGAGACCTCTGGGAGCCTGAACGGGACAGGGCTGCCTTCGGGCCGTGTACTCCGAGCTCACTCCCGCGGTGCAGTTATTAGACACCACTTTCCTGTAGCTGTAGGGTGAACGCACACAAGGCAGCTTCATTAGTGGAGATTTAGGTCATAGCCAACAAGTGTTTACGTTGATCAGAGCGCGTTCGGCAAAGCTTTCACACTTTCGTCGCTTCTCTATGGGCTCAGTGGAGCAGCCTCTTCACGCCGTGGCAGTCTGCTCCTCTTTTGTGCTGAGTGCTGTTCGTGAGCTGCGGCTCTGAAAGCTCTACGTAAACAACATGCCCTCTGACAAGAGATGTGTCAACTGAAAATAATCTCTCTTTTTTCAATCAAAGAGCAACACTCCACATCTTTCAGACTTTTTAAAGCATCTTTACTCTATGACTTTTTTTATGTTATACAATATAATATTTAACTTTCTTCCCATTGCAGACATTTTGGATACTTTGGGGATATAGTTACTTTACCCAAATGCAAGGATTTGGATGAATAACAGAGCAGGGTGGCTTCCTCTCACCGTCCAAAGACATGCAGTGAGGTGAACTGGTGACCCTAAATTTCCCCTAGTGAATGAATGTGAGAAGTACTGACCGATACTCTACATCTAAAAAGGATCTGCTACACTTTAAACTGAGAAACTAGAGGACTTTGAACGAGTGATCCTTTAAACCAGTGGTTCCCAACATTTTTTGTCTTGTGTGCTCCTGGGCTGTTTCGTTATACCACGAGCACCCCATAACTTATACGTGTTGATAATTCGTCAAAAAGATGTATAAAAAAAGACTATTGTAAATACTAATTCTCATGCATTTTTTTTCCCCTTTAAACTCAACTTGACAATAAAAAATAAAAATATGCCTGTCTTTAAAATTACAATATAAAATTATAACAATATGAACTCTGATTAAACTTAAATCATTTTACTTTATATTTTATGTTTTAAAAAGAAGATTAAAAAAATAAAAAGTATATGTTTTATTAAAGTCAACTTGTATTAAATTCACAAAAAAGAAAAAAAAAGAAAATGTCATTAAGTCTTTGAAAGAAGCTATTGTCTATTGTATTATCTAACAAAATAAAATATTCAAATCATATTTTTTATCATAAATTTCAATAGTTCAGTATAAAAAGATAAATATTTTTATTATCTATTCAAGGAAGTAAATTATAAAATATTCCACATACTCTTTGCAAAGTGCTGGCATACCCCTAAGAGTCCCCGTACCCCTGGTTGGGAAACGCTGCTTTAGACTACAAGATGGCACCGTTGGGGATGAGGGAACGATGTGGGCAGGGAGGGTGTTTTGTTTATTCATTTAGTTTATTTTACTTTTTGTGTTTTTGCTTCATATTTTTGTGTTTTGGTCTTGTTTGTTTCTTGCAAAAATGAAGCCTCTGAGGCGAACGCAGTCACCTTATGTGTGAGAATGTGAGAGTAAATGGTTGTCTGTCTGTGTGTCTCTGTGGCAGCTCTGCGATAAACCGGCCACGGTCCAGGATGTACCCCGCCTAAGGCCCATAGTTGCTGGGATAGGGCCTGCGACTCCAAACAGAAACAAACAGAATATCAGATGAATGAATATAACAACCATATGGGTGCCTCCGTGAAATTTTAACAATGTGTGGAGGGAGATGAGACGAGTAGGTCAGTAAGCAGAGCCATTTGACCCCTAACAAGAAGGTTGGCAGTTCAATCCCCACCACCGGCACTTGCATACTGCCACTGTGTCCTTGGGCACCTCACCATCCATATGTATGCATGTATTTTGATAAGGAAGATTGAGAAGAATGTAGTGTATAATTCGTAAGACGATGATATGAGCTGTTCTTTGACAAATCTAAATTATTATTATTCCTAAAAGTATACAATGTTAGCCTGGTCAGACGGACTTTCTCAGCCAAGTAAAGTGGGTCAAGAACCCCTCACACCAAAACAAGTTTCCACAAAAATCTATACCACCCACAAAAAGATTTATGCAATGTTTTCTTTCTCTTTCCCTATATCTGAAGCAGTTTGTGTGCTTACTTCAATAAACTTACGTTGGCGGTAAATTGATTATTTTTCTTGTCTTTTCCACTGCCTTAAATGTTGAAAAAACTACAAACCAAACTCTGACATTGGTGATAAAATGTTCTTAAAATGATCTTCTGAATAGTTTAATCAAAAAACATTTAAAAGAGCGTGTTGGTCAGGAGTCTTTTAAAACACACCTCAAGGTCCCTGAAGTGGCTTTCAGTGAAGCATAGCAGTGTTTTATTCCTCCTTATCCTTGCTTAGATTTGACTGACAAACCTCTTTGGTCATAAACTACTATTTAAAAGTGAGCCTTTATGAACTCCTCCATTTTGGACCTCTTTCAAAACCATGTCATTGCCTTAAAATACTGCTTCACCTTCACTTCATCCGATTATTAGCGCAAGGCTTTCTTTTTTTTCTTCTCCGTCCTGGGTCATCATTGTTTTGCTAAAGTGGACGTTTGATTATTCAGCCCACATTTCCCTTCAGTCTGTCCTCACCGTCCCTGAGAAGCTAATTAATCGAAAATGCGCCATTCGCTTCGGAGTTTTGAGAGTCGTTGCCGGGAGCGTCCGTGTGCTGGTTTCCGCTTTGAGCTGGCACTTACCCGGTGCTGTTGAGAAAAGTCATCCCCGTGGTGCAGCTCCTGGACATCGACGACGGATGGAACCAAAAAGCCAGTGTGCACTTGCCGTTGGTGCGTCTTTCGTAGCCATAATCACTGGAAAAGATGGAAAAAAACAACATGCTAAGGCCTGAGTGCACTTTTTAGGATTTTTAGAAGCAGTAGTTTCCATCAACGTTACAGCATTTTACCAGAACGTGAAAATCTGCTATCAGTGTGCTAAAATAAGGCCTAGTAATAAAGTTAGTACGTGTTAGTAAGTGAGTACGTCAAGGCTTTGGGATGGGTTAAGTCCGGTGCTTTTCAAAGATCCCAGTATCTGGACAGCTGAACAAAGACAGGAGGGAGATATGAGGCGCTCTGGCTTGAGTTCGGGCAAGGGACACGCCAAGTCCTAGTAATGGTGCAGGTAAATCACAGAGAAGACTGTGGTGAAAGCAACAACTGAACCAACGCATGGTTTGTGCAGCCTACTTATGTTATGTATTCAGTCAAATCTGTCTGTTAAGAAATGTGTCTCCATGTAACTGCATAAGAAACATCATCATCCTAACCTGTTTTGAACATTATCTGGCCTTAAAAGTATTACATTTTCTTTACCTCGGTCTTGAAATATCAAATTGGGGACGTCTAATTCGAGTTTTTTGGTGTTTGTACTTGTCAAAAAATACTTCAGGTTAATATTTTGTAAGTCACAACTGAGAAAGAGAGAGCTGAATGTGAATTTGGCAACAATCTATCAATAGTGGTTTTACAAAAATGTTTAAGTCACCCACTCAAATGTGCCTTTGTTTAGGACGTTTTTGAGAGCCAAGACTACTTG
Source organism: Bostrychus sinensis (assembly GCA_020698575.1). Lineage (NCBI taxonomy): Eukaryota > Metazoa > Chordata > Actinopteri > Gobiiformes > Eleotridae > Bostrychus > Bostrychus sinensis. Next base: position 29,058,632 of record CM036243.1, read on the forward strand.
GCTACAGGCATATTTGTTGTAAAAAACCTCCCTGCAATACAATAAATGCTGTTACTACTAAACTTTATGATTCCATTTTGAGGATTTTCAAAGCAGAACTGGATATATTTCACCTGTATTAGACTTTGTAAATAAAACCAATGAGTTTCAGAGAGTAATACGTTTTATTAGTGTAACATTTATACAGATTATTCTTCTTTCGGCAGCAATCCTGGCATTAAATTGTGTTCTAAGTGGCATTAAAAAGTCTTAAAAAGGTCTTCACAACACCTAGAGCTACGCTGTATAATAAAATGAATTAAACGATTACTTTTGTAAGCACTGAGGAGAGAGAACACCACTAACTGCCTTAGATATTTTTCCCCTTGCTGTTATTCTACAAAACCATTAACTAAATCTTGTGCAGCAGATGTGCACTTGTTCCAGTAATATGTTAATAGCTTCTTTGTACAGCAGACTCAGTAGAAACTGTACATAATGTGAGCTTTACACAGAGGATGTGTTCACAAACAGTTGTCGGTTCTCAGTCATCCACATAAATCCACAGAAGGCTGCTGGTCGTAACACATGAGGTTATGATCACCAGTAATAGGCAGGTGGTCATAATGTTATGCCTGATCGGTGTAAAGTGGGGATACTCACAACTAAAATGTGCCAAACACAACAGCAGTCTCAGTTCTCAGTCATCCAGGTGCTTATCAATGAAAAGGTTTAAAAAAAGAAGGCATCTGGATAAAGTCTTCTAAATCAGTGTTTCCCAACCAGGGGTACGGGACCCCTAGAGGTACGTGAGCAGTTTACAGGGGGTACTTGGAATGATTTCATAATTTTATAAGAAAATATTTGCAATTTTTCCATATAAAACAATTGAAACTTATGATTGATTTAAAAAAAAAAAATATTGATTGAAATTAGGTGAAACTACTAGAAATATTATTTGAATAGGCTTATTATAAAGCTTGTTACAAAGGAGAGTTATTTAAATTATTATTTTTCTTTAATTTTTATTAGTTTTAGTTTTTTGTTAGTAAAATGACAAGGCAAGATTATTTGTATAGTACTATTCATACACAGTGTAATTCAAAGTGTTTCACAGGAAAAAAGACAAGATAAAAGTATATAGACAAGAATTACATGACAGTTGTCATAAATACAGTATATACAAATATAATAAAAAAGTAAATGCAATTGATGCTTATATTGTTATGTTTTATATATTATTTTTAAATGTTTTATTTTTAGTATTATTTTATATGTATTGTTATTTTAAAGAGATTATATTTGTATCTTAATTTAATTTTCAAAGCAAAAAACTGCAGGAGAATTAGCTTTGACAATAAAGTAAGTGTAAAATGTCTTTGTACTGATAAACCACTCTATGATCACTTTTGGAAAAATTAACAATGAATGATGGGGTACTCGCGGGATGAAAAAAAGCCCAAGGGGTACGCAAAAAAGGTTTGGAACCACTGATCTAAAAAACAACCTTTGTCCAGATGCATTCCTTTTGTGACCTTTTAAGTTTTGGATCGAGCCTGTAGCTGTTTGTAGACATATCCCAGACAGTCAGAAAGTGTCTGCTGTAATTCTCTATTTCCTGTTTGGCACCTGATACAGTCTTTTTGTTAAAATCCTATCATTGTTTAAAAAAAAAAAAGCATTTAGTTACACTGCTAAATCCAGTTGTTAATCATTGGGCTTATTTAAGTGTTGGTTTAAGATTACACTCACAATGTAGTTAAGAGCTTGGTGCGTGCTTACATTTAATCGTATTAATTTTACTTAAAACCAGATTAACTTATTAGTGCAAAATTTAAGTTAAACAATGACTCAAATGGCTTTAAAATCCAAATTTTGCCGCTGCACTAGGCCCTTAAAAGGAAAACAGGGATGACAAAGACAGATCAGCTCTTCCTCAGGCAAATTCAACTGGAAATGAGATACAGACGACTGCAGCGTGACACTCACTTAAAAGATGACTGATGCTCCTCAAACAAAGACAGATGGAGGATGTGCTTTTGAAACACAACGCCAAACTGCTCTTTATGTTTCTGCATTTCCGTGTGCTGCCTTGAAAAAAAATATAACGCAGCAGTTGTTTGTCCTACAAATTAAAAGCCCGAGCCTCGCTGCATCCCCCAAAATGATAGGGACAAATTGGCCCAATTAATGCGACACGCGCACAGATGCAAAAAGTGTTGTGATTGTTAATGAAAGCTATTAGGCCAGCTGATTTATAGTTGATGGTGCTTATTCCAAGAGCTGCTCCACTCGAGAGACCTGCATACATGAGAACGCAGCATAAAGAGGAAAATAATAAAAAAAGATAATTCATTCTGCAGGTTACAGTATTTGTGTGGAACTACAGTCGGGATATAAAGAGTAGATGGATGCAAAAGCTGCTTTGCCATTGAAAAAACGATGGCCTTTGACATCCAACAGTGACACACCTTCTGTAAAAAAAAAAATCAGTGCAGTGTGCAGTGAATGCATAGACCAGGATGCATTGTGTTGTAGTTTGCACTTTGTGAAAGAAGCCTCCACTTTGCATCTCAAGCCTGTTCTCCTTGATCTTATATCTTTTAATCTGGGACTTAATGTCTCCTGTAACCTCCAGCCTTCAGATATTCATGCATATTTTTATCTATGTTTTCAAAAGATTATTTTATGTGTCTTTATTAAGAAGGTTAAGCTGCTGACCTATTAACACGATGTATGTTTCATCTGAAAGTTGTATTTTACCTTTACAACATTGCAGAGGTTTAACTTAACATGGTGCATTAAAAGATAGCCTTGATCTTTTCCCTTCCACATTCGCTACAGCAAAGCATCTGCCTCACTTTGGTATAGGTTTATGACAATTATCCAGGTTTGGGACCAGCACAAAAAGCCCTGGGGCTCGATAAGTTTGGTATGGAATGTGTGAACAGTGTGACGCAAAGAACAGTGTGGAAAGTGCAAAAAAGGCAAAATGGGTCACAGTTTACTTCCAAATGAACTGGTGGTGTCACAAACAAACTTAAGGTAAAGTGCCTTGTTAGTGTTTAGTGCAAGGATAAGTTGGATTTACAGGAAAGAGGGAATAAAACCACAACATTTGTTTTGGTTCAATCAAAGCAATTTCCCAACCAGTCAGGTGAGTTTTAATCCACACGCTCTGCAATCAAAATGTGTTTCTTAATAAAAGTTCACTCTGTTGTGTCGTTTGGTCCTAAGTGGATCAGAAAGAAACCAAACTGAACATTTTCTGTTTTGGTCAGAAATAACACAAGCAGGGTACAAGTTAAAACAGTGTTAGTAGACTTTTATTCATTTATTTATCCATGCACCAACAGATTTGAAAACACACGCAAAATTTTGAAAACACTCCCACAAATTCAGCTCACTTCTGTCCAATCACAATCAAGCACTTAGGCAGTCATTTTTGCTGAAGTGTTTCCAAATTTTTGAGCGTGTTTCGGAATTTGTGTGTATATTTTTAAATGCGTGTACGTGCTTTTGAATTTGTCTGCGTTTAAAATTTGTGTGTGTGTTTTTAAATATATGTGCATGTTTCCAAATGTGTGTCCGTGTTTCTGAATTTGTGTGTTTCTGAATTTGTGTGTGTGTTTTTAAACATGTGTATGTGATTTTGAATCTGTGTGCATGTTTTTAAATTAGTGTGCATGTTTCTGAATTTGTGCGTTTTAAAATGTGTGTTTGTTACCAAATTTGTGTGCGTGTTCCTGAATGTTTGTGTTTCTGAATGTGTTTTTAAAATTGTGCATTTTTATATTTTGTGCGCGTTTCCAAATGTGTGTGCATCTTCAAATTTGCGTGTATGACTTTGACTTGTGTGCATGTTTCAGTTTTTGTTTGTGTGTTTTTGAGTTTGTTACTGTGACCTGCCCTTCAGAGCCACTGTGTGGAACAAAGAGTACACTGGCCTGTAATTCCATGTACCTGGGTTATTTATAGATCAAGACCTAAACATCATTAAGTTTAAAGGCCCAATGAGTTTTTGAGAATGTGAAAATGTAAAAAAAAAAAAAAAAAATGTATTGTTTATTTTGTTTATTGTCAGATTGTCACATTCCCTTTAGTTTTTTCAGTCTTTTTTTTCCTTGCTGTTTTGTAGTGTAAGAAGTTGGAATTTGTATCTTTTTTGTTGGACCTGTAGCTGCATAATTAGTTTTACTCATATACAAAGGGCAAAAAGAGAAAGAAACAGGCAGTGTAAGTTTAAATCTAGGTAAAACTTGTGGATGACCCTTTAATTTAATACTGGCATCCATATCAAGTTCAAGTTGTAATGCCATAATTTTGTTTTTAGCAAGGAAATAGATAAAAGGTAAAAAGAAGAAGAAAAAAAACTGTTACTGCTTAAGAGAAAAGTCAGAATTCAAACTCACCACTCAAAGTCAGCCTCGGTGCAGTCACACGGCGCCGACGACATGGCCAGAGCGAAACTCTTCCCCATCACGCAGCGGGACAGCGGCTTGAGCTTCCGGTAGATCCTCTTGGCTCCCATGAGGCACGGCTCGCCCTGCAGGTCCCATTTTAGAACGGAGAGGTGAGTCACACAGAGCAGGTGTATTTTTTATTTTATTTTTGTGCTTTTGCAACACTTGTCCCCCATAAACAACAAAGACGCTCCGCTCTGCCGCGTGTGCCGGAGCGAGCAGCATGTGTGGAGAAAAACATTGGTATAGCTTGTTGAGGCTTCCTGCTGTAAAAGTCTTGTATGTGTCATAGCTTCCAATGCAATGTTACTGAGATTTTTTTAGTTTTTAGTTTTTTTATATGGGATTGAGACGAACAAAATAACATAATAACATAGCACTCCCAGAAGCTGCCAGGTCTATATCCATTTTTAGCTGCAGTATCTGTGTGTGGGAAGTGAATATGAAATGAGCACAAAACAAGATGAAAAGATTACCACAGCCGCTCTCCCACCGGAAACTTCACTCTCTGTGCATTAGGTGTCACTAGTGAGATGTTGAAAAAGCGGCTCGGTCTCATGAATAGACCTGTTCTCTGAAACAGTGGTTGTCAATTTATGGTACAGGTATTATATGTGGTACGCAGGCTGCCTCTGGTGGTCTTTTGCAGTTCAAGTCTTGATTTAGTTTAATGTAGAGGCAGTTTTCTTCCATGTTTTAGTCCTTAAATTTAAAATGTAGACCAGTGCTTATTCTGGGGCACAGTTTAGACCTGGTTTAGTCCTGGTTAAGATCTGGTTTTAGTCCTAGATCAGTGTTATGTGCTATTATAGACCAGGTTTAGTCCTAGATTAGACATGGTTTAGTTTTGGTTTTGACCTAGATGATTCCCGGTTAAGCAATGATTTAGACCTGGTTTAGTCCTGATTTAGTCATAGATTAGTCCTGGTTTAGAGCTGGTTTAGTCCTAGATCAAGCCTGGATATGTGCTTGTTTAGACCTGGTTTAGTCAACTAAACCAGGTCTAAGCCAGGACTTAGACCTGGTTTAGTCCTAGATTAGTCATGGTTTGGTTCTGGTTTAGACCTAGATGATTCCCAGTTAAGCAATGATTTAGACCTGGGTTAGTCCTGATTTAGTCAGATTAGTCCTTAGAGCTGGTTTAGTCCTAGATCAAGCCTGGATATGTGCTTGTTTAGACCTGGTTTAGTCAGTCCTGGTTTAGTCCTAGATTAGTCGTGGTTTAGTTCTGGTTTAGACCTAGATGATTCCTGGTTAAGCAACAATTTAGACATGGTTTAGTCCTGGTTTAGACCTGGTTTAGTCCTAGATCAAACCTGGATATGTGCTCAGTTAGACCTGGTTTAGTAAGTCCTGGTCAAGACCTGGTTTAGTCCTACATTACTCCTGGAAATGCAATGATTTAGTCCTGGTTTAGCCCTGGTTTAGTCCTAGATTAGTCGTGGTTTAGTTCTGGTTTAGACCAACATTATTCCTGGTTATGCAACGATTTAAATCTGGTTTGGTCCTGGTTTAGACCTGGTTTATTTCTGCATTAGTCCTGGTTATGTTTGTTTAGCCAGTCCTCATTTAGTCCTGGATTAGACCTGGTTCATTCCTAGATTAGTTCGGTTGATAACTGGTTTAGTCCTAGATTATTCCTTTCTCATACAATATTTAGACATGGTTAAGTCCTGGTTTAGCCATAGATAAGTGCTGGATATGTGCTGGTTTAGTCAGTCCTGGTTTAGACCTGGCTTAGACCTGGTTTAGTTCTGTTTTAGTGCTGCGCTGGTTTAGTCAGTCCTGGTTTAGTTCCTGTTTTGTCTTTACATAGTTCCCAATTTAGTCTGCTGCAGATGGTACTTTGACGACTGCTTAGCCCGGCACACAGTTTAAACCTGGTTTAGTCCAAGATTAATACTGGTTAAGGGTTGGTTTAGATTTGGTTTAGACAGTCCTGGTTTAGATCTGGCTTACACCTGGTTTAGTCCCAGTTGAGTCCCTGTTTTTTCCTTATTTACTAGTTCTCATTTTAGTCTGCTGCAGATGGTACTTTGACGACTAGTTGGTTAAGTCCTAGATGATTCAGACCTGGTCTAGACCTGATTTAGAAATAAATTAGTACTGATTTAGATCTAGTTTAGCCTCAAGTACCATTTTGAGACATGGCACTTGGTTTGGAAAATTTGGAGATCGCTGCTCCAGAACACATCCAGCACTTTCCCTGAACAAACTGCTTCTATATTTCCGGCGGTTTATTTTGGTAACAGAGCAGGGCCTACCCCATCGCGCTCACCCAGGATCTCCCTGTAATTGGCTTGGACTCTTGTCGTCTCCCATGCCTTACAGTTTGATCATCGGCCCGCTGCGAGCATATGGGAGTCTGAACCAATTACAGATCCGGGCCGTGAATAAAGAGGCGCTCCGGCTTGGCTTTAGGCCGGGCCAGGTTGTGGAGTTTTGGGGATGGTTTAATTTATGCGAGAATGGGGCTACTTGTAAGACACGCTGCTTAAATGATCTGGGAAAGTGCAAAACATGAGGCTTTGGTCCCAAAAAAAAAAAAAAAAAATAAAAAAATGCAAAGACCATTCCCAGATTTAGTTCATTTAGAGGTACACAGATATATTTACTTCTTCTTTCCAAAAAATCATTGATACTTCAAGCCTCCTGTGCAGTGGACCTTGCCCTTCTGGTTTGCCATATGTTTCATCTACTTTCTTTCATAGTACTTCATTTTGAATGCAATTTTTTTTCTTCCAAATACAAATTAAATACAAATGTTAGTCATTGTGTTTAAAGATGTTTTTGTGAGATTTCCAAAGCTCACAATACTGCCTTACAAGTACTACAATATTTATATTTACAATGGGGCAAAAAAGTATTTAGTCAGCCACCAATTGTGCAAGTTCTCCCACTTAAAAAGATGAGAGACCTGTAATTTTCATCATAGGTATACGTCAACTATGAGAGACAAAATGAGAAAAAAAAATCCAGAAAATCACATTGTCTGATTTTTAAAGAATTTATTTGCAAATTATGGTGGAAAATAAGTATTTGGTCACCTAAAAACAAGCAAGATCTGTGTCTCTCACAGAGCTGTAACTTCTTCTGTAAGAGGCTCCTCTGTCCTCCACTCGTTACCTGTATTAATGGCACCTGTTTGAACTGGTTATCTATATAAAAGACACCTGTCCACAACCTCAAACAGTCCCACTCCAAACTCCACTATGGCCAAGACCAAAGAGCTGTCAAAGGACACCAGAAACAAAATTGTAGACCTGCACCAGGCTGGGAAGACAGAATCTGCAATAGGTAAGCAGCTTGGTGTGAAGAAATCAACTGTGGGAGCAATTATTAGGAAATGGAAGACATACAAGACCACTGATAATCTCCCTCGATCTGGGGCTCCCCGCAAGATCTCACCCCGTGGGGTCAAAATGATCACAAGAACGGTGAGAAAAAATCCCAGAACCACACGGGGGACCTAGTGAATGACCTGCAGAGAGCTGGGACCAAAGTAACAAAGGCTACCATCAGTAACACACTACGCCGCCAGGGACTCAAATCCTGCAGTGCCAGACGTGTCCCCCTGCTAAAGCCAGTACATGTGCAGGCCCGTCTGAAGTTTGCTAGAGAGCATTTGGATGATCCAGAAGAGGATTGGGAGAATGTCATATGGTCAGATGAAACCAAAATAGAACTTTTTGGTAAAAACTCTACTCGTCGTGTTTGGAGGAGAAAGAATGCTGAGTTGCATCCAAAGAACACCATACCTACTGTAAAGCACGGGGGTGGGAACATCATGTTTGGGGCTGTTTTTCAGCAAAGGGACCAGGATGACTGATCCGTGTAAAGGAAAGAATGAATGGGGTCAGATTTTGAGTGAAAACCTCCTTCCATCAGCAAGGGCATTGAAGATGAAACGTGGCTGGGTCTTTCAGCATGACAATGATCCCAAACACACTGCCCAGGTAACGAAGGAGTGGCTTTGTAAGAAGCATTTATTTCAAGGTCCTGGAGTGGCCTAGCCAGTCTCCAGATCTCAACCCCATAGAAAATCTTTGGAGGGAGCTGAAAGTCCGTGTTGCCCAGCGACAGCCCCAAAACATCACTGCTCTAGAGGAGATCTGCATGGAGGAATGGGCCAAAATACCAGCAACAGTTTGTGAAAACCTTGTGAAGACTTACAGAAAACGTTTGACCTCTGTCATTGCCAACAAAGGGTATATAACAAAGTATTGAGATGAACTTTTGTTATTGACCAACTACTTATTTTCCACCATAATTTGCAAATAAATTCTTTAAAAATCAGGCAATGTGATTTTCTGTTTTTTTTTCTAACCCTTTCATAGTTGAGGTAAACCTATGATGAAAATTACAGGCCTCTCTCATCTTTTTAAGTGGGAGAACTTGCACAATTGGTGCCTGACTAAATACTTTTTTGCCCCACTGTATATTGACTTCTTATTTCCAAAAAATCATTGATACTTGAAGTCTCCTGTGCAGTGGACCTTGTTTCATCTACTTTCTTTCATAGTACTTCATTTTGAATGCTAATTTTTTTCTTCCAAATACAGAATAAAATACAAATGTTAGTCATTGTGTATAAAGATGTTTTTGTGAGATTTCCACAGCTCACAATACTGCCTTACAAGTACTACAATATTTATATTTATAAGGAGGATGGTAGATAATGAGGAAGTACTTGGAGAGATAGATTGCTATCGAATATTTTGGACCATAGTTATATTTTGTTACCTGTTTCTTTAATAAGTACTGACAATAAACATATATGCAGATTTAGTAAGATTAGTGTTGCAAGACAGTAGCCAGTGTTTCATAGTGGAGTCCTTGGTCGCAGTGACACCACAGGGAGGAGAAAGGTTAGGTTGATTCCAAGGGCACGGGAAAATCTTACAATAATGATGTAAGATTTGCTTCATTTGCAATGAAAGGACCCATGTTTCTTCTCTCCAGGGGGCCTGTAATACCTGGTAGCACCCCTGCTTGGTCAGTCAGTGGGAACATGCAGTAGTTATTATGTTCCCGGACCCCTACCTCACCCACAATCCCCTGTCTAAGGTAAAAGGTTTCTTAGTGTTGCGATTCAATCCATGCAAAAAATGAGAAGCCAGCTCAGGGAATCTAGTCTTGAAGTTTGGACCTATAAATGAGAGCAGCCATCAAAACCTTTCTTGTTCAGGATTTAAAATACTAAACACAAGCTCTCAGAAGCACAGCAAACAGTTAAGGTTGGCCAGTTAAGCTGACGGTTCTATTCCCTCATTGACAAAGAAAGATCAGTGTCGTTATTTAAGAAACAATAGTGAAACAGGAGCCAATCAGTGCCTCTGTCACAGGTGAACGACCCCTCATAATGGATGGATTTTAGTCATTTTAGTGCAACAATAAACTTCATTTCAAGTCTTTTATGACAAATACAAAATCAGCATAAAAATGTTGACCTTCATAAATGAGTTTGGTGTTAATTTTAAGTCCGGACTGAAACGACATCAACGTTTAAATATTAATAGCCTAACAGCATAAAAGCTTACATAGCTTACATGAAACCATCACGTCAAATCACATCTTAAATCTTGAAACTAACTAAAGTTGAGGAAATAAATGTTTTATGTGGTAGGAATATTGATTCAGAAATTAACATTAACAGAGTGACCACTCAAATATGTACATCTGACATGGACTATACTGCAATTATACAGTAAACTGGGGTCTAGTCAGTCAGTTTATCCTTTCTGTTCTCTCACAAATCTTTTCCTGTGGTTTCTTTTAGTCTGTGAGCAAGCAACAGATTCCAAATTCAGATTCAGAAAACTGTATTGATCCCAATAAGAAGAATTTATTAGCAGCCTATTTAATCTCACCACTAATCCTTGGTTGGTAGTTAAGGAAAGATTGCTAGAAAACGTTGACATTTTAGTCTGAATTTAAAAATCCACTTAGTCCTCGCTCAAGGACACTGATCTATAAAATTAAACCAGGATGCAAGATAAACAACAAAAAGTCTGTGTTAAGACAGTATGTGAATGACAAACTCATTAGCATATAATTTTGCCAGAAAACTGAGAGCTCCAGCGCAGTTTTACATCTTATGTAAACCTTATTGGTGGTGCTCCAATTGGAAGTTTTTGAATTTTAACACAAATTTATGGCTGTGTTACAGAAGTGTCACTCCTATGTTCAAACCAAGCTGTGAGATCTATATTCCCTCTCCATCTGCCCAACACTTACAGTCGTGTAATAAACAGTTTTGCCACACACACACACACGCGGCGTACCTGGTTGTGTAGGTGCCATGTCTGATAGTCCGTCTCGGCGCACCTCCTGTTGAAAATGGACCTGAAGTCGATTTTCACGAGCTGCCACTCAGAGCGGTGACTGACGTGGCCGAAAATCCTGGAAAATAGACACACACACAAACAAATGCTACTGTTTCTAACAAGGACAAAAAGCATTTCAGTTTTGCTGTTATGTTATAGTAAAAATCATTCATACGCTTTCAAATCCAATTATCTTTAATGTGGATGAGATGTTTTATTTATAATGTTGACTATGAAGACACCGTCTTTGAAAATATACAACTGAAGGCAATGGCCGTGGTTTTCTGCTTATTAAATATGGGAAATTCACATTCCCCAGTTTTCCTAACACGTGCAAGTCTTTGCAGAGAAAATTAAAGAGTCACTGAGCTCACTGATGCAATTATAAGCTAATGGGGATTTTGATATTTAGCATTCAACCATCGTCGACTGCTATTATTGTCTGTTTGTCATAGTATGATAAAGATTAGACTGATTAATATGAAATAACGAATCATGGAAACATTAACAAAATGTCAATTAACTTAGGCAGTGTTTCCCAACCAGGGGTACAGGGACCCCTAAGGGTAAGTGACCACATTGCAGAGGGTACCTGGAATTTTTTTGTAAATAATTTCCAAGTTGAGAAGAATACATTTTTAATATTTTCATACTAAAATTTCTGAAATACAAGCTTAATTATTATATATTATTTTTGTAAAATATTTTTAGATTCACATTATTTTATTTGTTTTATTATGAGTTTACATTTGTATTCGTATTTTTTGGAATTATTTAAATTTTTTGTTTATTTTGAACAGAAAATATATAGTAAAAAAGTAACTGTATTAGGGGTTCAAATTTTTATATTTGTATTTTAATTATTTTTTATATTAAAGACATTGGTGCATTTGGGTCTAAAAAATTGCAGAATAATTAGTATTTACAAGTTAAGTACAAAATATCTTTGTAAGTGTACTAATAAATCACTAGAGGCATAACTATATTGATGTATAGCTTTTTTCCTATGATACAACCATATTGATACACATCACCTTCAAATATCAAAGTATCAAATCGTTTTGTTTTCTAGGAGGTGTGTATCAATATTCAGGGAAAAATAATAATAATCAATAATATTGGACATATCAACATTAGGAATGTGTATGTTAAAATAAAATCAGATACATCTTTTTTGGGTGTAATTTTTGTATTTTTAATGAAATAAAATGTTATATTCAACTTTTCTTCTCTCTCTGTCTGCTGCTACATTTGAAAGAAACTGATGTATTCATTTTCGATATGAAGATGTTGAATCATGTCAAATCATATTGTTCTAAATTAGCCAATATCATTCTAATTGATGTATTGTTGCAAAAACATAGACAGATGTTTTAGATGAACACTTTTTGAAGAATCATCAGCATGTATGATGGTATGTATCATAGATATGAGGGGAACAAGGGGGAAAAGGGCCCAAAAAAGCAGGACTCCTAAGATAGAAAAAAAAAAAAAAACTTTAATGAAATGAAAATGCCAAAATCCAAAGACCTCCAACTCAAAATCCACAAAGCCAAAAACAGAGGAAATAAGAAAATGAAAAAATCCAAAATCAAAAGGCAGAACAAATTCAAAACTTACGCTTAAGAGGAACCAAAAAGACACTGGGGACAAAGGAGAACACAGGCAAAGGCACAGGCATGACAGGACCGGACAAGACATGACTGACAATTATCCAACAAAGAACAAAGAACAACGTAGCACTTATAAACACACGAGGAACAAGGCACAGGTGGAACACATCAGGGCGGGGCAGGCAATCACAGGAGGGCAGGAAGTAAAGCAGAAAAACACAAGGACTAACCAGACTTAAAAAGAAAACACAAGAGAAACAAAACATACAGAACAGGACACATACATGGATTATGACATTTTAACAAAAAGGTTGGGAACCACTGGTCTACAGCAGACTGATGATATATATCTACTGCATATAAATATAACGTAACAGTACTGTAAACCTGATAGTGAACAGTTGTCAGAAACAGGAAGCTCTCAGCTCTGTAATGGCCGCTGTATTAGAAAAACAGTCATGTATGTTATCAAGTTAGGCTGACACTGCTATTGATCAGTGCTCACTTTTCCCTCTGAAAGCTTGCGGTAATCACAGCGACTAACCAGATAAATATTCCATCTCCATCTAAATTGAGTGGGTGTGTTTGTCTGCGCTGACCGCCCTCACCGTTCATACCGCAACCTATTTATCACAATCAAATCGTCAATTAGGCTCCGAGGCACCCAGCCATGACAGGCACTTACTGTAAAAAATGAGTACAAATTGATAAGAAAACAGTGCATGATGGTATTACGAAAACTAATGGTGTGTCTGCTTTAGCTTTAGACCGGCGAGTGCCACTAAAACTCAGCCTCTGTGTGCCTCTTTGTGCCGTGCGTCTCCAGCTGCGGCCGTCACTCTCCTGCAGGGCGCACTACAAAGAACTGCCAGTCTGTCATTGGAGGCGCATGTCATGAAACATTGATGCAAAGCCTGTGGAAATCCTCGGGTATCACGGACTAAAGTCTAATTCAGTGCTGCAGAAAAGAGCACTGTTTCCTGGTCTATGCAAGCCATTATGCCACGTCCATACATTTCATCCATTTTAAAATGATTCATATGGTTGCATTTCCATCTTGCATTGATTCCTCTTGGCATTTTAGCACTGGCTAATACTGCAGATGCCCTGATTTCCTTCTGTTGTCACGTTTTTATGATGTCATCAGTTAGCGTCTTAAAAATCTTTGTATTTTAACTCTGTCTGTTATAAATTTATGCGTAGAATCCTTGTTTTGGCTTTGCTTTGACTTAATTTTTACTCCTAACTCCTACCTAGTTATGTTTAGGCAATAACAACTGTGTCTGGTTATGTTTAGTGTTTGTGTCTAAGGATGTGTCTAATTTAGCCAACATAATCCCTTAATACTTTGCCAGTATTTTACCAATAAATGAAAAACATTTTGTTGTGTCCTTGGTGTCATTCTGATTCCAAATTATATATTTTGCCATCAAAATATAGCTGTATTTATCAAATGGTCAAAGGTGAATGACAACTGGGAGGACAGTACGATACAGTTACTGTTTTTTCATGTTAAACCATTTTAATGTAGACTACTGCTCTAAAAAAAAGAAACGATATGATTTTGTGTATAAATCAGGCAGACCTTTCTCAAAATTACTTTCCTTAAATGTTCCTTTTTTGGGTTTTTTGAACTAGTTGGGGACATTTTTGCATTAGTATTTCAGATGATATAACTTACAATAATGCATATGTATGGGAAATGTCTTCTTTAAGGGAGCTGTTGCTTTCAAATTGCAGAAAATTGCTTAGATTAGATGTTTGTCACCTCCTGCTGGGAATGGTGGGGAATAGACAGAGCATAAAATGGCTATTAGCAATATGACGCTAACAGATAGATAAATAAGCTGACTGCTTCGTATTGACAGCATTTTAACCTCTGAAATCGTCAGAATGACTCCGGAGACGGTGTATGGGCTTTAGAAACGCGCAGGACCACTTCCTGGTTTCACGTGTCTACATACAGCCGAGCAACCGGCATTTTCAGCTCTTGAGAAGCGAACGGCCTTAACATACAGGATTAAACAAACAAAACCAACGTGAATGAAACAAAATTCTACTTCAGGTATGTTTTTGAGGTGGAAACTGGAAACTAACATGGTTATAAAGTTCAAGTAAATTTGGCTTAATAAGGGCCCTTTAAGGTGCAGACTTCTGACATCATAATAAAGTGACTGGGTCTTTGCGGGATGGTCCTGGAAAAACTAGAACAACACGAGGAAATGAGAGCATCCAGCTGAAGATCGTAGTTTAAACAAATGTTGAGGTGTATGTACTGTGTGTGGTAAAAGTATAGCACAGACATCTCTTCTCTAATTAGTCACAGAAGAAAAACATTATTGTATCTCTGACTAGAGTTACTTGGAAACTATTCGAATGGTCCTCATCCTTATTATACACTGCCTACATTATTAAAAATGTTAAAATAATCAGAAATCACTCAACAATGACAGTTATTCATTTTCTAGCACTTATCCTCTATGGGTCATGGTCCTGGAGCCTCAGCAGTTTTAGATGAGAGGTGAGGTTCGCTCGGGACAGTGGCCAGTCAATCGTAGGCCTCACTCTTACAGATAATGAGAAACAACTGTTCACACACTAGGGGCAATTTAAATTTGCAAATTCAAATTGAGAGTAAGAAACCACTGTTGCACAAAGCAGGCTCCACACAGAAAAACTCCCACAGTGCACACCAATGATGGCATTAAAAATGAAAAAGCTTTACACAGATAAGACTACAAAGGGGCACTTTAAAGCAATGTAAGACGACAAAAAGAATATTTATAAATATATACATTAATAGTCACTCCTCTCTTCCAGCTTAATGCGATTTTTTTTTGGGTGCATTTTGATAATTATACTTCATGTTCATCAAATGCATCGTCACACTGCTCCCTGCTGGAGCATTGATCTTCTGTGATCATAATGTGGAGAGAGTAGTTTTGATGTTGGCTAGACCTTGAGAGAAATCTCTTTTATTCATGAAACGGAAAACAGGAACAGTTGGGAATGCTGAAGTGAGCAGACTCAGACACAGATGCAGACAGCAGAGGCACACACACATTATACACCATGCTGTATGCAGGGTACAGCCACATTTCCATGTTGCTGAACTCACGTCATGATGAGCGTCTCCTCGCCCGGCTCCCCCAGCACACCGTCTACGAACAGCGGCGAGTTGGTGAAGCTGTACTTGTTCCACTGTCGTCCTTCGTCGACGCTCAGCCTGTAACACAAACAGCGGCTCACTGGGGACCTGCTGATCCCCCGACTGTGTGCACAAACTAATGACCCTGAGAGGTGTCTAACAACTTCATTTCATATTCTGCACAGGGACTGGCACTACGCTCACCCAACACTGATCATTACAGCTGCACAGGAGAAAGGTGAAATTGAATGACAATTGTGAAAGCCGAATTTTCCATGGTTGGCGACTTTCCTAACAAGAATAACAGTGCTCCCTGTAGGCCTAAGCCAAACTCATTTGCTTTTGTTTGACTAAGTTAAGACTTTGGAGCTTCCTGACAGTGAATTAGCCATGCTGTGACAAATGCAGCCCTGACATAATGACTCACCACAGGTGTCGGATGGAGAGCGGAGTGTGTCTTATTGCTACCAGGGCTCCTCCTTGGTTGAGAAATAGCACTGCATACTCCTCAGTGAAGATCTGCAATGACAAAAATAAGGCTAAGTCCCAGCACATGGCAAACACACACACACACACATGCCCAGTCGGGCTGCACAATACAAGTAAAACATGCCATAAGTAACATTATACATAATAATATTTAAATGTAGAATAATTTATGACTAAACACATAGAGGCTGATATTGATAGTAGATCTTCATTCATTTTCTTGCTCCCTGCAACTATGGGCCTTAGGCAAGGTTCACCCTAGACATTGGCAGTGGCTCAGTCAGTACAGATGTTCGCCCACTAACCCAAACATTTGGCGGTTCAATCCCCGCTATTGCATGTTGTGTCCTTGAGCAAACACTTCACCCACCTTGCCTGTATGAAAGTGTTAGTGTGGTTGTGTTTAGTGGAGGTCGGAGGGGTCGCAGGTACAGAATGGCAGCCATGCTTCCATCAGTTTGCCCCAGGGCAGCTGTGGCTACAGAAGTAGCTCACCACCACAGAGTGTGACCGAGGAGTAAAGGAATAATGCACCAAATTGTAAAATTACTTTTAGTGCCTAGAAAAGTGCTGTATAAGACTAATGCATAATATTATCATTATAATTGCAGGACAGTTTATGGAGCTCAACAGTGACCTCCGGGTCTCAAAGTAAATTTCCAAATTATTTTCCCCACTGACTTTTTGAAAAAATCTGTATATTAAGAGTTTAATGGCTCAGCAAAGGCTTATCAGCTATTGGGTAACTCATGACCATAACGCAATTTATTTCGATCAAAAATATTATCTGAAACTTGGAAAATTTGGCCAGATAAATTTGTAACTTTGCCATTTATTACATTTTAGATAAACGTTTTATGATCACGAGTTCCCATGTAGCCTCCTTCCAGACTTTAAACTCTCAATATACCTTTTGTTTTTTTAAGTTTAATGGGGAAAATGAATGGAAACTTTACTTCCAGTGCCAAAGGTTGGACGGTCACCATTGAGCTCCATATACAGTGTTATTTTATTTTTTTATTTTTTTCAAAGACTATACTACAAATGCTGAGTTGTAATGTTGTATAATATTTAAAATGTGCTCAATAGTGTTACGTTGTGTTGTCCTGACTTCTACAGGCCATGATGTTGCCAGAGCCACACCAAAATGTGACGTAAGGCTCAGATTGGCCAATAGTTTTGATTAGGACATGTCTGACAAAGTGCCATGTGTTAATACTCATGTAATAAAAGCAGTTCTTTGTGCTTACAATATTGTAACTAGTGGTATTGGAGTTGTATAGGAGAATTACTGTATAGGCGGTACATTCTGTTGTGTCCTTGGGCAAGACTGACACTTCACCCACACAGGGAGGGTAAAAACTTGCAGTCAAAAGTAAATGCAAGAACCTTTTGCATCTATATGGACAATCATAGAAGAAATGACTTCACCCTGTTCATGTAATTCTAAAATTCAGCCACTTTTCCAACTTCTAAACCATATTAAAATCAGATCCATGCCTTTCCACCTTCCCCTGAGACTCTGGCAGACTATAACAGAAATAACAGCAGCCTCCACAGCGCACACCTGCCGTATACACCGGCTCCTGTACCTCATGATATTAACTCCAACGTCATTATTTTTCATTGCCATGTTTAATCAGAAACAAGCCCTGTAAATTACAAGCGACAAGATCAAGGGGAGGAGAGAGGCCACCCACTCGTGTTTTATGCCGCGACTGAATTCAATTACCTTTGGAGATTTTATTTGATTATCCACCTTAAGGAACACCGGCGAGTTTACTGCGATTAAAAGACTGGAGATTAGTATTAAGTGAGGGGAGAAGATAGAAGAGCAACGGCAATGGGGAAGACAGCTATTTGCTCAGGGACGTGCACTCAGGTCACAGTCCTCCCTGTGGCAAATTCAGTGCCATGCTGTTGATTTGTTTGTGGCCTTTTCACTGCATAGATGTACACAAGGTTATTGAGTATTATGTTTACGTATAGGGTTAGTCACAGAAGCAAGCTAAAAGATTACCGTATTCTCGGCACTATAAGGCGCATCGGATTATAAGGCGGACCTTCAATTAATGGCCTATTTTAAAACTGTTTTCATATATAAGGCGCACCGCATTATAAGGCGCATCCACTAGATGGCGCTGCGCTAAAGGGAATGTCAATAAAACAGTCAGACAAGTCAGTCAAACTTTATTAATAGAATACAAACCAGCTTCTTACAACTCACTCGTTGAAAACTAGGGATGCACCAATACCACTTTTTTTCAAACCGATACGAGTACGAGTACTTCCATTTGAGTACGTACCGATACGTGTACTTATATAGGGGTTACAGTCACAATACTGTATGTCATTCATCCCATACCGTGTCGTCTTTTTGCCGTCTATCCCCGCTCTGCGATGCTAAGTTATTTTTACAACAGAGTGGTTTGAACACAGCTAACCATGGCTAAAATTTGCTGAATATGGACATGTTATACCTCATTTTAAAGCTTAGATTCTCCTCTATTCAGTCGCTAAAATAATTTTAAAGACAGATTGAGCATCTGCACATCACCTGCAGAGATTCGCCATTACATACAGGAGCTAACACAATTAGCAGCGGTACTTCTTATGTTTTATCAGACAACAACTGCTTCAGACTCCGCGCTTATATCATTTTCAGGACAACTAGGACAACAAAAGGACAACTGCTTAAGTTTTAGGACTCACGTATGCTTTGGGATGTCTGGTTGAGCAGAATGTAGAGCCAGCTTTGCTTTTAAAACCTGTCACTTCGGCGACGCCCCCTGAATACGGTAGCCATAATTAACCAACATTAATCCATATATAAGGCGCATCGGATTATAAGGCGCACTGTCGGTTTTTGAGAAAATTAAAGGCTTTTAGGTGCGCCTTATAGTGCGGAAAATACGGTACATGTATTTTCAATTGAAGCTGATCCTATACGCTCACAGTTCACTCACTTCAGCTCTTATTATATTAACTGTTGATAATATAAAAGCTCAGCCACACAATAGCATTTCATTACTTCATATCAAAAATGTTTGATGAAAAATCTAAATGAACATGAAATATTGACATGAAGTTCATATATTGGATGGTGTAAAGACGTTAGTGTATGTTTATAAAGAATAAATACATGAATGAAGTGTAAGTAGAAGGAAAGGTGCCATATAGGACTCAGAGAGCATAGACCACAGCAAGGTATTGTTCCTATCTTGCAATGGGCTATAGAGACAAGTAAATGGTAACATTTCTATAGTGCTTTCTTACCTCCATGGGCACTCAAAGCACTTTACATCAACAAATCATTCACACTTAGAAATACATTTCTCCACCTGTGACGCAGACACTGTGGCAAAGTGGGTGAAGTGTCTTGCCCAAGGACACAACAGCAGTCTGCACTAAGGAAAGCTGAACCTTAGAAACGACAAACCTTCTGGTTAATGGGCGACCGGCTCTACCAGGGTTGCCAGGTCTGAAAGTCAAAACCCACTCAACAGTGGCTTACAGCTCCCCTAAAAACAGCGGAACAGCATATTTCCACTGCATCCAGTTTGTATTAGTGCCGCTGTGCCAAAATGAGCACTTCTCAGGTGACACGAACCTACCCCCCTTCCCGTCTCTCACCGAAAGAGCTCCTCAGATACAGAAATGTGCTGATTTGGCCTGACTTCAATGTGATCAGAGCTGAGTTTAAAGATCTCTCATTCAAAATATGGAATTTTTTTTGGAAATAGCCAATCGGTCACATAATCTGCATGCAAAAACCACTCTGCCAATGCCGTGGTATAGCTCAGTTGGAGGAGCTGTGGCACATATACAGGGCAACTACAGCCTGCTTTGGCATTGCGTTCTAATCCGGATTCCAACAGTTTGCCAAATGTCTCTCCCTGCTCTCTCCTCAATTCAATTCAATTCAATTCAGTTTTTCAGTTTTGTTTATATATCCCACAACAACAGCTCACAACAAAGGGCTTCACAAACAGTTAATCAAACATAGACATACACTCAGACATAACAAACAATCAGCACAAACAATAACGAAAATATATCCTCCATGTTTTTTTGTTTTTTTTTTGTTTGTTTTTTTTTTAACATTACTCAGCTTTTCTCTTAAATAGAGCCAAAAAAAGAGGCAGAAATAAAGTGTATCACCAATTAGCTGTCTCACCAAATAAAGCAAAAAAAAAAAAAAAAAAAATAGCTCTGCTCAACCCACGGCAACTCTTAAAAACTGCAGGAAAATGGCAGACTTGGCAACCTTGGGCTCTGTGTTCTGATCTACTGCCATATACTTTATCATAAGATTTAGGGTTATAGTTAAACATGCACCATTTACTGGAGAATAATCTTGTAATGTGGGAACATAGGGCTGTGGGAACATAGACACACTCCCAAATATGTCTTATTATTCCTCTCCTATGGACTTCCCGGACCCCTACCTCACCCTCACTCCCCTGTCTGGATGAGACCCACCTGCTGCATCCTTACAGACCTGAACTATGATCCTATAGATGAGCTAATGGACTTTATTAACAGACCTAGACACTATTAGCCTGTCCATCCTGTGAGAGGCTCTATCCTTCAATATGGTCTCCATACGGTTTCTTCTTTTTTTCCCCGCTGCTGGTTCTTTTTAGGAGTTTTTCCTTACTGAAAAGGAGGGTCTAAGGACAGGGGATGTCTTGGGTCTTTTAGTTTAGTGTAGTTATTGTTTGTGTTTGATTGTGTGTTTATGTCTGATTGTGTGTCTATGTTTGATAAACTGTTTGTGAAGCCCTTTGGAGGCGACTGTTGTTGTGATACTGGGCTATATAAATAAAATGAAACAGTTTGCTTACAAAAAAACAATGGCTTAAATCCAACAAAATCTGTGAACATTAGAGCCACATTTCCACCAGTGTTTTATTCTAAATAGTGCGTACTGTATGTACTGTAGGTTTTAATGTTTGTGTTCTAGTCTGACCGTTTGTTATTGTCTGTTTTGTTTTGGGGATCTGGTCTGAAAATTAACTGTGAGCTCGATGGATTATGGCATCAGTTGTTTTTGTCCTGTCCCTTTCAGATAAACAAAAAAAAAAAGAATTATTTTATCAGATACAAAATTTTGTTTTCAGCAGAAGGAAGCCATACCCAACACAGTTAAAAGAAATGTATGCTTGAAATATTTCACTCTGCACATACTTATTGCATATAATCAGGCCTGTTGACGGGCCAAAGGGGTCTGTTGTCCTAGGCTTCAGGGTCAGAGAGCCCAAAAATGGTCCCTCTTCTTATATTTTCTATTATAATGGGCCCACATGAAGCTTTCTTGCCCCAGGCCCCAGCAAGTCTGTTGCCGCACTTGCATATAATACTGTATGCAATTTACTTTTATACTGAAATAACTTGACTTCCACAATATTTAAATTTATAAACATGAGCCTGTATTTCCATCATTGGTCACAAAAACCAAACCCCTCACCTGTCTCCAGGTGTTGCCTGCGTCCGACGTGATGAACACCGTGACGTTGGCGGTGGTCAGCTCTGCGCCGATGGAGCCTGAAGAAAAGCACAAATTAGTCAGACTTCAGTCAAATTTAAATGTGGAACATGTTCAGAGTGAGGGCCTGAGAATGAATTCACTTTGAGTTGAGATGAATGCCAAATCCATGAGCGAGTGAGTGTTGGGGGGCGGGGGTACAGCGGGGGTCCCTGCCTGCAGCACTGGGGGCAGTAATTACAGCAGTGTGGAGTGACATTCGCACTTACTCTGAAATTAACCAATAAATCCAGATTACTGCGTTCCTCTCTCAGCTGCTGGAGCCGTATTAAGACGAGCTTTACTAACGCACCGCAGTCTGTTCTAATTGCTTTCATTTAGCCGATAATTGGTGGCAGGTGGTTAAACATGAGGCTGGGACACAGTGGAAGCGCTGCAGAGGTGTGGCGAGTCGCATTTGTTTGATTTAAGATATGTTGCAGGCTTCGGTAAAAAGCCCAACTCTGTGAACTGTGTGCACATGTTAGCATCTGTGAAATAAATCCGATTTGTTCCCATGCTGCAGAAATGTGAAATACAGCAATCAGTGTGGCTGGCTGAGGTTTTCAAAATGGACGCCAGATGAGACAACCCTTACGCTTTATTAAATTTAAAATGTTTGAACTTTTTTATTTATTTATTTATTTTTTTAACTATTGCTTAAAATAATATAGTGTAAAAGTGAAGTTTAACATAATCCAGCAGGAAGATTATACGCCAGCAGTGGACAAAGAAAAAAAGTGCAGTTACTTCAAAAATTATATTTCCCAAGTGAAAGTAAAAGTACCCAACAAAAATTTTCCTTCAGTAAAATGTTGAGTATAAAATGTACTTAAGTAAAAAAAAAAGTACATTTGAATGTTGTTGCACAAAATCTTCTTCTCTTCAAACCCAGAACCTTCTGAATGCTAGTCAGATGCGCTACCCACTAAACCACAGAGAACAAGAACTACTTTTAACTTTTCAGACAATTTCAAGTTTTACTCAATAAAAGTAAAACTAAAATCATCCAAAATTTACTCAAGTAAAAGTATGTTCTATAAAATGTACTCAGAAATTACTTTTTGTTTCGTCAGAACAACTGATAGCATCTACTTTTGTTATAGTCTGCCGAGCTTGATGCTTGAGATGTTTCCTTTAATGTGTACATTTAAGGAATAAAATGCAATTTACAATACAAAAAGAGGAACAATGCAACTGTTTTATCTTATTTAAGCAATTTCAGATTCAGTGTGATGGCTAAATGGGTTTTTGCAGTAAGAATAATGCTCCCTGCACCTCCCTCATGGCAAAAAATCTGCCTTGCAAGAATGGGAGAAGCGTCCACTCGCTCCTGAAGTCTCAGGTATTGTGACAAAAGTGACGCGTCCTGGTTAGCCATAGCAACAAGCCAGCGATAGCTTTATTTCTGAATGGGTCGTCACGGCAGAGCGGCCCAAAGGCAGAAATAACCTTTGTACGGATACAACAGAGTCAAGCCGAGCGATGGGTCATTTATTCCGAAATGTACGGTGAGAAAAATGCAACCAAAACAATGAAGAAAGGAGCAAAGTTGTAGTACATGGTTCCCCTTTAAAAGTCGGAGTTAATCAGAAAACATTGCCAACCAGTAGATACAATTCAAAAGAATTATTTCACATTTTACATTTTAAACAATACAATTATTATCAGATTAGAATATCTACATTGTAAATTACTTTTATAATGAAATAAAAACACATATTTAATTTCAAAGGTTGTCTGTATATAGAACTAAACTAATCTAGCTAAACTAAAAATTACTTTTCATTATTATGTTAATCAAAAGCAGGAGACATTATCAAAAACATTCTGTCCCCTGTAAAATGAAAAGCCTCAAAAATGAAACCCATGTCTTAAAATTAAAAAAGGTTCCATGAACAAATGAATGCCATGTCTCAGTTTAAAATAGCTTGTATAAAAAAGAGAGCTTGTCTGAAAAAAACATTCAGTATCTCAATTTTGAAAAAAAGGCATCTGAAAAAAAAGAAAAACATTCAACAATTTAAATAAAGTAAAAAAACAAGCAAACATTTATTTTAAGCAACAGATAATGAATTTCCCTATAACACTGCAAGAGGTAGTTACTGAACAATCAAACAATCAAATAACCACAAGAGTCCATTAGACTGTGGTGGGCTGCCTGCCGATGACTTAATTTAGGTAAAGTTGATTTAGTTTACTTTGTTCTTGTCAACTATATCTGTAGAGTTATCTAAACTAATTTTACAAACCTCATTCCAAAAATGCTTGAACACTGAGCAATTATTTGGAAATTACATAAAACCATATTATTTTCAAAATATAACAAACAACATATGAGGTGTAACTTTTTGAATAACAATGGCTGACAACACATATCAAAGCAACTGGGACGGGGCAACTAAAGACGGGAAATACAAAGAAGCTTAACAGCCTTTTGTATTTTTTGGCATATTAGTAAAATGACTAATACTAATAACACAGACTCTGCCTTTCTAAAATGGTCCCTTGCCAATTTGATGCAAAATCCTCCTCTAGTTGTCTTTTTTTTTTTAGACTGTCCCAGCTTTTGTGAGATGTGCTGCTGCCATTAAATTCAAAGAGATTATTTTTAATGAAATGGTAAAATATCTTAGGAATTAGCGCTACATAAGATAAAGGCTACAGGCTGGATTCGTATGCTGCACGTGTTTAAATAAGGGACCTTGCATAGTGTGACCAGACGTCCCTATTTAACCAGGACAGTCCCAGTTTAAGGGTTTTGTCCCATGTCCCAAGACATATCTGTAAAAATCTCCCAGTTTTCAACAAACCATGTCCCAGTTGTTCCCATTTTAACAAACAGAAAAGCATAGAAAACTTAAAAAGACCTAAAGACCTTTGTCACCTAATTTTTATTAATAAATTATTTATTATTTTTATTAATGAATTGCCATTAAAATTCAGAACTTAAGCCCTTGCATCATGTACTTTAATTACATTGCAGAAAATTGTATGCATTTTGGACGCTTTTTTTGTCACTTGGTGCACCGTGAATAACAAAAATATGTGTCCCAATGTTTGGGTCTAAAAATCTGGTCACCTTGCAACGTATTTTTCACAACCGAGGCACGCTCAGTATTTTTCCAGTTGATTTATTCTTCTTTCCTTTTGGCTTTTCCCTTCCTGGGACCGGTGTAGGTACAAAATCTACTCGGGTTGCAAAATTGGCTCAGGTAGCGCCGCTTAATGATGACGTTACGTTTTATGTTTGGACGTGACTTTGAGCGAACAGCCTCATTGTCTGAAGTCAAGCAGATTTAACAAATTAGACCTAGCTACTTACTGTTTGTATATTTGTTAAAATATTATTCATATTTTAGACTGGGAGTTCATGAGTTCAGGTTTTAGCTGCTGTTACAGATGATCTTTCTACAGGTTCAGCCTTCTGCAACAGCTTATAACAACTGGAATTTAAAAAAAGTAGTACTTCACTGTGCTTTTCTCAATGTTTTTGCATTTGGAGTTTATTATATTAATATGTCGTACAAATGGTAAGCATACAAACAGCTCAGTCTATTAAATAATGAGAAAAACACATAAAAGACCTCCAAACCATTCATAATAACCATAAAAGCTTATTGACAGAGTTGACCAACCAAATCAAATTAAAGTGTGTTCAGTAAGTAAGTATATTCAGTAATTATGATTTTTAGTGACCATAATCAGCAATATCTGAATAATGAGAAAGAATAAAGCACATATAAACACTTTTAAACAGAAAACATGATTAATATAGTTCACTGACATCATCCACAAGCAACGTTACTAACCCGAGTAGATTTTGCACCTACACAGGCGCCAGTAAATCACACATCTACAGACTTCACATTTTTTTGGGACTATTTTATACCTCTAGTATAAGAAAGCACACCTCAGATCTTATTCTCCTCACATCGGGCCCCGAGAGCTGCTTAATTCCAAGCGTTTCACAATGGAGCTCCCTCCCCACTGTTGCTGCGTTAGCCTGGCCTTCTCGGGACATCTGAGGCGTGTGCTGATGTGTTATTGACAATGCAGGGCCACGCGGGAGTAAATATCACTGAGGTGTGAATTCACCTGAGGGGCTCCTGGACACATATTGCACTATTGCTCAGCTTTCCCCCCTCCTCTGTACACACAAACTCTATGAGACTCTGTTTTTGTGCTCCCCGGTGCTTTTTCAGGCCCCGCTGCCCTATCCTGTCATTTGGCCGTAATGAAAGGTGAAGTGACACACGCGGGTTGTCATGTGCCAGTGGGAAACAAACAATGGAAAGACGTATAACAAAGCAAAAGGAAAGGAGCCAACGAAATGCTTGTACAGCCGCACAGCGCTGTTGAGAGCCAAGATTTTCAGCAAAGCACAACTGGCAGGGTTCTTTTTGTCTGTGTTGTCTAAGTGATTTCCATGGTCTTTGTCTTTTCAAGTTAGCGTAACACTACAAAACGTGTCCAAAGAAAGAGGATGCGTTACTTGATTTGAAAAGGAAACCAGATGGATATCCTTTTTGCAAGTCCCCATTGTTTGGTTCAAATTGAGTTGAGCTATAACGCATTTGGCTTCAGTTTCTCATCAGCATCATGCACTTCAGGCAATCAAGGAGTCTTCATAAAAAATAAAACTTTCTGTGAGGTAAATACATTATTATGGACTTTTTTGGGTTTGTAAATAGCACAGGGCTTAAAGTTCTTCATCTCCACTATGAATTTCCATCAATTAGAAAAATCTGAGAAAGGATTCTGTAATTTGAAAAAAAATTATGTTCTACCTTGGCCGGTAGCTATTCAGTCTCTTCATTTTTATGACACTAATGCTGTGAAGCTGCCAGAGCCGTGGAATCAGCCAATCAGAAGCTAACCTCACAGGTCAGCGATGTCAGCAAGGACGCCAGGGTTGCCAGATCTGACTGACAGTTTCCAACCCAAATATAACGTAAAACCCCCCAAACGCAATAAAAACCCGCCCAAATCAAAACCATTCTACAATCTTAATGTTAAAACTGTAATACATATGAAATAGCATATTTTGAGCACACAAAACTTCACAACTGCCAATGGAAAAAGTAATAAACAGTCTCCACAATGAGTGTAATCAAAAAAAACAAATAGCTCTCTCATGGGGCTGCAGTGTTTACTTTTTTCAACCAATCAGAGGTCCATAATTATGTGATTCAGAACTAATGACACTAATATTACTACTTCTATTTTACAAATTAATTTTATTCATCAATAACCAGCAAATATATACAATTATTGATCAGGAAATTTTAAAATATTATTAAAATAAGTTTATTTTACATTTTCAAAATCCCGCCCCATAAGTCTAAAAATAGCCCAAATATTATACACCCGCCCAACGCTATTTTTTTCCGCCGAGAGGAAGCTGCCGATGTGGTGGGCACTGACAGACTTAAACAAAACAAAACCAAAAAAAAAAACAGAGAGAGGCTGCCTTTGTTTCGTTTGCTTTAAAACTTGTAAAAAAAACTAAATTTGGCCGTGATTCGCCCATCGCCCCTCTGCCTCTGCTGTGGGACAGCGGTGGGACCGAACAGAGCCGTGAAGTCTGCCCGGGGTCAGAGTGAGACAGAACAGAGGAGGAACAGGTCAAACCTTTTCTGACCCACTTTCAGCAGATTTGTGATTTAAGGATGAAATGTAAAGTAAACGCTAAAAGCATAGTCTCAAAGTTTATCTTTCACTTTATTTATGCATACGCACCACCTGAAGAGCGGGTTTCAAACTATAAACCACTATAACTCCACACTGTGTGCCAGGACACAGGGATACATGTAGCAGTTTGTTTAATAAATGTTAACAAAGCACCTAACTACGAGGAGCTGTTTCCCCTGAGAAGTGCACTTTAATTTAGCTGTTGATCATGATTTCCTTCATCTGCTGCTTGACTGAGATATGATCATAGCCTAAATAAAAATAGAAAAATGATCCAATACAAGCAATATTAACATAATGTATTTGAAGTGTTATTATCACAAAAGCAATATAAAATGTATTTTCTGGAGCCTCCATGCCCACACTGCAGTCTGCCAGTCCTTTTTTAAAAAACTCATATTACAAAACGTACTCAAGGGTTGTTATAATAAAACAACTGGAGACTAATAAAACCATAATTTGTCCCCATAATTTACTTTAAATTGGTAGCCTAACTAAAAGTATTATAGAATCATTCTAAAATGCACCAAAATGCAGAAAATTACATCTGTTTAGTTCAAATTTTGCATAATGTTGAATACATGATAAAGCTGTACACATGACTGAGGATTACATGGAATATTAACTCAAACATTTTACTTTTTAATACTAAAATAATGTTACCTGTCAGTATATAATTGTATTTATTTGTGTAACTTGAGGATGCGTTGATGGCCATGTAAAACCTTTCACTAAGTATGTCAATGTGAATTTGACTAGGAACATTTTTCAGTCAAATTAAACATTTTTGCATTAACTCCTGAAATAGAATAAAATGTGGCACCCACCCTAGTACTTGTGTTCTACAGTCTTAGCAGCTAGCTTTATATTTAGCCATTTTATTTATAAAAGCAATTAGCGCTGCCAAGCTAAAGGCTAAATGTCACAAGTCACAGAATTCTCATGTTATGCTGTGGTTAAAGATCCAAGATAAATTAGGTACACGGCAGTACATTTTCATTCATGAGTTAGCATTAGCGAGCCAAAATTTCAAATTGTGTATAAAGAAAATAGTTTTGGCAAATAACACCAAACTGACTACAAGTGAATAATGTCAGTGGCTGGGTAGGAAGCATTTTTGACAAGCTCACTATCTGTTTTATTATAGGATCAATAAGTAAGCTAAATGCTACATGCTACCTAATTTGTACATTACACTGGAAATTTGGTTTATGCAGCAAATTAGGTATGTTGCAGTACATTTTGAATACTGTATATGAGTTAGCATTATCTACGTACAAAAAACTTCATTGGGTGGGTAGACAGCCTCAACAAAAACCCTGATATTTTGGCTGTTTTACTTGTCTACTATGCAATTACAGGGCTCTCAAGTCTCACACATTTGCCATGAGACACAATCATTGCACCTCTCTCACACGCTCACACCTCACATTTCTCACACTGAAAAAAAAAGATCCTATTCCTATTACTAGACAGGAATTAGGCCTAATTAATTGTCACTTAAAGCAGTTGCAAACATAACAAACGTGAAATATTTCTCAAGTTTGAGGCGATTTATTTGACTGATCTGATCAACCAGGAGCACCTCTTCACTCACTTTGGTCTTATGTACCACCAGGACCTGGATTAGTCATGGTTTGGACCTGGCAAAGTCCTGATATATAGTCTTAGTTTAGTTCTTGTTTTAACCCTGGATCAGTTCTTCTTTAGACCTGTTTTGACCTGGTTTAGTCCCTGGTTTAGACCTGGTTTAGACCCTTGTTTAGTCCCTGATTTAGACCTGATTTAGTTCTATTTTAGCTCTGGTTTGACCTGGTTTAAACCTGTTTTTTCCTGGTTTAGCACTGGTTTTAGACCTGGTTTAATCCTGTTTGTAGACCTGTTTTTTCGTGGTTTAGTTCTGGTTTTAGACCTGGTTTAGTCCTGGTTGTAGACCTGTTTTTTTCATGGATTAGTCCTGGTTTAGTCCGTGTTTAGTCCCTGTGTGGCCCTGTTCTGAAAAGGTCCTATAAAAATGACCAAAACAACTCCACGTACCCCTAGGAGTCTCCGTACCCCTGGTTGGAAAACACGGAGCTACACAGATCTCAGGCTCTGGTTAGGCCCCTCACTGGCCAAAATCTCACTCCAAGCACAAAATTTGAGCAGTTAGAACTAGATAGGCTAAATGCTAATTCATAATTTTTGTTGTTATGCTGGAAAAGTAGTTACAGAACCATGGCAGACTACAAAAGTCTGTCTAAGCTCAAGATTTACCCATCAAAGACCAAAAAGCTAGTACGTTTACTTTGACAAACTGGAATAACTCCCAGATTTGTATGCTATTATTTGAAAGTCTATTCGTTCAACCTTATCCACAGTGCGCCTGTTAATGCTAAAATAAATTAAAAAAACACCACTTTGAAGACATCACTAAGACATCTCACCCACCTGATGCGATTATTATGCCCGGCGCTGACTCCTTGCTCGCGATGTTGCCAGATGTGTAGGGATTCGCCGAAACGTGGAGATGGAGATGTAACGAGCAGTACGGCTGTAGAGAGAAAAGTCAATTATGAACAGTCACATCGAGTCCAACTGCTTCACTCAAACATGCAAAAGAAACCAATCTGTGGAAACTGCCCCGTTACGACGTCTTGGATGCAAACACTCTCCCAAGATTTTTATCACAAACAGCATTTCCCCACTGGCTGGTCTCACCATTAATTTTGATTGGGTTAACCTTTGCAGACACAATTCTCATTACGAGCGAGCGAAATGCCAGCGTGCAGGCTGTGTTGTGACGGCCTGTTTGGAGGTTTATTAAAACTCTGACATTTCCTGACAAATAACTGTATAACACGAGCAGAAGGTGAGGTACAACGCTGAATGGCTAATTGGTTTATCAAATGTGAGTTATTGTTCTATATGAAATTTCATGTAAAGCGTTAATGTGACGACAGAACTCTGGGGAGCAATCAGCCAGGTGAAGGCAAAGAAAATAATAACAGGTTATAGAGAAGATTTTGTTGTGCAGGTGTGATGGTATAGTGCTATAGTGTGATCCTTGCAGTCCTCCTGTCAAACTGTGTGACATCCAGGTCCATGTTCATGAGAGGAGTATCATTCCTGAGTGACCAGTGGCAATTAGAGATGGGCAGATCAATGCCGTGGTATACTGTATATTGATTATCAAGAATCAATGACTTGGTCCATCCATGCCATGGGACAGAAAGAGCTATACAAGTTAGCTCTTCTGTTTGTCCAACTTGCAACAACTCAATACTGTGCACATTAAAGTTGTTAAAAGGTCAGGAATAGTCATTAAAATTTGTCTTTAAGAGTAATACTGTCTTGAATGAAAAAAAAATCACCGCAAAGATATCATTAGTATCAATTAAATCACAAAATTGTGGTTTAATTGTGGGATCCATGCCTGGTCATTTTATTGACACATTTTACAAAACATCTTTAATATTTTACTACAATGCCACATGTATGTTAAAATACGTTTTACCATTTTACATACATATGTAATTTAAACAATATTAACGCTTCAAAAGGGCTGAAACTTTATTGAACTTTTCTGTGACTCACTTTTGGGTCCCAGCCCACCAGCTGAGAATCACTGCTGTAGCAGCTTTGTTACACTGTCCTTTGAACCGAGGCCTAAGCCTTTGCCAAAGAAAAAAATTAAATAAAATAAAATAAAATAAATAAATAAATAAATAAATAAATAAATAAATAAATAATAATAATAATAATAATAAAGATTAAAGATTAATAAAAAGTTATGTTAGTGTTACACCTAAGGTTGAAGGTTAATTCTCCTCAAAGCACAAAATCTTTCAGTATTTACCACTGAGAAGGTCATCAGAAGAAAAGTACATTTTGAATACTTGAATGCCTTTGAATTGCACTTTTTTATCTCCTGTAGTTTGGTTTTAAATTAAACTGCATCTAACAGACAGTAGAAGGGAATAGTTCCCTCTCTAGAATCACTTTCTTGTTAAATGTCTTCTTTTTGTGTTGGTGTACTGTGATATTCTGTCATTATTCTGTTTAAGGTTCAATACATTTGATCAGTTGAAATATCTCTTTTATTTGGGTCGCGGCTTGCCCTTTAAGGGTGATGGTGGGTCCCAAAGCCAGACCAATTGAGAAGTACCTGCTTTAAACCATTAGGATGGTGAATGGGTAATTCCAATATTGCCAACTGGGGATATCATGTCATGTACGTACATGAGTTTGAATCACTGTCTGATGTCTTATGTTTGTTAGTAGATTTTAATTTACCAGTATTGTCAGAGATGTATTCCACCTCCAAAATTATAATTAAATCTATTAAAACAACAAGTATAAAATTGTATTGATTCATTTTTTAATTCCAGGGATTAAACCCACTGCATTTTTGTTGAGAGGCAGAGACGCTAACCACTCTGATATGTGCACACCCAAAATTAAATTATTAACAAACAATATTTAGTCTAAACATACTATGATAACATGCTGGAGTGCTGTCGGTCAGGGTATGGTCTTTCTAGCAAACTTTTGTGCTTTAATTCCAACTCGAAACAACTATGAGAAGCTTTATAAACTAAAGAACAAAAGAAAAAAAAATCCTTTGTGTTTCTGTCAGACACCTCTTCTTCTTCTCTGTTTCTTAAATGGGAGGTCAGCTTATTGGACTGAATCAAAATGGCTGACCTTTCAGCTCAGCAGCCTCAGAGCACTCAGCTTTGACGGGCGCTGCTCTTTCTGACTCAAGCTCCTTGTTGCTGCTGGAGTCAGTCAGCCCCTGTCAAGGCCTTTTCTTTGACGAAACAAAAACACATCCACACATATAGTGTATATCTCTGAATAAAGTCATGTATGGGCGCTCACCAGCACACAGTGGATGCTGTTCCCCCGCAGGTCTTTGCTCGGAGCCTGCAGCAGCCTCCAGTCTCTGCCTCTGTTGTAGGTGATGTATGTCTTCACTTGGTTGTCCATCCTTTTGTTGGCCAGAAACATGCCTTTGATTCCTGCCACCTGTGTGATTACAAAGGAGACACAATACACCAGGTTTCAGAGTCAAGGACTGCTCTGAGTCAAGTACGAGTTGAACCATGAGCAACTGAGCTTTGTGTCCAATTCCACACCCTAGTAACCAAAAAGATGGGTGCCGCATCTACAATAATGCGGTCGAAGTACCAGTCTATTGTGGTGAAGAAGATTTACCTGTCAGTCTACATTTCTACTCTCACCTACGGTTATGAGCTTTGGGTCATGACCGAAAGGACAAGATCCCAGATACAAGCGGCCAAAATGAGTTTCGTCTGCAGGGTGGCTGAGCGCTCCCTTAGAGAGAGGGCGAGAAGCTTAGTCAGCCGTTAGGAGCTCTGAATAGAGCCGCTGCTCCTCCACAGGGAGAGGGAAGACCTAGGACAGGAGTCGGCAATCTTAAAGATCCAACGATCCAATTGTTCCCAAAAATGTGCATCTGTAAAGAGCTGCAGCCAATTTTCATGCACAAAAGTCGCTTAGTCTATAACTGAAAACAAGCCTATGGGTCGTCATTAATTATTGCCTATAAACAAACAGCTGTGTTAAATACTGCACTGATTAGAGAACAAGAGTCACATCCTCTAACTATTGCTCTAGCGCTTGTGTGATGCACTTCTAATCAGTCCACGCGTGCAACTGTGCGGATAATTGAGGCTAAACAGTTAACAGTTAAATGCATAGCATATGAAACAGGGAGAAAGTTATTTTAAATTGACAAGATGATGTAGGTGCAAGTTGTTTTATAGTCATCTAATTATTTCTTTTTTAGACTCTACATAACCAGATGTCAGATGCCCAAGGAGCCGTAAGAACAAGGTTAAAGAGCTTCATGTGGCTCTAAAACCATAGGTTGCAGATGTTTGACCTAGGACATGCTGGAGGGACTGGTTCTCTGCCGGTCTGGGAACGACTAGGGATTCCCCTGGAGGAAATTCTGGGCATCTCCACTTAGACTGCTGCACTGGCAGCCTGACCACGTGTAAGTTGAAGAAAATGGATGTACAGATGGATGTGGTTACTTGAGGTGTGTTCGAATCAAGTCTGAATCCAAATTAGTTTGGTTTAATTCCAAGTCTAGTCCAAATTAATTGAGCAGAGAGTCCAAGTCCTAGTAAAGTGACCAACATTAGTATACGTAAAAGGGTGCAACAGTGGCATGTTCATTGGAATGATTTTTGTATTTCCTTTTTAAATTTAGCACAGCTTAGTCCAAGTCCGAGTTACTGTTCACAAGTTGGCTTTTCACAAGTCCAAGTCTGAGTTATTGGTCCACATAAGCCAAGTCTGAAGTTCTAATAAGTGAGAAGAGACGAGTCCAAGTGGGAGTCATAGCCTTGTAAATAATGACTGTGGTCCGAGTCGAGTTATTGTGGCTTATGTTTGAGTCATGACTTTCAAAAATTGCCCAATCACTTGAATCACGTCCAAGTCCAGAACTCGTGTACTCCAAGACTTTTTTCTATATATTTTCAAGTCACGTCAAAATCTAAAGCGCTGAGGAAAACAAATCACACGCCCCACAGCTACACATGCACACACCATAAGCCCTTTAGAGTCACCGGTGAAATACAAATAGCGCTTCAACATCGAGTGAGTATCATCGACTGTCTGTGGGCTCCGAGTGAGTAATCAATGCTCGTCTTAAATAGATGCGACTTGGTGTTAGAGATCTGTGCAAAGACCCTGCGGGACAGTGGTGGTGGTGGGACAGTCAGGCAATGCAAGTCCACTTTAGTAATTGACAGGTACTTCAATCTCCCTCGCAAAGGAGATTTAGCATATTCTGCGTTTTGGGTGACGACCCCAATCAAGACAGTGGATCTGATTCTGCCGCTGAGGCCGCACCGGGACATGAGCAGCATCGCCGCCAGCTTAATTATTTGATTTGCAGATATACAGCTTTGAACAAAAAATAGAAGACCGCTGCAAAATGATCAGCTTCTAAGATTTTGTTTTTTTTAATTTCCACATAAAACTATTGTTCTTTGAAGTAGTGTTTCCAAACCAGGGGTACCGGGATCCCAAGTGGTACACAAGCACTTTGCAGAGGGTACCTGGAATTTTTATTTCCTAGATCAGTGGCTCCCAAAGTGGGAGTCTGGGGCCCCCTGGGGGTCCGCAAAGGTACTGCAGAAGACCCCCAGCGGGTGTCTATATCAGGTACATAAAAATAGAGTTTGAAATGATGAACAGTTACATACTTTGTTTAAAATATAACTTTTAGCCAACAGTCAGTGTTTTTGTAACGTTTTTATAGAAATCTGTGGAGAAAAACATGACATAGTCTTTATAATAGACTAAAGTCTTACTGTTGGGGGTCCACGTGGGATTTTCAGCAATTTAATCTTGACTTTTGGAATGACCTAGATAATAAGAAAATAGTTGACATCTTTTCAAATTGAACTATTGAAATTTATGAAAGACAAGCTCAAGTCACTGACTAATAAAAAAGGACTGACATTTCTCAAGTATGCTATTTAAAGATTATAATTTGTTGCATATTTTTCAGGTTTAATAGCTTGTTTTGAAAAAAAAAAAGTTAATCAAATTATTCAAACTTTTCTTTGGAGTAAATTTGTGATTTTAACATGATAATTTTGAAGATAATACTGTATAAAATAGATAGGAAGTAAAGAAGTTGTTGGACATAAATTATGATCTTAAGCTTTTTGGAGTGTGAGTGTTATTAAGGGAATAGTGCCACAAACCTAGTTGATGGTAAGTTAATAAGTGCTACCAAGATAGTAAAACGCTTTATATTTGTTATACGTTCAATATGACCACTTTTTGAAGAATTACGTATGCACAATACTTGAAGCGGTTCTTAAGGTATGACAAAAAAGGTCAGCATAACTTATAAAATAAATAAATCACATTAAGAGAAACGATGCCGTGTTTGCAGAATTTGAATAATATAAAGATTAACTTTTAAACAAAATGGCAATGTTTTGACTAAAGAACATTCAGAAGTCAGTACTTGGAGAAATAACCCTGATTTAGGAAAAGAGCTGTAGTTTAAGTCGTATTTCCTGCTGATAATCTTGCATAAGCTCCACACAGCCTCAACATTACCCTCTTAACCTGTTTTTTTTTTTTTCCTTTACCCTCCTTCAGATGGGGCTCATTGCAGGAAGTAATATCTGTGGTTATTCATCAAAGAAAGAAATAATCTGCGCCTCCCAAAAATCCATATCCTTGGCACAATCCCTACGTGCCTTCCTCAGTGTCAGCAACTTCAAAAACTGCTTCGTATTCAGTCTGAGCGTTCGGAGCGGTGTAGACCTACAGCGGCTCGCTTCCAAAATGACAAAACAAGTTCTTTTCATCATCGGTGCCTCCCAGCTCTGCAATATTGATCGGTGCTTATAATACACTCGCGGTTTGGACGCTCATCCAGCAAGGCCTTTACATGATATAGGCTTTTAAAACTATGGAAGTGGCCGCACGCATTGTTGGAGGCATGTTCGGTTATAGATCTGTAATGGCCATGTAACAGTGGGGCAATACAGCTTATACAGAGGAGATATGGGATACAGTGTTAAACAATAGTGGAATAAAATACATTAACTATTAGATTATTAGCGGATTGCTCACAAAT
This sequence comes from Bostrychus sinensis, assembly GCA_020698575.1. Lineage (NCBI taxonomy): Eukaryota > Metazoa > Chordata > Actinopteri > Gobiiformes > Eleotridae > Bostrychus > Bostrychus sinensis. The sequence continues at coordinate 29,094,494 of CM036243.1, forward strand.
AATGAAGCTACTGGCTACTGCTTTAGTTGCAGAAGATTCTGTTTTGTGATGTGAATCCCTGTCCATAGCAACCCATGGCTAGAGTTGAAAAGTCATTAGATACTTTTAATAATAATAATAATAATAATAATAATAATAATAATAATAATAATAATGCATTAGCCTTATAAAGACCTAGACATACAAAGTTGCGTTACAGTTTGGTCCATTCATTCATTCATACATACAAGGCGGGTGAAGTGTCTTGTCCAAGGACACGATGACAGTATGCAATGCCGCCCTCAAATAATTTCCAATTAAGTACTTTATGTGTACATAAAATATATATATATATATATATATATATGACAGGCTTTCTGCTGGGTCTTAAAAAGTCTAAGCAATTGTGTTGAAGCAGGTCTGAAATAAGTCATGTACAGTTACTGTAACTACTTCTGTTCCTAGCTTATTGCAAAAAGCCCTCTTAATTTCTCAAAGACGTATTATGTCACCAGTACGAGAGCTTAGATTTTTTCTTACCAAGAGCAAAATGCTTTGTGGCACAATTAAACAATGTGGCCATGTTTATGAGCAGCTTTTTGTGCAGTGCAAGCTTATGAAATAGGTCTTAATTTTTCTTGAACAATGATCTTAAAAAGGTCTAAAAAAGTCTTAAATTCAACTTATTGAGCCTGCAAGAGTACATCCCTAAAAACAAAAAAAATTGTTTAAACTCATTTGTTGTGCTATTTGTTTGGATAAGCAGTGTACTATTGAAAAACAAAATACTTGTATGTAAAAGTCTTCTTATTGTATCCAACTGTTCTACAAAAAGCATTAAATCTAAAAAAGAAAAAGTGACTGCCTACAGTACATGGCTATGAGAACCCAAAAGAGTACATTATCAGACTTAGATACACTTTATTAATGCACATGAGAAATGATTTATTGACAGTAGCAGCTCAGCTAAGACACTCCACATACATATAATTCAAATAAAGACAAAAACAAAAGACAAAACCAAAAAAAGTGAACTGAAAGTAACTTTGCACAGGCGAAGGTGTTGTGTTTTACCTCATACAGGTCGACCATGACGTTGCCCTCAATGCCAATGCTGCTGACCACGTTCTCCAGGGCCAGAGAGTAGAACACCCCCGAAGTGTCCGACACATACAGGTTGTACGTTTCGTTCTGGTTCCACTCCTGGACCGCAGCCACCACACGGTTATCGTCTGTGCTGATCACATGCAGCTCCTGGTGGAAGAAAGAGACAAAGACATTTACTCTACAGTGGAAGTAATGACATATAGTACTTTGTTTTTCCTCAAAGTTCTTCAGAAATCCCCTCAAAACACATATCTTTTGTGTACTACAGCAAGGTGTCACTGGTGCCCTTCTGTGTGTTTACCATTTACAAAGGGAGGGATTTCTTATACAAACACTTTAGACACGCCTGAAGCTCAGGGGCACTGTGACGTGAAGAGGGTCAATGGCTTTGACCGGATCATGAATCAAAAAAGGTTAAGGGCCTCTGAACAATAGAGACTTAGAGAGTGTGTAAGTGGACACACACACACTTTGTATTATAGCTCAGTCATGTCAGAGCAGGAGGAGAATACAATAGAATTTGCATAATGCTGCTGCAAAAACTCCTTTTTGGCTTTTGTTTCAGCACTTATTAAAGATGTAAAAGATGGAAGAAGTACTCCAAATCTGTGCTGATTGATTACATTTCTTAAGTAGGAGTAAACATACTCAACAAAATTAGGACTAAGTAAGGGTAAAAGGGTATTAAAGAAGTTTAATTAAGAAGAAAGTAGTTCTGTACGGCAGTGTGTTACTGCCAGCTGAGTGTGAATTAATTTCAGCTGTATCACATTTTAACAAGAAAACTATCACATTTGTACAAGATACTATCACGTTTTTACATGATACTATTACGTCTGTACAAGATACTATCACATTTTTGCGAGACATGTATCATGTTATAACAAGATAAGATATTATCACGTTTTTATATGATAAATAATTGTCATATTTTACAAGATCTTTTCACATTTTACAAGATATGTATCACTTTTTTACAAGATACTTAAGTATCACATTATAATAAGATATCAATTTATCATGTTTTTACAAGATAAGGGTTAGGGTTAGGTAAGATAAGATTTTCCTGTTATCATGTGATGTTTCATGGTTGTTTCCATGCATACAGATCGAGATGAGCTTGCAGACTGTCCACGCTACACATTTCTTCGAGATACAGCTAAAAATTAATTCACACTCAGTTGGCAGTAATACGTTGCCATAGTTTTGACCAAACAAAAAAGTACTAGTAGGGGTTGCAGGTGACAGGAGCCTACCCCAGTAACTATGGGCCTTTGGCGGGGCACACCCTGGACAGGGGCCATCTTGTCACTGTGCTGACACAGACACAAACACAGACAGACAACCATTCACTCACTAGGGGCAATTTAGAGTCACCAATTCACCTAACACATGCATGTCTTTGGACGGTGGGAGGAAGCTGGAGAGGACCCATGGTAACACAGGGAGGACATGCAGACGCCACCCAGAGAGTTTGTGCGATGGTGTGTTGGTCGGCCCATGGCTCGAATCCATAATACAATTTTTACTACACTTGTGACGTGGGTGAGTGTTGTTACTTTGCCAGTGAAAAATGTATTAAAAAATATGCTAATTTAGAGATTTAATACAATTTACTTAAAAATACTATGAGCAGAATTTATTTATGAATTTTATTCATATATTACACAAAAATACCCAAATATGTCCCAATTTAGGAGGTAAACATGTTTAAATATATTACTGATAACAATGGTGCAGCTAATTTATTCACAATAAAAATACAGTTTACATAATGACCAAGTTGGTTTTGTTTACATTTTTTGTTTTGGTTCTAAAACTGCATTGCCTATTGTCCAATCAGAAAAGCAGAAAGACTGTCAACCCACAGACCATTGTTTTGATTTTCCTTCAAAATTTATTCAGAAAGTGGAATTCCTCCCAAAAATGTACTTAGTATCGACTTACTTTCCACCTCTGCTTTTTATTAAACAATGACACTTTTAAAAACTAAGGAGACCAAATTTTGCAGCCACTCAAATGTACAGGAGCAAATTGTGTTTTCCTGTATGTTTTTTTTTTATTCTTTAGTTTTCAGACGTTTGTCCAAATCTCAAACAACACCTGACCCACCTCCTCCTGAGCACAAAATAGGCTCTTAACACTGACATTCACTTAAATTACTTCTGATTTGTAATTTCCATCCTGCAAAGCACATCACCTTCAGCATTTGTTACATCTCAACTTATTTAGATTGCACACTGTTTATTTAACACACCTACTGCGCCTAATCATATTCACTAATCAGGACGACTACAGCTTCCTCGTGCGTCTTTCGGAGTTGAGAAGCCTTCCCCTTTGCTCTGTGTCAGCCATATTGGGCAGGGATCATACTGTCTGAGGCCGCAGCCATCCGTTTGTGTGCTTCATCTACCGCTGACTGTGCCAATAACACCTCGCAGTGAGCCGAAAGCAACTGGGAGACGCCCGGGGCCTGATTGAATAAAACATGTTTAATTGTCAATGGGGACGTGACGAGTGAGGCCCGGCGAGCTGGAGGAGCAGAGAGGAATAACAATGGAGCGAGGCGCGGCAGGAGTTACTTTGAGCTTTGATTTGCCCATAAATAACAAAGAGAGAGTCAAGCTGAGCCACTGACGATTCACAGGTTTATACTTCTACCTTGGACTGAATACCAAAAAAGAGCTCCACGCTTATGGGATATGGGTCTAAATACAAATTAAAGGAAGGAATTTTTAACTGTTTTCTGTCTTGTTGAAGTGTGGAGCATGGGGGAGAAGGGGAGGGCTAAAAGACTGCTCCAGATGTGAGTCTTTTAAGAAACATTATGCAGGTTTTTGTTAGGTAACACATGTCATTTTGTTGACTTAAAGGGGCTCTATTACACTGAACAAAAAATAAAAATGCACTAAACACTTTTGTTTTTGCTCCCATTTTTCATCAGCTGAACTCAAAGACCTAAGACTTTTTTCAGTGTACAACAAAAGGCCTATTTCTCTCAAATATTGTTCTGCCAAAATCTGTGTTAGTGAGCTCTTCTCCTTTGTCGAGATAATCTATCCACTTCACAGGCGTGGCGTATCAAGCTGCTGATCAGACAGCATGAATATTGCACAGGGGTGTCTTAGGCTGGACACAACAACAGGCAGCACAGCACAATACCACAGATGTCATAAGTTTTGAGGGAGGGTGCAGTTGGCTGCTGACTGCAGGAATGTCCACCAGAGCTGTTGTCTGTGAATTGAATGTTCATTTCTCTACCATAAGCTGTCTCCAAAGGCGTTTCAAGTGCTCACTAACACAGATTTTGACAGATTTGTGAACAATATTTGAGAGAAATAGGTCTTTTGTGTACATAGAAAAAGTCTTAGAGTTCAGCCGATGAAAAATGGGAGCAAAAACAAAAGTGTTGTGTTTTTGTTAAGTGTGTGTAAACTCTACCATGTTATAATGTTGTTCCCTCATCACAAACACACATGGATTTGTGTTTTGCTTCATTGATGCATGTTTAAGCAATCCTGTATTCTCTGGCACTGCCTTTCTGGGGCCTCAAAATGCTTGGGTTCCCAAACCTGCCCCTCTCCCACAATCCTCCACCTACTACAGGAGGCACTGACCAATCAACAAGCCCTCTACGTCCAGTCTGCTCTCATTCCTTTGTCCAAAACACAGAGTGTTGCTCTGTTTCAGCTGATTCCTCACAGACATTTTTCATTTTGTAGTAAAATGGCATCATACAAAAATTTTAAGGAAATAAAAAGCTCTTTTTGTATTGTTCTGTTCAACAGAGTCTGCTGCCCTCTTGTGGTATCCTCACCTCTCTCTTTATGGCAGTAATAAAGTAATTATTAAAAATGCTTTTTTTTTTTTGTCACATACGGCCAGGTTTATCAAAGGTTTACGTGCACGCTAACTGAAAAAGATGTGCTAAAAATGGAGCAAACCCAGGCGCAGCTGAGGTTTGCGCCTCTCACAGGAGCAAATTCAGTGTGGCGCAGATTTTGCTGTAAAACAAGGCGTTCTTGACCAAAATGCGCAAAATTCAAGGCGTGGAAAATGCAAATTAAGTCGCTTTGCAGTCACTGTTTGATTTATCACGAGTACGGGCGCTAAATCTATGTGAAAAATTAGTACGTTGGAGAAGCAGGTACAAAAGTTTTGTGGAGGTAAGAGTGTAGCTTTTAGTGCACAGATGGGGCGTTGAAAATAAGTTTTAATGCTTTAACAGGGCTCATTTACAAACATACAACAGTAATGTGTACCTGCAGCTCTTTTACAGCTGCTGTCTCTGGGCTTTCAGTCTGTTTAACATCCTTTGAAATTCTTACGGTGACAGAACAGTCTTTAAACGCTGCGCAAACTCTACTCACTGTGTTTATCTCATTGCCTCCCAATGCTCGCTGCGGTGCTTGACTGACAGCTGCCCCTACAGAGGCTCAAGGCTGCGTGGATTTGATCGAGTGGAGGACATTGAAAATGTTTTTTTAATTGTTATTTTTATTTGATCGCCATCAGCACGCCATATAGGCTACTGATACATTTTATATAATTGTTTGAAAGGTTACTGGCTCTGACAGACAGTGACAAGGACTTTCCTCTCCCTTCATTGTCTTTCACAGAGGGGAAATAAGGCACGTGACTCTGGTCAGCGCCAAAATTACATGAGACCTTTAACAAGGATGGACTACGCAAAGTTAATAAAAGAAAGTAAAATGCAATAAAATAATTCTCTCTCAGATACAGTGAACACAGCTCTACTACAGCCAGTCCTGTTATTTGTTGGACTCTCAGATTGTGTTTTGTGTTGCATCTCTGTAGGAAAGATGCAGTCAGAGCTGGCAAACAGCGTTGCTCTCGCTGTCAGTGCATTTTATTCTCACACAGAATTCTCATTTACATATCAGATTTGCGGCAGCAGTTACTTGCGCAGTTTCTCTTCGTATATCACACGCAACACACCCACAAATACCAGACGCTATTTTTTAAGCTGCACTCGCAATTTTGCACTTGTCTTAGTAAATATGGCCCATAATGTTTTTAAAGGTTGCAAAACATGCAATGCTGTTCTAGAGGTGACCAAGGTTGGTTTAAAAATATGAATAAAATCATAATATATCTTATTTATAGGACATATAGTTTGTATAGTACAGGCAAATCTAAAACTAATACTTCAAATATTTTACTCAGTGTGTCTAAAATGTATATTTATATACATTTCCCCTTTTGAATTAAACTAAGTTAGCTTTTCCTGGCATGCTCTTTTTTCTAACTAAGGCAAGCTGCATAACCAGGCTACATAATTTCACTTTAAACATAACAAGACTGCCTACTGCTGATGTATATAGACAGTACATTATGTGATGGGATTTTTTCTCTAAACAAAAAAAAAAAAAAAAAAGACCTAGGTTTTAGTTCCCGCTTCTTGTCTATGGAAAAAAAAAAAATCTATAAATCCCTACATCTTATTAAAATGCGGTTTATTATTAACTTAATCTCAGTACAGGATCTATGCTAACCAGTTCAGGGACGCACAAACAGAGGGGAGCGCAGAGAGACTCCTGTGCTGTGCAGTTTTTATCTGTGCAGTCTGCTCATGGGACAGAGGAACTCAATGATGACGATTGATTGATTAAAAATGATTGATTTAAGGGCAGCGAAACTACTAGAAATATTTGAACAGGCTTATTATAAAGCTTGTTTCCAAAGAGTTTAGTTAAATTATTATTTTTCATTATTTTTTCTTGTCAGTTTATTATGAGTTTTAATTTTATTAGTTAAAAAATATAGTAAAATAAGAATATAATAGTTTATTTTGTTATATTTTAATTACTTGTACGGATAAACACAGATGACCACTGAAAAATTAACACATAAAGGAATGAGGAGGTACTCACAGTTTGACAAAAAGCCCAGGGGGTACGCGACACAAAAAAGTTTGGGAATCACTGATCTACAGAATATTATTTTAAGGTCATGACTTGAAATAACTACTAACTTTTCAATATGGCTGTTTTTTTTTTTGTTTCTTTGTTTATTATGCTTTCATTTATAGTTTTCAACCAATCTTGGTCACCTCAAGAAAAGCAGTGTTTTACAACCTTTAAAAACATTATTTGACTAAAAGAAAGCATTCCAAATAATTACTTTACTACTGCCATGAAAACAACAGGTGAAGAGGCCAGCAGAGGGCGGGAGAGTGCAGAACTATTAGCCTCTTTTGAACAAAAAAGAAAACAGACTTTTACTTCCTTAAACGTTATTTTTGATGCCATTTTAAAGTGAAAAACTGCTGTGAGAAATCAGTGGAAACAGAGCTGTACAACGTTTTTTGGGATAAATGAATGAGAGCAGACTGGATGTAGAGGGCTTGTTGATTGGTCGGTGCTTCCTGGAGCGGGCGGGGCTTGTGTAACTGAGCGTTCTGAGGCCCCAGAAAGGCAGTGCCAGAGACTACAGGATTACTTAAACAGGCGAGAATGAAACAAAACACAACTCCAGGTATGTTTTTGATGAGGGAACAACATCACAACATGGTAGAAAGCTCAGAAAAAAAATATTTTTCTTAATATAGTCCCTTTTAAGAATGGCATTCAGTGCATATCTGTGTAAATTGTAAATTGCAATTGCAGTCCTCAGTGAAAACAATAACTTTGTCTCAGAAAACTGCAGTCTGCTCACAGTAAGTAGAAGAGCAATGGGAAAATGCTGTGTTACTGCTATTGTGCTTGTGAATTATTATCATTATTAGTATATAGAAATCCACATTAAGACTATTAAGGCGAGGGTTTGCATTTTGGCCACATTTAAATACCATTTTGATTGCCTCTATTCATATTTTATCTGTGAAATTGGAGTGTTTAAAGCTAAAACATTCAGATGAAATTACAAAGGTGGTGGTGGTATTGTTTTTATATTGCTGACTCTTGTGTTTACCTTGGGCAGAGTGTACTTGGGCAGCTTCATTGGGGTGAAGACGTCTCTTGTAGCAGACACGTAGTAGATTGGTCGCCCCGTAGTCGACACCTTTACACCGGGAAACATTTAGCAAAAAGATTTGGCCATTGCAAATAAAGAAAAACACAAAACACGCTTTTTTTGTAACAATGACCTAGAACATTTCCCACACAACCTCCATTCTTCTCTATCCCTTTTATTCTCACAGAGCAAAGTGGACAATTACCTACCTGGACAAAGACGTACTCATCTTGCACCACCAGAGAATTGGGGTCAATGTAGCCCGGGAATGGTTTGCCCTTGTTGGCATCAGTGCAGTTCTGGAGCTTGCACGTGACGTATAGCGCCTCTGCTCCCAACACACAAACAAACACAAACACACACACACATCAAGCCACAGCACAGACAGTTGTATCCTACTAAGAGGCTGCCAATTAACCGAATTAGCTGCAAATCCATTTTGAGGTTCAAAGTTCAAATTTTCCTTTGTGTAATGGCCAACGGTAAAAGAAGAACTCCAAATCTGTACTTAGTAAAGTATTAAGAGCAGTAGCAGCAGAAGAGAAAGTAATTAGGGCTCCAAATATGAAGAAAAACAAAAAAATATGTGTTGAATATTGTGCTAACGATATGATTTATAATATTTTTACACAGTTTTGGACTAAATTAGAGCAGAAATATAAAAAAGTCCCTGTATTTACTAGTCAGAACTGTGTCAAAATCAAAATCTAACAAAGAATAAACTAGGACTAAAACTAAACAAAATGACAACTAAATATGGACTGTAATATTTTTATTTACACATTTTCATTTGAGGCTCTGATAGGAAAATGATTCTGGCAGTGTAAATGTCTGTCAGATAGAAAAACCATAACAATATTTCAATACATTTAGGGTATCCACACAGAGATGAAAATTATGTTGTTTCAAAAACGTTTTACACAAACATGGCACCATCTCAGAAAATGTGTGTGTGACTAAAAACAGACAAGATCAAACAGAACATGTCCAGAAAACTCATGCGATGTAAACATAAAAACATGATGGTGAATATAAAGGTGCGAGCTGCAAAGGGGACCTTAGTCTGTAGCGAGAGGAGCAGAATATTTTGCTGTAAAAGCCTTAAAGAGCTCTGTAACATCTGCAGCTCAAGCACAACACCATAAGACGCCATTGTTGTTGTTGTTGTCTGAGTTTAGCGCACATGGCTTAAGGGAGAGGTGGGGCTACAGCGTCATTGTTTCAGAAAAGATGGTTATAGGTTATAAACACAAAAACATGTAAACGCCGTTTTGAAATCTGTCCACTCTGGGACCCGGTTTCAAAAATGATCATATTCGGCTCCCAAAACGCCAGATCCATGTGGACAAAACGCCAATACCATAAAAAACCTTTGTGGATACGCCTGAGCCCGTCTCTGTGTGGACAAGGCCTTTAGGGTCTTGCAACATAGATACTGCATTTGCTGATATTGCAATAATGATACATTTGCAATTTATTGTTAGATTGTGCATCCCTAGAAGCCACAGTGAAAATAATTGTAGTACCGTATTTTCCAGACTATAAGTCGCGCTTTTTTCATAGTCTGGCTAGGGGTGCGACGTATACTCAGGTACGACTTATATATTAAAATATTTCACGTGTTCATTAGAGGGCACTCTAGGCCTGTGTCCCAGAATCTGCTGCACCTGTACCACTGACAATTTAAAATGTAAACATTACCGCTAACAACTTAGGCTATAAAGACAACTGAGAAAGACTGGAATAATTGGAAATGGAACTGATGCTGAGTCTGACGACAGCCACGCAGAGGAGGAAGCGGCGCTTCGTCTACCTCCGGAGTTGGCGGAGTTGTTCAGAAGCGACACCGAGGATGAAGAATTTAAAGGATTTAGTGATTAGGAGTGAGATGGTGAGTTTGGTGAACTTGTTATATTATGTTCTTTATGCTATAGTTATGTGAATAACTGTTAATATATTACGTTAACATACGAGACACCTGTTCAGTTCGTTGTTCTCTATTCTATTATTACTATAACTTGACCTTCCAACATGAAATGTTTTTCACCTCTGGCCATGTTACAGAACAAGTAATGACAGTTTTGTGCTTTAAAACATACAACTTTCTTTGAAAACAACCACAGTATACATAGCTTTGCAACTGTTTTGTTTAAGAAGCTGACCTAACATGAACAGTGAACATGATCCAGAAACATTGCCGACTTCTCTGTGGCCAAGTTACTTTAAAGCAACACTGTGTAGTATTTGGCCCTTCTCGTTATTGTCCTCTATCACTATAAACATAAGGTGACCAGATTTTTAGGCTCAAAAACTGGGACATATGTTTTTCACAGATCACAGTGCATTTGAAATTACACCAAGTGACAAAAAAGCTTCCGAAATCCACACAATTTCCCATCATATGATTCAAAATAGATGACTATAAGGTTTAAGTTTTGAATACGATGGACATTTATTGATAAAAATAATGACATTGTAAGTAAATTTAGTGACCAAAGTCTTTAGATAAATGATTTTACGTGTTCTATGCTTTTCCTTTGGTTAAAATGGGGACAACTGGGGCGTGGTTTGTTGAAAACTGGGACATTTGAGTGTTTTTACAGATATTTGTTGAGACATGGGACAAGGAGCCTAAAACTGCTACAGTCTTGGTTAAACAGGGACATCTGGTCACCCTTTATAAGCTTGTTGTAGTAAAATGCAAGCAAAAACTAATGCTAATGCTAACTAAAACACTGTTGTTCTTTTTGTCATTCCTTTGGTTATTTTCTGAAAACTACAAACTAGGACAAACGCTACTTTTTCTGTCGATATGATTAAGTTCTGGAGATTTATTAACCAGCGAAGGAGCCTGGGAGAGAGAGGAAAAGTTACAATGCTCTGCTTTAAAATGACCTAGGTGTTTCTGGATCGGTTTTGTTTTGAGCCGATGTAGAAAGCCCAGCCTTCACCTCTCGGTCAGGCGCCTCCATCGAGTCTGTGCATTTACCGGTGTCAATAAAGCGGTTCAACCCAGGGAGAGGTGCGGTCGAGGGGAAAGACAGATGACCACACGGGCCAATTGCTTTCTTTGCCTTCAATCGCCAGGCCTGTCCTCCCATATTAGCCCCTGCCAAATACGTGTGGGCCCTCCCCTGGCGCAGGCGTGATCAATGGTGATGGAGCCCGGCTGCGTGACCGTAACTTCTAACACCTCTGATGTCGGCGAGGTGTGTTTATATGATTGGTTTTTCTCTATTGTGTCAGCTACAAAGGGCGGCTCAGACATCAAGGTGGGACAGCCTGCTCTCGACGCCATTGGAAATCTGACTAAGAGAGGAATGGATGGTTCAGTGTGTATTAGGCTTAGTCCTGAGAGTTTGAAAAGTTAATGCACGAATATAAACATTTGAAATATATGAAAATGTGTCACAAAAAACATCAGAAAACATCTCTCAGAATAATGTCACAAGCTCAGTCACTGAAATTAAAGGAGGCATTGTCCGTTTGGGATGTCCTGCCGGAGTGAAATGTGGTAGCAAGTCAAGACTTTCACATTTTTAACTTGGAAACCACACTAAACTCAAGAGCTGCCTGTCCAATTATTTGAATTATGCTAAAGCTGTTTGTTTGTTTTTAAGGTAAGACACTACAGGTGAAGAGGGATTTTTTATTATTATTTTTTTTTACAGATATCAATGTGAAACTATGATGGCGTTTTGGACCACATTAAAAAAAAAAGTTTGTAAAATATCAAGATTAAAGTCATGATTTTATGAGAATAATGTTGTAATATTTCAAGAATTAAGTCATATTATTTTGAGAATAAAGTCGTAGCCAAAAAATCATAATGTTACAAGAATAAAGTCAAAATATTTAGAGAATGAAGTTAGCCTGTCTGTGCAGTGGTCTCTCATATAAAATTTGGAGCATTTTGTGAGGTTATATTTTCATTTAGGCTTCACTGCCTCATGCTTTTGGCCCAGCATCACCATGATCATCAGTATAGGGACTTTTTTTTAAATTATGACTTTGTTTTTGAAATATTACAACTTTATTCTTGTACATTTATACATTTTTTTGGCTACAACTTTCTCAAAACATGACTTTATGCCTTTTTTTTTTTTTTACTACGGCTTTATTCTCATAAATTTATGACTATTCTCAAAAGTTTATGCTCGTAGTGTCCATATTTTTATTTTTTTTCCATGTGGCCCTAAAATGCTGTGGTATGAAACTTCTCCAGAACATTACTGACATACATTTTTGAGGAGACTTTGCAGAGAATTGGATTAGGAGCCTTACGCCCCCTGCTGGCAATGGTGAGGATTTGACACAGCATAAAATGGCAATATGACACTAACAGATGGATAAATGAGCCGACGGTTTGATAGTGACTTCAACTAAAGCACTGAAATGATCAGAATAAGTCTTGTGATGGTGTATGGGCTTTAAAAACATGCAAGAGCACTTCCTGGTTTCATGGGTCGTACATAGAGCCATGAAGCTGAGAGTCTTCAGATTTTGATAAGGGCAGCGGATCAACAAACAAGATTACTCAAACAAGTGTGACTAAAAGGAAAGAGTACTCCAGGTATGTTTTCCGAGAGGCAAACAACATCATAATGTGGTTTACAGCTTGAAAAAGTTGAGTTTCTTTTAAATTTTTGCCCTGTTTTCAGTAAAATGCCCCAAAAGAAGGCTAGGAATTATATATCAACAAATCCCTGTGTAAAAGCCCTCAGAATATTGACAAGTACATGAAATTTGGTGCTTGAATGCGCTGCTGAAGTGGATATCTGACTCAGAGTGTAAACAAGAGAAAAAGCCTTTGAAGTTAATATTTCAGATAGAAATCTACAGATGCAAGTTGACTAAATGTTATGAAATAAACCCCTTAATATCTAGATTGGGCTTTTTTTTTTTCATTTCAGTGTGAAAGCTACATGTTAAAGAAGCAAATGGTTCAAAGGTGACCACCTGTCCCTCTTTTGGTTGTACTGCTCAGCCATTTAGTCCTCTGTCCCACTTATTAAGATAATGTCCCTCTGTTTCATTGGTGCTCAGTGGATCTTATAAAAAAGAGAGATTCAGATTAAGATCAACACAGTTAGGTCTGTATTCCTTGTGTAAAATGTGGACTAAATATTTGTGATCATCCTATCTTGATAGCTTGAATATACGGCTGGTGTATTACTGCCTCTATGTTTCAGGAAAGCTGTGGCAACTTTGATTTATTTTTTTTCTTTTCCAGATTTTTTATTCCAGTAAATAAAGACATTATTTTGCAAAATGTGTGTTTCTGGAATGAAAACAGCACATCAAATATGTCACAGGCCCTAAACTGTAGTAACTTGAATATCAGTAATTTGGTAAGTTAGATTTATATCAAAAGATTTATTTCTCGAGTCCATACCACCTTGTCCCACTAAACCACACCATTTGTCCCACTTTTAGTACCTTCTGAGGTGGTCACCCTACTTAAAACTGTAGTGTCTCCACTTAGGCCATTTATTCAGAATCAGACAAACACACAAATGTGTTGATTACTATCCATAATATGATAGTACAGATAGACCTCTTCTTGACTTATTTTAAAAAGGTAACAATGAATTTGTCAAGCAAAAAAAAAAAAAAAATCATAATCCAAAAAAACAAATCATTAGTGATAGCATACATTTTGATGGTTACACCCTCATTTTTAACCCTCTCCAGGCAGGCGTTGCAGATTTACAACAGCTAAATGCTCATTACCTAATTACAAAAAAAAAAAAGTCAGAATTGTTTATTACTACCCCATATGATAATGTCCCCCAAATATCAGATTTTTCCTGTTACTAAAACTTAATTTGAGCCTGAGAGGGTTAAAAAAGGGGAAAGAATATGCCATGCAGCTCTTTACATGCGTACATAAAATACTGAGGAAAGTAGTGATGGGTCGGTCGTTACCATTACCGGTCTGGTACAAGAGTACCATCTGCAACCATTTTTTTTATTTTTATTTTTTTCTGAAATTATCTTTTCTAAAACAGGGCAGCTAATAATAGAGAGAAGAAATCAGAATAGCCTCTGTTGCTGTTGTTTTTACTTTTTAATGCTAAATACAACACTGCTTTTTATTAAGGGTGTGTGTTTAAATTAAAAAAACTAAAAAGTAAACACCTGTCCTTTATGATTTCTTTTTTTTTTTTTTTTTTTTTTTTTTTGCTTTATTATAGGTGTGTTTATATGCTAAGTGGTTCTGTAAGCATGAATACTTCATCACAATCCATGTATTTGAGTTAGGTGGTAAAGTGAAAAGCCACTTCAAGTCACTGAAATAAGATGAATTTCCTATCACTAGAGGAAAAATTATTCAAGGTTTAATTTAAATCCAAGCTAGGATGTATTACTACTCCAGCCTGATCTAAAGGGGTGGTCAAGAACAAAACCCTCATGTTATGGACTGAACTCTGTCGTTTTTTATATGAAGCCTATAAAATGCTGTACAGCGATTTGACTTAAATCCATCTTAAATCCCCATTTGACTTCCCATATTTCTTACGGCTTATCTTTTGTAGAGACCCATCATTGACTTAAACCATTGATCACTAAATCAATAGACAAATGTTTAAACAAAATGATTAGCACTCGGCAGGACTAGCTCAGTCAATACCGGTCCTGGTAGTTCCACTGAAAAGCATTATTATTTAATGATTGTACTGCCAGCCGATGTGTTGTGGTCAAACCTATGGAAGACTGATAGGTGTATTTTTAACAGGGCACAGTTTAATAATACAAGATAGGCTCCAGAATGCTTTCTATTCATTAAAAGTAAATTTTTGTCTCATGCCTTACATCACCCCTCCGCACACTACTCGACTACTCGCACTTCCATTCCACTTTACCACAACGCTCGCCACAGAGAGCACAAAGACGCAAGAAAATGGAGGTGTGAACTGGGGATTGAATTACTCACGTCCTTCCGAGATGCTGGTTTCCAGGTGAATTAGGCCGGCCTCTTTGTCCAAACCCATTTTGGACCTGAAAGGCAGACAAATGTGTTTCAGGAACATCACCACTTGAGTTCTATGGGGCTAGGGGCCATCCTTCATAGCCGGGGCCCGGCCTGAGACATGAGGGGGCTGGGAAGTCAGACAAATTTACAACCCCTGTGCCAAAATAGATCATAGACATGGCACAACACGTCTCAAAAACATTAGGACAAGGAAACAAAAACTACAGAATTATACCTTTTAATGCAGTGTCGCTTGAGGGCCTGAAGATTATGAGCATCCAATGAAGCCAATACTGATAATATTAACTCTCCCTTTACTAAAATTGCATTTTTATACTGTTTTATGTTGCTAATTAGCAAAGGCAAAATGCTGTTTTTATCCATCAGGGTAGCTCCAGTTTTTTCTTGTGAAATCTAACACCTTTATAAGACTTTTTAATGCCACTTAGAATAAAATTTAATGCCAAGATTGTTGGCAAAACAACAATAATCTGCATAAATGTTGCATTCATAAAATATCAATACTACTCTAAAACTCACTGAATCTAATTGGTTTTATTTTTAGTCTAATACAGGTGAAATAACTCCAGTTCTGCATTAAATATCTGAACTAAATAAATACATTCAAGTGGGTGACTTTAAGATATTTGTAAAACTGCTAGACATTTAATTTGTGGTCAAGTCCACATCCAACTTACAAAAAAGACAGGCTTCTCTGTTCCTAAGTATTTATCTAAAATATATTTTTGAGGAGTACAACACTGAAAAACTTAACTTAGCTTAACTTAACTTAATAACTAAGATGTCCCAATTTCACAATTTAAGACCTAGATGAACAAAATGTAATACCTGCCCATATGGTTTCATACTTTTAAGGCACTGATTTGGCAACATCAATACCTTTTTAATACTTTTAAGATCTTGGGACCACCCTTTCATCACCTACTTTTCTAGTTTTTGTCGCCCGTGTCAGGTTTTTTGAGATGTTTTGCTGCCATCAAATGATATGAAAATAGATATTACTTTTCACCAAACAGTATAATATATTAGTTTCAAACCACAGAGGGTCACATGCCAGTGTACTCTTTGTGCCAGTCCCAAGCCTGGATAAATGCAGAGGGTCATATCAGGAGGGGCATCTGGCGTTAAACCTATATGCCAAATCATAATGCAAATTGCTGCACTGTAGGGGGAAGATTATTTGGTGTGACAACCCAAAAAGGAAACATTTGAAAGGAAAGAAGTTTCAAAATGCTAATGTAACTTTTCCAGTCTTTTGTTGCCCCATCCCACCTTGTTTGAGACATGTTGCTGCCACTTTTTTTCATTAAATAGTGAAATGTCTCAGTTACAACACCTGATTGTTCTATTGTGAATGAAATTTTTTTATGACATTTGCTCATCATTGCATAATAGCATGAATAATAATAATAATAATAATAATAATAATAATAATAATAATAATAATAATAATAATAATAATAATACTAAGAAGAAGAATTAGGGGTGTGGCAAGTCACAAATCCCACAAGACAAGAGAAGACACAAGACTGTGATTAACAAGAATGAAACAA
The DNA here is from genome assembly GCA_020698575.1 of Bostrychus sinensis. NCBI lineage: Eukaryota > Metazoa > Chordata > Actinopteri > Gobiiformes > Eleotridae > Bostrychus > Bostrychus sinensis. The sequence continues at coordinate 29,111,105 of CM036243.1, forward strand.
GATTTGTATACTACTGAAATATGTTTTTTACACAAATACAAATTTAGTTTATTCACTTAAAAATCATAAAATACAAATCTATTTTGGTGCATTTTTAAAATTAACTTCCAATGAATGGTATTTACTTCTTTTATTTGTTTTATATGCAGCAGCAGAACATACAGTATATACTGCCAAATGTTTTGCCACAAACTCATCTGACTCCCTTGTGTTTTGTAAAAAGTCCAAACAGAACCTGATCCTGAGATCTTATGACATTTTGATCTTGCGAGACCACGAGATTGCGAGATCTTGTCACAGCTCTAATAATAATAATCCATCCGTCTTATAGAGTGCTTTTCTGGACACTTAGTAGACAGGTGCCCCAGGGCAGACTGACAGACACATGGCAGCTATTCTGCATCTTTCCAACCATCACCAAACACACATTCACACTAACACTCATTCATTCATTCATTCGTTGTTTTTTTTTTTTTTTTGTTCCTTTCATGACAATACCGTATTTTCCGCACTATAAGGCGCACCTAAAAGCCTTTAATTTTCTCAAAAACCGACAGTGCGCCTTATAATCCGATGCACCTTATATATGGATCAATGTTGGTTAATTATGGCTACCGTATTCAGGGGGCGTCGCCGAAGTGACAGCGGTAAAAACGGTAAAGGGGAATTCCAGTCCCAGCTGTTCATGTGTGCCATAGGCGTGTTTATGGATCCTGCCTGCAAAAGAACAAGTAGAAGAAGTAGAAGAGTTGTGACATTGAGGGGACAGAAAACTGAGCGCTCGAACGCTGTTCATGCAGCTTTGAACTGTGACAAATGGAGTTGGAAATACATTGTTTTCAACGAGGGCGGCGCAAATAAGAGCTACCGGTGCGTACGGTACCGTATTGTGAATGCACTGACTTGTTTTGGGAGTGAACAGAGTTGTAAGAATGCTGGTTTGTATTCTATTAATAAAGTTTGACTGACTGACTTATCTGACTGTTTTATTGACATTCCCTTTAGCGCAGCTCCATCTAGTGGATGCATAACGCAACCCCAGCCACTACAGTTTTTACAGTTTTTTACAGCTTTTATTCTATGCACCTTATAATGCGGTGCGCCCTATATATGAAAACAGTTTTAAAATAGGCCATTCATTGAAGGTGAGCCTTATAATCCGATGTGCCTTATAGTGCGAAAAATATGGTAATCCAATGTATATTTGACATATTTCATAAGCAATGCAATTTCATGATTGTAAAGGAGCAGTGAGAAGAATATAACTCTTTTTTTTCCTGCCCCTTCACTCGATCTCAAAAGAAAGAAAATCTTTCCTTTTTCCCACACTATCAGTAATCAATCATACCACAAAACACACCAAAATATACACAAAACCTAAACACCAAATGAATTCCAAGCACATAGTTTAAATTGTTTTACTCTATACATTTTTTTAATTGAAAAATATTTGTACAAACCTTTAAATAATTCTGCTGATAATTCTAAAGTTTTACACCAACAACAGAAAAACACAATTGTTTAAGTAACTTGATGCTTAAAATTAAATCTCCCCCTATGCTTTTTATCTTCAGAAGTAAACACAAAGAACTTTTGCAAGCTCTCTGGCAGTGCTTACTTCAAACATAACTAATTAAGTTTGCAAGCTGGGCGAAGTGTCTTGCCCGAGGACACAACCGAACTGGGGAGAGCGGGGATTAGAACCTCTAACTAAGTAATTGGTCGACTGAGCCACTGTCACCCCCTGTCCCCCCCAGCAGCCCGACCCGAGGAGAGATCACAGGCTGCAAACTCAGACAAATGTTCAACTGCGGGGTCTGTCAGCGGCGGTGACAGCTGTGGTAAACATCAGCATTAGTCCGAGGAACGACCTGTGCTTTGTCTTCGAGATGGGGGCCAGACGAACCCAAAAAAAAAAAAAAAAAAAAGCCCTTCGGGATTAAAACGACTCAGATAGAGAAAGATGGAGCGAGATGTTTCCTGACATCATTAGCACAGGAAAAGCCATTGATTTGCCTTGCGCGGTGTGTGTAGATGGAATAGCATATAATCATTAAAGCATTAAATATGTATTACACAGACTCGGGGATCAGAGACGGGACAGATAAGACTGGATTTGTCCACAGGTATAGCACACACGGGAGGGGAGCGGAGAGGAAGGACGAGTGGCTGATGGGTGGCCACTATAGCGTCTCATCGTTAGACTTATTGGTAATTTCCCACATGAAACGCTGCTGTGAATAGGCCGTCCTACTTATCCAATCCACATTTCCATTTTCCACTGAATAATCCATTCAGGTGCAGAGAGGAAGCAGGCAAATAATAACCTTTTGAGTTAGCGGGGGCTGCGTTTGAACTCGTATAATGTGAGCGTTAAGGAGATGCTCGGTGTCTCAGTGTTTCTAATGCCTATGTCTATTTATGTATGCAACCGGTTTGGACAGCTGTGTTGGATTTGCCGTCACAACAGTTTGGGGAAAAATATGACTTGAGCCGGCTGCCAGGGAGAAATATCACACGGGGACAGCTCCAGATGTTTTTGTCCAGATTTGTAATGTCATATGCAAAACATGTCATGGCTGTGCATTGGCTAAGTTCTCAAACTGATTACAATATGGAGGGATTGTGAATGTACATTTGAAAGTTGGATTTTTCTATTTCTTTTCTTTCTTTTCTTTCTTTTCTTTCAATATTTAGAGAAATGTTTACTTGTCTGTGCTTAAAGCCAACATGATATGCCAAAATTATGGTTTAGCAGCCTTCAACATGAAACCCACTTTGGATACGACATTTACAATCATCTAGTCAATGAATCGACAATCTCACTTCATAGGGGCACAATTAAAAGCAAAAACATAATTTGCATGGTTATTATTTGGTCAATACAGACATGTTATACATCATTAGAAAGTTTATGTTCTGTGCAAAATTGGCATTAAGTTAATTGTATGCTTATAATAAGGGCATAAGTGTAATTAATGATGATTACTCAGCATGCCCAAACCAAAAAAAGCCAGGATTAGTAATGCTTAATCAGTCCATAAGAGTCCACAAGTAAATAATATCAAGACATATTTCAATAAAAGATTTCCATGTTGTAAAAATAATCCTGTAATGGCCATATCCTCATGCAGAAATGAACCAAAACCAAGCTGCAAGAACTTTGTATTTTCGTTTTCCCCCCAGTTTAAATGTTTGTTCAATGTCCGTGAAAATGTGTTTACCCTGCTAATAAACCTGAGCAGACAGTAAGAACAAGGCTAACTGACTTCAGATCAGTTTTTACTTTATTTGATGATTACAGCACGAACAATCTTTTATGTGCCTGACTCTTTTTAAGAATAAACTGGCAACATTAACTTTTTTACTGAAATGGCTTGCTGTTGCTATGGCAGATAAACAACACATTAAACTATTTTTGATGAGTAAAACAAATTTAATTAAAATTGTTTAATGATAAATCACAATACTCTAACTTCTGGGTCACATTTTTACCGTAGGTTGTTTTCTCTTGTTTACTTTTTTATTGGAGAAAAAACAGTAACCTGATTGGAGTAGGAACGATAGAGACATGCTATTATTAGTATAGTTTAAATACACCTGTAAAATGGACCATTAAAAGATATTTTGGATTGCTAATACGATCATTAGGAAAGAATTTGCCAACAAAAACAGGCGGAATCAAAGACATGGGGAGTAACACAGGACTTCTTTTATCAGGGGACCCCTGAGTTTGAATTTTCGAGGGAATTTTTACTTTACAGATCACAGACATGGCAGATTCACATTGGATCAAAATCACAGAGGACAACTGCAGTTTTTACAAATTACTGGAGGTCCCTAGGTGATAGTGTTCTCATGCAAATAAGGCTAAAGATGATATTTTGCACGTTTTTAACAATATGATTTAGGAAAACCTTACTTGTATACTACAGAACTGCAAGAACCAGGGCTGTTTCTTGCTATGTGAAGTCTATGCACATGCACAGGGTCCCATAAGCCTCTAGGGGCACCCAAACCTGAATGTTCAGCCCCGTCTGAGGATAATGTAAATGATCTGTCTTCATATCTTACACCAGTGATTCCCAAAGATGGGTCCAGGGCCCCCCTGGTGGGCCGTGAAGGTACTGCAGGGGGGCCGCCAGATTTTTTAAATGAATTACAATTAAGTACTTGTTTACGAATATGACTTTGAGGCAATTTTTCAGGGTAGCCCCAGGTTTGTCGTGTGAAATGTAAGAACTTTTTAGAACTTTTAATGCCACTTAAAGTGAAATTTAATGTCTAATGCTGAATTTTACACTAAAGCGTTATCTGTACAACCCTCTGAAAATAAAAGGTTTTATTTTAAGTCTGAGACAGATAAAAGAACTCCTGACCTTCTGTGGCGATATTATTAATTATGGTTTGACAATTTTAACACCTAGATGAACAAAATTTATTACCTATACATAATATTTAATACTTTGAAGGCTTTTATTTTGACACAATCAAATTGAATACCTCTTTAATACTTTTAGGACCTTGGGGCTAGCCTGTTTTTAGACAACAGCCTGTGTTTTTGTAATGTTTTTATAGAAATCTATGAAGAAAAACATAGACTAGAGTATTGTTGGGGGTCCGCATGGGATTTTCTGTTTTTTAACTTTGGGAATGGCGATATTGTTTCTTATCAGTGTTGTTTTACTTCTAATATCATGTTTTTATCTTGGTCGAGTGGCTCAAGATGTTTAATTTTAGTACAAGAGTCACCATGACTTTAGCCTGTGTTGTTATTGCAGTGTAATAGACTATTGTCTAGCGAATTATCAATTTCCCTGTTGTATTTTGTCAAACTGTAGGGTCCCCCAAACAGAATCTTGCATATAGGGCCCCTGCAAAGCTAGACAGGGCCCAACAAGAACAATTTTTTATTAAATAGATGTATAGAATAATCTGAACAGTAAGTAGCGCAACATTATTTCAGAAACAAGTTGCATTTGTGTTGCAATTATCTAACAACATAAAACAGCTTGCAGGATTTTTCAAATTAAGTTTAAAATATATTGTCAACACAGATGCAAAAAAAAAAAAAAAAAAGTATATATTAATGGTATTTTGCAAGATTTTATTAATTTTTTGTTTTTTTGTTTTTTGCTTTTTGAGATGCTGAATTTTGTTTTTTATTAACTGTAAGCTAAAATCATCACAATTAAAATAATAAATAAATGCTTAATGCTAAATATTTCACTCTATATACTGTAATATAATGTTTCTATTTGAATGTAACTACATAATAAAAAAAAAAACAAAAAAAAAAAAACAATACACTAAAAATGAATCTGCGTTTTTCATCTTGTCATCACAGGATATTACACCTCTGCCCTTGTGTTACCCAGGACACTCCTCACACGTGAGCGGATGCAGATGTTTCTCTACAGATTTGTAATAAGCAAAATATGTCAGGCATTTATTCATTTTAATAGTGATGGCTATGTAATTATAAGCCCAGCGTAGTGTTTGCCCCAAGCTTGGATAAATGGAGAGTGTTGAGTCACTCCTGAGTCTATATAATATGACATATGTGTTTTATACGGTGGCCCTGAAGGACAAGGCGCAGCAAGAAAGTCAATAACACGCAAACATAAATTGAAAAACACAAACAAATTCTGAAATACGCACAAAATTTTGAAAACACACAATTTAAAAAAAACACAAAAATTTAAAAAGACACATACATTCAAAAACATACACAAATTTCCGAAACATGCACACAAATTCAAAAACACGCATTCAAATTTCAGAAACATGCACACAAATTTGAAAACGCACACAAATTTGAAAACATACACACAAATTTGAAAACACACACACATTTTGGAAACAGGCATACAACTTCGGAAATACACACTCAAATTTCAGAAACACGCACACAAATTCAGAAATACACACTCAAATTTGGAAACATGCACACAAATTTGAAAACACACACAAATTTGAAAACACACACACATTCAAAAACATACACAAATTTCGGAAACATGCACGCAAATTTGGAAACACACACTCAAATTTGGAAACATGCACACAAATTCAAAAACACGCACACAGATTTAAAATTACGCCCAGAGATTTAAAAAACACGCACAAAATATGGAAAATTATTGTGTTTTAGTTTTAGCTGTAGTGTTTACAAATTCATTTGCATGTTTTCAAATTTGTGTGCATGCTTCCGTGCTTCCGAAATTTGTGTGTTTTCAAATTTGTATGCACGTTATCAAACATGTGTGCGTGTTTTTTTTATTTTATTGATGTAACTTGTCCTTCAGGGCCACCATAGTATTGGAACTGACCCCACTGCGCAGATGTTTCCGTCCAGGTTTGTAAAGCCGTATGCAGAACGTCCCATGGCTGTGCATCGGCGACACTCTCAGACTCATTACAACACGCAGCAATTGTGAAATTTGTTTTTGGGTTCTGCCCAGGTTCCCACCGACCAAATCCCATTACGTCTCCTCATCCCCCTCACATGTTTGGGTGGCAGCGGTCATGCTAAGCTCCCAGTGTAGCCTCATTATTGCACCACGCACGCACACACAAACACACTGCGCTGGTCCAGAAATAGCAGCGTCTGACAGTGTCTGCAGCATCATCCCTCCAGGCTGCCTTCACTCCCGGGCCGCTTGTTACCGGCCTGACACTTCCTCTACACCGCGGTGAAGGGAACGGCGATCCTGCGTGTTACTGTACAGACAGGACAGACCTGCTACATACTGCTCACTCAAACAGCACCCGAAACATTTATCAACAGAGGGCTGGCGACTTATTGGTAACACTTTAGAATAACTCACACTATCAAGCATTAGTCATTTAATTGATTGTTTACTTCTATGTTAATAAACACTAGTTATAAACACTGTGTGGTCATGTACATTACTGTGAACTAATGGGGTATTAAAAAAAAGTTGTTTACCTAAAGTGCCATAGTAAATACATAATAAACTAAGCACAAAATAGTTCATTATAATAATATTTAAAAAAAAAAAAAAAACTTTAGATCCAGGAGTGTTTTAAGGGATTTTTGAGATATGGACCAACGATTCTAACTTTACTCACTAAAGGAACAAATGATTCCTTTTGGTTGATTTTTTTTTTTTTTACCATTATAAGATATAAGGGTTTTGTGTGGACAGAGCATTTACCCCTGAACTAGAAAATCTTTGAGTTTGAGTCCAGGTCTGTGTACAGTATCGTTATCATTTTTTTGTTTTAGTTTTTTCTTGCAGTACATTGATACACCTTTATTTGTTCACAGTCTTTCTTTAAACCCTGTCTAAAATGTAGGCACTGCAGTGCAATGCAAATTTCACAGTATTTATATGAATTAAAATATAGTTAATTGCATATACATTAATGCTTTATTACTGCTTATTAGTGGCACGTTATTTAAAAGTGGTAGAAACATATTGAATTGTCTTTTAGTACTTGCATTTAGGGTACACTGCACTTTTTGTACTTACATACAACTTTCTTATTATATACTACTAGTTTTATTTTGTATTGCATACACGTCCAATAGCCCTGAAACACATGTATGTCCTGTACATGGAGAAACAATAAAAAATAAATAAATCTTTCAATCTTTTTGAAGGTAAAAGTGCAGAAAGCAATAACAATAATAATTTATGTCCAAAAGTCTTGATGATTTTCCTCACCTTTCATGTGACAAACAAATGAGTCAAATTCAGATTGGGCCCAAACTGATTACAGCGCCTTGTCCTACAGCTGCTCACCGAGGGTCACACCATGTAACTGTCTGCCACCCACAATTTCAAGCATGACACTTACATGAATAATGAAAACCTTAAAAACCTCACCACTGCTCGTCTCCTCACTTTGGGGTGAAGGGATGACGTCGACTGTCCCAGACATTTGCAAAGTCAAAACTTCTGCAAACTGACTTCAGATTTCAGAGACAAAAACAAAAGTGTCCTGACATTGAGCTACGCTTATGAACACAAACAACTGTTTGGATCAGTGGTTACCAATGTTTTTGGTCTTGTGTATCCCCCAGGACCTGGATTAGTTGGGTTTAGTCCTGGTTTGACCTGATTTAGACCTGTTTTGTCATAGTTTAGTTCTGGTTTTAGACATGGTTTAGACCTGGTTCAGTCCCTGGTTTAGTCCTGGTTTGTTTCTGGTTTTAGACTGTTTTTTCTTGATTTAGTCCTGGTTTTAGCTCTGGCTTTCGCCCTAGTTTTAGCCCTTTTTTTTTTTTTGTAGTTTAGTTCTGATTTTAGCTCTGGTTTTAGTCCTGGTTTAGTCCTGGTTTTAGACCAGTTTTTAACTGATTTAGTCCTGGTTTTCACTCTGGTTTTAGTCCTTGTTTAGTCCTGGTTTTAGCCCTGGTTTTAGACCTGGTTAAGTCCTGTTTTTGTAGTTTAGTTCTGTTTCTAGCTCTGGTTGTAGTCCTGGTTTAGTCCTAGTTTTAGTCCTGGTTTAGTCCTGGTTTTAGACCTGGTTAAGTCCTAGTTTTAGCCCTGTTTTTTGTGGTTTAGTTCTGGTTTTAGTTCTTGTTTTAGTCCTGGTTTAGTTCTGGTTTAGTCCCTGTTGTGCCCTTCTTTAGTATTGCATAGTTCTCTTAATCTCAGTTTTATCCTTCAACTTAGTCCTGGTTTAGTCCAGACTTAGGTTCATTTAAGTCTTTGACAGCCAAATATGTCCCGAAAAGGTTCTATAAATAATTCTAGGTACCCCCTGCAATGTGCTCACATACCCATAGGGGTCCCCGTACCCCTGGTTGGGAAACACTGGTTTAGATAATATTGTTAGACTGCTCTAATTTGATTGTTAATGAGGAAGATTAATTACATTTATAACTTTCAGTCTATTTCATAATGGGCTCACAGGTGGCTGGAGTAAAAATTTGGTGAGAAAACTGTTGGACAATGGCCAGTTAGTCAACAAAAACTCTCCCATTCACCCATTCATTCATTACAGGGGCAATTTAGAGTCACCAGTTCCCCTGACACATGCAGGTCTTTGGACGATGAGAGGACGCCAAGGAAAACCCACAGGGAAGAACATGCTCAGAGAGGTTGTAATCAAGGATCATGCTGTATTGACCTCAACAGCGCCTGCCCCCCTCTGGTGCTGGAAGTAAAGTTCTCATCCATTTTCCCCATAGAATTTTCAAAAAATGTGTTGAGAGTTTAAAAGCTCGGCGGAGGCTAATCAGCTCTGTGGTAACTCATGATGATAACACGATTCATTTCTATCCAAAAGATTTACGAAAACTTTAAAATTCTGCAAAATGTGTTTGTAACTAGGGCTGGGTAATATGGAAAAAAAAAAAAAAAAGAATCACAATTTTTTTTCTCATCTAGGTCGATCTTGATTTTTTTATTCAATTTTATGTTTACCAGAAAAACGAATAATCATGGCTTTGATTCATCCTTAGATTTAGATTTTAATATAACAGGAAAGAGGTAGACTGAAAACGTCTAACCCAGTTCCTTGCTCTGTGAGAGAGCGGCGTCTGGACTGCAGCAGCTCTAATGATGAAGCCTCCTGTCTGTTACTATAGGACTGCCCTGTCACTCTATAATATTAGGTTCAGGGCTTGACATTAGCATTAGATAACCGACTAAATGTTGGCAGATTTCCATTTTGGCTAGACACGCTTTGGGGCTGGTTGGGATTTTTAGGCATGTATCTTAACTTTAGAGTTCCTTAATTCCTTTTGGTATGTTTGAGTGACCACCTAACTTAGTACAGAGTAATCCATCATGAGCTGAGAAAAAAATAACAAAAAACAAACAAAAAAACATGTATTAAAATGCAAAAAGTTCACATTTATTCTGCCTGGGTAAACCTGTTTCCCACATATTTGATAAATGCTTGTCTTGTCGTATGCTATGAAATATGATAAAATAATAAAATAAACGTGATTAAATTCCAGCTAGCAAAAACACTAATTGGATAGTAAAAGAACTTGACACAGCGGCCAGTGAGCAAAAAAGTTAATGTCAAGCCCTGATTAAGTTGTTAGAAAGTTAAAACTTTGAACACTCAAACTCCATAGCTATAAAAACACCTGTACTCTGCGTTATTGCTCAAAATTATTGGCTCTATACTTGACAAGGGTCACTTAAATGCTGAAGTGATCTCTGTTTGCCCCAGACTGTTTTTTTCCCCTTAATAGCATCTATGTGGAAACTCGAGTTTGAAATTTAGTTCCACCGCGATTAAGCTCATCCTAAATCATTAAATTTAATTATAGAAATACTATCAAATTGGTACAAGTGGACCAAACCAAATATGCCGTACTGAAACTATACACTACAACCAAATATATACCATTACAGCCCTTAGCAACCATTTTACCGTTATTAATGTAAACAAAATGATTGCAAAAAAAGTACCTTGTTATAGGAAGGTTAATCATCTTCAACAGGACACACTTTGCAATCACTACACTAAATACTAACTGTGTTGAAATCCCAGTTTTAGTGTTTAAGTGACTCCTGTTGTGTGATTGGTTTATGTAAGACACTCATGTAATCACTTGTTTCACATTTTATTGCACTTAATGGCCATTTATAAGAGTTAAAACTGTTTCTACTTCGTTCGTGGCAAAAGATCATGGTACACTGGGCATGTTTGGAGTTAAAAATAGCACCTCAGACAGTGTGTGGTTAGTGTAAGTGCCACTCACCAGTAGAATCGATTGGGAGCCACTCTCTCGTGCACAAGTTGCCACCTTCGGCCAAACTCCACCGAGCTGTAGAGCTGCAAAACAACACACAGCAAAGAGAGATCACATTTACCAGTTTGTCAGGTCCTGCTTTAAGCGGTGTACCTGTACTAAAAGGGTTTGTTTTGTTAGAGTTTAATATACACAAATACTAAATCAGTTTTACTTTTAACAGCAGCAGTGAAAGATTTTTTTGACCTAAAGTTCTTGAGGAAAAAACAATCTCATGAACAGTGAAGGGCTCTCTGGGAGTGCACTGAAATGTACTCTGTTTTGCAGTATTATTAGACTAATACCCCAGCAAAATACTTTACATTAATTTCCATTGTAGACTACATCATTTTACAAAAAATAGAGAACCCTACAGCAGCTGTGGTGTGGTCTGGAGACTGTGATAATGTCCATCTATTGATAATTATCTTCACCAACCCATTTCAGCCACCATATAGTATCTGTTCATTTTTGTACGCCCTAATGTTGGTTGATCTTGTGTGGTTACTAGATATTTGGGTCACTAAAGTAAAGATAGCTTAAATACTATGCTAACAATTTCTAGGAATAATCAGTGGCGTAAAATGGTTTCAGAGATGGATGGCTATTTTTGTATGTGAGGAAGTATTCCCCTACCAGATCAAAGACAGAAATATAAAAAACAGGTCAAAGAGGTTCAGATTTACAGTATGTGGCTCTTGTTGTCTGCATAAACGCAGGGGTGGCAGAAGTACTCAAAATATTCATCTAAATAAAATACTGCTACTTCAAAATAACATTACTTGATTAGAAGTAAAAGTATTCAACAAAAGCAGTGGTAGAGGAGGCACTCGGTTTCTCTACTTACTTTGTCTTCTGTCTTTTTTTATGTTGAGGTTTCTAATGAATACTACTTTACTGCAACATGTCTACAATTAAAACATATAGTGGAGTAAAACATAAAGATATTTGCTCTAAAATGTAGTTAAATGCACCTTTCAAACTTTACTAATATAAAGTACAAATAAATAAATAAAGTAACGAAGTACTTTTACTTACATTTTACCACTGTGAAAAGTACTTTTGAAAATAGACTTGGCAGCAAAACCTATTTTCTAGGGGTGTAATGATACATTTTTGCAACAATATGATATGTATCGATTGGCTGATTTGGAATGATACGATTTGATATGATTCAACACCTTCATATTGATAATCAATACAGCAACCTTTTGCCAAAAATCATAAAAGTTTATTCTCAAATGTAGCACCGCAGCCGGGGTTGATTATGTCCAGCAAACAGAGAGTGAAGAAAAGTTAAATATAATATTTTATTTAATTAAAAACACAAAATTTATCTCCAAAAAGCCATATCTGGTTTTGTTTTAACAAACAAATTTCTGATTTCGATATTTCCGATATCATCGATTGATACTTCATGTGTATCGGAATTCACTTCCTAGAAAACGATATGATTCGATACAAGGCCATGTTTATCGATGTAGTTGTATCATAGGGAAAAAAAATCGATACATCGATACAGTTACTGTATCATTACACCCCTACTATTTTCACTACTACTACTACTACTACTACTACTACTTCTAACAACAACAGATACTACTACTACTGCTATTACTGGAATAATATTGCTCAATTACGCAATTAAAGATTTGACAAAAAGTAACAATTTTACTCCAATAAAAGTATGCATGTATGTCAGTATGTTTCAGAAAATGTACTTGGAAGTAAATTACTTGAGTTAAAGTTTAGTTACTTTCACCACTGCATAAAACTAGGGTAAATTATTTTGTATGGTCTTAAAAAACAGCTGATAGGAAAGACCTATTCATGCTTATTATACTTATATAGGCTTTTCAGCAGTAAGTCGAAATACAATTCACATTCCTAAGATTAAAATGTCAATATCACTTCATATTATAGGAAATGCCACTATTGTCTGCTAACACAACTGCCTATACAGATATATTCATTCATATACAATACACTCTAGGCCACAGACTGAATGTAAATAGAGCCGTGCTGGGTGAAGCCTGCCTTGCTCTGGAGAAATGGAAGTTGATGTAACCTGCGCGTGAATAGGAGAGCTGGCTGTGTGGAGGAGCTGAGCCGTGGCGAGTGCGGTCTCAAAGCGGCCATTGTTCGCCAGTCACTAAATCAGTGGCGCTCTGGGAGTTGTGCCACGCTGCGCAGACAAGAGGATCCTCAGTGTGACGGAGGTAACTGTCCAGAAAAATACACTCCTCATTCAATCCCAGTGTTTGTGAAAGTCAAATGGAGGCGGACGGCAGCTGAGCAGTGGTGCAATGGCGTGACATACAGCAGGGACATGTGTGTGTGAATGCCTCATAGGATAGACATGGATTAGTGGGGATGCTTAAACTCTAAAATATATCCATAAACATTCCCAAAACTTTAAAAAGGCATAGGTTCAGGAGTTTAAGAGTTTCTTCTCCATTGCACTGTTCCCATCAGTGATTGCTGTCTTGAAGTATATGCCTCGATCTAACTTCAAATCCTCTGCACCCTCTCTTCTCACAGCAAAAACCTTCATGTCCTCTTTCACTGTCTCTATCAGTTTCCTGTTTGTGCTTCCTCTTGCGTTATAGGTCTGTGAAATAGATACAGATACAGTATGAAGACAATGGAATAAGGTTGTTACAGTATTTACAAAATTGCTTATATTTTGACGTTTAGGCAAGGCAGAGGAAAGGACGTCAAACTCACAACCTCCTCGCTGGGAGGCACTAACCACTCTGCCACTGTGCAGCCCATAAGTGCAGTAAATCTTTAGTTTAGGGTCCAACTATTAACCATCAACTAAGTGCTAATTAGCATGCTAGTTAAATTAAAAGCTAATTAACTACTAACTAGCATGCTAATTAACATTTAATTAATAGGTGGACCCTAAGTGCTAGCATAAGTGCGATACAATACAAGTTCAAAAATTAAAAGCCTGACTTATTTAGCTTCCTATAGATCAGTGGTTCTCAAAAAAAAAAGTGCCACGTCTGAAAATATTTGGCTTTCCAAGAACCATCTTTATTGGATTAAAAAAGTAAATATGGACAAAACTGGGACTAAACCAGGACTAAATTAGGTTTAAGATAGGACAAAACCAGGCCTAAATCTGGACTAAACCTTGACTAAACCACCTCTAAACCAGATCTAAAATAGGTCAAAACCAGGACTAAAGCAAAGAGGCCTAAACCAGGTCTAAATTAGGTCTAAGAAAGGGCTAAACCTGGACTAAACCAGATCTATGGCAGGACTATATTAGGTCCAAGATAGGACTAAACCTTCTTTAAAACTGGACTAAACCAAGTCTAAGACATGTCAAAACTAGAACAAAACTAGACAGGCCTAAACCAGATCTAAACCGGGACTAAATTAGGTCTAAGATAGGACTAAACCAGGGCAAACACTGGACTAAACCAGCTGTAAACCAGGTCAAAACCAGAACTAAACCAGACACGCCTAAACCAGGTCTAAACCTGGACTAAATTAGATCTAAGAAAGGACTAAACCAGGCCTAAAACTGGACTCAACCAGCTCTAAACCAGGTCTAAGACAGGTCAAAACCAGAACTAAATCTACTAAACCTTGACCAAAGTAGGTCTAAATCAGGTAAAAACGGAGTCTTTACTAAACCAGGGCTAAACCAAGATTACTGTATATCAGGTCCAGGACAGGACTCAACTAAACCAGGTCCAAACCAGGACTAAGCTGTGCCTAAACCAGGACTATGCATTAGTCTGTATAGCTAACTCAATTAAGAAGAAGAAATTGTAGTCCCAGGACATAAAATCTGTCCTCTTAGTTCTTAGATGTCCTGGGTTTTGAGAACCATCCACCGTCCCGACGCCCAGCCTACCTTCTGTTTATAAACAAACTGGAATATTTATTTTTCTCGAGGTAAAGTCCCAATCCCTGACAGATATAAACGTAATTCCCTTTGTCTCCGAGCACACCTGCATCCTCCGACAGACCACAAACACATTCACTGTGCAGTCTGCAGCTGGAGTTTAATGAGCCATGAAACTTTATTTTAGTGTTTGGCCCGGGACTTTTTTCCATTTGAAGCATGAGCAGCCATGCATAAATGTAAACAGCCATTTATTAGCCGTTAACAAAATCTCACTTTGTGTGTTGGTATTAATTAATTTTCATATTGTGTGTTTTTGGCCATTTATTTGGGAAAAATGATGGTGGGGACATAATTTATAAAAATTATCCAGTCTCTCTCCTGTGTGTCCCAGAAATATTATCAGTGTTTACAAATTAAAGTGAGAAGTTTTATCTTATATTTTTCCAATAGGTTTCAATATATTTTTGGTCAATCTTACTATGGCATGAAGGTCCTTAAAGGTCCCGTATTATGTATTTTTCAGGCATTTTGAAATATTTTTGGACAGCTTTGCATTAATATTTCACGTTTTATAACTTAAAATAATGTACATGTATGAAAACGTCTTTTTTGGATAGCTGTTATTTTTGTTTCGTCTGTGGCCTCCTGCTGGCAACAGTGGGGACTGAACAGAGTAAAATGACAGATTAAAAGCTCAAAAAAGTTGATTTTTGATTGGGGACCTTTAATAAGCTACAACAAAATATAGCAATAGATAATAATGACTTGCAAATAGTCTCACATTTTGCTCTGAGGACCACACCTGTCTACTGTCTAATATAGAAATGCAACACGGGTGCTCCTGTGTTACTCTGAACCACAGACAGAAGAAATTAATGGGCCAATAAACGATAATGTCAAGCATAAACTGGAGGTCTGTAAAGCTGGCAGACTGACTTTATGGAGCCAAAAGGAATTACCATATTTGGCAAAAAAGTGGGAAGCAGGAAACATGATGGTCCCAAAGTTTGCCATGGTTTCATGTTGTTAGTGATAATACCATTACATTTAATGAGGCGCAGCGCTAAAGCTAATGAGAGACGAAGGTTTGGATGTAAATCAATCCTAACCACAGACGTTTGCTCAAACAGTCATCACTGTGGTGGCTATAGTTCCATCCTCACACTGCTTTAACAATGGAGAGTGCTGACAACAACAACAACAACAACTACTACTACTACTACTACTACTACTACTACTACTACTACTACTACTGCCACTACTACAAAACTACTACTACTACTACTACTACACTAAAACAACAATTACTACTACTACTACTACTACTACTACTACTACAAAACTACTACAAAACTACTACTACTACTACTACTACACTAAAACAACAATTACTACTACTACTACCACTACTACAAAACTACTACTACTACTACTTCTACTAAAACAACAATTAATACTACCACTACTACAACTAAAACACTAAAACAACAATTACTACTACTACTACTACTACTACTACTGCCACTACTACAAAACTACTACTACTACTACTACTACACTAAAACAACAATTACTACTACTACTACCACTACTACAAAACTACTACTACTACTACTTCTACTAAAACAACAATTAATACTACCACTACTACTACTAAAACACTAAAACAACAATTACTACTACCACTGCTACTAATAAAACACTAAAACAACAATTACTACTACTACCACTACTACAAAACTACTATTACTACTACCACTACTACAAAACTACTACTACTACAACAACAACTACTACTACTACAACTACCACAACTACTACAACTACTAATAATACTACTATGACTACTACTCCTACAACAATACTATTAATACAACTAATACTACAACTACTACTACCACTACTCCTACAACAACTATTACTACTACAACTATAACTACTACTACTACAACTTCTACTAATACTACTACACTACTGTTATCACAAATCCCTGGATAAAAAGTTACTTTTACTCAAGATTTTTGTTGAGTATTTTTACTTCTACTTGAGAAATATTAGTTTGAAGTAACCATACTTTTATTTGAGTTCTGCTTTTGATTATTCTACTGCAGAGGTGTTTCTTATAAAGGTGTCTCAATCAAAAGTGTAGGCCAGGAAAAAAAAAAGAAGAAAAAAAATCAACAACATTTGAGCTAAGACAGTGGTTGTGAGTGGGTGGCTGCCTGTGGAAGAGGAGCTTAAAGCCTACACAGTACTCCAAGTTAACCCAGGACAACTGCTTTATGCAAGTACCTCATTGACTACTATTAGAATTACATTTTAGCCGGTACCACGAAACTCAGAATGACAAGTGGAATATTTTTGCAGTTAAAAGCAGGCCAGAGTTCAAGAATTACTTGGGGGGACACGAAGAGCAAGTGGACAAGCTCAAACTGGTGAGAGTTATATATTTTT
Organism: Bostrychus sinensis; assembly: GCA_020698575.1. NCBI lineage: Eukaryota > Metazoa > Chordata > Actinopteri > Gobiiformes > Eleotridae > Bostrychus > Bostrychus sinensis. The sequence goes on from CM036243.1 coordinate 29,128,153, forward strand.
AAGGAAACTGTTAAAAGAAGAAAATATATTTGTATACCATTTTATTTAATTTGATCTTTGTTTAAACAGGTTACTATGGTCTGTCTGAGAAGCTTAAAAGGATTTTTAACACAACATCCTGGTTTGTTTCAAACCTTTTAAAACCTCAGACAAAAACATTATTCATCTCAAGGACAAAATTCCCAGTTAAAAAACAGAGCAATGGTGTTCTCCATTCACTGCAGTGGGAGTGGCAATCAACAGTACATTTGGGAAACCAAATCACAGGAAGTATTTTGCTTTTCAAGTGCCATAATTATTGGACTAAAATGAGCCTAAATCTTGACTAAGCCAGAAAAATGCACTGAAAAAGTGACAAAACAAAGAAGCAGAACAAAAGCAGGATTAATTTCGGGGCTGATTTTACAACTAAACCTGGACTCTACTCAAACTAAAACCAGGATTAAACCAAGTCTAAACCAGGACTACACAGTGGTCTTTGTATCACACTGAAGCTCCACTAGAACATGCAACAGGAAAAAAACTAGCTAAATTAAACTAAATCAAGACTTGAACTGTAAAAGACGCCTGCGTGCCACCAGTGGTACCCCTACCACAGTCTCAGAACCACTGTACTATGTCTGTATTCCCAAGGGCTTAAGAAAAGCTTTTACAATTGTTGTATGAATGTAGTAAGTAGCTGTAAGAATGAGAGTAAAAATCTGGTTACTAACTTTGGAAAAGCATTTTATTAAATCCTAAAAACAGTTTTATTTGTGCAATGAAATAAAGCATAACATGAAGAAAGCCAGTCACTTTTTTTTATATTCAGCCCGCACTTTAAAATTGAACACTGAACTCTGAGACATTTTTTTATACTCGATGTAGAAATGACTGCCTGAGCTTGAGCCGCACCTGCTTCATAACTCAATATAGTGGTCAAAACTCAAAGCACACAGGAGGTACCCACGGTCCGCTGGTTCTCTGTAATCCATATTTCGGCCTTTTTCTTTCAGATGAGACCTTTTTCTCCTCAGGTTTTGTTATTTATAGAAAGAATGCATTTAGTACGCCGACTACATGCTGCCAATCAATATGTTTACCTGTTGGCAAACACCGACTTCCACCGCAGCCAAGCACCTTAGCTCCAGCTCAACACTTTTGTGGCTTTATGTGTGAAAGGAATATATCTATTTTTCCTTCACTTACACTTTGAAAGGTATTATCGCCTGTTTTTGGGGGAAATAGCAGGATAGATTTTGACTTAACTTTAGTTGTTGCTATTCCACATTTCTTTCCTCGCCAGTGTTTTTGTAAATCCCCAGATAGTAATAATTCAGGCACAAAATATGCAGGATATCTATATTTGAAATTATGTGCAATATTATGTTCTGTGTGATGGATAAAGTTTTCTCAAAAGACAATTGATAAGTTTGGGGACTGGTGCAGAGTATACGAATCCCACCACAGTGAAATAACTATTAAAATGGCTGCTTTGGTAAAGCACATTTCCACCTACATGGGCACTAAGATTGCTACACATCAAGTAACTATTCACCTTTTCAGACTCACAAGCTCTCACACATTCATACTCAAATGTGACACTGGAGGCAAGGTGGGTGAGGAGTCTTGCCCAAGGACCCCATGGCAGAATAAGCCTGGGGGAGCATGGATTTAAACCGCCAACCTTCTGGTTATTGGCTGAGCAGTAATCCCGAGATGAAGACCTGAGACTGATAACTCTTGAAGGAATATATGTGAGGTATCTGTTTGAAGTGATTCTTTACTTTCTCTTGGCTTAAAGGTATTAGGGAGGATCTTTATAAATTCATTTTTTGCAATATTTATTAAAACCACCTTCATTGCCCTGTATAAGGCTTATAAATTGGTGTATTAGAACATATAATAATAATATTAATAAACTGTGGACTCTGTGGGACTTAAAAAACCTCAACCAATCGTTTTCGTCATGAGTACGTTAACCATTGTTCCACGGACTTGCCAATCATTCCGACTTCCTAGTTTCGGCAATAGTGTTCTTGTGCCTGTGCATGCGTATACACTATGTTTATGTAGTCCGGCATTAGCGCCGCGTTAGCGGCGTTAGCGGCGTTAACATCGTAGCGTGGACAGCCTGACTTCAAAGAGCACAATGGCTGAGGAAAACCGTGAACCGGGCGGTCACAAAAGGAAAATTGTTTTTGAAGTGTACCAGAGGAGGAGGAGAAAAACTGTAGAAGAGCAGAATAAAACCCGTGTAGTTATTGGCGATTCCTTCAAAGGACGGCGTGCGCTGTAGGAACAGAAAGGGCTTCAGACGATGCATTGGTCGCCAAGTTTCTGCTGGACAGGTACGTTTATCTTATCGTTTGAAAAAAATGCTTTTTTCTTTATCTGTTGAACCTTTTCAACTGTACAGCAACGTCAGTTTGCTAATGCTACCAATAGCAGGAGAACATATTTTTGCTCACATTTAGGGACTGTGCATGTGACTGGGTCTGTGTGGGGAACTAGGTCAAAGGTCGCGCAAACAAACAATGCAGGTCTAGGTTTAGGCGAATCTCTGCTGATGCCGGCTGTAAACAAACACGCGTGTTTCAACGCTCGTGCACGTCGCTGTGGAGGAGTTTCTTGGAAAGGAACAGTGAAGGGCGGGGCCTGACGCATGTGCGCTATTCAAAAAAGGACAAACAGTCGCTGGTTTCTCAGCAGTCGAAAAAAATCCTCCCTAATATCTTTAATCTCTCATTTAAAGAAATCTTCAAACTTAATTTAAGTCACTTTTCAGGCTACAGTTGTTTTTTTAGCTGCTGCATTTTCAGAATTGAACTACTACACATAAACCCGAGACACTTTTCTTAGGCCCCTGCTCGAAAATGACATGACCTAAATAAAACAAGTATATGTCTGCAACTATTTGGTCTACAGGAATAATCTTGATATCTATAAAAAGGCAACACTTGTGAGATTTCTGCTGAGGTGTGATCACCAGTGTACTGTAGATGTTACAGCGTCAGAGTAAATAAAGATGGGATACAGACAGAAATGAAGAAAAATATTTCTGCCTCTAAAAGTTTACTGTTATAGAGTGTATATCATGTAGCTGTGGCCTAAAACCTCCAGAAACCCACAGCAGAGCATCCAACTACAGGGCCCAGTCAAAAAGTCAATCAGGGCAAAGTAAGAGAGGTGTTAGTACATTTTTTTTACGTGTTTTTGCTAAATGAGAGTTTAGTTGCTTTGTTGAAACTGTGTTTTATTGTGGGAAAAATGGTTATCATGGGCTTTACGCAGCTTTTTCTGGCTACGAGCATGCTGCATGATTTTGTTACTCAGTGTTTACCTTACATAACATGGTGTGTGTGCGTGCGCTGGAACCTAGCCACTCATTTTGGTTACTCAGAGGATTGGCGGTTCGATTCCAACTCTGACCCAGTGCATACTGTTGTCATGTCCTTGGGCAAGACACTTCATGCACGTTACCTACTTTAGTCACATTATGTGGCTGACTGTGACAGGAAGGGCATCCGACGTAAAATCTTGCCAAATCACTGTGGAATTGATTGGCTATGGCGACCATGTAACAATCTTATGTAATAATCACACTTTTCTGTAAATAATAATTGTTTATACTATTAATAATAATATTTTTCACGTTTAAGACTGAACAAAATGCACTTCCACTGTAGACATAATAACAGCTGTTTCTTTACATGAAATTAATGAATTCCATCTAGTAAATTCATTCATTCATTCATTTTCTACTGCTTATTCCCGTTAGGGGTCGCGGGTGACTGGAGCCTATCCCAGTAACTTTGGGCCGTAGGCGGGGTACACCCTGGACAGGGGCCAGCTTGTCACAGGGCATCTAGTAAATTATAACTGTATAATGAAATATGATGCCATAAAATTTGCCACTAGATTTACATAGCTAAAATAGATTAAAATATAATTAAATAGATTTTTATTCCTTTCTTCCAATTGTTATATTATTATTGTTACGGCACTAACCTTGAAACTGCCTGTGTTACATAAGCCAGGCTTCACTTTGCATCTCATTTGAACTTTCTCAAATGTTTTCTCTGCAGCCTACAGTCTTGTGTAACAGGATCTCACACTTATCCGCGTCGCTTTGAGGCATTGCACCGGCAGACTGTTGTTGCTTATCTGGATTTACACTCTGCTTCTATTGAGACGGCTGAAGACCTAAACCTGCCAAACCGAGACCGGCCGCTCACTGACCTTCTGGTCGTGGCTGTAGGCCAGGATCCAGTCCTCCTGCTCTGGGTGGAAGAGCAGACTCAGGATGTAGAAGTTAAGTCTGTATTTCTGGTACGTGGCGCCTTCGTCTGAGCTGATCAACAAACTGCTCTCCACCTCCGGGTCAGTCAGTAACATTATCTGAAAAATAAAAAAGAGAAATTTAAGTTGCATTTTTTTATGATGAAAATAAATAAAAAATAGTCAGTATGTTTAATCTTATTGCAGATACAAACAAGATCTTTGCAATAGTGGAAATTTGACATAAGGCAACCCCAAAATGAAACAAGAAGAGATTGAAGAGATCAATAAAACTCTGTATGTCTGAAAGTTTAAAAAGTAATTCAGCCCCTAGCTCAGGCTGCCAAAGCTTGAAAAATGTTAGAAAAGTGAGCAGAGACATGGCAGAGATGGAGGGTCAAAATCAAGGGTGCGGCTGAGTGGGGGGTGGACTTTGCCAGTAAAATCAGACATTTACGACTTGAACCTAATGAGACCACAGTGTCTTTTGATGTCACTTCCCTTTTCATCTGCATCCCCACTTCTGAAGCAATCACAGCACTTACAAAGAGACTACTACAGGACAGGACCAACATTTCTCCTGTGCCAACTACTGGAGGTATGCCTTAACACCACATATTTTCAGTTCAGAGGTAAGTTTTACAGGCAAAAACACGGCTGGGCTATGGGCTTCCCGGTCTCCCCCATTGTGGCAAATTTACATGGATGACGCCAAAATCCAGGAAGTGGAAGCCTTCACAGATTCCATCAACGCGGTGGACAGGAACATCAAGTTCACCTATGAGGACGTGCTTGAAACCGCCTGGCATTCCTGGACTGGAAACCCACCCACACTGACCAGGATCTCCTCTTTGGATCACACCATCCACTCAACCACAAACTGTATGTGATCAGACCTCTGCAACACCGAGCTCAGGAGGTGCCCACAAGTGCAGAAAGGAGGAGGAAGGATCAGCACGACCGCCAAGCCCTCAAAGCCTGTGGATATCCCAGTTGGGCATTTTCTAAATCCAGGACAAAGACTAACACAAACAGAAAGGAACTGGAAACAAACAATAAGAAGGAACAACCTGGTTGCCCCATGTGTAGGCAGACTTTCTGAAAAACTCAAATGGATTTTTAATATTCACAACATTTCAGTACAATTTAAACCTGGCAACACTCTCCAACAGAGACTTGTTCACCCTAAGGACAAAATTCCCTCTCACAAACAGAGCAGTGCGGTCTGCGGTGTTCAGTGCAGTGAAGAATACAGTGATCTGTATATTGGGGAAACTCAACTGGACCACAGTCTGCAGTCTACCTCCTCCTGAAAGAGACAGGTCACTCCTTTGAATGATTTTAGCCAAAGAGAGTGACTGGTACAAACGTGAAGGGAAGCCATTTTTGTAAAAAAAAAAAAAAAAAATGTGGAAAACCTTCTTTAAACCTTTAAACAGGGTAGGAGGCCTAAGATTTAACCTTCCTTCAGTCTACAACTCAGTGCTGAAACAAAAACAACAACAACACACCCAGTTCCACTCCACACTTTAGACCATCTACTTCAGAGGCACCTTATGCTAACAGCTCACAGGTAACAACCCTGCCTTAGACTCCAGTTCAGGACTTTCAGCTGCTGATTGTTGTTTACTCTCTTGAGTCTCATCAGGTCTAACCACCCCTGAAACGTCTTCCAAAAACAAACTTTGTCCAAATGACCTTCTTGTTCAAACTTTTTTTCTACACAAGGTAATGTTGCACAAGTTATATCATTATTGTTAAGTGCCAACTGTAAAGAACATGGAGTACTCTTCAGTGAATAATATAATTTGCCATTTAACTCTGTCACATAATGTACACATTTAACTACAACAAAAGAGGTAATGATGGAGGTGAACTGCATTATCAGAGCAGTAAGGCATTTTATGCACAAAGCAACAGCAGTCCTGAATGAGATGTTGTTAGCTTCTATACACACAATGTTACAATGCTTAGCCTTTCAGTGTACTCCGCTGAGCAGACAGGAATACAAAGTATGGCATTTATCTTCATGTCATCAAATTTAATGAGTATTTTACTGATAATGTTGGGTCTAGATTCTTTTAAATGATCTGTGGCAATGACCCTTTGTGTACTAACCATCTTTTTGTCTCAACTCCTTAGAGATCCATCAAAGGGCTGATTACATTTTGGATATTCAATTTATTTTGTTTTTTTCATATTTTGCTTTGAGATGGTGAAGGTGATTATATTTTTGAAACTAGCCTTGGCCACATAATACTGAGTTTCTAGGCAGTGAAAATCTGCAATGTCATTAAATGGCAAAAATGAGACCACTATGAGTTCTGCAAAACGTCTTAATATTATTTGAATTTTTATTATTTCAGTGTCCATGATCAAAAAGGCTGTTTATAATTATTTTGCAGAACTCAAATTCTCTCAGTCTATAGTTGGATACTTGTAGTCTACACGTTTGAAGTAATGCAGACATATTTTACAAGCAATAAGTGATGGATTTGATCATGTAATCCACTCTTGACGCTTGCTGAAATGTGTGTGTCACATCTCCACTTGTTTGTCTCTCACTTCATTCTCGCTGCCAATGCTCAGTCAGGCCTCGAAAGCGCTAATTTCCCACAGGAATCGTCTTTTCTTAGAAATCCAACACATTTGCCAAAACTTCGGCAAAGTCTACAGAAAAAAATCAAAACAACAACAACAAATAAATCAGAAAAGGATCCCCGGATAATATCAGATGAAATTCAGCTAATTGAAACAGCAGAAATGACACAGTGGCTAATTCTGATTTACACATAGCATTGGTTACAGATGAGAGATTGGTACAGGAGTTCACAGTGAACAGAATAGTTATAGTAAGAGACTTCTGTTAGTAGTGACAAACTGTAACATTTAACAAAGAATACAACATAAATACCTAACTAGTTTCAAATGTCACTATAATGTGTCCAGTATATTACTAAAATTGGTTACTATATTTATTTTTAGTTGAAGAAACTTCATATAACTTTTCTCTTAAACTGTTTATTCTCTGTCAGGTTGCTGGTTCTATGACATAAAACCAGGCCAGGGGTCTCCCAGAAGTCAGCACAGAGTAGGTAAATGCTTATTTGGTTGCTTAAAAACTGCATTATGTAAGTTGAGGGGAAAAATGGTGCATTCATGTGGTCCTCGGAAAGTTGGGAAAACATTTTTCATAATTAAAAGATGCACATGAACGCCTGCACAAGTCAGAAAAAGAACTCGGGAACTCAACTTTTCCCACCCAACGTCATCTGCTTCATGGACAGAGCAGAAAAGTAGCTGATTTATTAATTTATGTTTTATATATGAGCTCTTTGCTAATAATATGAGTTCACTATAAGTTGTCGTTCACACAGAAGTAATAAAATTATGCTAGAAATGCTAATCCTGGTTAAATAAAGGTCAAATAATATAAATAAATAAATGTTGCCTTTAATTTATTTTACCCCGATCATCCAAGCTGTTTGGCTAAAGCTATATTTGAAAAAATGTATTAACGTTCAGCCTTTTAGTAGTGAGAAGGCTAATGGTAAATCTGACTAGTTAGCTGTGAAAAATGCTAATTAATACCATCACTGACCAATAACTGTGTTGGCCTAGCTATGGTAATCTCAATATCCCGACTTTCTGAGATAAAAGCACATAAACATAAACAAGTCGGGAAAACTACTTCTCATCTCTGAAAGATGAGCACTGGAGGAGCACATGAATGCAGCATAACCTACAGATAATTTCTTTTGTTTGTTAAAGTTTAGTAGTTTAGTTTAGTCTTTCACTTCTGCACGTTTTGTCTTTAATTATCAGGTGTAAATGATATCATGTTTTCCATCACTGAATCTGAATTGATGTTCTGACAATAAGACTATTTACTGGTCTCCTAAAGACAGAACTGCAGGTGCTTTGATTTGTTTTGTTTTGTCTTGTCAGTTTCTCACAGAGCTTGTGTTGTGTCTGTCGCCGACAGGTCAGTGTTAGAGCAGCAGCAGTGAGAGCTCTGCTGCACACAGCGGCTCACGGCAGCACACTGCGGCTCACAGCTCTTAGATGGCCTTTGGCATGACAATCTCTGTGTGCCCATTATGTCGTCAGTCAGCGGTGTGAATGAGAATACACACTACTTCACACTCAATATCCTTCTCAGTGTGGCACCATCGCCAAACTGTTTCTGCTCCCTCATACGACCCAGTCATTTGTCAGGACTTGGTCGGTAAGAGCAGCACAGTGGGCAGACCCACTAAAACCAGTTCATCAATCACATACACACACATACGCAGTCGCAGTGTCACAGACGTGAGGCCCATGCAGAGAGGCCCGCACACACACTAAAACTACAACACCCAATTAGTGCACTGCTCGCTCACTGAAGAGCTACACAGCTGGAGAAGCACGCTTTAATTTGCTGATGCATTTTTGCAGAACAGACGACAACTTATATAATTCATTCAGCCTCTACCGATGATTATTTTGCTCTAGAATGAAGTAGGTAACTACAATATGCAAATGACCCCATGCCCATACTAATAGGATTTCATTTTACAACTCACACCTTTTGGTGCATTTACACAGAGACTGCACTTAGCAGTTTTAGGCAAAGTAGGGCCTGTTACCATTCAAAACAATAGGTGTTTTGTAGTGTGGTCAGAAAAAGTTGATCATGGAAAACTTTGTTTCTCTGAGGCAAGAGTTGTTGTGATATTTGGCAACATACATAAAATCAATTTGTTTTTTGTTTTTTCTGTCTTTTTATCCTTCTCTGTCATCACCAAATAAAAAGAGCAAACTTGTAAAGGACAAGTGTCAAAACAAAGGAGAGATTACGCCACTGTAATGTATGCAGCTCAGTGAAAATACATGGGCTTTGGACTGTTTGTATTCTGCTCCAGTCGCTGCACACTCCACTTCCTGCATGATAAACAGGCTCAAAATAAAACTTTAGCATGTTGCTGTTTACTCTGTGCCATGAATGCATTTGGTGCATGGAGCTCTCAGTCCACACGCTGTGCTAATGCAAACACATGGAGCACATGAATAATTATCCTAGATTATTATCATCTTAGGAGCGCACAGAGAACAGTGTAACCATATTGAGTTTAACCTTGCACTGAAGAGGGTGCCTGTCATTTCCCACCCCCTACAACAAACGGCATGCATCTTTTTCTTTGTTGTCATATAGGCTTGTCATAAAATCTGTGTGCCCAAAACATACAGAATGTAAAATGCCTAAATGACCATTGTCAACTCTCTATCAGGCCATGACCATACCATGCACTAAGCAGTCCAATGAGAGATTTTTTCTGCTCAGTTTTTGTTGTGGGATATTGTGGACAAATCAACACAGATTGAGCACAAATAGGAGAGCTTAGTGTTCAAGGAAACTGCTACAGTTTTTCATGTGTGGGTACCAGGAAATGCACAAAACCAGGACTAGTATAGACTAGTCCAAAATGCCACATTTTGTTTATGCAGCCTTCCAAGGTTATGATTTTACATAGTTTGTCTTTGCATTGATACATTCATCTTCTTCCATGTCTTCCCATTAGGGGTGACGGATGGATGGAGCCTATCCTGGCAACTAGGGTACGCCTTGGGAAATGGCCCGATAGTCCAGGGATGACACATGGACACACACTGACAGACCACCTTTCGCTTTCACATTCAGTAGGGGCAATTTAGATTTACCAGTCCTCTTACTATTCAAGCGTGTCTTTGGGTAGTGGAAAGCAGGATGTAACATGAGGCAGACCCAAAACCTCCTTACTAAGAAGCAGGGGTCCTAGCCACTCTGCACAAAGCTTATGTTGCATGTACATACTGTATTGTATGTCAGAAAAAGAAAGTCCGCATTGAATGGCTTGTCTATTTCCTTCATTTAGCACTAAGAGGATTATAAATGTATAGTGAGCATAATAGGGCTTTAGACTAGGAAAAGACCATCAGTGTTAGACCAGTTTAGACCAGTCTACAGATCTTCAATCTAATGCTTTTAATATCCAGGCAAACGTGTGTGCATTTAGTACCCTATTATGTATTCCTACGACACACTACACAGAAGTACGTGCCCATAAAAGTTTCCCTGCCGGCGCTTGAGCCCGCACACTTCCTTGTTGAGAATAACATTTAACTCAGTGGAGCTGGCAAGAGAGTGTGTGCACGGAGTCTGTAAATTAGGAGGCCAAAAGGGCTGCAAATGACAAAGGTTAATGACGCGTACGAGCCGACGGCAGGACATTTAAGATATGTGTAAGGAATACTCCAGTTAATTCCACCGCCTCGCTCCCCCTAAATACTCCCAGATAGAATATTAATGAAATTAGCTTCATACTTCACCATTTTACTCACTCACACTTTAATTGGATTCTGAACCGGCTCTATAAATCTAGCATCCCACCATAGGGCAGCAATAAATACGATTTTGTGAGGTTCAGATAGAAATGAAAAAGGGAACAAAGAGATCTACAGCGTTTCTCTTCAGGGCAAGTCTGTTTTTTTGCAGACAGTTGTTTAGTTCTCGATGATTTAATATAACTTAATGGACAAAGTTCACTGTTAGAGCAACAGCAAAAGATTTATTCAGTACAAGGGTTTGGCAATGACAGGGCTCTTGAGCAAGCCCTGGTCTACCATTTGAAAGAAGAGCTTTTATTTTAGAGGAATGATGAGGCATGGCGAGGTCAGATCAAGGTCTAATTCAACCTTTTGGCCAAAATAAGGCTGTGTTCTGTCTGTGTTTTTCAGATTTTAGATCCACTTTTTTGTTGCAATATATATATTTTTAGTAATAGTCTCTCTTGACCTGTGAGATCGAAATAAATTGCTATAATGATCAGCCTCAGCTGTTTAAAAGGTGGCCTGCTACAAGTTTGTCAAAAACGTAACCAATCTTAAGAAAGTATGACCTTGAACCATGACCATTTTACGTGTTTTCTTGTAGTTCATAAGTTCATTCATTCATCCACTTATTCCCTTTAGGGGTTGTGGGTGACTGGAGCGTATCGCAGTAACTTTGGGGCTTAGGCGGGGTACACCCTGGACAGGGGCCGGCTTGTCACTGGGCTGACACAGAGACAAGCAACCATTCAATCTCATATTCATTCACTCGGGGCAATTTAGAGTCCTCACATGTATTTGGATGGTGGGAGGAAGCCGGACCCGGAGAGAACCCATGGTAACACAGGGAGGACATGCAGACTCCACCCAGAGAGTTCGTGTGTTGGCCGGCCAAGGATCAAACTCACAATCTCCTTGCTGGGAGGCAAGAACACTCTGCTCTGCCAACCGCTCTGCCACCGTGCCCCCATTTTCATTTTAAAATGAATTTTGAACAGTGATAAGACCAGTGCCTCTCAGCCATTAAAGGGGATATATTATGCTTTTATTCATTTTTTTAAACAAATCTTGGTCACCTCTAGAACAGCACTGTAACCTTTAAAAACATTATGTGACTAAAAGAAAGTGTAGTTTAGTACAGTCATAAAGAAATTGATGAAGACGAGACCAGGGACGAGCAGAGTGCAGCTCTGTTATGATCTTTTGAAAATAAACAAAGAAAAAGAGAATTTTACTTAACAAAAATGTTTGTATAAAGCCATGTTAATGCACAATAAAATTAGCTGTGAGGAATCAGTGCTGTACACTGTTTTTTTGATAAATGAATGAGAGCAGGTTGGATATAGAGGGATTGTTGATTGGTCAGTGCTTCCTGGAGTGTGCGGAGGTTTGTGGAACTGAGCATTCTGAGGTCTCAGAAACTCAGTGCCAGAAAATACAAGATTACTCAAACAGGCATGCATGGAATCAAACACAACTCCAGGTAAGTTTTTGATGAGGGAACAACATTATAACATGGTAGAAAACTCAAAAAAGTTAATTTTGCATGATATAGGACATTTAACTGTCAAGGCCTTATTAGTAGACTTTTTGTGTCCTTCAGAGGTCGCTGGAGCATGTCCAAGCATCTATGGGTTTTCGGCAGAGGGCACACTGGACAATGGACAGTTTGTTGGAGGACTGGCACAGAGACATACACTGAGACACAATTTGCAATTTAGAGTAACCAATTCACCTACACAATGAATGTGAGTGGACGGTGGGAGAACACATGTGAAGACTCCACTTAAAGAGTAACTCACCCCTGGCCCAGGCCTGACTCCGCCCACTGCCAGAGATTGAAAACTGCTCAAAAAGTGGGCAGAGACCTGGCAGAGACAGAGGAGGAGAACTGAGGGAGGAGCAAGGCCTGGTCCTGTGACTGACAGCTGTCAGAGACCTCATGGACCTCCTCCACAGCAGGGTTGCCAAGTCCCAGAAATGGGGGAAAAAAATGCAGGACGTCTGGACTGATGTTTTATGTTCCTTTTATAATAACACAGTTGAAATATTGTGAGAAAGGCGTCGTGCGCCGCCGCAGTAACGTGTGCGTCAGATCGCGTCTTTATTTACTGGTATTATTTCAGCTGAGAGCTGTTTTTGATCGTATCTCCACGAGTAAGAAATCGATTGTCATCAAACAAAAAGTGACTTAAAGCGTGGCAAGTTTAAAACACATCTGTGGAGTCAAATCTCTCCCCAGTGTCACTAATTTGCAGTGTTGGGTTAGTTACTCAAAAAAGTAACTAGTTACAGATTACTAGTTACTCTTTTGAAAAGTAATATATTACTTTACTTGGTTACTGACTCGTGAAAATAACTTAGTTACTTTCCTTTTGGATTATTTCCTAACAGGAAGCCCAAATGAACCCAATTCTAAATAGAAGAAGCCTATAGCCTCACCATTGCTCTGACCAGCACTGTTATTTTATACAGGCGTTCAAGTTTTTTTTAGCTGCATTCATTTCAGCAGCAGGGCAGCCTGACACAGCAAATACTGCCCTTTAGGTTCACCTCTGCTCCTGTGCAGAGTTCACGTCCTGTGGACACAGTTTTATTTCACTACACTGAAGCTAAAACGCACTTGATGTTAGCGCCAAAGCGGTGCACGTCTCTTCTTTCCTCGCTGTCCCCGCTGACAGCAGCAGCTGCATGCGCCCCGACGCGCGCGGACAGAACGTGTGGCCGCTGCGCGCATAAAGAGGAGCAGAGAAGGGAACGGATGAAAATAAAGTAGAAAACGTATCAGCGCTATTCGTTTAATGCATTTTCATTCCGTGTCCTTGCGGTAAACTGCAGGTAAATGAAACTGACTGTAGTGACTGTAACGCAAGTAACTAATTGGGTATTTTGTTAATAATTGTAATATTACTTACTGGGGGGCTCAAAAGTAACGCGTTACCCCCTGCGTTACTGACAATTGTAATCTCGTTACTTTGTAATGCGTTACTCCCAACACTGCTAATTTGTAGGTATATACTGTCATTGATCAGGCTCATTATGCCTTATTGTGCGCTGACACACGGGACAGTAGAAGCGCAGCCGTGAAAGGGGAGGGGGGCGGAGGAGACTGAACGGTAAATGCGGGGCTGAGTGGCGTGTTTAGGAAAAAGACCCACACCTGGCAACAGCAGGACTGGGACGAGCGCGCGGGGGAGAGAGACAGCGAGGGCGTGGAGTGCACGGGGCGTGGGAGGAGATACTCGGCACAGGTGCGGTAAAGTGGTCAAATACTACGTCACAGTTGCCTATCTGGAACTATTGAGCAGAAATCCCACTGTTTGACCCTAGGAGGGCAGCACTCTGACGGTTTTCACTACAAAATGTGAATTTAGACCTTTTTTTACAAAACAGTCAAACATAAGACTATAAATAGTGAGATGTATCACTAAAGCCCTGTTTGTACAGCTGATCAGCTCAAAAAAAATGGTGTAGGGGTGAGTTACTCTTTAAGGAGACTGTAGTCGACCAAACCCATGGTTCAATCCACAGTCTCCTTACTGAGAGGCAGAAGTGCTAACCCCTCAGTTGTACCCTAATCTTATCCCTAAAACCATAAAAGTCTGTCTTGGACTTGGTACCTTGACCTCTCCTTGTTTTGTAATTGGTGTAATCAAATGCATAAAGTAAGTATCCCTGATTAAAGAGGATAAACTTTGGTGCCAAAATTATTACTTTGTGTTTATTTCTGTAGAAAAACACTATGTTATGTTATCATTGCACTCTTCTGGGAAACTGTTGATGCTGTGAATCACATTTATTCATTATCTGTAAACGTGAATAGTAAAATGAATGTGAATCACAGTTCCTTTAGCACTGAATGGACTTCTGGGAAATGCATCTCTCAGTCACTGTAAAAGAGGTCAAGGTAAATGTAATCTTTGTGAAGGCTATCTATCTGTGGGCCTTGAATGAGCAGCGTGGTTCAGGGCTAGTCATCTGTGGCTTTCTTTTCAAATGTCAAAATATCAAAAAATAATTTCTATACTAGTTTTATTGATATGTGAAACACTGGACATAGATTGAGGTTAATTTTTGATGCCTCTATAGCAAACGTCTTATGAAGACTTTGACAAACAGTGATGATATTGTCCTACTTAGTTTTATTGATGTGTAGGCAAACTTACTATAAAAATAAATGATCTAACCAGTTACCTTTTACTCTTTAATGTTCAACAGTAAAACATATGAGGAAATGTGAACTAACTCCACAGACTCCATTCTCTGATAAGTGTTTGTTCTACGCTAACAGCAGAGATGGTTATCAAGGTTTGTGATATTGACTCACAAAGTACTCACTCCTCTCTCACATCCCATGCAGAGACTGAATCTGACGAATCCAATAACTTTAGCTCAAATGTGTTTACCATCATCCATCATGAATGACAGCATATGCTTATATCAGATTCTATCACAGGGATAGAGAAAGCAGCTCTTTATTATAGTGGTAGTAGTCTTCAAAACTTTATTGTCAAGGTTCCATCGATTGGTACACTACACTGTCTTGTCAACATTAAATGAATGGATGTAGCTTACAGAGATTTAGTGCTGTACACATGTAGTTACAAACAGCAAAAAGAGTGAAACGGATTTTGTCAAAGCTATCATCCAATGCTTAATAAGGTGGAAAATATCAGGGGGCAGCATGTTTTAACATCAAGCTCAAGGCTAAAAGTCGTCAGGTCGTCTTAGTCTGAGTTTCTTTAATAGCAGGAAATACAGCTATACTATTGTTGGGGAAAGACCGATACAGGCCCTTTCAGATAGTGTACTTTCAATGGGTTATCTAAATGAATCAGGTACAAGACCGGTCAGTGTGTATCTGTGTTACCTTTACCAAATGTCTGCATTGACGGCACGTAGCAAATCAAATCATTCTCCTGGCTGCTCATGAATATTCACAGTGCAGCGTTGCTATCAAACCTGATCAAGCCCTGTGTGCTCTAAGTGCTGGACATGAAAGCAAAGAGGCCTGATGCACATATTTATAATTATGACTTCTCCCCGTCGGCTCGTCTGCCTCGGCGGCATCAACCAGGTGCTTTCAAATGTTTGATCCATCTTATTAGGCTCAACTTCTGTCTGCTGACCCGAGGCATTTAGGCTGAGGCTAATTGAACGCTGCCTGACATTTTGGCAAAATCTCAACCCCCTGCCACAGCTGACAAAGACTGACGTTTGAGTTCCCACCTTTCAGTATAATTGGGATACATCTCTGTTGAAGTGATAGATGCCCTTCACGGTGGGAAGTTGAAAAGGCTCAGTGTTGAAACGCCTCACTTCTGACTCATTACTTATGAATGGACAAGGTCAAGATGTGTTTAGTTAATTAACCAGAAGTGTTTCTAGTTCAGATATCATAATATGTGCTACACCACTGGAATAATGAATTCATCATGTGGGCATTAATAAGTTACATGCACATAGAGTAATGTTTATATCGTTGGACAAATAGTTTTTTTTTTTTTTACTTTCAGGTGGCCACAGTGAATTATCTGCCTCATTTAACTATATCCTCTAAATCCTCTTCTCTCACACCAACAGCAACATCCATAAATCTCCTCTTTGGTCTTTCTCTTGGCCTTGACAGCTCTCCTCTGTACTCTTAGTCTGGCCTCTCTGACTCTGTCTACAAAAAGTCTAAAATGAGCTGTCCCTCTGACAAGCTCATTCCTAACCCCTGATGTTGTATGTCTTCTAGATTGAGGAAGTTTGCTTTGTGTGTAGGGGTGCATGGTGGCAGAGAGGTTAGTATTCCTGCATCTCAGGAGGTCATAGGTTCTCTAAATGTCAGCATGCCCTCCTCGTGTTAGCATGTGTTTTCTGCCTTCTCCCACTGACCAAAACCATGCATGTGTAAGGAAAGTTGGTGACTCTAAATGGTCAGTGGTTGTCAGTCAGTCTCTTTCCTTCACCTTTAACTGACCATTGTCCAGGATGTACTCTACCTAAGGCCCATAGTTGGTGGGATAGGCTCCAGCCTCCCCAGCGAGAATAAGCAGAGGAAGAAAAATAAATGTGTCTTGGTCCTAAACCCGATTTCAGATTAAGATAAGGTAAGGTACTGTATAAGGTATACTTTATTGTACCCTTAGGGAAATTTGCTCCCTGCATTTGACCCATCCTCCAATGCCACTGGGTCAACCTGTCAGGAGCAGTGGACAATGGCAGCACAGTGGCTAGGTACCCTTCTCCAGATCTTGAGCCAGGATCCTGGGCAGGACCGGGAGAACATGCAAACTCCACACAGAAAGGCCCCACCTGGTCCAGGAATTGAATTCGGGACCTTTTTCCAATGAGGCAAAATGCGAAGCACTTTGCCACCATGCTGTGCTTGGTTGTCTATCCAGTTGCATTTATAGGCAGTCTGCACCTATTGAATCATAGAAATCAAACTAAAATCTGCAGTCTTGGTTGGCTGGCCAGTCTAGACTGTGAAAGAAGACAAAAGTAGTACTTCGCTGACTTACGGGGGTAACGTCTTCTAAACTGTCTTGCTGTGAGACAAGAAAAGCAAACCTCTCTTTTATATTGGATAGTGCCTCAATTTCAACAATATGTGATTTATTGCTACAAAGTGCACTTAGAGTCTGTAACTTAATAGAAGCACATTTAACAGTAGATATACTTCAGCCAAAGAATTATCCTCATTTTTCCGCTAAAGCGTTCTGTGCTGTTCTCTGAGACAGGACGGTGCATGCGGTGGGCACTTTTATTCAGCACACAGTCTGAAGTCAGTGATGCCTTCTGAGTCTCTTCACGTCCCGGATCCTGGCAGCCTTAGCGCCACTGAATTGTACGGCTCACACACTCTGAGGCTGGGAGAAAGAAACCAATGTCCCGTAAAGGCGCGTAAAAGAATATTGATGGATTCCCACAGCTCACCTAGATTTACCCATCGCCGAGAAGTCTTTACAACACCAGATCCTCCTCCTTTTTTTTATTTCATCTGAGCGTCTCACACTGTTGTCAGCCTCTCTGTCTGTCTAGATTTCCTTTTCTCTTCCTCTGGCTTCTCTCGCAAGCTCCGGGGCTCAGCCATTTGGAGACTGTGCCTTAGGGCTGACAGATGTTGCATCCTCTCCCTGCACTCACCGCCACCCTCCCCCTCCTGCCAGCCTGCCCCCTCCGCCCCACCGTGTCCACCCGAACCATCATTTGTTAGGCTGTCCCGGATTGCGTTATCGTCGGTGTGTGCAAGAGTCCAGCGCAGCATGTCTGATTTGGAGTGATTCATTTGGCACAAGGTCTGCCCCGAAAACGCCGCAGGATGAAGACAACTCCTCGTGCTATATGGAGTTAAAAGAGTTGTTTGTCACTGCACCACTACTGTTGCACCACCTGAGACTCCTAGGTAGAGGAAAGTTTTACAATGGCACTCCAGGTAAGCAGGCTTGATCTTGACAGGTGCATTTTCGGGAATATGTCTTTGTCAACCTCAATAGAAAACAGCTCATACAATTCATTCATCTTCTGCTCGTTCCTGTTAGGAGTCACAAGTGGCTAGAACCTATCCTAGCAACTACGGGCCTGAGATGGGGTAACCCTAACCCTAAACAACAGTGTACACACCTCCAAATACGTCTTTGGACAGTGCGAGCTGGAGAGAACCCACAGTAATACAAAGAGGACACGCAGAAACCACCTAGAAAGATCAAGGTCAGCTGGCCCAAGAACAGATCCCAAGACCTCATTGCTAAGAGGCAGAACTGCTAACCACTCTGCCACTATGCACTCCTCAATGCATGCAACTGTAAAGACATAGGACACACACACAGACAAAAAAACAGTAACAGTAAGCCATACAGTGAATTGGAGAGAAGTAAAACCATAAATTGCAGCTATCTTAAAATAGTAACCATTTAAAATGCACCAGAATACATAAAATAACATATCATCAAATTTTGCTGATTGAGGACCCCCTGACCCCACTGCCTTATTTTGTCCCACATTTACCTGTCAGTTATATGCCTCGCCACAATTGAGGATATGAGGCAAAAAGAGATCTTATAATAACGCCTGTATATATTGCCCCTTGTTACCAGTGAGATTTACAAAAACTTAAAACTGTGCGATTAAATTGCCTACGATGTGAGCCCAGACTCAGGATTTAGGTGTGCACACACAGTAAGGTACAATAGTTGGCTAACAGATTAACCACTCACACTGCACAAGCGAAATTAAACAGAGCTGACCTCCAAACCCAGAAGTAGTAACAGTCACATGATGCTTGGTGTAAAAACAAACGCGCTTTTGACACTGAGGGATCGAAAAAAAAGAGTCCCTTAAGTTTATGGACCCGCATGTGGCAAAAACATCGTGGACAATACAAATGATCAATTTTGCAACAAGAATTGGAGGTAGGCAACAGCATCATGGGATGAATATCAACATTTTGCCTCCACGCTCTCGGTCCATGTATGTGTTGCAATGATTGCAGTTGTATTTCTGTATTTTCGTGCAGCGTAGTGAAGTCTAAAGCAAACAATCAGGAGAAAAGTGCGATGTCCCCACGTGTGGCGACAAAATTTCTGACATGCCAGAAATTAATCCGATTACTGGTCAGGAGTGTGTCTGGAGCAATAAATCGCCTCTCATAACCCCCTGTACACAGAACGACAAGGACGCATGACAAAGCTGAAATTCGGCCCGACCTTAAAATTGTTGTACAACCTAAAATCGGGTCAAATTCAGGCCAAAAATTGCACAGTGTATACCCAGCTTTAGAGGGCCTCTGTTGTCCCTCTCGCCTAGAGCTCCACAGTGTCTAGAAACAGCTCTGTCTGAATGTCCTTCCTGTGTTACCATGGGTTATCTCAGGGTACTCTGGCTTCCTCCAGCCGTCCAAATACCTGCATGAGTTTGATGAATTAGTGAATCTGATCTGCCCCTGGTGAATGCCTCTGTGTTAACTCTGAGACCATTGTCGAGCCTAAGGCCCATAGTTACTGGGATAGGCTCCAGCCATCCATGACCACTGACAGGAATAAGTGAAAGAAGATGAATGTATGAATAAAAAACACATTTTAGGGCTTGTACCAGTTGAACAAAGCAAATAATAAAATGTTAATGTCTTAAACATTTGTGTGGTGGATAGAAAATGCATAAATAGAGTATTGGTTAGGTTTTTAGTGTTGTTGCCTGTTTAAGCCTGAACAAGACATCGCCTTGTGCGTCTCTAAAATATGCACATATGTTCTATTTTTTTATGGGCTTCCTACACAAAATAAGTGTGGGACAGGCTCATTTCTCCTGTCCCGGCACATTTCAACAAACTTGTAAAGATTTAACCTTGCAGTACAAGATGGTAAGAAATTAAATTAATTATGTTTATTACTTTTTGGTATTTTATTACTCAACTCTTTTCCTAACTATTGCACTTGACCCTGTGGCCTTTTGATGTCTGGTTAGCAACAACAAACAAAACATACTTGCACTTTTACATGAATAAATATTTTTAAAAAATAGTAGTAGTAGTAGTAGTAGTATCAGTAGTAGTAGCAGTAGTAGCAGTCGTAGTAGTAGTAGTAGTAGTAGTAGTAATAGAAGAAGCAGCAGCAATAGTATTAGTAGTAGCAGTAGTAGTAGTAGTATAAGTAGCAGCAATAGTATTAGTAGTAGTAGTAGTATCAGTAGTAGTAGCAGCAGCAGTAATATCAGTAGTAGTAGTAGTAGTAGTAGTAGTAGTAGTAGCAGTCGTAGTAGTAGTAGAAGTAGTAGTCATAAAAGAAGCAGCAGCAATAGTATTATTAGTAGCAGTAGTAGTAGTAGTAGTAGTAGCAGTAGTAGTAGTAGTAGTGATATACGTAGCAGCAATAGTATTAGTAGTAGTAGTAGTAGAAGCAGCAGCAGTAGTAGTATTAGTTGCAGTAGTAGTAGTAGTAGTAGTAGTAGTAGTAGTAGTAGCAGTAATAGTAATAGCAGTAGTAGTAGTAGTAGTAGTAGTAGTAGTAGTAGTAGTAGTAGCAGTAATAGTAATAGCAGTAGTAGTAGTAGTAGTTGTAGCAGCAGTGGTTTTAGCAGCAGCAACAGTAGTAGTAGTAGTATTGGTAGCAGTAGTAGTAATAGCAGTAGTAGCAATAGTAGTAGTAGTAGTTGTAACAGTAGTAGTAGTAGCAGCAGTAGCAGTAGTAGTATAAGTAGCAGCAATAGTATTAGTAGTAGTAGTAGAAGCAGCAGCAGCAGTAGTAGTAGTAGTATTGGTAGCAGTAGTAGCAATAGCAGTAGTAGCAGTAGTAGTAGTAGTAGTAGTAGTAGTAGTAGTAACAGTAGTAGTAATAGCAGTAGTAGTAGTAGTAACAGTAGTAGTAGTAGCAGCAGTAGTGATAGTAGCAATTACTTAATTGTAAAAAAAAAAATATAATTTAAGATACTTATACTGTTAGTTTGCATTTAATAGTTCAGCAATAATTTTGTTGGTTACTTCTTTTCTGCTTGAGCAGTATTATTATAATTTGCAGTACTCATACTTGAGCACACATTTACTTTGTACTTCTTTAGAGAAAGAACCAATGAAGTTGTTTTGTGGTCAATGTCACTCGAGTCCTTTTAGGGGTGACTCTTTCTTCTAGATATTAAATAACTTTCATATTTATGTATGAAATTTGAGGTTTTGCATCACACGGCATCTCTCTGATACAATTTTTCTTTACAGCCTTTTTTGTCATCGCCAGGTTGAGGACACTGTGACAGTATTAAATATTAAACGTCACTTTTATGTTGGCGTTATTCAAAGGCGCCACGACGAACAACGAGTCTTTGAACTTTCGACAGTGGGAGAGGGTGCACAATCAGATTCCTCCCACCGACCTGTTGTTGAAGTCTGCCAAACACAGAGATGGAATTGTTTTCTGGCCACACCCACGACTAACGCCCCACTGATGGTCACGTGAGATCAAAATGAGTGCAGCGATGTATGCTCTGTCTACCACTAGCTGACCTGATCAGCCTTTTTTTATTATATACATAGAATTGGTCTGGTCTCTGTCAATTTGGCTTTGATTTCCAGGGAGTGGGGCAAATTAAATGCAACTGGAAAGACAACCAATTAGAAATCACTGGGCAGTACAAATAGCCAATCAGAGAAACCACTGATTGGTCTGATTACTGATGGGTCATTAGGATTGTTTTGAAGGAAGAGAGCTTGAATGAGAGACGCTCCACTTTGTTAAGAAAATGAATAGGTCTGACTCTCCAGGCTTTTTTTTAGATGGAGACAAATAATATTTTAAATAACCAAAATATACAAATAATATGAGTATAAATGTGTGATTTGCAACAGCTGTAAGGTGTGCAAGGTTGCTTCAAGGTTTTCCAGATGAAATGATGACTAAAAGAACGTCACAATAGAATTTCCACATTCCACACACACTATTATTAGTGATGGAAATATTGTTTTTTTTCAAGTACAAGCTTGTTATGGTTGTAAATGGATCTTACTGCTGACAGCTAACACTTACGAACATAACACTAGGCAATTACTTTAATGATCTAAAAATAAATGGCAATGTTTGTAAGCATATACTTTTACACTTTTAAAGAGCCCATATTATGCAAAATCAAGTTTTCTAAGCTTTCTACCGTGTTATAATGTTCTTCATCAAAAACATACCTGCTTCATTCACGCCCGTTTAAGTAATCCTGTATTCTCTGGCACGGCCATTCTGAGGCCTAAAAACACTTGGTTCCACAAACCTCCTCCCATGAACCCCCGCCCACTCCAGGAAGCACTGACCAATCAACAAGCTCCTCTACATCCAGTCTGCTCTCATTCATTTATCCCAAAAAAAAAAAAAAACAGTGTACATCTCTGTTTCCATTGATTCCTCACAGACATTTTTCATTGTGTAGTAAAAATCAGGCCAGAACACTCGGCCAGTTTCTTTATGGCACCAGTAGAGTAATTTTTAAAAACGTTTTTATGGTTGTAAAACATGCAATGCTGTTCTAGAAGCAACCACGATTAGTTTAGCATGTTTAAAAGCATAATATATCCCCTTTAAGTCTTCATTTTGCCAATTTTAAAATATTTGAAACCTTTAAGACCTTGGAACATACTGAACTTAAAGAGTGCTTGCACTGACCTTAAAAAAAATGATGGTACAGACTAGTTTGTGACTGAATCTTTCTGTCACTCACTGGCCACAGATCTGTTGCCAAACCATCAGATGCATTTGTTTGAAGCTGGAGTCTGTCTTGTGTGTTTTTAGTGGCAGTCTCCATCCATCCACTGTAATGATGAGCTCTCACATGAAATCTGCAGCAAAAGCCCTAAATCATCTCCCCTAATGTGTTTGAGAGCCCCTTTTCTCATGTTGGGCCTCGGTGTGCAGCACAATATGAAAATGGATGTAATTGCGACATTGATGTTGTTTTGTGGATGACCCCCGGACGTCCGCTCAATTTAGTTTTTCCTGCACCCTCACTTTTCCCCTTCTACCTCAGCCCACCTATTAAATTTAATGTATGTAATTATGGTTTTTACATACATTAGGAACTTCTTGTTTTAATGCTCCGGTGCATTTTCTGAAAGAAGTAGTTGTAGTTAGCAAGTACCACATAAGGTTACAGAAAAGTCATAAAATCAATAGCGCCCTTAAAAACAATGAAAATCAATGGACCTCCACCAATAATAATTCACTTTATTCAAAAGACTGTCATGATTTCCTCCATAGATTTCTATAAAAACATTACAAAAACAAAGACTCTTGGCTAACACATGCTTCAAAGTAATATATTAAATAACTGTATTTAATTGTAATTCATTTCAAACTCAATTTCCTTTTATGTCCCTGCCCGTCTGGCAACCCTCCTGTAGTACCTTTGGGCATCACTGCAGTAGAACATATGCAAATGTGCAAAAATATTTAAAATAAAATGTTGAAAGCAATGCATTTGACTTTTTTGAAGATGGAAAAATAGCTAGTATTTACTCAGCTGTTGATGGGTGAAGGGCTTCTACCTTTAAAACAAATAGTTAACAAACAGTATAGTGTAGGAGTTCTGGACCACCAAATTCTATCAAAAATGGACATTCCTTTAGGAGACGAGAAGTCTGCTCTTACCCACCAAGGACGCAAAACAAAGACATATATCTGTCCTATACGAACTACAGACCAATAAAAATGCCAGAAGAGGCCTCCTCTGCTTCTCTGATAAGAACCAGAGACCTGGCACATCTCATCTGTTTAAAAGACTTTATATGCATTAACATGTTACTTTACAGGAAAATGTCATAGCTATGTTTTGTGCAAACTGTTGAATGTAACATGTTTAAAGGTATGTAAATTGAAGTGGAGTAAGACACATTTCTTTTTATGACATTTATTTTGTGTCTAGCAGAGGTCATTTGAATCCCCTCCACTATCAGTTCAGAGGGACGTACCAGGGACACCCCTTTTCTCCAGTCTTATCTTGGGGTGCGGCCCACATTCCTCAGTTTTTAGTTTAGTTTAGTCTTCGTCTTGTCTTTGTCTTGTCTCGTCTCCGTCTCTCCTTCGTCTTTTAAGTTTAATTTTTCCTTTCTTCTTGTCATTTTTGTTGCGTTAAGTTCACCTTGCCGGTGATAACATCTTTTCACAATAAGTCACCCAAACTTTTGTTCAAGTATAATTTTTGTAGTTTATTTTGAAAAGCCTCGCGCCGCGCAACATCCGCCAGCTTTAACAATCGCTGCCTTGACCAAAGCAGCTAATTTAAGAAGTTATACTTCTAAAGTTTCGAATCGCTATGAAAGGATTTTTCTTGAATTTTTCATTTGGCATTAAAAGGGACATTTGCCATACTCTGAGACTTTGACGCTGCCTTACGCTGACAACAGCTAAACTCTCCCTGAGCGGCATCACGCTCGCTGTTCAACATAACGGGACACCTGGCGACTGGCTGTGGAGCTTGGAGGACACACCACGAACCGCTGTTTGGAGCCGGGAACACCAGCCCTGCTACACCCCGCGGCTCTAAAGGACGAGGAAACAACATCCGAGCCCCTGGCTGAAACCGGAGGCTGGCTGTCGTCACCGCCTTCCCCTCCTGCTCCGAGCGCAGTAAGATCAGTGTTGTTATGTGACAAAGTTGGCTTATAGTCTCAGAGTCTACTCCCTTATTCCTAAATTTCCAATAATTTAATAAGTCAATTTATTACTTACTCCACTACAGTTCACCATTAGTTAATCAATAATTCTGCGTAACGGTTCTGTTCATAATTACATTCCTTTCGATATTTACCTGTGCCTCAGTACACTATTCCACCTTATTGTGTAAATAAACGTTATACTTAATCTAAATTAAGTTGAGTTTGTTGGTCTTTATCTATTAAACTGAGTCCCTCCTGGTCAATCCTTCCCTCTTAAGACATTAGTTTAGGTGTTTTAATCTGCACGTTAGCGCAAGGCTAACTGGTACCAATGCGGAGTTATTACTCTTAATCTTTGTCTTAGTTCAGTGTATATATTTTTATATATGTACCCTACAATAGTAATCAAAAGAGTGGCACAATGGGAATGTGTATACCAAAAAGCTTCTGAGTTCAAACCAGGAGCCCATTCTGTGTGGGGGTTGAATTCTCCCTGTTTCTGTGTTTCTCCAGGTATTCAGGTTTTCCTCATGCTATGGGGCAAGGACTCCACTTGAAGTAATATCAGTGATCTTATTATAATCTTAATGTGAC
Organism: Bostrychus sinensis; assembly: GCA_020698575.1. NCBI lineage: Eukaryota > Metazoa > Chordata > Actinopteri > Gobiiformes > Eleotridae > Bostrychus > Bostrychus sinensis. Next base: position 29,153,465 of record CM036243.1, read on the forward strand.
TTCCCTGGTAAAAACTAAATAAACAAAATAAAAGTGAACTTAACAATCATTCCTTGCAGTATGTATACAGTATTTTGGTGTCTCACAGTAAGATGATTTATAACACTACCACCACTACTATACTATAAAAAATGTTAATTATTCATAACAACGATAGTACTAATACTTAATTCATGTTCCCTTGCATATTATAGTTCAGGGTGGCAGGTGCTGGAGCCTATCCCAGTAACTTTGGGGCTGACTGACACAGAGACAAACACACAGACAGACAACCATTCACTCTCACATTCATCCACTCAATTTAGAGTCATCCATTCACCTAACACATGAATGTCTTTGGGCGGTCTTTCTGTGTGTTTATTGCCTTTTCCTCTCATGTATCTGTCTCTCGCTCAATGTCCTGTGAGTGTCCCCCTCTCTCCTCTGCAGACACACAACACAAGCCTGATTTACTTCCACATTCGGTGAAGAGAGGGGCTTTTGTCTGCCTCCAGCAGCGGTCACACGGTGCATTGCCGCGGGTGACAGCCGGAGTGACGAGCCCCCGGTCTCCTTCACCACAGCACACCTTCACCAGCCTCTGTGTGTGTGTGTGTTTGTGTGTGAGAGAGAGGGCAAGTATGGGACGAACTGTGTGTGGGGGCAATATTTTTTATGAATTTTGGGGATGTGTTGTAAACTGTGTCAATGAAAAAACTTTAACATGTCTTGGTAAACTAGTAAGTTTTATGGAAGATGTTTTTATAATGACAATTCCTATCTCCTAAAATCTAAAATCTTTTAGGTTTTTCAGCATTTGGATTTGGAATCTGTTTTATGTTGGATACTGTTCCTGACACAATATCCAGACATGGGACCAGGCACAAAGAGAACACTGGCTACCTACAAATAAAATACCTAAAATCTGGGCGTCAGAAAAATGCTGTTTTTGTTTTACAGAATCAGAATGTATAGATCATTTATTCTGTTTTTTGTCATGCGGTAGCTGCTTTTTGTAGGAAAGTAAAACAAATGTTTTGTGAAATGAATTTAAATTATGATCTGTGTTTCCTGTCAGTGGTCCTTGGGTTTGTTGGAGAGACTGAATGTAATATGTTAGCTAATCTGATTATTCTTTTAGGCAAAATATTTATTTTTATGCTAGAAATACAGAGTCCTTGAATATGTCTCATTTTATATATATATATATATATATATATTTTTTTTTTTGGAACAGTATTATGAAGTAGAAGGAAATATGATGGATACAGTAAAAAAAAAAAAAAAAACGTACCAAAAGCAGTTGGCCAGGTTTACTAAAATAATAAGGAAATGTAAATGTTTGTTGTTTTTGTAAAATGGAGTGGTGCCATAATGAAATGGTTTGTTTGAATGTGTGTGCTTTATGTTTGAACCATGTATTTCTCTAAATGTCTTTTTATTATTTGTCTTGTCATTGTTATTATGTTTTCATTGTAATTGTTGTTTGCTTATAATTGTTGTTTATTTGTTAAAAAAAAACAAAAAACAAAAAAAAAGTGAACTGGCTTGTGACCCCTTGTGCCTAGATTCAATATTTATCAAAAATATGGGGCTGTAATAAACAATGTCCATGAATAAACTAAAGACTATACACGTCTTGGTAAACAATGTGGCTGTGTTTTAATGGCGGCATGACTTAAACAGATTACAATACATTTTGTGACTATAAGAGATGTTAAACTGTTAATGTTAATAGAAATGTTTGAAAAAGTCCAGATTTATTGGTAATTTTGACAAAATGTAGCCTTGTTTTATTCCTCGTTTAGTCTGTGTTACATTTTCGTTTCATGTGAATTTAACTTACTATGTTGAAAAAATAGGCCCTATTTTAAAATATTGCAATAATATCATCACCACAATTTTCAACATAGTTATCAAATATTACTTTTTTTTTTTTTTTTTTTTTTTTTTTTGGTTTTCAGTGTTTTTTGTAACATATTTATAAAACTATGTGGAAAAAAAACACGACAAACATTTTTTGAATGGAGGGAAGTTCTATAATTAAGGGTCCGCAGGGGATTTTGGGAAATGGGCCACGACAGTCTTGAGTTTGGGAATGGCTGGACTACATGTAATGAATGTGAATATATAAATAGCACATAAGCTAAATAATATTTGTTTCTGAATTCTTATGTTATTCTAGAAGGTAGTTACAGAAATTTAGTGGACCACATCAGTTTGTTAAAGTATGCTCAGACTGAATCCATCAATCATCACAAGTCCTGCTTTAATAAGTTAACTTTCAGCCAGTGCCTAGTCTCATTAGGCTTTGACAATTTTTACAACTTTTACAACAAAAGATTAAATTATGTTTGGACCCCTGTGGGATAATTGTGTTGTAATACCAAAAGTGACCAAAGGATTACAACAGTCAAAGATTATATTTAAAGTAAAAGTTATATTGCCAAAGATATTCCTCCTTTAAAGAAATTGCAGGCTATGGTTCGTTAGCACAGTGGTGTCAGGAAAAGGCACTTACAGAAATTATTGTAAAACACATGATACATAGGCTCTTCCCTAGTATTATTATCTGAACGTAGGGACACGGCGCTGAGGCAGACAGTGAGCCGAGCATCAATTTGTCTGTGTCTGTGCAACAGCAGTGGAACAAAACGTTACAGACTGTTAAAACGCATTATTTCAACTCAATTGTTACATTAGCAGACAAGGCTACGCTGGGTGTTATTGCTTCAAGCTTGAGTTACGGCAGGTGATGAAAGTTTGTCAAACTGTGTGACAAGGTAAAACTGCGACTGTCATTTGGTGTGCACTGGCTAGAAAATCACACTATTTGGAAAAACAATATTTTCAGGAGCTGGTTTTGAGAAGGAGATTAATCACACTTAGAGTAATTGTGTAAACCTAACTAAATGAATCAAATTGAAGGCAACAGACTGCTTGAGTGAGAGTGAGTGAAAGACTTGGAGAACATAGCGCCGTATGGCCTAAGACAAATAATGTCATGCTCCTCCTTAATTTGCACATAACTAGAGCTGGGTACCATTAAACAATGCCTTTGTGGCATAAAAAAAAAGTTACGAGACTACTTTTGTTTAAGACCAAGATTCAATCGTGGGACCTTTAATGTTCCTTTGCATGTATATATCAAATAAATGAAAGAATAAATCATACAAACTACTGGATTTAACTTATAGCTAAGAATGTTGCTTAAAAAATTGGTCTTTTATTCAATATTATTGTGTTTCATGATTGTAGAAGATGGATTAGCGCACAATAGATATAAAAAAACTATCGCACAAAGTACCAATATCGAAAACCAGTTATCGTTTAAGTACCAGTATCGAAAAAATCTTAACGGTACACAGCTCTACACATAATAGTAATTTACTGTCTGTATTTTTAGCACTATTAACTTTATTGTCTAAAACTCACAGATGTTTCATAACACCTACAACCTGCATCACCTCTTTGCCCAGTGGCCACACATGGTACTGCAGAAAAATACATGAAATATGATTCCCTCCATAGACTTTAAAGGGTTTATTTTTTGCTTTTATTCATATTTTTAAACCAGTCTTTGTTGCCTCTAGAACAACACTGCATGTTTCACAAAATTATCTGACAAAAAAAGCCTTTTCAATCACGAAGAGACCAGCAGAGGGCAGCAGAGTGCAGAGTGTTAAAGTCTTTTGAACACAATCAAAGAAAAAGAGCACTTCAATTCCTTAAACTTTTTGTATGATGCTATTTTACTACAAAATGAAAAATAGCTGTGCGGAATAAGTGGAAATAGATCTGAAAACTGTTTTTTTAATAAATAAATGAGAGCAGACTGGATGTAGAGGGCTTGTTGATTGTTCAGTGCTTCCTGGTCTGTGGAACCAAATGTTTTGAGGCCTCAGAACAGCCATGCCAGAGAACACAGGATTACTCAAACAGGTGTGAATGAAGCAAAACACAACTCCAGGTATGTTTTTAATGAAGGAACAACATTATAACATGGTAGAAAGTTCAGAAAAGTAAATTTTCCTTAATATAGTCTTAAAAGTCTGTAGTTTATGGCCTGTTTAAGCCCTGTAATGTAAAATATACCTGTATAGTTGTGTCCATCAATGCTACAAACACCTGCTTTTGTCATATTATACGACCTAAAACTTCCCAATGTTTTAGCCTTTCTGACATATTTTTGTAATATTTCTTTATGTGCTATTCCCCCGTCTTTCAGACACATTAATTTAAAAACTATGTCTGCCACGGCGAACTAATGTGTCATTTTTATGGGTACACTCTCAAAATCATGGTGAACTATGAAGGATTTGTGTTAGGAATTTCCGCTCTGTGTAAGACAAAGCTTTTTTGGCCTGCGCGCCTCAGTATGAATGTAAGAAAAAGTGCTGGTTTAGACTCTTAACTCTGGAGCCAGCTCTGACAGTGTGTACTCAGCAGAGAGAGGGGATGCTTTTCATTTGTTTGTGTGTGATTCCGGGACAGTGTTTGTCTGTGTTCCTACGCGGCACCAACTGTTTGTGTGAGAAAAGATATTAACAAGCATCACGTTGTTTGCAGGTCTTCATCTGTTCTCTGCTTCTTCTGATACTTCACAGCGAGATGTTTTTTTTTTTTTTTTGGACTCCTTCTGTGATTTCCTGTTGACCTCTCTCCAAAACAGACTTATTCCAAAAGCTTATCACTGTTGCCAAATCTAATCTAGTTGCCGATGATAGATAGTGTGGCTTTGGCAGTGGAGATAGAGCAAAGACAGAACTATCCTCCATGGCCTAATGACTCACTTTTTTTTCTTTATAAAATCAATTGCAATTAGTCACGACCTGAATTTAACAAAAGCACTGACAGCACTGGGCAGTTTGTATAACGGATCTCAACTGCAGCAAGTTACTTAAAGGGACAGTCCACAAACCTCTGGGTACCAGGTTAGAACAACAACAATGTAATTACACAATATTTTAATGAATGAATACTTTATTGAATTATTCTATTGACCCTGATGTTTCTGCATTGATTTATATGAGCTCACTACTCAATTAAACATGTATAACAATGTTTAGTATTCAAAGGTGTTTATAGGAATAATCTTAAAAGGTCCCCTATTATGATAAATCTACATTTTCTGAGCTGTTATAATGCAGTTTGCACTTTAAAAAACAGTGGTGGAAGAAGTAAAAGTGCAGATAAAAGAGCAAACATTTACTCAAGTAAAGGTAAAAGTATCACATGAAAATTTCTACTTAAGTATAAAAGTACTTACTTTCAAATGTATTTGTGAGTAAAAAAGCAAGTTTTTCACCCAGATTCAAGAACTGAATGAATCTGGTAAATGTGAGGGATTTTGCTGAAAAACTGTGCTGTAAACCAATAGTTAACAAGACTGAATCTGTAGTGAGTTTTTTTTTTTTTTTTTTTTCTGAAGAGTACTACTTTACTGCATTGTTTATACTCATGTACTGTGTCTACATTGACGACACAGCAAAAACGAATGATTTTAAACCAAAACTCAGAATACTTTTTACTTCAAACTCATTATTGTAGTGGAGTAAAAAGTAAAGATACTTGCTCTAAAATGTAGTGAAGTAAAAGTACCTCTTGTAAAATGTACTCAAGTAAAGTGCAGATACATGAAAATTGTACTTCAGTAAAGTACAGTAAAGTAATTAAGTACTTTTACTTTGTTACATTCCACCACTGTTAAATATATATCTGAAGTAGTATTTTCTTTCACTCACACTTGTTTGAGTAATCCTGTTTGCTGAGCCCCACTACAAAGAAGTCGGAGCATTTGGCTCTTTGTTAGCGTCATGTTGCTAATAGCCGTGCTAAATAATCATTTTATTCTCAGTCCAGTCCCGAGTGTTGCCAGCAGGGGGCAACAGACCCCGAATCTAATTGTTTTCTGCCGAGTCAAAGTAACAAAAAGAATACATATTAAACATATACATTATTTTAGGTTATAAAACATGAAAAACTAATGCAAAGGTGTCCAACGCTATTTCAAAAAGCATAATATGGGATCTTTAACTAATACTCAGTTTAACTCAGAATAAACCAATTATTTTACTTTACTTTTGGAAGCAAACAGGAGCAACCACACAGGCTTTATGTTAGGTATGACCTCTAAAACTAGAATAGTCAAGGTCTATCTGCATTACATAGAAGGTAATTTTATGCATTTCCTAATATTACTGATTCTGTTTCTAATTTCTACAACAACAAAGCTGCCTATTAATATGTACAAGCTCAAAATTATGGGCCTTTCTTTAACAATATTTTGGAAAAAATACACCGATTTAAAAGGTCATTCAAGCAGTACAGTAGTTTAGTCTCTCAGGTCTTGCTCCTACCTGCTTCTCCTAACTGTGAGGGTCGAGGCTACTATCTACTGTAGTGAATAATTTAACTATAAAGGTATCTACAAAATACTTAACCCAATGAATATGGAAAGTCTTTCAGAAACATTGTCCTTTTGGAAAATTCATTACTCTATTTCAAAGGAGTTAAAAAACTAGAACATGTAGTCATGAACCTTCATGTTTGGGAGAGAATATGCTGTTACTAGTTTCAACCACAACATGTTTAAATTCATATAGCACATTATTTAGCTTTGGTCTCCACTGACCTTGTCTTTTTTTGCAGTGTTTTGGTGAATGTCATTTCTCCAAAAGTGATCTGTACATTTCATAAAGAAAACCTCTGGGATTTCTCACCTCAATCCTCCCTCAATAACAACACAAGACAATTTAGCCAGACACTCTCCTCCCCCCGTACACTGGATCTAATTTGGCGTCGGTCGCCTCGGCTGACCTGCGGGGTTAGCCAATCTCTGCAGGCCAGCCCGGATCATGTGGGCGGTCAGGGTTCTTTAATTAAACGGCGCTGCTTTTTACCTTCATTATTTCGATGATAATTAGCTGCGAGAACGTGGCCTTGGCTTATTAGAGTCTTGTAAAGCGAGGAGGTGACACTCTCAGTGAATAAAGACAGATGGTTGGAGCTATTACAAGACCCAAGGCAAGCAAGAAGCACCAAAGGCAAAATGCGCCGCAGCAGAGTTTGTCATTGACACCTCTATTGACTGCCTGCTGAATGATACATGGCAAAAAACACAAAAGAAAAATTAATAAGTTCAGCTAAGGCTTTCATTTCATATATTAGTGACTACTGTCCTTTTGTAGGCGGCCGCTGACACAGCCTGTTATTAAATGATTCAGTGCATAATTAATTGGGTGACATTGAGCAGACATTGACTCTGGAATTAATACGGCTGGCTGTGTTAAAGTTTGTTAAACACAAACAAAAAGTTCAAGGTATGCCACCTGTAATTTTCTGTATCCGTCACTCATAGCAACAGAGATACGACTGCCTTTAGGTTACCTTTCATTTACAGATCGCTATAGGGAATCATTCACACTGGTTCTTTGGGTTTTATGTCAAATGCCCTTCTTAATGCAACCTTTACCATTTATCGAGGCTGGCTGGGGTCTTTGGCTTCATGTTGGGAAGACTTGATGTTTCTAAGTGGTTCTAAGAAAATATTTTGCTGTCCAAGTACCATCATTAATGGCGTTAATCTTGACTAACCCAGGACAATCCAGGGTTAAAATAGGAAGTAACAGAAAAAATCCATTACTTACATATGGCAGGACACCTCAAGAACTAAACTATTAGAACAAATCAAGGACTAAACCAGGACTAAGCAGAGATAACAACTTGCCTCTAAATTACACAAAATCAAACTTGAACTGCAATAGAATGCTTCATTTGTCTTTTTTTCTGGGCTTAGGACTAGCTGGAGTCTTTGGCTCCATCTGGGGAAACCCTTAATCTCTTGTGTGAAGGCTGTGCTATACATCTAAGTGTAACTAGACACAGACAGTGCAGAGTAAGCCACTGTCACTGTTCGCAGATGAGTGGTGTAGACCAGCACCACCTCTGAAAATATTTGGCTTTCCAAGAACCATCATTAATTGAATACAATTAGTCTAAATCTTGATTAAACCTCCCCTGGCCGGCCAGAAAAACTCTTTTCATATTCTATACAAAGACATTAGTCTGGTACCCCTTTGCATAAATTTTGTTTCTATGGGCGGGACAGTCACATGAGGAGAGTGGGATGTAAGCAGTGCACCGCTGACCCAAACAAACATGGCAGTTTGCCGGTTATGCCATAAAACACCAGAATACAAACAGCTCTGTACTTATTTCTGAATGGGGACAGCAGCAAAACCCAGTTATACAAAGACTTGTGGAAAAGGTGGGTTTGCTTGAATCCGGTTATGTCGGACGTCAACAGGACTTTACTGTTGTTAAAATGGAAACAAGCCGAAGGAAAAAAAAAAAAAAACACACACAGAGGAATGAACAACAACAAGGACTTCAGCAGAATCAACAGGTGACAAAGGAAAGCACTAAACACCGTTAATCAGATGAGATAAGTTATAAAATTAGCTTGGTAGCCAGCACTACCTTGGTTAGCTTCTGCATTCATGAGATGCGCTGCAGATAATTGGCTGTGATAGCCCAGTTCCAAATCCAGTGGATAAAACTAGGACTAAACAAGGACAGACTCAAGAACTAAACCATTAGGAGCATTAAAGACTAACCCAGGACTAAGCAGTGATCTTAACATGGCTCTAAATTAAAATAAATCAGAAATGGAAAAAAACCCTAACAATCACCAGAAGAAGTCCATGTACCTCCAGTGGTACCCGCACCACTACTTGTGTTAATTCAATGGAACCAGATCAAAAAAGTATTAGATCTTGTTTTTCCACAAATGTTTAATATCACTGCTCATTTTCACTTTACAAAAAATGAGTGTCTTACCTTCCTCTTGTTGTTGGGGCTCACATAGAGATAACTGAGAATGGTCTTGGCCCCCACTTTGTCATTGAGCTTCTGGTACGTGCCTCCATAGTCTGTCGACCTGAAACGTAATCAGAAAGACCTTGATGAATTACTTGTTGCAATTAAAACATCTCCACTGAGGATACAGACTTCGGGGCCAAAGGGCGTTGACGTAATAGAGAGTCTCTGGTTCAGTTTGGGGGCAGCGGGAGGAGGCCCAGCAGGAATCTAGGGCCACGGCACTGCGGTCACTGTTCACCGACTTCAGCTGCTGGGTTTATCACGCACAAACAACACGGCCTGCATCCCAGTCACCAATGAATGTTAATTAAAATGGTTCTCATTAGGATGCAGCTTATGTGTTGTTCAGTTCTTACAAACACAATTAATAAAAACTAATAAAAACACCATGTTGGAAATATGTTTAAATTGCAAATGTAAAGTAATAGCTGAACATTAAAGTGTGAATTATAGTTTACTGCATGATTGTTGTTTCCATATTCCTTGTTTTGATAAATGGTGCATGGTGCATAGAAATATGGGAACATAGGGCTGACCCCCGTGATTCAGTATAAAAGGGTTTCTGCAGGCTTCAATAAGTTTATGTAAGCCTTTTTTATATCTTTTTAAGAAAATTAAGACCAATTTTGTGAGCATGCAGTGTACAAAATGTTTGTGACAGTGAGTGCTACAAAAAATTTGGTCTTGTTAAGAAAAGGTCCAAGCTCGGGTATTGGTCACAATAACTTTTTAGGTAGTTGCATCAAATTTAAAGCCTTAAATTCAGACTTTTTAGACTTTTTATGACCCTGCAGAAACCCTTGAAAACAAATGGCCAAATTATGGACAATAAAAGCACATTTTTGGAAGGGCATTGCAATTAGTTAGGCATACCAGAAGCTCCAGGCTGGAAGTGGGCTGCAAATAGGACGGGTTAATTTGAGAAGTTTTGAATTCAAAGTCATAGTTAATTCCTGTTGGGTAAAAAAAGTCAGTAAAACAACCAACGGAGAAGAGATATTATCTTCCACGGGACAGTCTGAACAGGTGAGTTTTTAGGATGAGAGAGTCTATGTTGCGAATGTTGTGTGGCAGAGATTTCCAGAGGTAAGGAGGAGAGCAGCCTGAAGGCTCCTGCCCCCGGAGAGGACAAATGGGGCAGGAGGAGCGGACAGGTGGCCCGAGGAAAAGGTAGTAAGTGGATCGGAGAGTATGTATGGCTGGAGGAGGTTGCACAGATACGGGGGTCCAAGATTATGACGTGCTTTAAAAGTGAGAAGTAGAATTTTATAATTGATACCACATTTTACCAGGAGCCAATGAAGTTGACTGAGGACAGGGGTGATGTGATCAGAGGGGAGGGGGTCCTGGTGAGGATGTGGGCGGCTGAGGAGTCTACACCAGTTTATGGAGGGTTTTTTGGGGCAGACCAAACAGAAGAAAATTAGATAAATAGCCAAAATTGTGAAAGAAACATGTTACTTTATCATAGTTACTGTATGATTGTTGAACATTCTGCCAAGAAATAGCTGTTTCTATGTAGTACTAAAAAATTAAGAAGCATTTTGGGTTCCAGCGTCCAACATATCCAGTAATTGGATAACAAATATGCAAAGTATTTTGGTTAATCACTAACATTTCCTAATCATTTGTTATGATTAGCAAAGAAGTATGGTGGTTTCTGGTTAACAGAAGGCAACTTAAGCTGTTGAATGTAATTTATCCAAACAACAAATAAGTAGTAGGTTGGCCATTTTGTGCTTCAAACAAACTGTCCGACTTCAGTACAGGTGTATTTCCCCTCCTCTCACTGCAGCCGTGCACTTTCGTTCACAATCCAGGCGAGGCACAGTTCATCTCGAACGAGCCTCAAGCAACAAGTGAACGAGCTAAAGCAACATGAGTGACCAAAAAGACACATTGCTAAATGGACAATTCTGCTTCAAATCGTCACCAGACAACAATATAGACAAAACAAAAGTTATGTGCAGTCTATGCAAGGATGAGTTCAATTACCACTGGAGTAACACAGTTCCTAGTATTTACACATGTTGTGAACCACAACAATTGTTATTAATTGAAGAATTAAACTTATTGTTAAAGTTCTAAAAGAGATTGCACATGCTTTTTTAGGTAAGTTTTGTGTATTTGTTGGTTGTACCTTATTTAGGCAAACTTTGTCTGAGTTACAGGTCTCAAAGAGACTAATAATTTATTTTCATTGCAAGTTTTGTTTGCATTGCACAAGTTTACAATAAAGTATGTGAAGGTTAATTCAAAATAAATGTTCTAAATTTACAATTTTGTGTTTGTACGTGAATTCATAATACGATTAATCGCGATAAATTTTTTTCAGATTTGCGATTAATTAGTTAATTTTTTAAATCAATTCCCGGCCCTAATATTTTTATAATCAGCTGCTACCTTTTTTTGGAGGGGTTTGCCACAATGAACCAGTGGCACTGTGAATAGGCAGATTTTTTACGTCAGATGCCTGATTCCTGTTTTGACCAGCTACACAATGTGACTTCGAGTAATGTGGGTGAGCTGTCGTGCCCCAGGACCTGACGACAGTATGCCCTTCGAGTGATGTCCACACCGTGAACGCTCAGTCCACAATAATAATAATAATAATAATAATAATAATAATAATAATAATAATAATAATAATAATTTTTTATTACATTTTTTATCCCACTACTAGCTGCCATGTAATACATAAAAAAATAAATAAAAAAAAACTACTACTACTTAGTACACACTTAACCTTTCCTGTTAAAATTCATTCAAAGTTCTTATCCCAGCTTTGATTCACGATAAGTCTTCCAGTAACCAGCTCAGCCCCAGGTGTAAAATTTGACTATTATTGTTGCTGAATGCAGTGAACTTTTAATGTCAACAGTTTGGTGAAGTTTGTGTTGTTAGTTTGCCTTTGCCAATGGGGTAAGGACATTTTGGCCCGGGCCAGGTCCACACAGAGCGCGATTTTCAGATCTGTGTCCTGACCTCCACCTCATGCAACACCTTTAGTGAGAAGTCAACCAAGAGCCAAGTCTCACTAATCCTTCTGAAAAACACTAAATCCCAGCTGCTAGACTCCAAACCTGAACTTTATACCCCACGCTCGCTTTAAAGGATTGCAAGATTAGTTTTTTTGTTTGTTTGTTTTTTTGCCGTATGTAAACGGTAATCATATGGCAAAAGTTATTAATTATGCAGAAGAATGTATGTTAGTTGGCCACAGATGTTAGAGGAAGGATGCCATTTATCTAGAGCCAAAATGTTTCTTGTCAGCAACATTAATATGCATGATCTAATTACTTACCTTCAAACATATACACATTAATAGTATACAGCTGAATAAAATGTGTGCTATTTAACATAACAGGTAGACATAGAAACGACTGGAAGTATAAATACTATGACAAGAAATAAAAAGGAGTATAAATGAGCCTTAAGATTAAAGTCATGAGGTCTGCTAACAGGCAGAAAAGAGAGGTGTAAGATATTTCACTGTAACCTGTAATGTAACCATTAAATGCAACCAAAAGTAACACACAGTTTACATAGTTATAGTAATAATGATATGGTTTAGAGAAACAGTCAGGAGCACAGACATGGAAGTCAAGCAATGTACAAAGGAATAAAATAAGCTTTATATTCAATTGAAACCATTTCAAATTTTAAAAGTCTTGGATCCAAACTATTTGAACTATGTTGGGCAATCTTCAGTCAAATAAACACTGCTATTCACCAGGTAATTCCAAATCAGTGTTCAATTCTGGAGCATCTGCAGAACTTCAAATAACTTGTCTGAGTTGTCATGTCTAATTTATTTTGAAAGCCTCCATAATGGACTAATTTCACATGAAAATAGAGCAAAAGTCTAACTCTTGGAAAGCCTAAAACTGCCGCAAATATCTCACAGAAAACCTCTTGTGACTTCAAACGAGGCAATCACCGGCATCGACTCATGTTTGTTGTCGGCACCTTTTCTCAACGCAGCCGTTAATACCACACATGAGTTGCTCTTTGAACGTTATATGCCCCAAAAATGCAGAAATATTCAGAGTGATTCTTCCTCATTTACTATCCCTTTGAGATCTATGACAGGACAATTTCTTCCATTGCATTCATCACAATATAGGACCACCACAGCCAGGATACATTATGGGACAGTTCCAGTCAAAGGTCCCCACTTTTTTAAGCTTATAGCCATGTTTTAATATTGTTTCCATTTCAAAAACATACCTGGGGTAGTATCGTGTTTCATTCACGCATGTTTGAGTAATCCTCTGAGCTGTTGCCCACCTCATGAACTCAAAAACCTAGACTCGTGACACCAAGGAAGTGCTCCTGTGCATTTTTAAAGCCCATGCACCATCATCGGACTCATTCTGATCATTGCAGAGCTTAAATTGCCGTCACTACGAAGCAGTCAGTCATTTATCTATCTGTTAGTGTCATTTTGCTAATAGCTGTGCTAAATAGCCATTTTATGCACTGTCCAATCTGCACTGTTGCCAGTAGTTTTAAATTTGTTTTGTTTTTTGTTTTGTTTTTAAGCTTTTTGAAATTTAGGACACCTCTGCATTAGCATTTTACATTGTATAACCCCAAAAGAATATTAACAAGATGTTTAACAAGAAAAAAAAAATACTTGTATATCATTCTGATGTTAAAAGAAAATAAGATGTGTAAGGAAAGCTTTACATTTCTGTTTGAAGTAATGTATGTTGGTAATATCAGACTTAAGTCACTATTAAAAAGGTTTTTTATCCCAAAAATACAGCAATTTTGCTGTTCCTCAGACACCTAATCCAAGCGTTCTCTGCAAAATCAAAGTGACATCTCCTTAAAAGATGTTTTCCATAGACATAAATTATTTTAAGTTATAAAATGAAAGATACTAATGCAGACATGTCCTAAATTTCAAAAAGCCAAAAAACATAATATGGCTCGGTTTACTGACTGGCTCACATGGGCATAATCATATAGAATCAAACTGGGATCTTTTAGTTTGAGGGTAAATGCTTTCATTATTTTTGAGTTATTCTGCTAACACTGGTGCAAATATAACCTCTATGGCACATCCAAGAACCAGTCATTGAACAGATCACATGAGTGCAATCTTATAGACCTCAACTGGGATTTTTAACTTCAGGGGTAAATGCTCTGTCCATTGAGACCTTTACTGGCCTAGTATCTTGCTACTGCACACTATTTTTTGAGTCATCTTGCTGACAGACTAACATACCAACAAACAGACACTAGCCAAAAATATAACCGCGGTAAATATTGGCAATGCATTCACAAGATGTTTTTTCTTCTTTCTTTGTGGTTTTCCCTTCTTTTCCAGGCTTCGGACTGGCACAAAGCGTACACTATCTTGCGACCCCTTGTGGCTGGATTATTCGCAAGACAAAAAATAGTTGTATGTCATTCTGATGTTAAATGAAAATGAGATAAGTAAGGAAAGCTTTAAATTTCTGCTTGAAGTAATGTTGGTAATATCACACCATTAAAAAGGTTTTATATCCCAAAAATACAGAAATATCCATAGCAATTTTGCCTCATTTACCGCCCCTTTGGGGTCTACAACGGGACAATCTCCTCCAGTGGCTGTTCATCAAATATAGGACCATCACAGCCGGGACACATCATAGGACAGTGACATCACTAGAATCGATCGGCTCACATGGGCCACAGTCATGTGATTTAGGGGCCAATGACTTATTTTTAGTGTCACAGCAACTTTCGCCACGGACCAATAAAAGAGCCCACCAGAGGCCAGAGAGATGAGAGATGCATTAAAGTGAAAATGATGGTTTCTCAAGGACGACGATTCGGGAGTGAAACTTGTGAGAGGCTATTGACAGCGCAGTGTGTGGGTGGGAATCTCTGCTCGGACCAAACCGCGCTGAAATCATCCAATATGGGGCTGCAGGCTCCGCGGGGCGCAGAGGTGAGCCAATACTTCCCACTGGCCACAGGTAGTATTAAACACATGGGGAGGAAGGTGGAAAGTATGGGATTGTTGTCTTGTATTTGAGGAAAATTGTAAACCCCAAACAGCATATTGTTACAAGTAATAAGATTAAATTAATAGTTACTGGAAAGATGTTATTGAGCTGTCTGCTTACGCTGAAAACCAACAAAATATTAAAAAAGGGAAATAGAAATGCTTGAATAGTAAAGATATAATGCCAGCCTGGACTTGTACCATTGGATCTTCTAGTTCAAGGGTAAATGCTCCACCAGTTGAGACACAAAGCCTTTATATCTCACAATCTACTAGAAGTAATCATTTCTTTCTTTACTGGACTTGAGGCTGGAGCATCTTTGGCCCTGTCTTGCAATAGTGTGTTTTTAAATCAGGCAATTCAGGTAATAAAAAGTAATAATTTCTCACTTGGCTTTCCTGAAAATTTTACTAAAAGCTATCAAACTAAATAACCACTGCTGGAGATAAAATAAATTCCTTGATGGAGCTAATAATTGGAAATGCATTTTATCAAGATGTTTAAAAAGGCTGCGATAATTGTGGAAAGGCATTATTCCAACACTGAAATTTAAACTTTGGTTTGACTTAATGACTTCTCATATTGTTTTGGTGGCAAGCCAGTTTTTAATTTGTTGAGCAGAAAAAAGGCAGGATGGGTGGTTATGCTGATATAGAGGGTTGTCTGGTGGGGCTGGGGTCTGGATGAAAAACATCAAATCAGGTACGATTTGTAATGAAACATTGCACACACTGACAAGACCACCTCAGAAAATATTTTACCATTACCTAAAATGAGCCCAAATCAGGACTAACCCAAGTCTAAACTAATGGATAAAACAGGGATTAGCACATAAAATCATTACTAAATGAGGACAAAACTGGGATTAAACCAGGCCTAATCTAGGTTCAAACCATGCTGGTCTGAACAAAGTCTAAACCAGGACTATAGGTCAAATCCAGCACTAAACAAGATCAAAACCAGTACTAAACGGGGATAAAACTAGGACTATGCCTAAACCAGGGTTAAGCTGTGGTCTAAGCTTCAAATGTAAAAGTGAGAGCAGAGCTAAAACAGGAATAAAAATATCAGTAAACTAAATTAAGACTTGAAAAGACTACTAAGTAGCACCAGAAGAAGTCTGCGTACCACCCAGAGCCAGTCCCAGCTCTGTTGGCCCCCGAGGCAAGATTTTAAATTTCACCTCCCTCCCCCACCACCACTAAAACAGAACATGGGCTACATTTAATCAGACTTTACCAAACATGAACATCTTGTTCGTGCCACTCCCTAAACTGTGCCCTGGTTTACTTTGTTGTACAGTAGTTTTTTTTTTTTTTTAATGTAACAGATTTTTGTTGTTGATGCTGTTTCTTTTATAACAATGCAGCTAAAATATGGTGAGAAAGGTGTCATGCACAGCCACGGTAACATGCCCTTTGGATTGCATCGTTAGTTCCTGGACCCATTATTTCATGAGCTGTTTGCAATCATATCTCCACAAGAATGAGGTCGATTGTCATCAAATAAAAAGTGACTTAAAGCTTGACAAGAGTAGAATACATGGACTCTCCCCAGTGCCCATAATTTCTAAGTATACACTGTTATTGATCAGTCTCATTACGCCTTATTGTGCGCTGAGGCACAGGGCAGTGGCAGGCAACTCCCAGTCATGCCACAGGCTGGCTCTGGTACCACCAGCGCCACCTGTACCACAGTTTGAAAACCACATCTTAGTGTAAAAATGGACTGGGCATGGTAGTGCTGTTAGTTCTTCAAATACTCTCTTTCTAACTGTTTTTCATTGATTCACAAAATGCCTAAAATCCCATTTGGTTCAGCTTTCCCTTCTCTGAAATAGATTAGAATGATGTCCACAGTGACTTATTAAAGGCCTTATTAGATAGTGTTTCAATTATAATTTCTGGAGAGTCCCGAGCAGCGATAGGCGGCCAGTATATGCTGCATTTACATTCTCCAGGGGGCTGGGATTAATGATGGTTCAGAGGCTGCAGGCTGCATTTGTGAATAGTTAACATGAGGTCAGTGGTCGAGTTAGTGCACAGCAAACAGCAGTGCAGCACATGAATTCATGAAAAGCTCACTTCCAGACAGCGCTGTACATGTGGGGAGTAGTTTTTGTAAATGTTACCTCTCGAAAGCACACCTTTTAAACACCTTTCTGTAATATCTGTTGGGTTTTGGTCTATACTAAGATCTTCTCTCTGTCTGACTGTGTCACATTTACAAATACTGCAAATAGGTGATATAGTGTCATGCACAATGCAGCAGACATTGTATTTAAGGTGCAGAGTGCAGAGCTGTTATGCTTTATAAAACATAAACATAGAAAAAGAGCTGTTTCTTTCCTTAAACGTTTTATATTTTACTACAAAATGTAAAGTGGTTGTGAGGAATCAGTGGAAACAGAGCTTTACATTGTTTTTTGGATAAAGGAATGAGAGCAGACTGGTCGAACATAACATGCCTTTCCTAAACTTGTAAAACTATCTTTCACATTGTGTGGATGAAGAAGGACAGAAAATGAATCACTGTCTTGAAATTTTATTTAAGGTGATAATAATTCTGAGAGCAGTAATGACCTTCAACAGTCAGCTTGCAAAATCCTCCGTTAAATAAAATGTATTATTATGAATGTCTTCAGTAATTATGGATTGGTGAAAAGAGAAAATAACTGAACTCTCAGGGACCTTTGGACTCAGACCTTTTTGGTACACACTCTGCCAAGTAAAAATGTAGTAATTTACAAAAAAGTATAGAGAATATGTATGATTAGACAGTTTTAAAGTGTGTAAAGTCTGCCTGAAACCAGACAGAAAAAGGCAATTTTGAAGTAATATTTTGGTTCTGATGTTATATTGCATTTAGTGCAGTGGAACTATATGTCCAGAAACTACCATTTGTTTAATGGACTCTTGAGGCTTTGAAGAAGACTTTTTGAAGCATGAAAGTTTGGCATGACTCACAGTTTTGAGTTCACAAAGTAATGCTGTTAAAATAATGGTGATGTTCTTTGAATCAATGTCCACAAGAGCAAACAAATACTTTCTTTAGTGACATTTATGGTTTGTGGAAACTCACCAAACAACTGGAAATGTAATACTAAAGTATGTACAATGTATACTGAAAAATAATTGGCACTATGGCCATGAAAGCTAGTTTTAGCCCCCATAAATAAATATAATGTCTGGTCACTAGAGCTGTCGCGGTGAGAGAATTTCCCCTGTGGTAATTATATGTGGCTCAACACCGCAGTGTGCGGTATAGGCGGTATGGCATAAGCTAATAATAACACCTGAAAAAATGACATGTCCAAACAAATTTTGATTATAAAAATAAATTGAAATATAGTTAAGCCTCTGCTTTAACAAAAACCCAAGTCAGGCACGAGTGATAATGTCCTTGCAGCTCGTGGTAGCTTTAGAAAAACCCACATGTTCTCTCATGTAGTTTGAGAGATGAGCTAAGGAGGCTAGCAGTGCTCCCCGCAGCACTGACTCTACAGAGCGACTGTGTCACACACCTGTACCTGCGGCAGGTGAGAGGGCAGAGAAAAAAAAAAATTCACGTAGTTATCGCGTCACCAGGTGAGTGGATCATCAGTCGAGTCTACGGCTCCTCCTCTGAGTAACGCGTAAAGGCTGAGTTATACTTCCGCATAAAATCGACAGCGTAGCCCTGCGGACCCCTTTGCGTCGCCGCGAGCCCTCTCACAAGCTACGCAGTAGCCCTGACGTGCACCTGGCCAAAAATCAATGAAGCAGCGCAGCTCCTGCAGAAGCCTTTTCCTTTCTCACCATTAACCCTCTGTTCTCCACTCCCAGTGTCTCTGAGTGCGTATACGTGCGTAAACATTAAATGCTTCATGGTTTACAGTAAAATTAAACTGTGCATCCCATTATTGCGTCATTAAAATGATAAACTGCGGTTACCACGGTCGCTTGTGCCCCAATGCGGTTGTATTAATAACAGCATATCGTATGACGATAATGCGGTCACCGCGACAGCCCTACTGGTCACTAAAATGTTTAAAGGGGAACCATGTAACTTTGCTTGTTTCTTTGCTGTTTTGGTCGCATTTTTCTCTACAGAGTTCTCTACATTTCTAAGTAAAACACTATCATAAAAACGCAGGTTGACTCCTGTGTGACCCCTCGTTCGACTTAACTCTAGTTTTTGGCTACTACCCACCTCTGTATTGGTTTTAAAAGATTTATGTTGTAAAAAAAAAAAAAAGTGAGTGAAGTGAAATTGGTGTTTCTTGTGCCTTCAGTGTAAAAAAAAAAAACTTGCAAAAAACTCAAAGCAACAGGATTCCTCAAGATTTTTGAGTTTTGAGGTTTACTCAAAATCTCAAGTTTTAAAAAAAAAAGTGGTTTAACGTTCATATGTCTACAAACCTTCAATTTGAAGTTTTACTTACTATCATTTATTTTTTAAACTCCTCTTACAGCCAACTTACTATCCATTGTTCAGAAAAAAGTATTGATAATAATAAAAACTTAATACACCAAATTTAACAAAACAATTTTAACAACTTTTTCTGAATAATGGATAACAAGTTGGCTGCAAGATGAGTTTAAAAATAATTATAGTAAAGTGAGTAAAACCTAAAATTTAAAGTTTTTAGACACATGGATGTTAAATTAAGTGAACAAAAATTACTAGTCGTTGAAAACTTGAGCTTTTGAGTTGGCCCCAAAACTTCTTGAGGGATCCTGTTGCTCTGAGTGTTTGAATTTTCACAACTTTTTTTATTTTACACTGTTTTTTTATAAAGGTAAAATTATTTTGTATTCATTTTTATTGTTTATAGTTTATAAATAGCAGAATTGGTACATTATTTTATATATCTTGTGTGTCTGATTACATCAATACTCAAACATAAATCTTGCTTTACCCTATTTTTAAGTAGCAATACTCTTACTTTAGTCCAATTTTTCCACCCACCTCTGTTAAAGCCAATGCGATGGGTGGGCCAGAGCTAACTGGAACATTTCACTGAACAACAGCCTCGGTGCGTGCAGTTTAGTGAGCGAGTGTGCGAGGATATTTGTTAACCTAAATGGAAGCAGCGTGAGCCCATTGCGGGGCGTGTGTGTGACGGGAATGTCCCAGATCGGGGCCAAATGGGGCAAACAACAAGCGCATTAGACTCAGTGTCTCCAGCTGATTAGTGATCCAGGTGTTCGTGGCCTATATTTGTGGCTGTTACAATGCTACATCCTGGCTATAATTATATATTGATTTCTCATACTAAAGAGACTTAAATACAGAACTATTTTGTAAACATAATACATTGTCTTCCTTGCTACGTGCATTTATCTGGGCTTGGGACTGGCACAATGAGGACAGTTGCTTGTGACCCTCTGTGTAAATACATAAAACTAATAACATAAAGAAAATATTCAGTGTAGTAGCTATTGTAACGCCAAAGAAGTAGAAATGTTTTGCCAACATCAAATCTTGTATAAATTCTATTGTGCTCAATTTTGTTGCTACAGGTGCCCAGAGTGGACAAACTAAGCAAACTAAGGAAAAGAATATCAAAGAATTATTTATGAGCACACACTGTTGCTAAAATATTAAGGGCATTTTGGATTTTGTTTCAGTTTTCTCTCTGGGTACTCCGGCTTCCTCCGTCCAAGGGCATGAATGTGTTAGGTGAAATGGTGACTCTAAATTGCCCCTAGTTGAATGAATGTGAGAGTGAATGGTTGTCTGTTTATGTCTCTGTGTCTGCCCTGTGACTAACTAAACCCAACTAAGGTCCATAATTAAATTAAAATTATTTAGCGTTTTTTTTTTTTTTTTTTTTTTTTTACCTCCATGGAGACTCAAAGCACTTCACATCAAAGAACTATTCATCCATTCACACTCACAAACACTCACAAATAAAAGCAGCAGTAGCTCCAGTGGCAGGGCTGTTCATCCACTAATCAGAAGGTTGGCGGTTCAAACCCTGCTCCCACCACTACATACTGTTATTGTGTCCTTGGGCAAGACACTTACCCTCTAGTGTCTGTGAACACTGGTGTTTGAATGTGTTTGTGTTTGTGAGTGTGAACGGGTGAATAGTTCATTGATGTAAAGCGCTGCGAGTGCCCATGGAGGTAGAAAAGTGCTGTATAAATGTGAACGATAACACTCAGTGGACTGAAATGTCTTGCTCAAAGACACAATGGCAGTATGCAATGCTGGTAACGGTTTGAAGAACCATCTGAGCTACTGCCCTGCTGGGGTAGGCTCCAGTACCCACAACCTATATGGGAATTAGCTAAGATGAATGGATGAATGTTATCACAATCACACCACTCCACTCTACTGTGTTTCTCATAGATAAGAGGATGTCCCTGCAGGGCTACCATAGTTCACATGCTAGGAAAATTTAGTGTGGAAACACAATCTCCGCTTTTATATCAAATGCTCCCCAAAAACAAAAACAAAACAAAACAAAAAAAACAAAAAACTACCCTTTATTTACAGTTTTAGCATTTTGGGCCATACTTGCCACTATAGCTTCATTAGCTGCTTATGAAACAACATACTGCAGCACTGCATTGAGATGTGGAGTAAAACAAATCAAAAATAAATGAATTACATTCTTTAACTCCCATTCAGTTAACTAATATTAAGGACCAATATGTAAATCTTGCAAATAATTTCACAAATCACAGTGCATAAATTAAGAAGTGAACAAGAGAAATGCAGGCAAACAGCCTAATGGCCCGAGGCAGGAAATTTGTATCTCCATTCCAGCTCCATGATGTGTTTTTGCCTGAAATCTCCAGTGACAGCCATTACAATACACACACAACACAATTACACTGATTTTACCAGCACAAAACACCAAATAATTACATGCCTTAATTTGTTTATAAGTGGGCAATGCTCTGCCATTTTAGTAATAGGTTGGTTGTAATGATAATGTTGTTTGTTGTAAATCATTCTATGAACATCTTGCATTAAATATTTGATGTTGTTTTGCATGCATGTGATTTCTGGGTCTATTATTGTTGCTTTTCAGATTTTAGGTTTGGACACAGCATTATTAAAGTGTGTTTCCATGTGAATGATGATAAACAATAGTGTATAAAGCTAGCTGTGAAAGTGCCTTGTTATGTCAAAGTGATACAGAACATTTCATTCCATTTGTTCCGTGGTTAAACTCACGGCAATCCACTCGTGTTGACATCTCGTCTCATAATTCCAAGGTATATGGATTTTTTTTTTTTTTTTTAAGTTTCAGGCTGTTACCTCATGCTACAATTTGGGGCCACGACAAGCCGATATGTCTGGTTTAGCTTCAAACTCTTCCCCTGAGGAGCGCCAGGCAAGACCGAGAGGCTGTTTTTAAATGCACTTACTGTATCTGTAGCCTTAGCACTCTGGCTAAACTGCTCGCTAATTTCAGACACACTAATTATCCTCTTTACTTTCTCAGAACATATAGTAGTGTGCAAAGTTTTTGTGAGGTGTGAATAATAACTAAAACTGCTCTAAATACAAATTTTTATCCCTTTTTTATGAAAATGTCCAGTAGTATTGAGGCAAAATGATTAATTTGCCATGAATGCAGATCACTGTTTAGGTCCAGGAGTGTTTTAAGGGATTTTGTACCATTTTGAGATACGGACCAAAGATACTAACGTCATTAAGTAAAAGAACAAATTATTCTTTACCATTGTGAGATATAAGGACTATGTGAAAGAGCATTTACCCCTGAGCTAGAAGATCTGTGAGTCTGAATCCAGGTCTGTGCACTATAATTTTACCATTGCAAGATAGGGCCAGTGGCAGAGGTCTATGCTTTCTATAGGTTCCACCTCTTCTGAGTCTACATGCAAAATTATAATCAAGAAATGACATTGCAGCAATTCTTCTGCATTACTTGGTTGTAATCAGTGGTGGACAGTAAGAAGAAGAAGAAGAAGAAGAAGAAGAAGAAATCTGAGTAACTGTTTCCTCTCTATCATCTCAAACCAACTCTGGCCATTCTCCAATGACCTCTGGCATCAACAAGGCATTTTTTTTTTTACCACACAACTGTCACTCGCTGGATATTTTCTCCTTTTGGAACCATTCTCTGTAAGATATGTATGTGTAAAATCCCAGTAGATCAGGACTTTCTGAAATACACAGACAATCTGTGGCATGTTCAAAGTCACGTATTAACTCCCCTTTCATCTCCATTTTGATTCTGCTCAGATTTAACATCAGTAGGTTTGCCTTCAAAACGTCCCGGGACACAATTTACTGGGCTGTTGCCTTGTGTTTAGTGTATATCCTTTGTTCTCTGATCTGTCAGTCTCTCTGCCCACATGCACCCCTAATCATCCGTCCCTTGCTAAAAGCTGTTTGCTCTACATAGTTCCACATTTACAATACTGGGAGTAAAGAAGCATTACCAAGTCAATGTGTTATCAGCAGAGAGAGAAACAGCCTACTTTCACCAATAACAGTGAGCGAAGTGAAGCACATCTCCGTTTACTGCAGTCGGGGGTAAGAGCCTGAGCCTCAGGGCAGCCCCTATGGAAACTCTGCATCGCTTTCTTTGAGTTCGAGACTTTTTTATTGAGGGTGCATATACTTTGCTAAAACTTTTTCAGATACATGTATTCCCATGGTTACACCTCAGAATGCCCCCAAAACTCCGCTGTACAGACTGCAGTGGCCTATTACATCATGTGGTCATGGTGTGTCATGTTAAATGCTATGTTGAGGGATGTATCTACCATTGAGGTTTGGGGTTAAAGTGAGTGGACTGACTGCCTTTTGAAGATACAGTATAGCAGCTTAAACTTGGAACAGCCCCGAGGCAAACCTTTAGCCTACAAAACAGTTCTTACAAGATATAGAGCTTTTGCAGCCATGGTAAATCTATAGAGGCAGCAAATTGGTTGAACGCGCAAGGAATCCACTTGTTTTTTTTCAGTAGGAGGGGGGTTATTCAAGGTTATATCTGAACACACATTCTTGGGACATCTTAAAACGATGTTCATTTTGATTAAAAAATAAATGAAATCGCCATCTGACTGTTCCCACCGGGTTTGTCCCCAGTGGGCTCTGTAGCAGTTTACATGCCTGTCACTAAAATACTGTACAAGAAATGGGCAAAACAAGTGATTATGCATTCATTAATTTAGCTTCTGTAATTCCCAGCAGGAAATGCAGAGGGCTATCCCAGCAACTATGGTCTTTTAGGCAGGGTTCATCCTGGACAATGGCTCATTTGCAGGGAGAAGACATACACCAATTCACCTAACACATGTCTTTGGGCATTGGTGGTGTACCCAGCGGGAGTACCCAGTGAGAGGCAGCAACACTCACCATCACCAGAACTTTTTACAGATTTTGATTACAGATTTTGGTACAGTTTTCTGATGGACTCAGATTCTCACCGAGTGCGTTGTGTGTGCGGCACGTCTCTGACCAGAGCCAGCTGAGGAGACCACGAGTTCATGGGAGAGGAGCAAGTTCACGCTGGAAGTTATGAGTTCATGCAGTAACAACAATGTAGATAGAGAGCTGCATGTAAAAAGCCACATTGTCCAACCACGATCTCCAGTTCTCCTCACTGGTCCTGGGTCTCACTTCCTGTCTGGCTCCATCTGCTCTGTTCATCTTTATGCATGACGGCTTAATAGGTGTTTCTGTCAGAGCGCTGGACACGCAGACTGCATTGCATTGTGTCTATTTGTTGCCGAAGTTGTACGGGCCATGTAACAGACACACAACAGATTCAGTGTGAATTGGGCGTCATGCACCAGTGCAATGCATTTCAGTTTAATGTAAAACAAAATGTATGGATTACGTGTGACACTGACATTGCAAAGCCCCTTCTAGTAAACAAATGGTTCTACTTTAGGAATTGTGCAAAAAACCTTCACTCTGTTAAACTAACCTATTGACCCTATGGCTTCAGCCGTAGCCACTCAGAGGTTACATCCTGATGTGTAGTTTGTTTGTGGATATAGATGTACAGCAGACGCTTGGCCTCTTCACTGTCTGTGCTCCCTGTGCCCTTCTATTTGACAAATGCTGCCAGGTGCAGCCAACCTCTGAACAGATCCATCACCTGTCTACAGAGTGAGGGCCAGAGCTGAGCAATAAGGATGGAGGAGATTCATTATAAACGGGCTTGAAATATTGATACAAGTTTCCACATTGACCATATTACATAAGCTCTGTGAGCCAAGAGGAAACCCGATGTTGAGTGAAACATCCAAACCAAGGTGATGTGGCAAAGTTGCACCATTGCATCAGCACCAATCATCTCAAAGACTATATATAATTTTATTAAACCTTTCCTTCCTAATCCTGGCATATTTGATAAAGCATCACATTTTAAGCTCTTATCTTGAATTAAAATTTTAGGAAAGTGTTGAATAAATGAACACAAGTGGGATAATATTTTAGAACGGCCTTTGCCAATCACATTTTTATTAGTTCTTGTTTTAGGATTTGGAATTGAGACTAGCCAAGACCACAAATGGCTTCACAAGTTTATCACCAACTTGAGACTTAATGGAAAAATTCTACTGTATGTTCAAATATAAAACACAGTTACATATTTACACAGGCAAGGACAAAATAACAGAAAAAGACAAATAGATTATAAAAAAAACAAAAACAATTGCATGTTCTGGAGTTGGCCTATCAATTTGGATTTAAAGCACTGAAAGAAATCAACTTTTTAGATTTTTTTTTTATTATTTGCAGTCTTTCTGCAAGGTACTCCATGCATAAGGTGCAGAGTGGACAAATGTCCTTTTGCCCAGTTATATGGACAAAAAGAACAGAAACCAACACATGATCTTGTGAATGAAGAGAATAAGAATCAGCTCTTCTTTGTTCTTGGCTGAGCATTGCGTTACATTTGTGAAAGCGTACCAATGACTCAAGGCCAGAGCAGGCCACCCCTGGAACATCACACACAGATAGGAAAGTTGCGGCGACAAACTTTATTTTACTTCAAAATAAAAACACAACATGTTTTGAAAATAAAAACCCAATTTTAGTCTTAGTCAAGATTCTACACATGAGGTTTGAAAGTGAGAGAGTCATCAGTCAATACACCGAGGTATTTATACACATGAACCAGCTCTATTTCCCTTAAGAGTGAACACTGAGGGGATCATATGAGGCATCTTCTTAGAATTGGAAAACAACAAAGAGCAGTCATATGAAGCCTTTTACCTTGCAGCAAATATTACTGCCTGTGCCAATTTGGGCCAACTGAGAAGGAAGCCCAGGAGCCAATAAAAATGGTTTGCAGGCCACATTTGTTCCCTGAATCTTCATATTAGTATGCAGCACTAAGTGAGAAATTAACCTGTCCAAATCAGTTTTGTAATAAGCCAGACAGAGAAATATTTTAAGCATTTCTAATAATTCAACTGGACTTTCACACATCAAAGAACTGCAAGTGCCACGTCCAGGTGCAGTGTTCAGTATCAAACGTGAGCTGCCCTTCACTGGCTGCTTTATCTCTAATGGCAGCAAATCTGTTCAAATCTTCTCTATTCAGTTTAACAGCAGACTGCAGGCTGTTATTACACGTAATCTTAAGAGACACAAGCCCCAGGAGTCATGTTCAGTTCACCACCGTTAATCTTCACTGATCCTAATCCTTGATCTAAGGTCGGTAACTTTCTCTGATCCAATCGAGCCCTTTTCAAGTCAGCGCTGATACTTTTCACATGTTACAATAAGAGTTTTATCATAACAATTACTGCTGCACATGTTCTTTAGTTAAGAGATTTTTTGAAGACATTAATTCTATGAAAAACCTTCTTCCCAAGAGGCATCTGACAGAATTACATCAGAAACTAGTCGACGGTGTGTTCAAGGCTGGTCAAGGTAATTTGCTTTAGCTCTGTCAGCTCTAAAGGCGTTGATGACTGACTTTCGTGTGAGGGATTGCTGGTGCCCACAGACATTTACACAAATTGAGGACAGAGCGGCCAATTCAGCCTCCTCCTTTGAGAAATCTTTCCTAGACCGTTGCCTCTTTCTCAAGCTGGCGATGTTTTATTAATTCACATTTTAAGATCCATTGGTCTTTCACAGTCGGTGCTTTGAGCAGTTGATACCGTGGGATTAAAAAACATCAGGATTGTCTGAACTCAACAACCCCCCCCTCTGAACATTTTCATTGTGTGGAACGTGAAAAGCCCCCCGAGCTCGTGTAGCGTGACGAGCTTACCTCCATAATGAACTCTCGGTCACACTGTTGAGGTTGAAGTCGAATAATTTGGTCAGCATCAGGATCACCTGCGGAACGAGACAAACATCAGTTCAGATCAGTCAATGCACAGACTTGTGACGAAAGCTCAAGAGAGTAATGGCTTTTTGATGCATCCACTGCTGACAAAAGCAATTCTGAGTCATATATATTTCATAAACAGTGTGTGACTTTCCGTCAGAATGAATGTGTGTTTGTCCAGCCATTAACTGGAGATGGTTCATGTACATTAAGTATTTCAATTTAATTTATTTATGTATATAGCCCAATAAAACAACAACAGTTCTCCCAATGGGCAGTACAAGAGGAGACATTAGTGTTGTAGTCAAGATCGTACTAATCAAGGCCAAGACCAGTCTGAGTCCAGAGTAAACTGATACCAAGACCAGGCAGAAATTTTAGGATTCGAGACCGAGTGGAGACCAAGTCAAAAGCAAACCGAGACCAGTTTAAGACTAAGCCCTCTGAACTATCACTAAGTCAAGGGGAATAAAAAAGAAAGTGGTTCAAATACATTAATGATTATTTTTATAATTGAATGTAATAGACTCCACAAACAAACAGAGACAGGTCATGTTCGTGTTTTTTTGTTTTTGTTTTTCGATGCTGAAAACATATGACTCTAAAGTGATGAAGAACAGCATTTTCTTATAATGTTTGGTAAATAAAATCTCTGAGACCAGGACAAGATCGAGTAAAAATGGATTTGACACGAAGACCAAGACTGCAGCTGAGCCCGAGACTTGACTCAGACTGTAAAGAAAATGGCCTCAAGACCGGTCTCGGGACGTTACAACACTAGTAGACAAAAACAAACAAACAGGCAAAAAGACTGTCACAGAACATCCCCGATCCCAAGACCCTAAAGTCTTGGTAAGAAAAACAAAACAAAACAAACAAAAAAAATTAAATAAAATAAAACAGTTATGGAAAAAACAGAAACCTTAGGGAGAACCACATGAAGGAGGGATCCACACTCGGGACAGACAGGCTTTCGATGTGCCCAGGACTAATGGTTATAGTCCATTTGTTTATAGAATTCATTTTGTAAGGATACAGCAGGTGGGGAAGTAACTGGGATAGTCTCAAGCTAATAATAAATAATTCATTATTAATAAATAAATCAATTAGGCAGAGGAGTCTAAATCAATCTTACTGTAACCTATAACTCAATGTTTATCCTTTCAGGTCACTATCTCTCAGTGTTATTCAGTTCAAGTAGCTCTGGCAAGGTCATAAAACTCCAAGCAGGGTTAAGTGGAGACTAAATACAGTTGATAGGACATTGCATGAGCTCTGGATAAATCTTCTCTTCACATGGGTCATTCAGGGAAATTTGATCGTTCTATTTAGAGTTGAAGAGGCCCCTCAACCTATTTCATACACACTTTACTCCAGGATCACACTGAACCAAAGGTAAGCATGTTGTTGTTGCAGTCCTATTTTCTCAACAGATTGTTTGTACATCAATTTCCGCAGCCGTGCACCACAAAAGAGCTGACTCTATCATCCACCAGCTTTGCATTGTAAACATGGAGATTAACACCAGTGTAGATCAGGGTAGAGGTGGAGGAAAAAAAACAAATCTGTGATCAAATACAAGTACTTTTACCGCAAGAGAAGTAGAAGTAACAACTAATTCATACTTAAGAAAATGTGAAGGTCTGAGAATTTACGTAAGTAGAACCTTTACTACTATTACTACTAAGATTACTACTACTACTCTTTAACTTTTAATACTGCTTCTACTCCCATTACTGCTAATATTACTATCTTTTACTACTGGTACCCATTCTGCTACTAAGGTCTCATTTGTCCCATTTAGAGATAATACAAATATGTTCAGAAATATACTCAAGTAAAATAGAACGTTATAAAACCTTACAAAGTATGTATTTAAACTAAAATGTCCTTAAATAAATTATTTAAGTACCCTTTACTACTTTGTCTGCATGCTATAAAGACTAGCATATGCTGCATATATAAAGATAAATCTCTGTAAAAAGCCTGGACATGATCAAAACAATTACTGAAGAGAATTAAGAAATATGTCTTTAAATGCTGACTATAGAAAAACAAAAGAAACTCAATGTACACATTTAGCTTTTATGGATTCTGTGTGAAGCCTGACTAATCTTTGTTAGCTCCAATGCACCAATAAGTCAAACCCCAACATTTTATGGATGCAATTTTCTAAGTATCTTGTTGGTTTGCTGGTAATTACTTCAAACCCTGGCATTGGCATTAGTTAGCGGACTATTTTCGTCTTACTTAATATCACTGAAACTGAAGATGATAGTGTTTTGAAATGAAGCGGCTGCAACAATGTAATTTAACCACTCACAAACACACACCCACACTTCAAGCTCTCAGCAGCATTTCACTCAAACGCACAAAAAAAAACCAAACTCTTCTCTCTACCGGATTATTGTTTTAAAGTTCAGACTTAATCAAATCAGATTTTAAGCGCCCTCACTGTAAATATTTCTTATTTTGTGCGAACAGCCTCAAGGTGCGAGAGATCAGGGAAAAAAGTGGGTCAGCCAACGACTTGAGGGAGAAACACAGGCAGAAACATCATATATCGCTGTGAGCATAAAAAGCAATGCGGAAACTCACAATCTATTTACTTTGTGGCTAGAGGTGTATTTGAATTGGATAAAAACTCTGAACATTTTCACAGGGAATGCGGCGGTTTCCGTTTAATAAAGTCAAGTTTTTGTATACATGGTGCTTATACTTTCCTTACTTGTGTTTCATTTTTGATAGCAGTGAAAGTCCCGCAGGAGATTTGGCTGTGACCGTAATCTCCAATAATGCTCGGTGTGTAGCCCGCAGCACAATGGTCAGGTGATACGACGTGGGCGCAAAAAAAAAAAAAAAAAAAAGGGTGTCAAAATGAGAAACATCAATTCACATTATCTGTGGACTCAGGACACTGTGTGGTCAAGTTTCCCAATGGGCACATCAATATTTACAAGAATCTACAGTATATTGTAAGCCTTTGACGGTGTTTTGTGTGTGACAATCGAAACAACATTGTCTTATATAGATTTTATAACAAAACCGATGATAAGCCACTTGTTGTGTATCAAAGAAAAATAAAGAGTTGATGCCATACTGATTTATTATTAAGAATGAGTTTGCCGCTTAGACACCGGGGGCAGGGAGAAATGTTGTTGTGCAATGCAACGTCCTCATCATACATAACAAAAGTTAATTCATTTTTATATTTTTAACCCTCTGAAAGCCAGTTTGTTCACATAATTCCTACATGTCTGTGAATAAAACATGCATTATTTACTTTTTAATGATGATGATTTTTTTTTTGTGTGTGTATGCAGGGATTACAGAGAGGTCACTGATTAGACCTAAAACTGATTTTAATACATTTTCACTTTTTGTGCCATAAAAATAAAAATAAATAAAAAGAAAGGGGCAGAAAATCACACAAAAAATGGCGGAAACTCATGTTCATTATGAAGAAATTATTTTTCCCAGTGCAATGAAAAAATCGTGGATTTGGTGATGATTTTTTTTTTTTTTTTTTTTGTATTTGTGTATTTTTTTTAGCCTCTGACTGACAGGGTTACAGAGGATTTAACATGATTTAACATTTCTGTATTGCAATGGCAGTAGAGTGAAACTAAGTGATTTTAATGTAAGTCAATGAGACCAAAAACGGCTTTAAGAGGAGGCAAGTGGAATTTTTCATCTAAACAGTAGATTTTTTTTTTTTTTTTTTTTTTTTTTTTTGGTGATGCTGAAATTCTAAAGCAAAAAATACATTTTAAAGCCTTTAAAGGGTGCCGTGAAGGCCTGAGAGTTAAGTGCACGAGTGTATGACAAAATATTTCTATCCACACAACATAGCTACTCTGCTGGTGAATTTTTATGCAATGTAACAATAAACAGTGACAGGGTCTACTGTGGGTGGATCCCAGTTATCAGGATTTGACTCCTCAAAGCCTCAAACTCCTCGATTTCTCCGCTGTAAGCAACTCCCACAAATGAGAAAGAGATGATGTTACCTTTGGGTCTCTCTCCTCTGTGGGTGGGGCTTACAGCAGAGGAATCGATAGTTAATACAAACATTAATAGTTAATATTGAGTAACAAATGGGGTGACAGTGGTGCAAGAAGTTTAACGGGTTGCCCTCTAATAGGCGTTAAAAAACAACAAACTGGGCCATATTACCATGCAACTATAAAGAACAGCAGGCAGAAAAATAAAGCTATACATTATTAATAAGAAATCTGTTTCTAATCAAAGAAGATAGCCATTATAACTTAGAATCACTCTGGCAACAAACTCATCATCCAGAAATATTAAATAGAGTTTGCAGGTCAATCAAAAGTGCACACAGTGGATATGTTTGGGCACCTCTTAAGAACTGTTGTGGCTCTAAGGAGCCTGACCCTGAGATGGTTGTGGACCTAAGGCCTGTGGCAAAATTTTGTTAAGTTTTTTTTACTTTCACTAATGTTTATTTAATGTTGTACTTGATACTGAAGATGACTATGGGAAATAAACAGTCAAAACAAACAATGTGGAAACTGTGGAAGTAACTTAAGATAGTGATCAAAAGAAGTGCTGCATGGCGTGCCCTTAAGGAATCTTTATTTTGTGGGCTCAAACTATATTTAGGCCCATGGCATCAAGGCAAAATATATATATGTGAAGTCCCGAGTGGCCTGGAAGCTCCATTCCTGCACCGCTTTCCCTCTGCTATAGCACACACAACCAACAAACCTCAAACCACAAATGAAGCCAAAATGATTGACACCCAGGCAACTCCGGGTACATCTGCTCCTGCCGAATAAAACAAACAAGCTAAGTCTATACCATTTATTTGTTGTCTGTAAGTTGTCTTCCCCCCGCTGTGCGCTGCCTGACATCCAACTGTTTCCCCTTGGCCCGGCCCGTCTTTCCTTCTGCCCAGCCGCTGCATGACTGGTGTGTGACTTTGTGAAAGTGTAGCAGCAGCAGCATGGGTTTTTTTCGGTGAGTACAAGCCCAACAGATGCACCTCGGGTAGAAGGAATTACATTGCGATGCTGGAGCTCCTGTGATCAGCCTTATTAGGTATGCATCAACATCTGCAGGCCGCCTCTTTCCCCTGAAACGCTCACAACACACGGCGTCTGCCAGTCTGACCTGTGGCTATGGCGCAGATGATCGGGACAAGCAACAAAACTTAGTCAATGATTCAGAGAGGTGCTTGCAGAGTAGCCAGGTGTTTTACTATCAGGAGAGCTTGCCCTGGGAAAGAATAACCTTAAATGTCCAGACCGGACCTCTGCATGCTAATGACTGACCTAGGACCAGAGAGCTAACACTGAGAGGCTGCAGTCATACTGATCACACGTATTTTCTAATGTTGTCTTCAGCACATGCAAGTTATAGAAGATTTTTTGGTTTGTTTTGTTTTTACTAGAGTTTGAGAAAGTTCAGCACACTGCAAATAATTCTCAAATGTCACAAGCTGAAAAAACTGGTTCCTGCAAAACTTAAACAACAACAGAGAAATGAAAAAAAATATATAAAAATGGAGTGAGAAATATTCAGATATGCAGTCTTTTAGTACTTGCACATAAACTTTCATTGCTCCTCTTCAGCATCTATGGGCCTTAAGTGGGGTACGCCCTGGAAAGTGGACATAGACAAACAGTGATATCATGTACTTTTTAAATGTATGACCTTTTATATGTAAACTTTCACCAAAGAATGTAAATGTCTTCAATATATCTCTGTGAAATATGCTTTAAGTCAGTCGTCTTTTTTTGTAGTCTCTCATGTTATCTGCTAATACATGTCCAAGACTAGAGGGATGCTTTTATTGGATGGTCAAGTTGTATGTGCCTGGTGTTGACCCCTGACGTCAAAAATTAAAGCTGTTTCAACTGCAATTCTCCTGGTCTCGACAGAATTTTTCACACGCAGTGAACTTTCCTGACTATAAACAGAGAAAAATTCACTCTAATTCATTCACTTGAGTCTACACTTCTCCTAACACATGCATGCATATGGACGGTGGGATGAAGCTGAAGAGAACCCGTAGTAACACAGGGAGGACATGCAGACTCCATGAGAGATTCTGTGCACTTGGACACTTGCATAGATAGGAGAAATCAGAAATACGTTTGTTCATGACCATAAAAGCAAACTCATATGGAGCCCTATTATGCTAACTTGACTTTTTTGATCTTTTAACCATTCTATTGTGTTGTTTCCACCTCAAAAAAAAAAAAAAAAAAAAAAAAAAAAAAAAAAAAAAAAAAAAAAACTGGGGTAGTATTTTGTTTCATTCATGTACGTTTGAGTAATCCTATATACTAAGCTAGTCCATTTCTCAAGAGCTGAAAACGCTCACCGCTCTACACGTGACAAATGAAACTGGGAAGTGCTTCTGTGTGTTTCTAAAGCCCATACACCAGCCTTTCCCAAAGCCACAAGAGTTGATGCCCCCTTAAAAATCTGACAATCCCATGCAGACCCCCAACAATGAAACTTGTTTTACATTCAAGAGTCTGTGTCATGTTATTCCCCATATATTTCTATAAAAAACATTTTTAAATATAAAGGCTGTTGGCTAAAAAATGCTTCACAGTGATTTTTTTAAATAAGTAGTCAATTGTAATATCATTTGAAATTCAATTGCTTTTTATGTACGTAATGTAAAAAAAGAAAAAAAAAACTCCCCCCTGCAGTACCTTAGTGGCTCACCAGGAGGAACCGGACCCCACTATGGGAACCACTGCCATACACCATCACCGGATTTTTGCTGATAATTTCAGCGCTTAAACTGCCGTCACTAAGAAGCAGTCAGCTCATTTATCTATCTGTTAGTGACATGTTGCTAATAGCCGTGCTGAAGAGCCATTTTATGCTTTGTTGCTTTGTCCATTTCCCACCATTGCCAGCAGGGGGCGATAGACAAAGTCAAAGCAACAAGTCCCCAAAAGAAGTCGTTTTCCTTGCATACACATTTTAAGTTATAAAACATAAAATACTAATGGCAAGACTATTTCAAAAAGTCTGAAAAAAGCACAACCATTTCTGCTGGTGACATTATTATTTAAAAAATTTTTTTGAAGAAGAAGAAATGTCAAAATTAATGATAATGTAGAAGATGTTGCTACTAATTCTTGTATTTGTACATCAAATACAGGTCATCTGGCAATCTATTTTAAATTGTAGAGATGCACAACTTGTAATAGTAATTATGTTTGAAAGGGTGCCTTTGTGCATTATTAGCAATACAGGAGACCAAAAAAAAAAAAAAAAAAAAAACTGCAGAGAGTTAGGTGAAGGTTAGGGTAATGATCCGGTTGTGTTTTTACATCAGGTCTAAATGGCCTGTGTGTCCATTTCATTGCGATAAAGCTCTGGTAAGGATGAGTAAAGCCAATGAAATAGGTCGGAGTGATTGCTTGGTCACTTGGCTTGACGAGTTGAAGGGCAGCGTCCGTCCGTCTGTCCACCACATATGGAGACGACGTGGGCAGCCCCTCTGTCAGATGGGCTCCCACCGGAAACGGCATATGCTCCGTCGCTGACCGCAGCCAATTAGGCCTATGGGCATCTCCTACTGTAACTACTGCCCCCCCCTCAGGCCGGGACCGCACGGCCTCTGGACACACTCATCTTTTGACAGTCCAGAGATGTGCAGAGGACCGTGAATGCATCGCGATGGGTTCAAGCCCGACTGGTGGTGTGTAAGTTTAACAGATGCTCTGAGTCGACCACATGCTGGGCTAATGCAGTGTGAACCAGCCTGGTTTGTGTTTGAGTGTTAGACGTCATGACTAATGGGAAAGTGGTTTTGGTACATCCTTACTTTTCCTTTTTTCCTGCCTTTAATGGTGCCTTACCAACAATAATAATAATAATAAAGTTTATTTATATAGTGCTTTTCTGAGAAATTTCCAAAGTGCCTGAGAAACCTGAGAAACCCTGAGAAAATGTTATTCTTATTTCTGAATGGTTGAACAAATTGTGCTTATATGCTCTATACCAGTTGTTCTCAAATTGTGGTATGGGTACCTCAAGTGGTACTCAAGAGTCTTTTGCATTTCAAGTTCAAATTTATTTTTGTTTTTATTTAGGTTTTTATTTCGAGCCAGTTTGATTCTTGGTGTACACCTGGGTTAGTTCTGGTTTTAGGCCTGGTTCAGTCCTGGTTTGGTTCAGGTTTCAGCCTGATTTAGACCTGGTTTCATCCTGGTTTTGACCTGGTTTAGTCTTCCATTTGTCCTGGTTTAGTCCAGGTTTTGTCCTGGTTTAACTCTGGTTTTGTCCTGGTTTAATCCTGGTTTAGTTCTAGTTTTGTCTTGATTTTGTCAAGGTTTTGTCCTGGTTTAACTCTGGTTTTGTCCTGGTTTAATCCTAGTTTAGTTCTAGTTTTGTCTTGATTTTGTCAAGGTTTTGTCCTGGTTTAATCCTGGTTTGGTCCTAGTTTTCCCTGGTTTAGCCCTGGTTTAGTTTTTCCAGGTTTAGTCCACATTTAGTCCTGGTTTTGACCTGGTTAAGTCTTGCATTTGTCCTGATTTAGTCCAGGTTTTGTCCAGGTTTTGTCTAGGTTTACCTCTGGTTTTGTCCTGGTTTAATCCTGGTTTAGTCCTCGCTTTGTCTTGGTTTTATCCAGGTTTAGTCCAGGTTTTGTCCTGGTTTAATCCTAGTTTAGGCCTAGTTTTGTCCTGGTTTAGTCCTGGTTTAGTCCTAGTTTTGTCCAGGATTACTCCACATTTAGTCCTGGTTTTGACCTGGTTTAATCCTGGTTTAGTCCTAGCAGGGGCATTGCCAGATATTCCCCTGAAAGATATAGCATGGGCCCTATCATCGCACACTAAGTTAACCTTATATTATTATCATAAGAGTTTCCGGGGGCCAAGTCAGTCATGGGCCCTTGGAATCATCCTTTCTCCTATGGCTCCACTACTCCTGATTTAGTCCTGGTTAAGGCACATTTTAGAACAATAAAGAAGGTACTTTGAAAGCCAAATATTGTCTGAGTTTCAGTTGCTGGTTTCCTTTTCTGCCCACATGTAAATACGCATTTTTCAAAGCTGGGCATTTCTGTCACTATTTTCAGATGAGATACTTCAAAATGTGCATAAAAATAAGACAATGGAAACCCCCGTTAGATAGTCTCAGCTTATCCGGTGTGATCCAGTACTTGCAATAGTGAGTTTGTGAGAGTTTGCATAAACAAAAAGCCTGTTGTTTTTGAGATATAGTATGGAAGCATCTGAAGGACTGGGCCAAGACTGATCAAAAGGGAGCTGCCACTGTGTTAAAACACATTGGATATGGTACAGTAACTGCAGCAGTCATCCCAGCCCACTCAAGTCAGGATAACAAGGCGTACAAAGTCAGAGAACATCTGTGGAAAGCTGCCATTAAAAGCCCAGAGTTTTCTGCACATTCAGTCTACAAGAGGAAATAATGAATGTGGAGTTTAAAATGAATGTAAATGTATAATAATGGTACACTGCACAAAGAACATACAGTGCACATGTCATCTGTATGTATGCTTTGGCCTTTCTCTGGTAACAATTTGTTCAACAGATTTCTTGCATATTTTAACTCTACTTTTAACCCATAATAAATACAAAAATGTTCAAATGTCTACCAGTAAACATGTGTAAAAAAAACACATTATGAGTTATAAAATAGAGACTTCAGAAACTAAAAATGGCATTACCGTATTTTCCGCACTATAGGGCGCACTTAAAAGCCTTCAATCTTCTCAAAAAACGATATAATCCAGAGCGCCTTATATATGAATTTATTTGCAGCTACCATAGTCAGGAGCATCGCAGAGTAATACATACTGTGCTTCACCATAATATTGCCGTAATCGCCCAATTGTTTAACTCGGACACTGAAGATAAAAAAATTGAGGATTTGTGGATGAGGAATGATCTGAAAAAAGTGAGTGTATTGTGTTGTATTTTGTTATAACGTTAACTGAACAGTTATGAGTTATTGTGAATACGCTATCGTTTGATTTAGCCGTCTCAGATTGTGTTTTTTATTCACGCGTTACAACTGAACAAGTTTGGGAGTTATGGTGAACGCGTTGAATAAAGTTTGGCTGACAGACTTATCTGACTGTTTTGTTTCGCCTTATAATCTGGAGTGCCCTATAGTGTGGAAAATACGGTAACTAACCTGAGGATAAGGTTAAGATGGTATGAAATCAAACTAAACTAACTACTACTTTTACTAAAACTAGCTTTTGAGTATCTGCTAAGCTGCAGATTGTCAGTCCGTGCCCATGTTTCAGCTGAATGTCCAGATCAGTTTAAAGTCATGTATAATGCACCAAGCAATGCCAACTAACACTTTAGATTTCCTACTCCAGAATATATTCCTTCTCCTGAAAATGTTGTTTTCAGATCAAGAAATGTTTTATTTAAGAAAATGTTTTATGCTTTTAGACTGTGGTGTGGTTCTTTTGTAGCACCATTTGTTGCATCATCTAGTTTATTTTTAGTGCCCATTATACAACTTTTCACAATAAAAACAACTAAAATCGTGTCTGAACTTACAAAGCAGTTGACTTAATACTTACTAAAAACATTTCCAGCTTGCAGTAGCATAGTTTACAGTGAGGAACAAGCATTTCCAAGTAATAGAACTTGTACCTTGTACAGCTCCTAGTTTCAGGGTTTCTGCATGACTCAAGTTGAATTTAAGACTTTTTTTAGACCTGAAGAGTGGGCATTTTAGAATAAGCTGTGAATGCAGGTGCTTACATTAAATGTACGTGACATATTTAAGACTTGTTTAAACAGATTTAAGACCTAGTGCTCTGCATCTCGACAAAGTTAAGACTTTTTAAGGCCTTAAATTCAGATTTTTAAATTTCAGACTTTTTTTTATACTTTTTGAGACCCTGTAGAAACCCTGAATTTACAGTTAGTCCACAATCTTGGTCCTATTTATGGCTATAACTTATGTGTCACGACCAAAACATACAGACATAACCTAAATAATAATAAGAGTAATAAGAAGAAAACCTTCATTAGTCCTTCTGTGGGGAAACTGCTTTGTTGCGACAGCATAAGTACAAGTGGTTTCAAACAAGAGCACCAAATAGTATCAGAGACCAGTCAGCCAAAGAGAATTAAATAAAAACTAAACTTAACTACAAGAGCTAAATAACTTAAAAAAAAATAAAAATAAAAAATACAAGCACCCAAGTCCCATATAAGCAGATGAAGATGGACAGATGAGCACTGGTATGGGATGCTATTTTTTCCCATACAAATTTAGCCATAATTTTTAAAAAAGACTCACATGGGTGCTTTGGTGGCCCATACTGTAGAGCAGTGTTTCCCAAACTGTGGTACGAGTACCACCAGGGGTACGCCAAAAGACGTGGGGGTACACAAAATTGAATTAAAAACATGATTTACAAATGGAATATAAATAATCATACAGTTTCTTACATATCCTCTAGTGTGCAACACATTAATGTTCAGTAACATGGGTTTTAAATTATTTAAAGTGCATGGAGGATTTTTAGGACCACATAAATAAAAATAAAGCATTTAATAAAAGAACACTTAAATTACACTTCAAATAGAGAATTCTTAAATGTATTTGCAATTTAATTTATAAATTCTTAAATTAAAAGAACAATTGTGAAAATATTTGCTAAACTACAATCTCATTGTCCATTTAAAAACACTTTCTTAAGACTGCTATTAATATTAAATTTACTAAACTGATTTGCAAATAGCAAATATTTTAACAACAGTAACTACTCTTTTAATTTAAAGATTAATACATGAAACTGCAACTGCATTTAATAATTCTTTATTTAAAGTGTAATTTATTTATTTTTTATTAAATGCTTTATTTTTTTATTTATGTTTTCCTAAAACTCCTCCATACAAAGGAGTAGGGGGCACATGGTCGGTGGTCAAATGTCCTAAGAGGTACAGGTCTGTAAAATTTGGGAACCACTGCCACACAGCACATACCATCAATCTGACTTGGGACAATTTCCTGTCCTGCCTCTACACTGTCACTGTAATACAAAGGCTAAAACAAGCCCAAAAATATAATTAAAAAGACTGACTGTATTCTTAATAAACCACAGTATAATGAATAAGTCGAAGATCTAGTCTGAGCCAAAGTTAAACTAAGTTGAGTGTGACCTTGGAGTCTGCTGCAGAAGGGTTTGAGCAGAGTCTGGTGATATTAGTCATGCAGTGGGATCCTGAGCTCTAGGTGAGGATCAGCCACAACTGTGCTCTGCTAAGCTGTGGCTGTTTCCAATATATCTCCCCATTATTTCTTTTTAATCAAAAGTACGCCTTTGCTGCCAGCCAACACTGTTATCTCCTCTACCGTTTGGTAATTGTCCTTGGATAGAGGAGAGAAAATATCACTGTGGATCAAAATTCCCAAACATGCATATACAAACAACAATTACCATTTCCTGAGGCAGCGAGAAGCAGAATAAACAAATATGAAAGAGTATTAGCGCGGATTGTCAGGCTCCCAAAACAGGGGAATGGGCTCGCTTCACCATCTGCGGGGCATTATTAACTATTTGTTTTTCTCACATCTCATTTTTGTAATCACGAGAGGCCAGATTTCTTCAAGGGACAGGTTCTTTTACTCTAATCCTAGCACAGAAAACAAATGTAAAAAAAAAAAGTGCTTCTCGTCACACTGTTGGATTTAATTAAACTGAAAGGTAGTGACAAGTTATATTTACAGTACTGTTACTTTACTCTGTTACTACTTTTTGAAGAAGGTGCGCAACATACTTTTACTTCTACTTGAGTAATACCATTTTCAAGTAACAATACTCTTACCTGTGTACATTTTTGGTCCCTCTACCCACCTCTGCTAAAAAGGTGTAGTGCAATTTTTGAACTGCAGCCTTTTGTTGCCCCTTCCCAACTTTTTTTGAGATGTGTTCCTGCCATTTAATTAAAATGAGCAATTATTTTTAAAATATCTCAAGCGGGGCGGCTGAATTTAAAAAGTATTCAACTTGGGTGGTGCGTGCTGTTACGCCAGCTTGGCCCGTCCAATCAGAGTAGGGTGACCAGATTCTAAAAACTGGAACACACTTTTTTTTCACTAATCTTGGTGCATTTGAACTCACCATGTGGCAAAAAAGCTTCTGAAATCCATAAAATGTTGTCATGTAATTAAATCGTAAATAATTTTAGAGACTGTGGAGAGGGAAGTCTGAGCATCTGCTGCCTTCGCGACCCGGTCCTGGATAAGCAAAAGAAGATGGATGGATTTTAGAGACGTGTGGTCATCCTAAATTAGAGCCTGTAAGATCCGTTCAGACAAAATGGTAGAACTGGGACATTTACTATTGTCATATTAGAAAGTTAGCCTCGCATACAAGGTTGTAGCCCTCGTGGTGGTCCTGAACGTTATACTTTTGTGGATGTCTTTATGGCAATGGGACAGCAGAGGAGGATGGACTGCGTGGGACGAGAGAAGAGGATGGACTGTGGGGGACGGTAGAAGAGGATGGACTGTGGGGGACGGTAGAAGAGGATGGACTGCGTGGGACTCTGTGTGGGACAGCAGAAGAGGATGGACTGTGTGGGACAGCAGAAGAGGATGGACTGTGTGGGATGGCAGAAGAGGATGGACTGTGTGGGACGGCAGAAGAGGATGGACTGCGTGGGACTCTGTGTGGGACAGCAGAAGAGGATGGACTGCGTGGGACGGCAGAAGAGGATGGACTGTGTGGGACTTTGTGTGGGACAGCAGAAGAGGATGGACTGTGTGGGACTTTGTGTGGGACAGCAGAAGAGGATGGACTGCGTGGGACTCTGTGTGGGACAGCAGAAGAGGATGGACTGTGTGGGACAGCAGAAGAGGATAAACTGTGTGGGACAGCAGAAGAGGATGGACTGTGTGGGACAGCAGAAGAGGATAAACTGTGTGGGACAGCAGAAGAGGATGGACTGTGTGGGACAGCAGAAGAGGATAAACTGTGTGGGACAGCAGAAGAGGATGGACTGCGTGGGACCTGCTAACGTCCCACTGCTGTAGAGAACACCTGATGGCTCCAATGGAAGGAAAAGTAGTTGTTTTTTTTGCTTTTTGCACTGTTCTTTTTTTTTTATTTCTACTAAAGTATCTATATTTTCAGATTGGTGCAGATACTTAACTTAAGTTCTCCAGACTGAAAGTATCCATACTTTTGAGTCACGCAACACTAATACAGACTCTTTCTAAAATGATCCTTTTATACCCAGGCATTTAACTGAAGTGTTGCAAATTTACTTAAAGGTGCTATGAGCAGAATATATATTTTTATATTTCATAAAAATTACCCACATGTGTCCCAAGATATGAGGTAACACATGTTTAAATCAAATTATAGTTTTACTGATAACAATGGTACAGTTTATTTATTAACAATTAAAACTATATTTTACATAATGGCTAAGTTATTTTTGTTTACAGAAAAGCAGAAAGACTGGCAACCCACAGATCGTTGTTTTGATTTAGACTGCAGTACCATTTTCAAACCAGTAGAGTGCATGCTGTTTATTATACCTTTAATTTGTTGCTCCCATCACAACTTCTTTGAGACTTGCTGCTATCAAATTCAATTTGAGCTATTGTCATGCAAAGTTAGAATATTTCAGATTTAAAACCTGAAATGTTATTTATTACTGAGGTCTTGCTAATTAAACTAAAACATATTAAGTGGGAAAATGGCTGCTTTTTTTTTTTTTTTTTTTTTTTTTTTTTTTTTGTCTTAATGTTTTGAGACATGTTGCTGCTATCAAATTTAAAATGAACTATCAAGTGTCATGAAATGGTAAAAATGCAGTTTCAACACCTGGCATGTTGTTTATGTTGAAAAAAATGTGTTTTTAGGAAATTTGCAAACCATTGTAGTTTTGTTTTTATTTACATTTCACACAGTGTCCCAACTTCCTTTCAGAGTTGGAGTTGTAATAATGAACAGTGTGGGTGGGAAATGTCTAATGATGTAAATAAGTTTTATTTCCAAACACTGTCAGACTCTGGGGATGCACTGCTCTCTGAGGATTAGCCTGTCACTTCTGCCTTCTGAAGATTCAACGCTCGTGCCTATCGCTAATATAAAGGTGAAACGTGACTGCAAAAATAAAAAAATAAAAAATAAATAAAAATACTGCTTTTCAGGCATTCGTCAAGCATCTAAAAATAAAATGTCTTCATTGGGATTAAAACTGATCAAGGCTCGTTTTGAGGTTTGGAGAGCTGTCACACAAAGCAACCTGCAAACCTTAT
The DNA here is from genome assembly GCA_020698575.1 of Bostrychus sinensis. NCBI lineage: Eukaryota > Metazoa > Chordata > Actinopteri > Gobiiformes > Eleotridae > Bostrychus > Bostrychus sinensis. The sequence goes on from CM036243.1 coordinate 29,195,861, forward strand.
TAGATTCTGAGGAGTGCATCCATAGGGGCCTCAAAAATAAGGACAAAAGTATCAATGTAATGTAGGATTTTTTTTTACATACTGATAAATTAATATTTCCAAAACAAATGTGATTTTTTTTTGTTTAAGTTTATATTACCCTGTGTGACTTCTGAAATACTCCCAAACTTTCTTCTACATTTTTGAGTTGGTGTGACAAAGGAAACTGACAGACAGTGAAAGCTTCTATAACCCTAAAATAACCCCAGCTAATAAATACTTTCTGAATTTAACTAATGCATGCTATTACAAGTAAGGTTAAAGATCCCCTATGATGCTAAATAGACTTTATTTTTAGCTTTTACCCATGTTATGATGTTGTTTGCGCCTCAAATTTTGTTCTGTTTTTGTTTGTTTTGTTTGGTCCAATTGCTCAAAGCTTATATTTAGTATTTATTATTGAGATCCACTGTGTTTGTTGTGTGTTTAGTGGTTGTTTTTGTTTGTCTATTCATCTTATCTTGCTGCTCAAATGAATTGCCCCTGGTGGGATAAATAAATAAAATCATCTGAATCTGATTTATTTCTCTGTTTCTAGCAAAAGAGTGTAACAGAACTGCTCTCTGCTGGTCTCTTTGCCTTTATCTTTATGGCAGTATTTATTGAAAATGTTTTCTTTTATAAGATAAAATAAAAGGTTGTGAAACATTCAAAGCTGTTCTAGAGGTGACCAAGATTGGTTTAAAACTTTGAATAAAAGCATAACACACACCCCTTTAAGCATTTTTAGCATTTTAATCAAACTTAGCTAAATAGTGGTCAGCCTAAACTCCAAGAAAACAATGGAGAAAGACAAACAAGGCACACACACACACACACAAAAAAAAAAAAATGCACTGAGAAGAACAGTCAGTCATCTCATTATTAAAATAAGCTGAAAAAATAAACATGTATCTATAATATGCATCGAGTTGTGTCTCACTATCTAATGATTAAAATCACACTTGCCGCTTTCTCCCTTGAGAAACCAGAAAAATACTATTTCTATTTTCAATTCCGTTGGAGCAGATTATTTTTGGATGTGTGATATTTGCGGAGACGCTCGCAGAATACTGAAGCAGACTTAGGCTTTTGTCACTACGCTCTTGTGTGTTTGAGCCACGCGGCCTGTCACCTTTGTTACCGTTTGTTTGTCGTTGCAGCACACTGTTTGAGCTCACAGGCTTATTCTCTCTCTGAAGGACTTAGTGTGTTTGTAATTGGTTGATAACCCACTTTGCAACTTGTAGATATTTCTCCAGAGCACCTCGGCCAAATAGTGTGCGAGAGGAAATTATCACCATTAGGTAAGTGATCCTTCAAGCAAAGTGGCGCTAATGCATTTGGAGATGTTTGCAAGAAAAATACACATGGTAGTGGTAATAAACAGGCAAGATCTCTTTCTGATTATTCTCGCTAGGAGGTGCAGGCGGCTGGAGCCTGATTCCTGCAACTAGGGGCCTTGGGCGGGACAGAACCTACACTGATAGACAAACGTTCACTGTTCACTATGAGGCAATTTAAATTCACCAATTCACCTGACACGTTTATGTCTTTGTACAATGGAAGGAAGCTAGAAAAGAGAACTCACAGTAGTTCATAGTTGGCTGGCCCAAGAATTGAACCCACAACCTCCTTGCTGAATGATAGGAGCGTGCTACCGTGCGACATTCGAATATGTTAAATGTACACAGCTGGTGTTTGTTAAGCGGTGACACCACACTGCGAGCCTATTCCTGTCACTGTGGGCCTTATTGACAACAGTAACATGGGCTCCACTACACTAGGATTGAACCCACAACCTCCTTGTTGAAAGGTAGGATCGCTAACTATGGAAGCAAGCTTGTGTCGTCATCAGATTTTGAATTTTAAATGCCTTTCAAATTCTACCACTGAACCTTTTAACACTTTTTAAACATTACATTGCAGTATCTAATTGTCACTGTATTTTTTCAGTGATCAAAATAAAAAATGCCTTTAAAAATGTGTATGCATATATTTTCAAGTTCTCAAATTCTCATTCAATGTGGTCTCCATAAGGTTTCTTCTTTTTCCTGGAGTTTTTCCTGTTAATAATTATTTATTACTTTAAAATGCCCATCTATAAATAAACACTGTTGGTGTGTTTATGTTGCATGTGCATATGTATGACTTTATGTGTATGTGTGTAGATATACATACGTGTATGTGTGTGTATTATATATTTCTAATTCAAATGGATTTCAACCCTTGTAATTATTTTTATTGTATTCCTATATTTTTAATGCTTTTGTTTTGTCATTCCCTTTGTTTTTTGTGTAAAGCACATTGAGTTGCACTTGTATTTGAAATGTGCTATATAAATAAAGTTCCCTTACCTTACCGAGAAGGAGGTCTAAGGACAGGGATGTCCTGGATCTGTTTAGTTTAGTGTAGTTATTGTTTATGTTTGATTGTGTGTTATGGCTGATTGTGTGTTTATGTTTGATTAACTGTTTGTGAAGCTCTTTGAGATGACTTTTGTTGTGATAATAGGCTATATAAATGAAATTGAATTGAATTGAAATGAGTGTTTAAAAAAATTCAGTGTTAGAAATTCAAAAGCATTCAAATTCAAAATCTGATGAGACAATTTTGCTTCCATAGCTAACCACTTCCACCCCAAAAGCAGACCCAAATATGTTCAATGTTCACAACCAATCCTAAAATATAGTTCGTTAGGTGGTGACATCAGATGACACATTACTAATCCTAGACTACTTCAGTTCAGGAGTGCTGCCGCTGTACTTCCCTGTATACATAATGCATGAGCCACAAACATTGCATAGAAATACATGCATACGCTCTGATGAATATGCAGCAACCCGAATGTTATGTTGATGTATCAGTAAGCAAGTCCCAAACTTTTAAAGCATCTCCAAAGACGGTATGCTCGGGTCATAAATCACTGTTTAGCAGTTTGTCATAAGGGGGCGATAACACATGACACAATTATTGAAAAGAAAATTCACGGACACTCGTCAAACTGATAAAAGAGACAGGACAAGCTTAATGCACTGCCTGATCTGAATAAGAAGCTCCTCACAGCCCAACTCTTACAAGTAAATCACATTTGAGGAGAAATGTATCGCTCCTCTGTTGTAATGATTTAAACTAATGATAAAGAAAAGGTGGAATATATGAATTTTAATCTCATCTATCAATTTTGCCTGCACCCTGGGATGGCTTTCCATATGTGGGGAAAAAAGGTAGACAATGCGGGCCTGTGAAGTTGAAGAGCTAGAGGCAGTGCGTAGCCCAGAGATAGATGGAGATGTCCCCAAGCACTGCTGTAATGTAGGATCAAAGCTTTAAAGTAAGAAAAGGATAGGACACATGGGAATGGGTTCAGAAAATCACAATCAGATGCGTCATGTCATCACTTTTGAGATATCAAAGATTTTTTGAAGTTTTGAGTCGGATACTTCTGGTTATATGGAGCAGCACAGAATGTATTTTAAAACTGCATTGTGCAATATAGGTGCTATTCCACTAGGTCGGAATGGGGCGGGACAGGGCGGTTTGTGGGTTTTTCCACTTCCAAAAATGTTCCCAAAAAGCGGTCCAAACTGTTCTACTTTTGGCACTCCTCCCTAATATGGTTCAGCTCGGTTAAGCGTCTGAAACGGTTAGAGGTGGGCACTGCTGCGAGCTGACTGGACAAAAACAATAAGCCAAAGAATAAAAGTAAACTTTTTTTTTTTTTTTTTTTTAAATCAAACACATACCTGTCCTTATAATAAACAGCTGTATTCCCAGAGAGAGTTAATGTTGTGACTTTTTCTAAAAATAAAGCTAGCGTGCATTAGCAGCTGTTTAGATTGGAATTAAAGACGAGTTAAACTCATGTGGTTATATGTGCAGGTGTTAAAATGTGTTACAGGGGAGCAGAGAAATGAATTTAATGCACAGAAAGCTGGAGGTAAACCTGAAGTTTCCTGTTTACTAAAGCTAATAGAGCTTTAGCTCCAGCCTTACACAGATGCACACCGGCCTCACACAGACACACACCAGCCTCACACAGACGCACACCGGCCTCACACAGACACACATCGGCCTCACAAAGACAGTCACCGGCCTCACACAGACACACACCGGCCTCACACAGACACACATCGGCCTCACAAAGACAGTCACCGGCCTCACACAGACACACACCGGCCTCACACAGACACACACCGGCCTCACACAGACACATCGCCCTCACAAAGACACACACCGGCCTCACACAGACGCACACCGGCCTCACACAGACACACCGGCCTCACAAAGACACACACCGGCCTCACACAGACACACCGGCCTCACACAGACACACACCGGCCTCACACAGACACACCGGCCTCACACAGACACACACCGGACTCACACAGACACACATCGGCCTCACAAAGACAGACACCGGCCTCACACAGACACACACCGGCCTCACACAGACACATCGCCCTCACACAGATGCACACCGGCCTCACACAGACACATCGGCCTCACACAGACACACACCGGACTCACACAGACACACACCGGCCTCACACAGACACATCGCCCTCACACAGATGCACACCGGCCTCACACAGACACATCGGCCTCACACAGACACACACCGGACTCACACAGACACACACCGGACTCACACAGACACACACCGGACTCACACAGACACACACCGGCCTCACACAGACACATCGCCCTCACACAGATGCACACCGGCCTCACACAGACACATCGGCCTCACACAGACACACACCGGACTCACACAGACACACACCGGCCTCACACAGACACATCGCCCTCACACAGATGCACACCGGCCTCACACAGACACATCGGCCTCACACAGACACACACCGGACTCACACAGACACACACCGGACTCACACAGACACACACCGGACTCACACAGACACACACCGGACTCACACAGACACACACCGGCCTCACACAGACACATCGCCCTCACACAGATGCACACCGGCCTCACACAGACACATCGGCCTCACACAGACACACACCGGACTCACACAGACACACTGGCCTCACACAGACACACACCGGCCTCACACAGACACATCAGCCTCACACAGACGCACACCGGCCTCACACAGACACACACCGGACTCACACAGACACATCAGCCTCACACAGACGCACACCGGCCTCACACAGACACATCGGCCTCACACAGACACACACCGACTCACACAGACACATCGGCCTCACACAGACACACACCGGCCTCAGACAGACGCACACCAGGATTTACGCTCGCCTTTTTATTAAATGTTGCCAGCGCCTTTGTTTTTTTAAAAAGTGAGTTTCAAACTAATTTTTTATCACAATTAATTAATACAAGTTTTGTTGCACTTGTGTGATGTCAGTGTTTACGCAACAGACGTGGGTCTCCTGGACCCAGAGTCATGGAAACACAAGCAGGTTTTGGGGATACCGTTCTAAGGTGTCCCATACTGACACATCCCATGCCGTTCTCCCCAGGGGAAAAGCGCCTTATGTTATACAAATAAGTTAAATGAAATAGACAAATCATTCTTAGTCCGTAAGTACCAGTCAAAGTGTATTTATGAATAGTTTTGAGGAAAACTGATATTGAAAATAGCATATTGTGGTAGAGCGCATCTGTGAAAATACAACACTCAAGCTTCTATCATGAAGTTTCCATTGTTTGGCCTACACTTGTCAACATTCAACTAATGGCTGCAGATAATACAGAGCAAATGGATATTTCAATAATGACTAAATCTACTACAGCTCATCAAAGAAGGCTATGGGACAAAAATACACATTTTGAAGTGGATACCTTTTCAGCATATGTAATGTAAAAAATAAAATAACAATAAAGCCCCATAGAACCTAGTTAAAGAGTCCTTACATCCTTTCTCAGTTTCTAGGTGCCCACAGTGGACACAATGAGCACTACAGGAGGAGAAGCACGCTTGTGTTTCCTTTTGAGTACGTCGTCTTGCATAAATGTTTAGGATACAAACTGAATCGTTTTAGCTCCAAATGTTTTAAGACCTTTTTTCTGATGCCACCAGATGTTTCCAAATAGGCCATAAAACTACACAACAGGATTTTAAACACCAAACAGACATCATGAAAATAAATAAACATGACAATTGCACACTGCTATTGTGCAGTTTTCCATCACATTATCCCAAAGTGAAACAGACATTAGGAATATTATTTGAATGAGTTCTCTTTTGCTAAAAAGACCACAGCACTGTGCCATGTTGTTGTGGTATTCATTAACACTAAAACAAAATAAATCTTACTGCCAATGAGCATAATTATTCAACTTATCAGGCCTGGCTAATGGCTTAACAGGCCTCTGAAGACATTTACAACAACATGATTTTCCGCCAGGACGCGAGTAAAAAGGCGGAATTTGTCAACTTCCTCAAAGAGAATTAAGTGCCATTGATTGTGTTCACTTTATCCCATTCTGATGCTTCAGGGCCGGGTAGCTATTGCCCAAGGCGAAGCTAGATTAAAAGAAGCCCCCCAGGACTCGCTGGGAGAGACAGGCATTGGTGATGCTAACAAGCTTTTATGTATGTTCCCAACTCTCCCTTTGTTCCCATTACTGTGAATTAAAGCATCCCTATTCCTGTCATTTGCATGTGATTAAAAGTGATTAGAAGAGGCTGTGATGAGAAAAGCTTCTTCTCACAGGCTCACCTTATACTGTTTAATCAACACAGACAACATCTCACGCCTGACACTGACCCTCTTTTGTTACCGGCAAACTTCTTATGTGTTTCCTTCAAAGCGAACGATAAATTGCTCTTGCGAAAAGCGGCGTTGTGCATGTAATTCATTTTGTGCGGGCCACCGGGAGACTGACGGCATTTACAGAGAAGATGTAAAGACGATAATGCGAGATGAAAACACTCAAAAGGGGAAAAGTTGGCGTGTCTGCGGAGAAATGTAAATTGTAATCAGGTTGGTCGTGACCTTGTCTCAACAGCGCAGTAATGAGATGATCACGTCTTGTCTCAGGGGAACATGGAGGCGGGACTCTTCATGAAAGTATGTATACGGCATAGGCGGCAAACTAAATTTACATTTAGTATTGTGGTATTGGTTTGGTGAGTATACAATAAGGTGAGGAGGTGAAGAAGAGAACTGTGTGTAAACAATGATTTCATGCACATAAACAGGGTTCATACACTTTTCACCAAGAATTTTCCATAACTTTTGACAAAATTTCCAAGACATGAAAAATAACTTACACATTATTAAACAGTATTCAAACATGGTGCATTAGAAACATACTTTTGCTGCAATTTAATGTAATAAAATTACTAACTTAAAAATAAATAAAAAAATAAATAAAAAAATATGTTTTTCTCATTAATTTTACTAACTTATAGCCTACACACCTTTGATTAAAAGATAATTATGCCTGGTAAGTTGGCTCAGAACATATTTTTTTAAAAGTAAATAATCATCTATCCCATTTTAAAAAGTTATTTAGTTCAAATATTCTGACCAAGAAGACAGCGTAGTTTTCTTTCTCTGGTGGCTCACTTTGAGTTTGACACGAACAAAAATGAAGATCCATCATCAGAGCAGAGACAGAGCTCTGTGCTTTATCGAACGCTTTTAACAAAGTTGGTGTAAAGACGTTAATGGTGTTATTTCTGTCTGAACTGGACTAATGTGTGGTCAGATCACTGTTTACATTTGCAAAACTTTTCCTGGTCTAGTTCCAGTTTTAGATCTGGTCTTGTTTTGGTTTTAGACCTGGTTTAGTTCTAGTTTCAGATTGGGTTTAGTTTTTTTGCTTTTAGACCTGGTTTAGTTCTGGTTTTAGACCTGGTTTAGTTCAATTTTAGTCCTTGTTTTGCCCTTCTTTAGTATTGCTGTTTAATCCCTCAGCATAGTCCTGGGTTCGTCCAGATTTAGGTTCATTTTATTCTTTGACAGCCAAATATTTTTCGAAAAGCTAAAAGAAAAGATCAAAGTACCTCCTGTAATGTCCTCATGTACCCCTAGAAGTCCCCGTACCCCTGGTTGGGAAACACTGGTCTAAACTAACCAAGTCCAACTACTTCCTTAAAGGTCAGAACCAAACAGCATGGCCAGGTGAGTAAAAAAAAAAAAAAAAAAATTGCCATCCAGTCCTGCTGCTCCCGGTCCTAAACTAGCACCTGAATCCAACCCACTCACTCAGGAAGTCAGGGGAGGCCAGCCGGTCGAGTCCTGGCTCCGGACTCTGAGTACAAGCCCAGACAGAAGGCGTGCTGGCTCACCTATTACAGGAATACATCCAAGGACAAATGAGTGGAACTGGCCAGATTCTCTATGTGGATGGAAAAGGCAGGTGAACTCAGAGGAAATGTGTGGCTTCCCTCTTATTACACCATTTTTTTGTTCTCTGTAGTAGTCATAGTGTTTTTTGTTTTCTTTGTTTTTTATTGTACTGTACTTATTCTGCTATGTATGTGGCTTTGCTGAGGTCTGTTGGACTCAGAAATATATGATTCTAAAATAACTCAACAGTGTTGAGAGTGTGGCATTTTCCATTTACATTTGTCATCTTAACAAAATGTCTGCCCTTACATAATGCACAATTTATTTTTTCTTTTATTTATTTTGTTGTATTGATTACAGCGGCCTAGAAGTGCAAAACAAATTTATATCTCAAACAAAATGAATTTGCAAATGTCCAAAAGATGGTTCCAAATGTCATAAAACAAATTTACAAATGTCATAAAACATTTTTACATATGCCCGAAACAAATTTACAAATAAATATAAAGGATGGAAAGGGACTGCCCAGACCCTGAAAGTGAGGGGTAAACAAGCTGTCAATTATTTTTAATGTGGGAGCGGCAAAAAAATCAGTCTACAATATGGATCCATGGTCTATGAAGGTAAATTAGTTTCAGGCATATGTGCAAAGTTTTGGACATTTTCTTTTTGACGTTTATAAAAATGCTTTGGACATTTGTGAATTTGTTTGTTTTAGATACAAACTAGTGATGGGCGATACCACACTTTTTAGATTCGATACAATACTGATTACTTTTGGGGGGAATTCAGGCGATGCCGATACCAATACCCATGATTTCTTATGGGTGAAATTTTTCATTCATAAAATTGTTTCCCTTGAAAACAAATCTCATGCCCAATACTGGCCATTTAATAATTTTTAATCTACACAGTATAAAATAAATAACTTAAGTGTGCTTAGCAGTGAAAACTCCTAACATCATCACATGATATGAATGGACCAGACCAAAATGCTGTTGTGTGGGGGAGTTTTGGCACAAAACACTGGAGTAAGTTACTCCAAAGTGATGCATGTGCTTTTATTTCACATGTATTAATTAGAATTTATACTTTATTCAAGTACTCAATACTCAAATGAGTATTGTGTGAGTATTACACTTCTGGGTCACTGTAATTTATAGAGAAAGAAAAAGTTTAGTTCTCATGCTATTTGCAATACAACATGTTTGTGTGCATTTTCCTTGTTTTGGTATTGTTATATAAAGTTATTTATTTTCCTACAAACAATTAATTTAAATGGGTTACCACCTTTAATAAAATATACAGCCAGAAAGAGTAACAAGACGGTGTACTCTTTGTGGACAGGGCTGCGTCAGGATGGGCATCAGGCATAACCTTAACCTTTGACAAATGAACATGCACAATAGGGCAAAAAAAATCGCAGCTATTCATCAAATAAACCCTCATTTACAAAGTTTACACCAGATGCCCTTCCTGTCAGAACCAGACACACACTGTGACTGAAGTAGGCAAGGTGGGTGAAGTGTCTTGCCCAAGGACACAACAACATCATGCAGTGATCAGAGTGGGAATCGAACTGCCAACCCTTTGCTCTAGTACTGTTACTGATTTGAGATTTTTATGCAAACCTTGAACTTGTGTTGAAATGGAAACTGCAAGTACAATATCGTCCTTATTGAGAACTTTAGAACATGTGTAAGTGTAAATAATATTCTCATTCATAAACCTGGTTTTATAACCCTGGAAAAGCTAACTTGAGGACATTTTTTATGCCTCACGGGGCAAAAGTCGAGAGATTTTGTGAACCATGGACATTTGCCGATGATGCAGTCCGGACATATTGACGCGGATGCTGCCGTTAGCTGCAGGTTAATGCTGAGAGCAGGAGTAAACATGATCAATGCCCATCTCCACAGTCCGTTAGTGTGGTGTGAATGACCAGAGACCCTCAGTGTGACCCCGCGTCGATATCACTAATGGCTTCTTTCACAGCTCTGATTGTAGCAGCTCTCGTTGTACCGGCCGTTTCTACGTTTCTCTGTTGGTTCACTTTTCACTGAGCATTGGCGTTAAAGTTCATTTTGTGAGAGTTGAAATGTAGCCTGTGGTGGTCAAAATGTCTGAAAATAAGCAGTACATTTTATTTTGTGGTATTTCCGTGCTAAAACTAGCCAAAATCTCTTCCTTTTTCCTGCAAACATTCCCTACATTGCAGCAACCTATCATACTTTAAAAAAAGCATGAATAAAATTAAGTTACCAATGCAAAATATAACACTAATTTATTAAAGTTAACCAAAGTTGGGAGCTTTTATTAGCTTCGTGTGCAGCATCTAACAATAGATATTTTTTTTCTATTTGTTTCTCTCTTTTTAGGACCGTTCAGCTGTGTAATGTAGCCAGCACTAAATTTGTACCATTTTCCTTTGGCACTGATTCAATGTTGACAAGTTGTTGTAGACCAGGGCTATTCAACTTCTTTTCTTGTGGAGCAAATTGTAGGGAAGCCATTTCCTTGCACTGTTACTCTCCTGCTGGATGTACCACCACATTTAACTTTTTAAACTCATACAATCACAGCCACAATTGAGGAACATAAAACTTGCAAAAAAGAACAAGGCACTCCTCAGGTACCTGAAGTGTATGGTGTTGATTGTAATTTGTCTTGTATAAATTCTTAGGATAACAAGACATCGACTGCTCTTTTTAGCATACATTTAAAATGTAAAAACCTATCTGTGATCTATTTCAGGGGGAGCTATTCTTAGACAACAGTATGTCCCTGCAGGGCTTCCATAGAGTCTTACAGGAAAGAGTTTAATGGCTGGAACACTGCACCTTTAATTCAATGTCATTTTTGTTGTGTCCTTAGAAAATCTCCTACATTATGTTATAAGAAAGTGATGGCTTTTAGTGTAAGTAGGAAAAGTAAACATAACCAGCACCAGATTTTATTACATCACAGTCACTGCAGCAACTGTTGGATATTAGTACTGCAAATGGAGTAAGCTTATAGGCTTGATTTGATTTGATTTTTTTTCATAAGGCCAGCATTTTAAATATTCTGTCTTTGTCTTGGGCAGCAGTATCTGAGCAGAGCCAGTTCTCCACTAAATGGAAGGTTGGCAGGTCGATACCCGCTACCAGCATTGCATACTGTTGTTGTGTCCTTGGGCAAGACACTTCACCCACCTTGCCTCCAGAGTGATTATGTGTTTTGTTGTGGTTGGAGAGGCTGTGGGCGCAGAATGTCTATAAAAGCTTTATATAAGACTGATGCATTATTATTATTATAGTTGTTATTTCTGCTGCTTCTTACATCCATTACTGCATCATTAAAAAGCCATGTCTGATGTTTTATTTAAGTCGAGACATGTTATGTGTTAATGGTACTTGTTCTGAGCTGCTAAAAGCTACTGTACTTATGATATGTCTACAATATGCAAATCAGTGGTATATTTTAACCTATAACACTCTGTACGTGTGGCCAGAACAATAATATGAGCTTTTCTTCCCACTGGATACCAATGACCTGGACCTCGACTTGAACCTATCGCTATTAAAAAAGGGCTATTGTTGAGTGAGTGGTTGAGAAACAGGAGCGATTGATCGTTGACCTGCTTCTGCAAAGCCACTTTATATGATTTTTAATGGTATTCTGTCCAATTACTTTCTGTGTGGTATCATTTTGAGCAAGCACAGATGAGCGCTTGCCATCGGAAATATCAAACTGGAGCCTTTCCAAGTTAATGCATAAATTATTAAGCATCCTGACGGCGAGGAGAAGGGGAGGGGGTTGTGGAGTCTGTGGCAGAGGTGCAAACTCTAAATACAGCCACGCCATCGAAAGCAATAAACCTCAGAGTTATTGGTAAACCATAACTTTCCCTTCTGTTATCTGCAAGCATGTTTATTGCTTACTGTGGCTTTCTAAAGCAACACAACAAAGACAGGACTGGCTATTCCACACCAGTGAGGAGCAGCGTTAACCAGGGATTGTCTGTGGTCAGCTAAAAAAAACAAGCACAAGGAAGAAAGAGGTCCCCGGAGACATTCACGGCTGATTATGGAGCGAGGAATTAGAAGCTGACAGGTGTGGAAGTAGCTCTAAGTTTTATTCAATAATGACTTATTGACCAATTCCGTGACCCGGAGTTAATTGAGGAAAAATGTCTATATTTTAAGCATCTCTTTTAAGATAAACAGGGTAAATGACTAATAACTAAGAGCCATAGTTTTGTTTTGTTTTACCCAAAGCCTTGTAGTGAACCACATTGGTCAAAAAAATAGTGATAAATGTAATATTAATGACTTTGTAGCTTTGTCTTGTGTTGTATTATGGACCACTGAAGCACTACTCAGAAATGTTGCCAAATTTAGTGGAAAAATGCTCATCCATGTTTCTACTTTTATTAACAAAGCTTTTATGCCACTTTTTTTGTTGACTTGTCCAAACTTTCTTAAGAAACACTGCTGCAATCAAAATAAAACTTTTATTTTTCATGAAATTGTAAAATATCACGTGTTGTTTATGTTGTGAACAAAATTTTATTTACATTTTACACATTTTCCCAACCTTTTTGCAGTTAATATAATATTTCTACAGCTGCAAGGAATTTGACAAACTGAGCACAGCTCATGGAGAAGAACATTCCTATGATGTCCACAAAAAAAGAAAAGCTCAGGAAGTTTTTTGTCAATTAGTTAACGTGCACTAAAGTTGCTCTTTGGTGCTCGGGATCATAAAACTTGTAAAAAAGTGAAGAAAAAAAGTATACGATTTGTCTTGTATAAATTCTTAGGACAACAGAACATTGGCTGGTGTTTTTTGCATAAATTTAAAAAGCAAAAAATATCTTTGATTCATTTCAAGGGGAGTTGTTTTTAGGCAACAGTATGTCCCTACGGGGCTTCCATAGAGCTTTATGGGAATAGTTTAAGGGCTGGAATTGCAATCAACAAAGCTGCCTCTAGATGCTTCAATACTGCACCTTTAAATCAATGTCATTTTTGTTGAGTCCTTAAAAAACTCCAACATTATGTTAAGATAATAATAAAATAATGACATGGTTATTTTTGTAAACAATAAATGTACGTGGTTAACATGTAAAAATACAAGAGCTTTGTCTAATATCTAATTTATACAAAAGAGGTTTTTGTGGGGAAGATTTTTTGGCTCCTCCTCTTTACCTTCTGTAAGTAACCTCATCTCAATTTAGTCTACAAACTTTACTGAATCCAACTTAACAAGTCTGTGAATCAGATATAATGTAATCCAACCACAGGGGGTCACAAACCAGTGTTGTGCCTGTCCCAAGCCTGGATAAATTAAGAGGGTTACATCAGGAATGGTATCCAGCGTAAAACCTATGCAAAATCAATCACACAAGGGGGCTGATGAGTTGCCATATGCTAATTTGACAAATTTTGGATTACAGAAAATGGCTACAGCTGCCCTGGTGAGTGCTGAAAATGTGAAATAGTTACAAAAATTCCCAGAGAGAAAAGGGTTGTCACTTTCAATTCAGGCTTGACAGAATAAAACTTATCCAGCTCAGGATCAAATGAAAAAGTGAGTTTGTAAAAGGTCATTGCCTAATTTGTCAGATGGTTATGTGGGGATTGATTTGTGAGCTATGACAATCCCTGTTAAATCTGCGCGCCTCTGCCGACTAAATGTCATTTCCAAATGTTCACGGCGGTCACGGGAAGAGAAAAAGGGGTGGAGAGGCTTTATTGCACATGGGATAGTCGCCGAAATGTAATTACAGTTGTGTATTCAGGAAATTCCATGATTAACCAGGGACATGTAACTGAGAGATTTGATGGATCAGCACTGGCCGGATCAATTTCACTGTCCCCTATATTTACTTTTCATAATTAAAAATGTCACTCTGTCTCTCTCTATTGAGATGACACAGCACAAAAGCGGGCAAAGTAAATTTCAGATACTAGTTTTAAGGGCATGCGATCCGTTCCTATAAGAAAGAAAAGGCAATTTCAAGTCCGAACCATAAATGGCAAAGTTGAGATTTATGTCCCGGGTGGAAATGCCAGAGCAGAGAATGAGCCTACACATCTCGGCCGATTGCTGCAAAGTGCAACATTCTCAGAAATAATCAGCCCAAAAACCTGCTCGTTGCGCTCACTCTCACGGCTGCAATCATGACCTCAGACAGACTTAAAAGCCTAAATGCGTCTCTTGGTTAGCCTGGTTTCACTCTCATTCACCGCCGACAGAAAAGCACTGATTTCTTTCTCCTGTATAGTTCAACTGCACTGTCAGATGCTCGACCAGGCTGGACTGCAGAGTCCTGGCCTTGATGAAGGAAAAGGTATGTGGTATGTGCCATTTTCAAAAAGAAGAAGAGCAACTGTGAATGGTATGGTTACGGTTTTAGAACTTAACATTGTGCAACTGGTAAAAGAAAATATGGAAGAAAATCTGTTTTACGCCTGCTGGTTTGTAGATATTTAAAACTGGCATATTCCTACATATCTAATGATAATTACACTTATACTTTGATTAATTTGAGTTTCTTAGTTTTGGACTGTGTCAAAACAGCTAATTGCAGAATCCATTCTAACTATATAAAGCTCAGGCTGCAACCAGTGTCTAGAGCAGATGGAAAATTGCTTTAAACACACTAAATGCATCTTACCTTAACTGCTTTACCGCTATTATAAAGGTAATGCAAACTACAGTATTGTTGTTTTGGACTGTGATTTAGCTAGAAAAATAAATTTACAGATGCTTTTAGGCTATTTTATGCTCGAGAAAGCATAAAACAATGGGAGAAGAAGGGAAGTCCGCAACATGAATTTTGTTAATTACAAAATTATAAGGCTTTTCTTGGCTTTGTTCCATGTGCGCTGCTGACCTCTTGGCCAGGTCGCTCTTGCAAAAGAGATCCTGATCTCATTGAGTCTTTTATCTAGTTAGAGTTAAAGTTAATAAATAAAGAAAGAGAGACCAAAATGTAAATGAAAAAGACATTATAACTCAACTGTGATTTAAGTGCAAAGTACATTTTTTAACTATTTAGAATGAATGCAAAGCTTATTATTTTGTTTGTCTACATAGTATATCAGAAGCAAAACCACAAGTGGCCTCTAAACACTGAGCAAATGTATACAAGACAGATACAGAGACTGTGATTAAACTCGCTACACTTTAACTAGAAAGGTACCTGACAACTTCTCAGCCAAAATATATTTACGTTTACTCTTGTGGTTTAAAAGCATTTGAAAAAAAAAAAAAAGTTTATGGTTGTCTCTGGAACTGTTGCTTTACATGTTTAGTTTTCACTTCACACTTGTCACTCCAAACCAGGCCCCTTTTTTCCTTCAAATAATCTTTTGATCCATTGTTAAAAAAGGCAGTGAGAAAAAGGCTTTAGACCAACAGGTACCAGTGGCTGTAATGTTCTGCCAAAACCCAGCCTTTTGTAGATACTGTGGTATTTGAACTAGATTTTCACAGTAATGTTTACACTCATCATTTGCCCAAACTCTGAATTAATTTTCGACCAAGAGCTGTAGAAACATTGGTGATTGCTAATGTAGTAACATCAAATAGTGCAACAAAAATGGGCCTGCGAGCTAATTTCTCAAAATAATATTCATACAAATGGTTATAGATTGGCTTGGGGCAGTTTCTTTTAGAGTTTGCTAGATTTACAAGGACGTTCATTTTTGTTGCTTAGTTAGTAGAGTTTTATAACATTTTCAGGAACGGCCAGTAATGGACCAAGACAGAACATATAGATTTTGGGGTGGCTACTGTTCTATTGTAGGATAGGGCCAAAGATACTAACTCCAAGCACAGTCAGTGAAGGAGCATAATTTCTACTGTAAGATGTAAAAAATATTCAATTCAATTTCAATTCAATTTTATTTATATAGACCAGTATCACAACAACAGTCACCTCAAAGGGCAAGCAGTTAATCAAAAATAAACAACACACAATCAGCACAAACAATGTCTACAATCCCTGTCCTTAGACCCTCCTGCTCGGGAAGGAAAAACTCCTAAAAAAAACTGCTGTGGGGGAAAAAAAGAAACCTTATGAAGACCATGCTGAAGGAGAAAAGATGTTGTGGCTCACTGTTCAGAACATTTACCCCTGAATTAGAAGACCCATGATTTAGGTCCAGGTGTGGGCACTATATCTTCACCATTGCGAGATAGGGCCACTGTCTTGGGTAAAGGTCTGCTCCTAGTTTTAGAGGTATTCTTGTGAATTTGTTGATTCTCAAACTTCAGCACCACATTCCTTTTGCATTAGGACAGGGTGTGTGTCCTTCTTTAAGCATTATTGGATGTTTAGATGGAAAAATCTGTTTGTTTGTTTTTTGTTTTTGTTTTTTTTTAGCCACAGGCAAGTCAAGCTGGAGCAGTCTCTGTGATGATGGCTTTAGGTGAACGAGCCAAACTAAAATGCCTTGAGATAACTATGTATATTACAAAGCAACATTTAGTTGTTTGTTTTGATGTCTGGGTATATAAAAAAACACCATTTTAGAAAGGCAGAGTGTCTAATATTAGTATTGAGTGTATTAGAGGGTCATATTCTTCAAGTCCTCCTAGCTATTCTGTGCTGGAAATCACTGCACAAATCAGGAATACCTCCAGAAGTCAGTGTCTTTGAACACAGTGTGCACAAAGTTATAGCTGTATCAAAGAAGAAGCCATTATGTGAACATGATCCATGAACACTGTGGTCTTCTATTGTGGATAAATTGTTTTACACAGTGTCACAACTTTTTCATATCATTTGGAGTCATGGTCATTATGAGGGTCTCCTTTTTATCATCTGACTCCACAGCTCCTCTCTGCTCTACAGGGGACTGCTTTGACTTTATTGTTAAGGTTCACAAGGATAAGAGCTGTTCTGTTAGCACCGGCCAGCTGTTGTTGTTTTTTTTTTGTGCGTGTTTTTTAGCCAAATCGAGATAAAGAGCTTCCACCCAGGAACAACGATCCAATGGACAAGAACAACGTTGCTTCCTGATGAATACTGTGGCTGGATAAGTGAATGACTGCTGTGTTACACTTAAATTTACATCAATCAGAGCTGTTTTGGACAATTGAAAACAATTGGTTTCAACTTCAAGTATTTTCTTTCTTTTTTTAATAAATTCAGCAAATGTTTTTTTCTCCTGCTGTACTTGTTAGTGTTTGTCTCTCTGATTGTTAAATGTGGATTGGCAGACACCTACTCCACATATTCTCTGCAAAGTCAGTGTAACAGTTCCCCAAAAGAAGACATTTTCCATACATATAATTTTTTTAAGTCATAAAAGCGTGAAATATTATTACAAAGGTGTCCAAAACTATTTCAAAAAGCCTGAAGAGGCATAATAAGAAAAACTAATTTACATATATTTCACAAGCCTTTATGCTAGAATATGTTTTTCAAAAGCACCCCTTGTCAGCTATGTTCACTTTGTCTGCTTTGGGTAGTTGTATTCAGGAGCTGGACCCTATTCCAACTTTGGGCCTGAGGTGGCTTACATCCTGGGCAATGGGATGTACCGACAGACATCCATTTATTCAATAGGTATGATTTAAATTCACACATTGTAGTCTGTCTTGGAGAGTGAGGAGGAAGTTTCTTGGTTGTACCCAATTATATAGTACAATATACATATAGTATATAATATGAAAATTGTAAATTTTGTGAATTCAATTTGAAATTACCTATTTTGAGCAATGTGCTGCATTTTGTTCGGCTGTATAAGTTTAACATAATGCACCAGGTACATTGTACTTGCAGTTTGTCTTCAGGCCAAGTACACCATTCATTTTTACCCAACTTACTGTTTCCACATTATTATGAGAGCTTACATTAAAACTGCTACTTTGACGACATGTGCTTTTGGAAATGTCACAGAGCTGAATAAAACCTATTTATTCAGTTTCCAAACAGTTCTTGCCTTTTCAGCGCCTGTGTTTCTAGTGGTTATTGCCCAAGAACAAGAAAGCATGCATCAGCAACCACAGTCTGTGAATACAAGATAATGAACACAATTGGCCCAATTGGGTTAATTATTCAGTCTAATTATCCCTGTTTAATAATGTCGTTGCAATAGTTTGTGTACGCTGCAGAAATTTTGAAACATCTAAGGTAACTCGAGCTGCTCACAACTTTTTTATGTTGCCATGAAGAAACTGATGTTTTTTCACACTGCCTTGTTGATACTGTACTTAAGTTATTTCTCCTATACAATAAAGAAAAGCTCCAAGTCTCATAACAGATGTTAGTTTTAGTTTAGACTCTAATGTGCAATATGAAAAAGCAGCCTTAAAGGTACTTCTTATTATGTACATAGAAAGTGGTTTTAGTGAGCACATACGCCTAATGAAATGACGTCTAACAGCAGGTTGTCATATACCCTATAATTTCTCAAAGCCAGATTTGGCAGCAATATATTGGGGCTGAGAGTAAGAATAAAAGAAAATGTGCAGTGGAGCTTAAAGCACGCTTTATATTAACTCACCATATGTGTTTTTTTCAGCAGGCGGCAGTTTCCTTTCTCCGTCTCTTTACTTATTCCATACCATGAAACCTTTCCCCACATTAGAGCACCATGCCTGCTCTATTTATTCCAACACAATGTCATTCTTTTAGCCATTCTCCCTCCTTTAACTCCCGGTGCGAGTGGCTGCTGCGGTGGCACATTTGTGGAGATGTGTTAAATCCATCGGTCGTGCTCACTGTAGCGGCCCCGTGCGCTCCTCGCACAGGGCTGCAGTCTGCCAGTCTAATAGTGGAGTTGTTTCACCGCATAGATCTCATTACTTAAAATCCTCAGCTCTGAAACAGAAGGTCAGGGATCAGCAAATCCTCACTTCTGGCCAGGCTTATGATTCCATTCTGATGCAATTTTCTCTCTCCAATTCCCTGATTATCACACTCCTGCCGCCAATTTGATCTCTCATCTGTCTAAGTTCAGACACAGTCATTCTTCTCTTTGCACCTAACGCTGGCGCCGACAAAGCTCCTCACAAACCGCTTTTTCCAAAAAACAATTTATGACTTGTTTTTCTCCTCAACTCTGTCTCCTGATACATTGGTATTGTTAGCCTTTGAGCAGGGGCTGTTTGAATAATAAACCTTCCCTTACTAATAACATTTTGGTGCGTAGTTGCAGTGTTTACTAGCCATATAAGCATTTGTATAAATAATGGTTAGAAAGATAGACTTCCCAAAATAAGTCTAAATGCATTTCCTGCTATAGTTTTATTTAAAAAAGTAAAGCTGAACCAATTGCCACACAAAATACTAGTACATGACATCTAAATCAAGTTTTGAGCTCACCTTAAACAGCTAGCGTTAGTTAACAATAAGAAGGTTTAACAAGAAAGGGATCTGGACTTTAGAAGAGATTTTATCCCTCATCCAAGAGATTTGATGAAACTGGTTAAATAAGATAAGACCCAGGGTAATTAGCAGCTGAAAGGCCCAGGCTGGAGTCAGAGGGAGAGTTGTTCCCCATCAGTGGGACATTGGTATAACCTGCTCTCTCTGACGTTCATGACCTCTTTATTTATTTTCACCTGGATGACTGAGAACGCATACTTTCTCGCACTTATCTACGCCAAGTTAAACCTCATGCAAAGGTTTCTCCATGTTTCTTTATTTTTTTCCCCTTGTGCTGTTTTTCTGTGTATCTATGTAGGCAGCACTTAATAAGCAACCTTCTTCGTGAGTGACAGTCATTAGTTCAGTGTTGGTAAGTGATGTAGACCAAACAATAGTAGACTGATATTAAAAACTAGGTGGTGTATTAATGTCCTGTTTTTATTTCTTTTTTTTCTTTTTTAAAGATGCAACAATCACAATAAACTATTATACTGTTATTTCCTCTGAGGAAAAGAAAGAATATCACATTCGAGCTAGCCTGTACTCCTAGGTTGGTGTTAGTAGATAGACAACAGCCCCCTGTAACCAATAAAGGATGAGTAGTAAAAAAATGAACAAAACTTTGAATTAAAATACATTTACACTTTTGAACAGACTTTGAAGTGCCGCCATATGCCACATTAGGATACAATGTCTTACACTATAAGAGCAAATAAAGCCAAGCGAGCATTTGAAGCAGATGTTACCCATCAAATGAAGTTACAGAAGAGCATTTGAAATCTTTTCACAGCTGCAAACTGTGTGTGGAACACTAAAGTATACAGTTAGCATTTCACTCAAACTATGTTAATTTTGTAAACTATATCTCTACTTCTACAAAGTTTAGCCAGGTTTTTCACAATTGCTTTCCTAATCTGTGGGAGTTATTGGGACTCATTATTTGACTAATTAATACATCTTAGTTTTGACGTCTTTCGTATTTTCTGGTAGCCTGGCCAGCTGGACTAATGAACTAGACTCTATACAAAGAAGTTAGTCTGGTCCCTTTGCTTGAGTTTCATTTCTATGGGCGGAACGATCACAGGCGGAGTAATCAATCAGAGAAACTAAGGGTGAGATGTCGCTGACCCTAACAAACATGGCCAAACAAAAATTTCCTCGGTATTAGCTGGCATCATCTTGATTATTTTTGATTCTGCTTTTGTAAGATGTGCTGCAGATAAAAGGTCGGTATCCAGCGAGTCGCCTGGAAACGGCTCTCTATAGCTGAAAAACCAGACCCTCTTCCTTTTGAAAAGAAAGTAGGTGAAGTTGGCTGGCCAAGCTAATGTTCAGGTGGTAAATTGATAGTAAACATGAATATATACAGTTACAAGAAACATTTGCATAGCTTTAAACTGTACTCATTCTAGGTGTATCTATAATGAACAAAACTACTTTAACACTTCCTTGTTCCTTCAGACTGAATTGTTACCATATGGCGCACAAGGATACAATGTCTTTTTTGATTAGAGCAAATAAAGCCAAGCATGAAATTCAAGCAGCTGTTAGTTAGAGAACATTTTTGATTTTTCTCACAGTCTTAAATTGTGTGTGAAAAGTGAAAGTGCTGCTATTAGTATTTCCACTCAAACAAGATTTGTATGTTAATTTTGTAAACTATATCTCTTTTCTTCTACAAAATTTGGCTTGTTTTCATTTTTAATTTGCAATGGTTTTGTTGTGCGCTAATAGGGACTCAGCTTCCAATTTGAATAAATAAAACTCTCAATATAGTGCCTAATGTACTATAGCTCGAAGCACGGCAAAGCTTCTGGATAGCTCTTTCTTTGCTTTATGTGCAGTAATTTTCTTAACTTCTGAGTTTTAACTTCTTACTTGTTCGAGGCCAGAGAGTGCTGTGAGATCTGGCTCTATAGATTTACATGTACAGTTAGGTCTATAAGTATTTGGAAACTGACACAATTTTTGTTATTTTAGCTGTTAACCAAAACATATTCACGATACACTTGTATAAGCTTAAAGTGCAGACTCTCAGCTGTAATTGGAGGGTATTCACATCCAAATTGGAAAAAGGGTTTAGCAATTACAGCTCTTTAATTTGTAGCTGCTTCTTTTTCAAAAGTAGTTCAACAGTTGCTTCAAAAGCTATTTCTTGAGTTGCACGGGCGTCTCCTTCATTAATCCATCATAAACTGAGCAAGTAAAAGGTCTGGACTTGATTCCCTGTGTTACATTTGCATTTGAAATGTGTTTCTGTGAAATCACAACATACAGTATCTCAATGGAAGTGAATAGTTTTGGTAAAAAAGCTCAAATAACAAAACTTGAGTCAGTGTCCAAATACCTAACTGTATCTCATTCAAACTCCAATTTTTTTAAGGACAAAATGGACACTTGGCTCATATTACTACCATTAAAAGATGCTATGGTACTTATAAATGTATCACTTGACCTGCCAGTGATAATATTGCAACCATTATCTGAAAAATAGCCCTAAATTAAAATTAGTTCAATATTGGGCAAAGCGAAAGATGCTTTTGGAACTCGTATTCACTAAACCTGCCAGTGACCATAATGCAATGGCTGATGAGTGGAAACCTAATTTCTGAAGTACTGTAGCATTCAAAAAGTTTCAACATACAAGCAATATATCAATTACATACATTTAAGTCACTTACTGGGCCAATGATGAGCAAGCACACATGGTCCCTGCACCAAACTTGACTCATCTTTCCAACTATTCCATAAAATTATTTCCAAAATAGCCCGAGATGATGTATAATTAGTCGAATTTGGGGCGGGATGTTGCCCAAAAGCAAGACAAAACAGGTGGCCAATGTGATTAGGATACTGCCGAGGTGAAGGAAATCTGGATTGGCTTTGAGCACTTCTCGGAGGCAGAGAAGATATGATTTATAGTGGACATAATGAGCAGTGTCGAGATGAGATAGAAAAGCGTGGAACGATCGAGCGTCATTAGATACCGGGGCTTCACCGAGGCCATGCCAGAATATTCATGTTGGTGGTAGATTCACTAACGCTGGGTCAGAGACACTGACAATGAAGAAGAGTGGACTAAAAAAGGCCTCCAATGATCTGCCTCACTACAGCTAGAAGATAACAAATGGAAAACAACCAAGGTATAGGAAGATTATGATTATTACAAAGTGTTGCTAGCTACAAACGCCAATGGACAGAACAAAAAAAAAAAATTGTTTTCAAAATAATCACTGCAGTAACTTATTTATACCTACTACATACTTAGAACCAAGTGGTGGACCTGTCAATCATGCTGCCAGTCAAACTCCCACACAGAGTTTTCTGGGCCCTGTTAATGAGCTGAAAATCAACGTAGGGAGTATTTGAACTTTCTACATGTTAGGTACAATAAGTACAATAAACACTGAATTAGTTGGTTTGTTAATAAAATTTAAACACTACAGGAAGTTTTCATAAATCTCCGAGACCACTTGAAAAGAAAGGTCTTGGCCAAGTACCAAGTAAACTCTGGTATGATGCAATCAAAATCACAATCACAATATGTATTAGTAGATCATTTCATATCAGAAAAAGCTGCGTTTTTTTTTTTTTTTTTTTTTTTTTAATAGAGCTCAAATGTGGAGCAATTGAGCGGTTTTAAAATCAAGCACTTTAAAGGTCCTATATTATTCTTCTTCCATGCTTTTTGAAATAGTGTTGGACAACTTTGCATTATTGTTTCACGTTTTATAACTTAAAATAATGTATATGTATGTATACAACGTATGAAGATTGGAAAGAGCATAAAATGGCAATTTAGCATGGCTGTTAGCGACATGACGCTTAGAGATGTGACATTCATGAATGATCCAAATCTTTTGAACGTCTCTTTACCATGAACGAACAGAAAGATAAAAGCAGAGTCATGGTGGCGCTGGAGCTGTCCTTTTTTTCTTCTTCTCGTTTTTTTTTTAACTCTTGCATCAAAATTAACAAGCTTTTTTGTTTGTCCACCACAAAAAAAAACAAACAAAAAAAAACATAAAAAACGTAGAATACAGGCTCAAGAGAGAGTCATATGGAAAGAGACAAGGGAAGAGAAGAGAGGAGTACGGTGCACATGCTCAGATGCACATTAGTCAGAAGTCTGTTTTTACTGATATTTTTACTTGCACACTGAGCCATAAATTTCATCTCTAATGACGCCAAACAAGCTGACGGCTTCGTAGAGACGTCAATGTAAGCGTGGGAATAATCAGAATTAGTCTGATACCAGTGTATGGGCTTTAAAAACACACGGGAGTACTTTCTGGTTTCACGTAATTTTCCTGTATGTGAGGAAAACATAATTATCTAAAGCCATATAACAAAAGGGGTTATGCGTGGAAAAAATGTCACCTAAGTTAAAGTAAGCTCTTGAAAAATGTAGTTTGATGTCATGTATTAGTGTTTTGGTAAATGGTTAATGTTTTTAATAAAACAAAAGCAAACAAAAGGATAGTAAAGCTGTTCTGAGCAAAAACGACTGCAGAAAACTAAAAGTAAAACTGAGCTGTGTTGCATTTAGTATCACTGCCATTTTCAGTAACATCATAAAGCTAACATCATGACCAATTAGATTTAGCGTTCATGCACACACTCTCTGTTAAAGCACCACCTGTTTGTCTGTCATTGAAACTGCCACTGTAAAAGCTAAGACCACGCTGCGGTATAGCTCAGTACAGATCGTCTTGGAGTTGTAAGTTCAAGTTTGGACAATTTACCAAAAGTTTCTCCTTGCTCTCTCCCCCATGATTTCCTGTATCTTCACTGTACTATCTAATAAAGAATATCTAAAAAAAAAAAAAAAAAAAAAGCAGACCAGCACTCTCTATAATAGCTAATTAAATGAATTGTGCACTGTTTTAGTCCTGAGAGAAAGAAGCAGTCTTCAAGTTTTAGCACACCTTTATACACAAATGAAATACTATAAAATAAAAAAAAAGACTAAATCAGTGGGTTTTGTGCTTTCATATGCCAATGAGAGCCATGGCTTCTTCCCAATAACTTTTTCCTAGGCATTGTACAGTCTCGCCACAGCTATCCACTCCTATTCAACCTCTATGGTAGGAGCAGATTTCCAGTGAATCCCATGAGCAGAGAATAAGTAAAAAGGTTAAGATATACTTAGGCCCATGATACTGTAAGTGCTTACATATTCCAAAAATACCACAACTAAGCTGCGGTTTATCGGTGCGCACTCAGTGAATGCATAAATAAAACTTTAATGTTGCCTATTATTCCTGCAGCTGATGCCATTTGATGCATCCTTTCTGAGGGACTTTCAGAGGAAGCTGCTTAGCGAGCGCCGTAAAGATTCAAGGTTGAATAATGTCCCAACTTCCTTTATCAGGGGCTGACACGCTATAGCTGACAAAGTATTACCATAACAAGCTGCTATGCATTTTCATGACTTAGCAAAAGGACCGGTGTCAGCAAAACAAAAATTGTACGGCTACAACAACTCCCTGATCTTTGAGACATTAAAGGAAGGAAGAAATAAAAGAGGTGAGTGCCATACCAGCGCAGCAGCCTTTGAAATTACATTCATTACGTATTCACTGATAGTACTCTTCTATTATAAGGCTGTGGAAAACATGCTTCAAAAACACGGTCCAAATTTAGAGCACATTTCCTAATCATCTAGGCCCGCTTCCATTACTGTATCAGAAAAACAATCACTAATAGCTTTCGAAATCTGGCATTCGGGCCAATATGAGCGGCTTTAATACATGCGCGTCCCTAATGCTTCGTCCTAAAATGTGTTTTCCCCTGTGAGTATGAGAGAGAGACATGTCCAAGAGCGCTGCCAGGGCTCTTTAAAGCTGCCATCAGCACAAACACAACCAAACGCCACTACTTTACATTCTCTATTGATTGAAGATTAACTTTCTTGTGATTAAAAAATTGCCGGTTTAAAAGACAATCCCTCAGTGTGGCCATTAGACAGAGACTTGGCTTTTGCTTTGGGTGTTGCTACAGTATTTTTGACAGTACCGTGGATGTATTAGGCTCCAGAGGAAGGTGTTATGTTTTGAGTGTCCCTGAAGTTTTGCTATAACTTAATTTGCCATCACCAACAGCAGACAAACTTACCTAACTATGCAGCGCGAGGTACCACGAATCCGAGCATTAATAAGCCATAGAGTAGAATATTGCATGATTATTAAACAAACTAACTTGAACTCTAAAAATGTTTTTTTTTTTTTTTTTTTTTTTTTTGTATTGAGCCAGTACTTGTAGCATCTGTACTTTCCTAATATTAGTAGCATTTGATTCAATGGCATCTCAGCTCAGAGTGTTGGTATTTCATGACATATTGCGTTAACATATCCAAAAGTATCTTTAACCCTACAACACTAACGGCGGGGGATTTTCACCCTGCAGCTGCGTTCACATAATTTCTCTTCTGTTCTGTCTGATATCTTGAGTTACACAGGTCTCTCACTGATGTAGATGAAGCGTGTTTCCCTGCTCGCATCCCTGTTTCTTTCTGCAGTTACGTGTTTGGGTGAGTTCCACCTGGCGTTAGTGACAAAGGGAATGGTAAAATATTTGTGGGGTGAATTCATCCCATTGTTGGTAATAGGGTTTTTGTACTAAAACAAATTCGGGCCCAGCAGACAAGTCTCACAGGTTTATATAATGGTTAGGCCAAAGAACAAATTACTGGCTCCATTTTATTCTTTTTTTTTTTTTTTCAGTTTTTTTGTTAACAGTTCCCTGATTTTTCCACCAAAAATGCATTTATATAGGTCAGCAGACATCAAATAAAACCTCTTGAAATTACTTCTCACCAATTGTAACTATTTGTTAATCCATTACCAGTATGTTCAGTAAAAAGAGATATGTTTATTTATATTCCCTTTTCAAAATGTAATCAGATGTTTGCAAATAATGTTGCTAACAAATTCTTATACCCTCTATATCTTTTTGCGTACCTACCTCTGGGGTTACCCTTACCACTGGTGTAAGGTGATGCCATTTGTCATTTTTTTGAAACACAGTTAAAAATAAAAGAAGAGTACTTAAATTTGCCATGTGTTGTTACTTTAATATAATTTAATGTTAAGCAACAGACTGTGTTTACATGCACTTGAGTATCCCAGTTATGAGCCTTATCCCAGTTATGACAGTATTCTGGATATGACGTTTACATGCGCTGTATATATAGTTATCCGTATTTTAGAGGTGTTTAGTCTGTGAGCAGTGGAGACGTGGACACTGTAACCAGGTCCAGCGCTCAGCATAAAGGTGGCTGTATTGTTAGTGCCGCTTTATGGAAAATAACTAGATTAGATGAAATAGATTGAGTTTTGAAAGTTACAGTCACTGCGGCAAAGTTACCTCTCAGGCCATGTGTGTTTTGCGGCATTTCTTGAGTTCGCACATGCTCAGTACGTCAGGTGAGGTCAGAAATCACGATACTTCATGTGCCTTAGTATTCTGGTTACTGTCGGAGTTTTTTAGTATATATTCCAGATACTGAATTCAGGATACAGTGTTTATATGCGCAAACACAAAACCAGTATACTTATAAAACAAGATCATAATTGGATACTGAAGTGCATGTAAACACACTTTTTCTTGTCTACAAAGGAGTGGTGACTATAGTGGTCATGCTAGGAATAGTGCTAGGAAATAACAAAAAAAAAAGGCCTAAATAAGTTGAATTACTGCATTCTCTGTGTTCTATTTTCTCTGCTTTACATACAAAAATTGCATCAAAATACATAAGCGAACTGGTAAATTGACTGACAGCAGCATAGAGCCTCCCACAGTCTGCTCCAATCTCACAATCGCCCCAGCCACAGACGCTCATAGGCAGCTCCCGGGCCCCTCCCCTCGGCCCTCTCATTACTGTCAGCAGATCTGTGATATCTTGAAGCAGTGCCTCGCGGCGGGGATCCACTTCCACTGCTGCTCCCGAGTGGACACAAGCTGCCAGCGCTGCGCCTTACAGCCCTTGAATGGATGCTTTCCCGCAGTTTTAAAACCCCGCCGCACATCACACGCCTAATTGTTCACACTGATTATTTATCAGCTTGGTTTGACTAATCGTGTCGGAGCATGTGGACAATAAATGCTTTTTTTTTGGTAACAATTAGCACACATGACATTAACACATAAGAGTTTTAGGCAAATAGATGTGTAGCTTTCTATAAATAGGATGCACAGAGGGTATCATTTTCCTGAGATGTCTTTTCATATATTAGATTTCTAATGTATGCGGAGTATTTCATAGTAAGCAGGATATTAGGACAGGGCTAGCAGCAGAAATGCAGGTGTAAGCAGAACTAATGAGCATGGCCATACCCGGCTTTGTCTCCATGTTAATAAGCCACTCTGCAGGATGGTCAAGCTTTCTCAATGTGCTTTTAAAATTGCTTTGAAAAAGTCATCAGGAAATTGCCGTATGAAGCTAATGTCTTCTTGTTTAAACCCAATACACTTCAATACTAGAAACAAATGGAGAGCGCAGACCTCCACCAAGGCATTGTCCATATCTTGCAATGGTAAACATATAGGCCAGGGATCTGAGTTCAGAGGTAAAAGTGCGTTAATGTCTCACTAAATGTGGGTTCTTTCACAATGGGAAAGATATTGTACCAGACCTGAAGGAACCTGGGGATCTTCTAGTTCTAGGGTAAATTCTTTCTCCAGTGAGCCACAAGACCCTAATATTGCCCTGTTAAGAATCTACAAAAATACTTGGCTCGAGATGGTGAGATAAATGAACACCATAAAGTAAGCATATATGCGTTTACAGACTCCTTGTAGCTAGAATCAGTATGTTTAGCCCTATTTCGCAATCGTAAACATAATTTAAAAAAATACATGGATCCTTCTTTTTTCCTTTGTCCAATACTGACCTTTTTCTGAAAATGACTTCAGCTATCTTGCTAAAATACTAACAAATTAAAAAAAGCAGTGTTTAGGTTGCTATGGTCCATTGTCCATCAAACTGAGAAAACAAAAGATAGATAGATCAATAGATAAGTCTTTAAAATAATACTAAAATGGGCTTGTACTACAAATAAATAACAGTATTTAAATAGACAATTTACATATAAGATAAAACAGATAAAATCAGGAGCATGTTCATCAATGAAAGTGCAACATGTTCATTTCAGTCATTACCGTGATCAAAACCTTTGAAAACTTTGTCTTTTCTTATACTATTTTAAATTCATATTCATTATTTGCATGTTTTTTACTTATAGATTAAACATTGCAGTTCCATTCAGAGGTATTTTTTTTATCAGTTTAAGTTTTATGACTTAGTTAAAAATATCTTACTGATCTCATAAAAGAGCCAATTTAGATGAACTGTATCAGGTAGAGGCAGAAAGCACTGACGCTGCTTTCCTGTTGTTTTGCACTTTTCAGGAAAATATATTATCAAGATTAATGGCTGGCATAAAAGAGAAACAGGAAATAAATGGTGGTTTTAAAATTGAAGCATCATAAAGTGCTAGTGGCATAAAGACTTGAGAGATTTTTTTTATTTTTATTTTGCCTGATTGTGACCAACCAGGAGCATTTTTGCACTCATCTGCCTTGATAATTGTCTAAAATTGTACTAAAACAAATAAACATCTGTCTTCATTAGTACAAAGACATTTTATACATAATTGATTGTAAATGTTTATTCTCCTGACATTATTTGGTAAAACTCACATTCAAAATTAAATATGTAATAATCTTCCTGTCTCTAAAAGAAAATGACAATTAAAAAAAACAATACATACTCCTATTACATTTATTTAGTAAATATTTTAATGTTCAAAATGATCTAAAAGCTTTTAAATAAATGATAAAAAAGTTCAACTATATTTTAACTCCCCTTTTAAACAAGCTATTAAACCTACAAAAACATGCAACAAAATATACATTTCATTTCCAGTTTCTCTTCCTTTTTATCACTTGAGCTTGTCTTTTCAATAAAGTTCAATATATAAAAATCAGAAATGTTTTTCATCTTGGAAATATATTATGAAATAATTCCATGCACCCCCTGCAAAGTGCTTGCGTACCCCTAGGGGTCCCTGTACCCCTGGTTGGGAAACACTGCTCTAAAGGAACCAACTTTTCAATCACCCCAAGACAAATCCCTTCTGTGGATCTTATCACAGCTACAGAGTGGGCCATCAGAGACAACCAGCTGGATGAAGCTGAGGGACTGTCCCAGGCCATCACCATCCTACCTGCAGACAAAGGAAGGTGCACAGTGATCCTGAACACCGCAGACTATGAGGACAAAACACCAGCCTACTCAGTGACACCTCTACCTACAGGACACAGGAAGAAGGTCCTGGACTGTAGACAGAGACTGGAGACAGGACCAAATCAATGACCATCGTTTGTACTACAGATAATACTCGAGCAAAACCATCCCCTGCATCTACAGCCTCCCCAAAATACACAAAGGAGGTACTCCTTTACATCCCATTGTCACTAGCATTACAATACATTCATTTATTTTCTCTATTTGTCAACACAGATGCCAGGAGGTAAGCGACGGAGATGAAACTACTGCTGTAAATGTAAACATTGTAAGCACTGAACAACAAGGTCTGTACAATGTCCACCATTTCGACAATATGCTCATTGTTGTTGAGTTATGGCCCAAAATATTAACCTAGGTGCCAACATGGAGATTCTTGCAGTTGGGAGAATTAAGTTTATGGCAAGAAGTTGAAGAAATAATCAAAGTATTTAGTCAACTAAAGTCAAAATAATACTGAAATGTACAAGTATTTAACTAAATTGTTAAATGTAAACAAAGACATTTTCTCGGCACAGTAAAATCTACTCCACTGCTGGTACTATTACAAAAATCTGCTTTGAACCCAGGACCCCCCTATTGCCAGATGAGCCAGGTAAGGTCAAAACATAAGTATACTTGTTTGGAGACACAGAAAGTACATTTTCTTCCAAATTGTCTCCAGTTTCTTTAGAATTAAAAAAAGCAATGAAAAAAAATTTTATTGTAAATACTTTCTATGTAATAGCCATTTGCACTAATTACTGATTAGGAAGCCTTATAATTTGACTGGCACCATTAGCAGCCATAACACAAAGACTCTGGCAATGGCTGAGTGTTACTTATAAGGAACGTGTATCTCAAAGACCATATAAGGTACATTTTCTTGTAGAACAGAAGACAAACAAGCTGAAATAAATTATGTTTCTGGGTGGGGCTTCACTATTAATCAAAATCAAATAGAAATGTCAGTTTAAAAGGCCTATATTATACTTTTTTGTGAGTCTTTTAAATAATTTAGGACACATCTAGATGTTTTATTAGTGAGAAAAAACAATAATTATTGAAAAAAACTTATTTAAAGAACCTCATCATTTGACTGTGAGAAACACTCAGATTAGGTCCCTGTCACTTTAAGAGCCCTCCTTCCCCGCTGCCCTGCTGCTGTCACGCCCCTTCAGCATGTCTCAACAACACATGCTGAGTGTTTGAGTGGTGTCCGCTGCAGTTCGAGGGTGGGTTTGTTTAGTTGCTGCGGGGGAGGCGTGAGCTGTGGCAGTGATTCCTGAACAGGACAGGACCATGAGGGGTGAGGGGCGTGGTCAGGTGGAAAAGGCAGACAGCTGTTTTGATCTCTCACAAACTCAATGTAAAAGAATGGAGGATTACTGAAACGTGCATGAATGGAACAAAACACAACTCCAGGTATGTTTTTGATGAGGAAACATTATAACATGGTAGCAAGTTCAGAAAAGTCAAATTTGCATAATATACCCCCTTCAAACTGTTGCAAAGGAAGCAATTATTTAAGTGCTATAATGTCAAAATAATGTCAAAATATACTGTCCCCAAAGGATCTTAATATGTATAAACCTTGCTAAAGACTGCTACAAAATAATCTGAAAGGCACGGTGATTCCTTGTATTAGTTCATGCAGCGAATATTTCAGTGTCAATGCCTCCATCACACTGTAAACTGTGAATTGAACATTGATTTTGCAAAATATATCACACATCTAACCGCAGTATCTGTCAGGAAAAGCGCAATTAGATATTTCTTCAAAATCATTCAGCCCTCTTTCTGGGTGTAAGATAAGAGAGCAGAGAAAACACTTGCTACCTTTACAAATGGCTGTGTTTGTAGCAATTAGGGGCGTGTGACTTCAGGAGATAGCAGCAGCCAGAGGTAGCTGTGGTGATCAGAGTAATCAGTTTAAGGAGAAACATCTCATTAGTGGGCAGTGCACAGCCAATGATCTCCATGCAACAGCTGGCAAGGGCGCCGTAAAGAGGTCCGCTGCAGCCGATGCGTCGCACATTAACTTTCAACTTATGGACAACGTGGCTCTTCTCCAGTCACATCTCCAGCCCTTTCGAACGGCCAAGGTCATATCTGATGAAATCGTGATGAAGCAGCGGTTTTATCTTTAGCTTTTTCCCAGTCTTTCCATCCGTCCTTCCTTCTTTCTCTCTGCGTCTGTGCTCTGTCTCTCAGCGCCCGTCTCCTGGCACAAAGTTATTGAACAGTAGGGCCACAGCTAAGTTTTAATTATAAGACGTTCCACTGAGTTAATTGAACATAGCGCGGGCCCTAATTTCACTTTACAGCAAATCAAGATGTTACTTATGTAAATTCGGTGACGTCCCACTGGGAGACAGGGGACTTGTGCCAGACACCAAAGTCATTTTCTCCCCACTGGCACCAAGCTGCTGCCTCTGCAACTTATCTAAAGGACTTTTTTTTTTTTTTTTTTTACTGGAGTATTCCTTCAAAGATACTTCACACACTTCAGGATTTCTACTGTGGCAGTATCAGGTCACGGGACAGGCTTTAAGTACACTTTTAATAAAATACTCATTATTAGGCCTAAAAACCTAGTCTAAATGAAACAGAAAAAATAATTATGCTGTTAGTTAAACCTTCCCCTAAAGTGATACTCTGGGATTTTGTTGAAGTAAAAAAGTAAGACTATTACACAGAGGTGATTAGTAACTAGATACTTTTATTCTAAGGACATTTTTGAAGAATGTGTACTTTTTTTTCAAAAGCTACTTAAGTAAACTTTTGTGTAAGTAATTTTTAATTTTTATTTTTTACTCCAGTGACAAAGTGGGCAGCAATAGTAATGGTAGAAGCATTAGTAGTAGTGATAATAGTAGTAGTAGTAACATTGATGATAGTAGACTTGCAGTAATTATAGCAGGGGTAGTTGTAATTGGCATGTTTCTCTTCATTGAACTTTACGCTTCACACTGGTGAATTGAGTTTACTTCTACTTGAGATAGTCCATAATAATTTTAAAAGGATCTGGAGTACTTCTTCCACCTCTGGTATTACATGTATTTGATTATATATACATATACCTGGTCTTATTGCAAAGACATTCAAGGCTATAGATATGCTGGGTGGAAAAAATACTGTTTTTGGACAGCAGAGTATTCAAATGTTTATCTAAAATAACCTAACGTACTGTAAAATAACTCTAGCATATCTCTAAATGTTTTGTTGTTTTAGAAGCGGCTGCGACTTTTTTTTCATAGATACCACAGGCTGTTAATATATGGTCCACTGCTTCTCTGAGCCCATCTCTCCAGACACCCAGACAGTAAACCAATACAGGTAATGCACCACAAGTACTTCCAAAATCTTGTTTAAAAATCATCTCTGCTTTCGGCAGAGCAACTACTTCTGCTGAGATAAAAAAAAAAAAAGAAAAAAAAAAAAAAAAGTGTTTTAAATGAAAACAAAAATGGCTGACTCAGTCCAGAAGTGATCACAAATAAAATCATGGAAATTGTCTGCCATGTCAGACAATAGACAACATTAAGTATTAGTAGTATATAACACATATTTATGTCTTTTTGCATTATACAATCCTGTATTTGACAGATAGTAGTGGGTAAAAAAGCAATTCTGTTGTTCTGTTGTAACGGTGTTTAAAAATGATAATTAATTAAAGCATCTAATAAATTATACTTTAAAAATAGATGTAATAAAACGTTTCTGCTTACCCAGTGTGTGTAAAATATGTTCATTAATCAGTGAAATGGGATTATAACTTATGGTGCAGACAATATCTAAAACAAAATAATACAAAGGTCTAAATACATGCAGAAATGACTATGTTATAAGAGCCATGGAAACACAAGTTAATCAACAAAAACCCACTACTGCAGGTGATCAAACCTGGCCACAGCTCTCTCAGTCTGTATGCATGCGGTACCTCGTGTTGTAATGATATTTGTGAGACTGACAGCTGTTCGGTGGCAGTCATACCACGGCTGCGAGCTGCAGAGCATTTTAATGAGATCACATAGATTAGAAGGAATCCGTTACTGCTGACGGAGGTGTTAACTGTAGCCGGCTACTTTCCAATATGCCAAGGACTTATGGGAACATGGGACTGAAATCTCTGATCTAATTTGGAAACAAAGCAACGTCATTAAACTCGTCAGTATAAACATGCGTGTAACAGGAGATTATGTCTGTCAGGTCCATGGTGAGGTCCAATGGGATGAACAGCTTCATTTTGTAATGTAACACCGCTGAGATGTAAAACAGACAGTAGTTTGCATGTGTTGATTGAATTAAGGCCTTAGAGGATTGACTGAAAACATTACAGACAGGTTCAGGTTTAAAGTGGCACTGCTCAATTCCTGTGCCAAATTCACCAATATTCTTGCTTTTCTTTTATCAACTTTTGCCAAAAAGGTTATATTTTTGCCATAGTTGGTTTGTTTGTTTGTTGCAACCCAATAAGTAATGGTCAGATGTGGATGACTATTTTGGGAGAGGTCTTTTTTTTACTTTTTGGTATGGATCTGATTCACTGTTTTACTGTTTTAATAAGACAGGGCCAATGCTTTTGTGGAAGTGTGCACTCTCCACATACTTGTAGTTTAAAAAGTAAAACCAGACAAATTCACCATTTCAAAATATAAATACATTATGTCAAATCAATGTTAGGAGCTTACAGTAAATTTCTAGCTCTGCATTCAGCTTTAGACTGATGCAAATACATCTCTACCTTGTTAAACATCTTGCGGAGGCAATATTTTTGAGGTATTTTTGCAGGTGTTGGTTTGTTTGTTCTTTTTTGCTGATATTTTTAAGGATTGTGTCCCATTGTGAGATAGAAATACTGCTGACGATACTCACTCCAGCCAGTAGGGGTCAGTAAAAGATCAAATAGCAGAAATAGAAAGGAGAAACGCTTGGTTAGCAGAAAAGGTGAGACAAATTCTGATGTTTGGAAGAACTTTGGGTTTGAAGAGGAAGAACAAACAACTGAACCGTTTATGATGTGAATATTTATTGAATAATCAATTTTAATTATTATAAATTAATCAAGATTACTCTTTTTTTTCCAAAAACAAGCAGCCCCACTGAGAGATATAAGGCCTTGGGGGTCAATGGATATGATAGAGGATTGAACTAGAAGAAGCCTGGTTCGAGTCCAGGTTTTAATACTTTATTGTTAATATTGCAATGCCTTGGTGGAGGTCTACGCTCTGCAAGTGCTTCTACAGGTTTTTGGCTCTTTCAATGTGCAAGCCTGACATAGCCAGTGATGGCAACTTTCTCGTTTGACCAATAACCAATAAGTGTGAACATGAGGATCTATTAAAATCCTTAAAAGTAAAGCATAGATGACGTCTTAAGATCACGTTTCCTCACTACTGATACTTATCTGGATTTATTAAGTGATTAACCTTTTTATATCTATAATTGCAAGAACAAAATACTCTCCAACCTTCCATTTAAAATCTCATGTAACTGGGCACATCCTTCATTTTGGAGCAGAGTCTTTGAGTGGCTTCCCAATAAGGTCTGTTTGCACTTTAAACCTCGCGGGAAATCCCATGCAGCCCGGGGC
The DNA here is from genome assembly GCA_020698575.1 of Bostrychus sinensis. Lineage (NCBI taxonomy): Eukaryota > Metazoa > Chordata > Actinopteri > Gobiiformes > Eleotridae > Bostrychus > Bostrychus sinensis. Next base: position 29,231,426 of record CM036243.1, read on the forward strand.
ACGGCTGATAACAAAGAAACTGTTCAGTCGTTCTTTTCCCCCTCTCTCCATCTCCACATGAACCTTATCTTAAATACCTTCAAGTGGAAGGAGCGACTGGTTTGTTGGAAGCAGTGACTATAGTGCACCATGTGATAGTGCCTTCACAGAGCCAGCCGCATACACACTGGACAGAAAAATTACACAGCTTGAAATGCTGCTGCTAAATTCCCTCCAAAAAAAAAAAAAAAAAAAAAAAAATAGAAGAAGAAGAAGAAGAAGCGGCTATCACATTTTTTATGAATATGGAAAAACGCCTCAAGAAATCAGGGGATTAGAAAAGTATTACAAGAGTGTCGTCCCTGAAGTTTGTAGTCATTGCAGATGATTCGAAAAGTTAACAAAGAACTCATTTGGAAAGTGTGTCCCCCTCTACAGTCTGTTCGGGACGAGCCGCTGACCATGAATTGAAGGAACGGCTTTCAGCTCAGCAGGACCTGTCCCCTAAAGCTCAGCAACGCAGCAGGAGCTTTACAAGAACTGGCTCCCCCAACATTCACTGGCTTTTGAGCTGCATTGAGGGAAATTTTGAAACTGCTGCATCATGACTTACTTGAGAGAGCAGAGAGAATGAAGACCTTGGCATTGGCCCTATCTCACAATGGTAAAAATATAAGGCTAAGAGCAGGACTGGAGATTATCTAGATCAGGGGTGAATCTAAGGAATCCACCAAAATTGTTCCTTTACTAACCCCTTTGTGACCGAAGTTAGTATCTTTAGCCCTGTTTCACAATTGTAAAGATATAAGGCTGACACCTGGACTTGATGTTTTAGTTCAAGGGTAAATGCTTGCTCAGGTCCATTTAGCCACAAAGCCCCTATCTCCTCAAAGTATCCACCAAAACCAATCATTTGTTCCTTTACTTACCCCATTGTGACTGAAGCCAGCATATTTGGCCCTAATTCACGATGGTAAAAATATATGGCTAAGACCTGGACTTGGTCTTCTAGTTCAGGGGTAAATGCTCAGGCCCATTTAGCCACAAAGCACTAAAATCTAAAAAAAATCCACCTTTACTAGATCCTTGTGGTTGGAGTTAGTATCTTTGTCCCTATATTACAATAGTAAAAATACATATAGTACTGAGACCTGGCCTGGCTACAGGGATCTTCTAGTTCAGGGGTAAATCCTCCAGCCACTAAGTCACAAAGTAATTATATCTCACAAAGAAACAACAAAAACAAATCATCTGTGCCTTTACTAACCTCTAGCGCTTGGAGTTATTGTTTTTGCCCTTATCTCACAATGATCTAGTGCCCAGACCTGGACTCTAGAGAACCTTTAGTTAGGGGGTAAATGCTCTATTAACTGGAGCCACAATGTCGCAATATCTCACTATGGTATAGTCCACAAAAAAACTAATTATTTGTTCTTTTGCCAATCCCTTGTGGCTGGAGGTAGTATCTTTGGCCCTATCTAACAATGGTAAAGTGCCTAAACCTGGACTCTTGAGATACCTAAGTTGAGGGGTAAATGCTCCACTGATCCACAAAGCCCTTATGTCTCTCAAAGGTAAAATATCCACAAAAAACTATAATTTCTTCCTTGACGGACCCCTTGCGTCTGGAGTAGGTATCTTTGGCCCTATCAAGCAAATTTCCTGCATCTAGACATCCATATGCACACCAAAAAATGTTAATTTCTTTTTTGGCCCATAATTGAACTTTCCTTTGCGTTTTCTTGCAAACAGACACTAACTAATCAACCAATGTCCATTGTTACACTGAGGGAAACCGTGACAGAGGCTGGCACTGAAGACCATAAGTTTGAGAGATAGGACTGTGCCAGAGACTCAGCAAAGCGGGTAAAGTCAAAGGCGAGCGCACCACTCTTACTTTAAATGTCATACTGTCTATTTAATTTGCATGGTGGAAGCATCAGGAAGCACAAGCGCTGCCAAGTTGCAGTCAGCAGCGATCTCCATTTTGGCTCAAGCATAAAAAGGATGTGAAAGACAAGGAGTTATGAAGAAAGAGCTAATGACAGCAGAAATCTCTATCAACCCAAAAAAAAAGTTTGGAGCGGAGCATTCTCCTTAAAGGCAAACAGTATTTTCTAGCTATCTTTCTAAGTGGATGCATGGCCTCCCCGAGTTACTTTGGGTTCTTTCTGGATTCTCCATCTTCCTCCCACCGTTCAAAGACATGCGTCAGGAGAATTGCTGACTCTCTTTGTCAGCCCTGCGACTAGCCACTGCCCATGTACCCCGCCTAAGGCCCATAGTTAGGATAGACTCCAGCACCCGTGACCCCTAATGGGACTAAGTGGAAAAAGATGAATGAATGAACTTTGTGTGCCTTATACCACACTATTTCGCTGGGCTGGGTTTCAACTTCTCAGGCTATAACAAGATGATATTTCTGCATTATGTATCTACCTGAAGAGAGGACGCCAAAAAGAGTCTTAGGGAAGGTTGGGTATATATAAGTTTACCATTTTAATTCTAGGGATGTAATGATATCCAAATTTCATGGTACGATATTATCACGATATTAACCTAAGTGCAATATTTATAGCAACATTGTAGCGAAGCATTTATAATATAAAAATGCCATTGGTGCAATAATTATTGTCATATTTCATGTTTTATCTGCTCTAAAGTGTGGCAGATAACTAAGGTTTCATCTAGATCACATTAGTGTTCTCCCGCAACAAAAAGTTTTAAACAGCAGCTCAAACAGGAGCCATGGCAATGACTGTAGGAACCTCCCCTTTGTATATCTCAATGGACTCTTGTAAATAAAAAATAAAAAACAGCACGTCTCTCAGACATCACTCCTCAGGAGTCAGCACAGAAGCAAGTGTTCACTGTTTGATTTTATCCACTAACTCCAGCTCACAGCCATCTTCTGCTGCACACTGGAGTTAGTTTATATGGTTTTCAGCACGAGTCCAGCCCATAGTCCACTCCTCTGAGACTAACAGAGCACAAGGGGACAGAGAGAGGGGAAATGAACGAGTGAGTGAGTGTTGCGGTTGGACGTAAAAAGTTTATTTAGTAACTAACCTTGTCAATCCTCCGCTACATAAAACAGCCGTGAGTCTTGATATTCACTTATTTATATTGCTAACGCTGCTGAAAACATCAGCCACTCCACCATGTTGGCTCATGTTTAGGCTGCACTCAGGCTCACAGGGAGCAAAGGATCATGGTATATGTAGTTCACTCTGCTTTTTACCACGCCGCTGTGACAAAACTATGCATTTTTGATACTAGACCACAAGGATATCTAGCGACCTTTCTATCGTTATATCGCCAATACTGTTACTGTTAACAGTGTGTGTGTCTGTGAGAAGAAGATAACATAAACATAAACATAAGATAACATAAAGTAAACACTAAAATGCCCCTGACATAAGAAAATAAATATTTGTATCTAGGAACTATGTGGCTTTGAGAGAGCTGTGTTACAAATACATTCAAACACGTCTCATCAAAATAATTTTCTACAAATGTGATATTTTGATCTTTTTTACACTTTGAGACGCTGTAGTAAATTTGCAGATCAAACTCCTTCAGTCGGAGCAAATCCTGAAATGACTTAATTATTAAAAAAAATTGGAATTGGAAACAAGTTTTATTTTGAGAAGCAGCCATGGCAACAGTTTGACATCAAAGCGGGCACTAACACTGTCACTAACAAGCTCTTTAATATTCATCTTTTATGAATGGGCAAAGCTTGTGTGGACAAACAGATGAAGATAATTGCCAATCCATTCATTACACAGCTAATGATTGTCTGGGCACAAATGTTGTTTAATGACTGTCATCACAAACATGGCAGGAATCAATGCTCACCTATTGTGAGGGCAGATTGTGTTACAGATGTTTCCAAAAAGCAAACGAGTCCAAACATTTTAGAGTGAATGCATGTTGGGCCAAAATGTCTGTTTAATTTGAAAGACAAATTTTGAAAGATTTTAATGATTTTTTTTTTTCATCTGACTCTGAGCAGATAGACAAAGGCTTAGAAAAAGTCTGCTTTGTGCTTAGTGTAAAATCAAAAACCAAAAAAGCAAAGGAAATCAAAGCGTCAGGTCAGCATCACAGGCAAGAGAAAGGGTGTGTTTTTTGGGAATCAAATGAAAGAAATAAACTACAGCAAAAATTCACGCTTCTCTGCTTTGGTGAAAATAATCACAGCCCATCCATTCATTTCTTTAGGAATCATTTCTGCCACTAGGATAAATCCAGGTAACTTAAGATTTTAACATTTCAAATTGAAAACATTACATTTTACAGACATGAGCTGACTAAAAGCTGCCACTGCAACTGCTCATTCTCAAACTTGTGCTGTTACACTTAAGCAATTGAAATAAAGAGCATGCATTTGTTCATAGCAGTATCATACAGCACCATGACTTCTTTGTTACAACTGTGTTTAAATGTCACACTGTTTGCAAACTTTGTATGTAAAGTATGTGAGCATGCTAAGGTTGTGGTGGTATAAAACACTGACTTGTCCAAAGACATGGCCCATAGACATATGTGTGTTAGACATACTGATGACTCTAAATTGCCCCTAGTGAATGAATGTGAGAATGAATGGTTGTCTTTCAGTGTAGCACTGTGACAAAATGGCCATTATTCAGGGTGTCCCCCACTTAAAGCAACAATATATAAGGTATAAGGTATACTACATAAGAAATGTGTTATCTGTATTTGACCCATCCTTCAATGCCACTGGGGATCTTGATACAGGATCCTGGTCAGGAGTACCTAGCTGGAGGATTAGCCTATTGTGCAAGTTTAAAGGTTGATTGGGGAAACCAGAGCACCCAGAGGACACCGTTCAGACACGGGAAGAACATGCCAACTCTACACAGACCTCTGAGCATTTTCTTGTTATTGTCCTCTAACACAATGAGCAGACAGGTCAAAGTAGTAGTAGTACAACACAAGCACATACTGATGCTAATGCTAACAAAAACCTTGTTGATCATTATTTTTCATTTCTGAAAACTACAAACTATGACACACATACCTTTTCTGCTTATATGATTGCCAAAATAGGTTTCTAGAGTCTTATCAATCATGGAAAAATCAAAAGTTACACTGTGCTGCTTTATGGGCCATAGTTGCTGAGATATGAAAGAAAAAGGGACTTTGAAGCTATGTATTTTAAGGTCAGATGCTGAGTACCATTAGTTTCCAAATGGTAAAACACACTTTCTAAAATCACTTACACATTCTCCCTGCTTCCATGCAGTTTAATTAAGACCCGTAGCTGTCCTGGTTACTCAGTGTTTATCGGAGGAAAGTGACAGAGTTAAAATGACAGATGCCGTTTCCACCAACTCCTGACTGCTGAGTTTTATTCATGAAGCTGTCATTGTGTTTTAGGAACAAAATCCAAAAGTCTACGGTACTGTCCTAACAGGTCAGAGTCTGATGTCCTCTCTTATACACACCAACTTCACACGATCACACCCATGTTTCCGCTGTGTAACCCGTGCAAATTAGTGCTGCTGAAATGACACACACTGATAATAAGTTGTAGTATGAGCGGAAAAGTGTGTTTTTTTGGGTTTTTTTTTTCCTTCTCGCTGTCAGCACTCCTCCCAGAAACCAGATAAGCGTTACGCCGCAAGCACAGACTCTACTTTCTGCTCAGCTTATTCAAATTTCCAGACTTGGGCGTATTGCAAATGACAAGACATATGCGTTTTGGTTGTTATGAGGAACACATCTCTCTGGCTAAAACGGGAGACTAATTTGCACACGGGCTCGCACACGTTCATGCTAATGATTGATAATGTTTTATTAATGCAAAATATTCTCTGCCAAGGATCTAAACAAATTGTGGCAATTTAGTCCTTCCAATGTGCCGTATCAATCATTCCCACAGCCGAAGCCCCATGCATCAATGACATTTTCTCTCCACAACAGGTTCAGAGGTCCTCAGGCAGCAGCTGCACTGCTCCGCCACAAGAAAATCTTCTGTTTTTCTCTAAACCTGACAACATTACCTAACAACTTCATCTGCTAAATGGATTAACATGAGCAATGTCTCAATATGACATCTTTATTTAAATACTAAGCAGATTTTTTTTTTTTTTTTTTTTTTTTTTTTTTTTTAAGAAATACTGCATAGAAGTGTTTTCTGTGGCTAATGAGTAGCCAGTAAACAGCTACAGGAGCCTAAGGGCACAATGTGCTTGAGGGAGGATTTTAGCGACTTACACTTAATTTTAACTGTGAGATAAATGAGCAGTTTCAATTACTGAAAGTAGGCTATATTAAATACATTGCAATGCAATACTGAACCAATAGACTCTGATGTCACAAATGCTTTCACTGGGTCTGTAAAACTGTGTGCATGAGAACGCTCTGAAGACGGTGTTGGAGCCAGAAAATTACCATAAATGGAAATGGGCAGAGTTATGTAGATACTGATACAAACACTGCAACAAATTCAGTCTGATTAATGGATGTCCTGATAACAGTACCCCATTATAAGCATGTGAACAGCTATGGCACCCTGCATGATGTCAAATGCATATAAAAGTTTTGATTTACTTCATAAATTGGGACAACGGTGGCTCTGGAGGTAGAGCAGTCATCCTATAATCAGAAGGTTGGTGGTTCAAATCCCGCTCTCTCCAGTTCATACTCTCATTGTGTCCTTGGACAAGACACTTCCCCCACCTAGCCAAGTACTAGTAACAGGAATAATCAGAAAAAAGATTAAGAAATTCTTCTCCATGTCCATACTAAGGCTGAATTTCATCTCAACCTTTGATAGACTTAATGCAGTATATTTTCTGCAATGCAGTCCAAACCTGTCACTTATATTTACTTAAAAGTAGTACAAGAGAAGTAAAAACCAACGAATGCTTTAGATTCTGTGGCCACGCTTGTCTCGGCGGTAATAAAATGTACAGTTGTAGTTGAATTCTCCCGGCTCTTGTGTTTGACCTTCAGCAGTCTTCAGCTCAGTTCAGTAAAAGTAAAAGAGGACGAAGAGGAGATGGTGCAGCTGCCAGCGGAGGGCATCAGTCAGTCTGGACAGGCCCATTGTTTTCCTCAGTGATTAACTGAACGGGACTTTCCTAAAAGTGAGGAGGTGCTTGGCTGGAGGCCGGCTTCCAAAGGATTCATCACACAGACCCAACCGACAGGACGAGGGCAATTTGGAGTAAATAATAAAACACAAAAAGCTCACACAACCTTTCTCAGACTATTTACTGGGAAAAAAATTACATTACTTCGTTCATCTTCTTCTGCCTACTCCTGTTAGGGGGCACAGGTGACTGGAGCCTATCCCGGTGGCAACTATGGGCCTTAAGCATGGTACACTCACAAACTCTGATTATTTTTGGGATATGACAAAGAAAGCATCACTACTAATCGGTTTCACAGCCAGCAGTTTACTAAAGGGACATCGTTTTTGGCACGTGGAGCTAATTTGGATGGAACCTTTTTTTGTGTGTGCGTGTGTTATTTCTGTGGAGCACTGAGTGATCCATCAAAAGTTGCAGGTTTCACAAAGCAGTATTGAGAAAATGTCTGGCAGCAGTGTTTCATCCAGGTGGAGACATTAGGACCACAGGGGAGGACTCAAACACTTTCTGGAAGTCTCAGTGGCACGGCAGACAGTAAAATGCTGGCAGGACGCTACGGGACAAATGCGTTCGGTAAGGAAGAGCTTTTTCCACCTTTTTACAGCCGTCTCTATTGTTTCAGGATGGAGCAGATGAGGGCAAATTAGAAAACCTATCTCCGAAACAAATGTGTAAAAGAGCAAATTGCATTGAGAGTAGGGTGAGAAATAATAATTACATTTAATAAAAGTCCTGTAAAACTTGTGGGAAGTTTATGAGTGGCGCATGTACATTGGGTTAATGGTATGGGTTGAACTAGAAATGGCATGGCTTTGTTTTGTTCTGTGTTTAGTGAGAGATGTCAGAGGCTGAGTCTATACACATCCACATAAAGATGCTAAATACTTGCAGCTTAAAACAATAACAACAATGTTTAGTGTTGTTTCTTTCAGTAGTCTAACTTTTGAGAGGGTGCATGCTGACAGAGTGGTCATAGCTCTTACCTCTGAACAAGAAAATTGTAGGATCAGTCCAACTCATGATCTCTCCAAGTGCAGTTTGCATGTCTTTCAATGTTGTTATGGGTTCTCCAGGTCCTCCCACTGTCCTAAGACATGCTTGTATAGGTGACGTAGTTAATCTAAATTGCCCCTAATGAATGACTCTCTAAATCGTCTCTAAATTTGACTAAAGGCTCATTTATACTCTACATTAGATACGCTTTCAGATGCAGCGCTCTGTCTATATTCTGCGCTCATTCTGTCCGTATGTTGGTCCATTTCTTCTGAGACTTCTTTGTTCTTATTGTTGCTCTTTTTCATCAGGGTAAAATCTTCGACTTTTGGCAATCGCCCCCATTGGTTATTTAAAGGTGCTATGAGCAGTATGTTTTTTATATTTCTTAAATATTACCCACATGTGCCCCAAGATATGAAGTAATGTTCAAATCAAATTTTGGTTTTACTGATAACAATAGTACAGTTGATTTATTAACTATTAAAAATATATTTTACATAATGGCCATGTTGCATTTTTTGTTTTTATTCTAAAAATGCATTGTCGATCATCCAAACAGAAGGGAGACCATTGTTTTGATTTAGACTGCAGTACCAGTTTAAAACTAGTACGAACACTAGTACGAACGTCTGCTGCTTAACTTTAACATAACACACACGTCGACATGGAAAATGGTTGGAAGTATAAGTGATGTGATGAAAACAAGGATTGAAACGAACAGATATATCATTATATATTACTATTTATGTACAAAATGGGAGTATAAATGAGCCTTAACTGGCCATTGTCCAGGGAGTACACTGCCTAAGGCACAATAGTTGCTCCTTTATAGTATTGTACACTGTGGGCCATAAAGTTTGAATAATTTTGTTTTCAGACACATTTCTCTCTTTATTCTTCTTTACACACATCAGTTTTGACCTTTGACCAGATGCAGAACTCATATAGAGTCTCAGTTAAACAAATACAGCCTATATTATGCTTTTTTGTGAGTCTTTTAAATTAATTTAGGCAACATCTAGATTAGCATCTTATGTTTTGTTGGTCAGAAAACACAATAATTATTGAAAAAACCTTATTTGAAGAAACTCATTATTTGACTCTGTGAGAAACACTCAGATTAGGTCCCTGTCACTTTAAGAGCCCTCCCTCCTCGCTGTCCCACTACTGTCATGCCCCTTCAGCGCTCATCACAAAAACACCTGCCGAGTGTTTGAGTGTTGTCCGCTGCAGTTCGGGGGTGAGTTTGTTTGGTTGCTGTGGAGGAGGCGTGAGCTGTAGCAGTGCTTCCTGAACGGGACAGGACCATGAGAGGGGAGGGGTGTGGTCAGGTGGATAAGGCAGACAGCGGTGAAACGAGATGTTTTGGCCTCTTACAAACTCAATGTAAAAGAATAGAGGATTACGCAAACAGGCCTGAATGAAACAAAACACAACTCGAGGTTTGTTTTTGAAAAGGAAACAACATTATAACATGGTAGAAAGCTCAGAAAAGTCGATTTTGCACAATATAGCCCTTTTAACAATTGTGTGGGAAATTTTTGAGAAGAGTTTAAAATATTTTATTCTAACTTTATAGACAATAGTGTATATTATTGTAATGATTGTTTTGTACTTGTACAATGTAGCCACCAATCTAAAATGCCACCACTGTGATTCATACGACAAACTTTGCCACTACAGGACAATTTTTTGACCTCTAACTAACACTATTTTTACACAACCACATTTAAACACTGAAGGCAGGCGGCGTACTGCGGTTTGTACTGAAACACTGTCTGTGTTGCCTGACAGGAAGTAAGATGGCTTGATTCTGTTAATAGCACTCGGATACAGTTATATTCACAGCCAGCGAAATGTATAAGGAGCGAAAGGAGGAAGTGAGAAACTTTTCAGAGAGTCTGGGAGAGAAAGTTCCAGCCGATGTTCTGCCTGCTCAAACTCTGTGTGATGGAAAATGGGGAAACTATTTTTGACTACCCTGACTGTGCTTGTCACTATTCCGGCTCGTCACATAAGTGCTACACAAGAAGTTTCGCTGACGCTAAAATAGTTGGTTGAACCAGTGTTTCTGTCAGACTCGTACAGTAAGCGAATGGACACGGCCAAAAATAAAGAAATAGACTGAGAGATCAAATAAGGGTTGAAAAGGCATTTACCAAAACAACCCACTGAAAGCCTGACTTCAGAAGAAAATTGAAATAGTAAAAGTATTGTCTGACCTCAGAAGCAATGTGGCTGTAATAGTATTAGTAAAGGTAGTCATAGTGATAATAGTAGCACCAAACGTAGCAGTAGTAACAATAGTGGTAGTAGTCATAGAAGTAATGGTAGTAGTCATAGAAGTAGCAGCAATAATAGTAACTGTAGCAGTACTAGCTGTAGGGGACCGGGCCTTCTTGCTTTAAGGCGAATTTTGCCACTGTGCCGTAGTACATAGTAGTAGAATTAGAAGTAGCAGCAATAGTAATTGTATTAGTAGTTGTGGCTGTACTACTTGAGGTACTAGTAGAAGCAGTAGAATATTTGTAGTACTAGCAGCAGTAGCAGTAACGTTGGTAGTAGCAGTAAAACATTTCATTCTCACTACCTTTTATCTTCAGAGCTTTTATTTCTATACAAGTCAAAATGACGTAACAGTGTTTTTACAGTACAGAATTTGATGTATTCATCCACATCTGTGCAAAAACAATTAACACATGCAGTAAAATTCCAAACTTCACTGATTAATTGTGAAAAAACAGGAAGTAGAAGGTCCAGCAGTTTAATAATAATTGGGATATTAGCATTTTCCAAAGTGCATGTTTTCAAAAATGCTGTTTGTGGCCTGTAGCAGAGCAGCTGTTTGGGATCAATATGGTTTGAATTATGTGCAACTTAACAAGGCACTTAAAACCCTCTCAACAGGACAGATAAAAACCTGCTGAACTCTGAAATGCAGTAGACATTTTTATCCCTGTGGGGCTGCTGGCTTTAGTAGCTCAGACAAATGGAGCAGGCACTTAAATTAGACTATAAAATTGACTTCTAAATAAATTAAGGCACAAGCCAGGTTGTTTTGGTCAAAAGTGGAAGCTGTAAAGGGTCAGGATATGGGCAGTGGGGTGTGGATTTCCCAATATCATCAAAATAATACTCAGAGCTTGTGTATCTTGGGGAAAAAAAGTTTTATAAATGTCAGAGGAAGTTATATTACTGTTCTGATTGTTGTGAATGGACAAACTGAGCACTGTTTGAGCACACAGTCTTAAAGGGTTGAGGCAATTCTGGACTTATTTTGTTTCAGATTTTCAAAACTTAAATTTTTTTGTCCACTGGGCTTGTTCAGAGATGACATTTTCTTTTAGGACACAACAGATGTTGCTTATACTAAAAGGTGGAGTCTAAACTGCATTTAGCAAAATTAGATGAGAATGACATTTAGCTTTTTTGGCCCTAAAAAGCCCCACAATAGAACCCTTATTTTAAAGTGTGAAACCAAAATGTTGTGGTCAATGAAGAAATCACTAAAACAGACGTTCTCAAGTTGTGGTATGGGTACTACTGGTGGTACACAGACTTCTGCTGGTGCTTTAGTCCTGATTTTGACTCTGGGTGGGGGTTAAATTTAAGGTGCAGACCATTGCTTAGTCCTGTTATGTGCTGGTTTTGTCCTAGATTATTCCTGCTTTAGTCCTTGCCTTCACCTAGTTTACTTCTTGTTTAGTCCAGATTTAATATCCGTTAAGTCCCTGTTTTGGCCCTTATTTAGTTCATGAAAGATTGTAGTTGGAAAGCCAAATATTTGGGGTGGTACTTTTAAGTTTAGGAATCTCTACACTTGAACTTCCAGATCCAGCAGATTTGTTAGGAATAACAGTGTAAAATAAAGCCAAAGATACTATCTGCAGCCACAAGGAGCAAAGCATTTACCCCTGAACTAGAAGATCCCTGGTTTGAGATATTGGGCTAATTCCTTATCTGAGGTGCACACTCTCCAATTTCTTTCATTTGTATTGGTGCAAACATTGGCTCATGGCTTTCTGACTGAGCGTGGTCACTCACTGATACCTTTTCAGATGATGGCTGTTTCATCAGTCCATTTCTAGATTAATTCTCCATTAACAAGATTATGAAATTAAAATGGAAGTCACGTTAGCGCATGAGTCAACAGATGGAGTGGAATGATCCATGGCTTGTCTCTTGCTTTGAAGATGAACCTTCAAAGCAAATTTTAAAAGATTGTAAGTGTGTGTCTTATTCTGTCCTGTGGGTCTGAAACAGGACTCTCAGCATTTTCTGTTATTAGTAGTATTTTATTAGGCATTTGTGTTTATTATTGTTAATGATTTTTATAAACAGACAAGTGTGTAAGAGTTGTATCTTGTTATCTTGCTATTGTTGTGGCTGAGGCTAGTTTTCTGGACCATCATATTTTACACTAGTGTTTCCCAACCAGGGGTACGAGGACCCCCAGGGGTAGGCGAGTACATTGCAGGGGATACTTAGAATTATTTTCAATTTATTTTTCCAAGATAATAAATTATTTGCCATTTTTTCATATTGAACTAGTAGCTGAACATTCAAATGATTTTAATTTTCTTGGAGTTTAAGAGTATTACTTTTTAAGTTTATTTTTAACATAAATCATATAGTAAAATAACTTAATATACATTTTTATTTTAAAGGCATGTAGTTTTATTTATTCTTTATCTTGAAGTTGAGTTTAAAAGAAAAAAAAGTAGGAGAATTTGTATTTGCAATTAATTATAAAATGTATCTGTACTCATTTTTATAGGACTACTTTTTGAAGAGTCATCATCATGTATGAGTAAAGGGGTACTCGTGGTATGACAAAAAGTCCAGGGGGTACACGGAACAAAAAAAGGTTGCTTTACATTTCCAAAACTCTGACTGACAACGAGCTGAAGATGTTGAGGTTCTCTTTGGGAGGGACGAGGATGTGTGCATCAGAGGGACAGCTCATGTTACATTTAAAGTGTTTAAATTGTTTTTGTATTTTATTATGGTGTTTTTATTGTGAAGTTTTGTGACTGTTGTCTGAGAAAGGTGCTATATAAATAAACTTTACTTACTCACATCCATCATCTTCTGCCTCATTGTGTGCAGTGATTTGCATATTACTTTGGCATAGGTTTTATGCCAGATGCCCTTCTTGACGCAACCATTTTTTTAAAAATCTGGGCTTGGAGCCGGCACAAGAGATAACACTGTGGCTGGATCTTACAATATATTAATATATGACTAACTAATATGACAAATAAAAACACTTAACATGTAAGAAACTGGCAGTTTTTTTGTTTTGTTGGAAGATATCCTAAATTAGAAAAAGGTAGTCATTGTGTGCCTAATTGCATTGTAAGTGCTGGTAAATGAATGCTGCGTAACGCTGGACCAAACCCTTGTCCTCATTGGCTTGGGAAGCAGAATATTCAGCTCCAGACAAATTACCCAGCATCCTCCAGCCTTCCATTTGTCAGCCCTTAATGGCCATAGTCCCCTCCCTCTCGCGCCGCTGTTGTTTTTACCTGTAATAATGGATTGATTTGTGACTCGGAGGCAAAGCAGCTGCGAGGGAGCCAGAGAAAGTTTGCATTGAACTCATTAAAGTTTGTATTATCCAGTGTTTAGCGCTGTGATTATAGCAATACAAGCCATCTGCTCGGGGAGGCGGGCTCCCACTGCTGCTCACACTAATTCAGCTTTGTCACTTCGGTCGCCGAGGTGAGTCACGGTCACGTCAGGCAAAGGCCAAACCAAAAGATGTACAGTGCTGTGCAGAGTTTTAGGCAGGTGTGGAAAATGGGGTGCTAGTGCTTTAAGAAACAAATAATGTATTTGTATGTATTTTATATTTTTGTTATGAACATTTTAGCAAAGGTCAGCATTGGGCCAAGGACAAAATATTGAGTTTTGTTGTGGATCCAGGAGAGCTGTAAGGCATTCTGTATCATTTTCAGATACAGACTGATAATACTGAGTTCATTCACTAAAACAGGGGTCTGCAACCTTTGAGATCCAAAAAGCCGGTTGTTCACAAAACAAAAAAATAAAAAATAAAAAGTATGTCAAGAGCTGCAACTGATTTTAATAAGTTGCTTAGTCTATAACTGAAATATAGCATATGGGTGGTCATTAGAGTTGCATCCTGTAACTATTTCCTGCTGCTTGTGTGTGGCACTTCTAATCAGTTGTCTACTTATTCCTTTAACACACCAGATAATCAGATATCAGATGCCCAAGGAGCCACAAAAGCAGGGCTAATGAGCCACATGCAGCTCTAAAACCATATGCTGAAGACCCCTGCACTAAAAGAACAAATGATTAGTTTATTAGATTTTTTACCGGGAAGCACAGTGGCCAAGAGGTTAGTGCTTTTTCCAGCAATGAGGTTGTTAGAGTGATCCTCAGGCTGACCTTCTCACAAACTTTCTGGGTGGAGTCTGCATGTCCTTTTCGTTTTACTTTGAGTTCTCATCAGGTACTCTGGTGTTCAAGATCTTCTGGTTTTGAGATCAACTGGTTCCAGATGTTGTGGGCAGTACAGTCAGGTTTGTCTTGTTCTTATTCTTGGTTATTTTCTCATTAAAAGTCATTCCAGCGTGTCTCGCACATATTCTCACCATTGCAAACCAGCTGTTCTCAAAACCAGAGCATTTGGAACACCGGCTTCCTCACTTCCTGTCTGAAGACATGCATGTGTTCGGTGTCCAGTGTGTACCCCGCCTAAGGCCCATAGTTACTGTGGAAGACTCCAGTATAGAGATGGGATCTATGGCTCTTTAATGGGAGCCGAATCTTTGGGACCCGTTCATTTCAAAAGCCGTTAATTTTTGGATGAAAATAAACACTGGGATGAGTGATACAATATATTTTAGTAAAAATAAAATGTATTCTATGGGTGGGACATTATTATTGTCTTATTCATTAATGATAATAAAATGAGCATGTGTGGACTAAACTCACTAATGGTGATGTCACATACCTCTGCATAGAGACAACCATTTAGGATTTATTATGTCAAAAATGAGCAAAATATAGCTACCTTGACATATGTTCATTCAAAATATGTCAGTAAAATTTAAGCAGGCAACAATAAACATTTATGCACACACGTGTAGATACTTAGACACTGTATGTGCTCCTCTCCTCGCTTTCTTCATCTTTCTGTTTCTGTATGACTCTTTCTTGAGCTTGAGTTCTTCAATTTTTGTTTCACGGTTAGCAAAAAAAAAAAAAAAAGAATGGCCCACGCATTTCTCTGAATCAATTCTCATCGTTCAGTGAAGAGCCGTTCAAAAGATTCGGATTGTTCATGAACGTCACATCTCCACTCTAGTGCCTGTGACGGGAATAAGTGGAAGAAGATGAATAAAGTTTCTGCGCCATTGTGAGATAAAAGGGTTTTGTGGGTCAATGGAAAGAGATCTTTGAGTTAAAGTCTAGATCTGGGCGCTATACATTTACCATCGCGGTATAGGACCAGTGCCTTTTCAGAGGTCTACACTCTGACTGCTTCTAGTTTTGATTTTGCTTTTTTTTTGTAATTTTGTTCAATAATACACCCTTCTTTGTTCATAACTTTTCTTATAAAAAACTTTTGCTCAACAGTGTAGGAATATCTTAAGTGAATGCATATTGTGCAGATTATGTATTCATAGTGTCCTTGGTGGTTCTCTGTGTGCATGTCAATTATTGTAGTTAGCTATTAATCTGCTCGTCTAAATTGGATTGGCTCGCGCAGAAATGAGATTGACTTGTTTCTCATTAAAGGCAATATTGTAAAGGTTTCCTGGTGGTCCTTGAGACATCGGCCTGTTCACTGTTGCATGTTCTTGTTAGTACTCTGGCCTCACAGTGCACGGTACTGAGCAGTAATGAGTGCTAATGAATATTCCAACACAGGGTAAAGAGTATGCATCTTTTTACAAAACTTACGTCCTCACTATAGTATAGGGTGTAACAATATGATTTTGCAATGATACAGCATTGCTTTGATACAATTCACAAACGATATTGACTGATTTAGAACAATATGATTTGACACGATTCAACTCCTTTATATCGATGCTATTGATACAGTAATGTTTTGCCAAAAATAATAAAAGTAAATATTCAAATTTAGCACTACAGCTGTGGTTAGGGATAGGTACCATTAAGATTTTAACAGTATTACCACTCACCAATACTGCTTATCAATCCCATCTTTTAACAATGCTCTTATTGATACTTTCTTGTGCAAAAAAACAAAAAAACAAAAACAAATTAGAAGCATTAATTATTCTGTTTTGAAACACAAAATATGCCACTTTATGTTTGTAATAATGTTATGTCAAATATTATGACAGATCTAAATTAAAGATGAAATAAGTATAGTTTAAGAAAAGAGCAGTAGCCTATTTTTTAAAGAAATAAATCTATAAGCTGTGTATGGTCCCATCTGTTTTAGAGAAACTTACAGCCATAGATAAAAGCTGGGTTTAGTGGTTCGAATGGTTATTCTACATGTGGACTGCTGTTGCACTAGCATGCAACGCTTCTGTCCACCCACAGTGTTGGTATCTACTTTGGCAAAGTTGAGCCACACTTTTTTCCTCCTTGGTGTATGGTAAGCTGATGGACTCTCAGCCGTCTTCCATGAAAAGAGCAAATATTTAGCACGCAAATATTTTACCACATAAGCGCACTGTTAAGGCGGGCGCTTATCAGTCTGGATCTTCATGACGTAGCACTGGTGCCGTCATGGGCATAGCTGGACCAGTTTTAGGGGGGTTATAGCACCCCTAAGGTAGGTTTGAGCACCCCACAAGATGTAACCCAGTGACAAAGTGATTTTAGTACACAGTATAAAAATATACAGTACCAATGACAACAAACATTATTCACATTTTTATAAACTTTGCCACAACATTTATAATGTTTCTACTAGGCTACCCATTTTCCTATAGTATAGAGCAGTGGTTCCCAACATTTTTAGTCTTGTGTACCCCTAGGACAAGGCTTAGTCCTGGTTTGGACCTGGCATAGACCTGGTTTAGTCCTGGTTTGACCTGGTTTTGACCTCCTTTATTTCTGGTTTAGTTCTGGTTTTATACCAGTTTTTTTTTTCTTTGTTTAGTTCTGGTTATGTTTAAGTTTAATCCCTGTTGTTTCTTTCTTTAGTACTGCATTTTTTCTTTTAATTTCTGCTCTATCTCTCACCATAGTCCTGAGTTAGTCCAGATTTAGATTCATTTTAGTCTTTGACAGACAAATATTTTCTGAAAATCTTCTATTTAAATGATCATATAACTCTGTGTGCCCCCTGCAATGTGCTCACATACCCCTAGGGGTCTCCGTACCCCTGGTTGGGAAACACTGGTATGGACAGCTACAACTCCAATAGAGGAAAATCCAGCTTTCTTCTGTTGTATCCAGTGTTAAATTCTTCTTTTGGTGACCTTTTTTTAGCTGACAATGACTTCAGCACCCCTGTATCTCCAATCCTAAAATTGCCCTTGGGTGCTATTATAATACTGGGTTTTTGTACCCGTCCCTAGCTATGGTTGATAACATCACGCAGACAGAACACAAAGCAAAGTTAAATATATCTTCTTCTTTTTTTTTTCAGAAGTGCAAAAACTACATCTAAAATGATAGATTTTTTTGTGTGTGTATATTGATTTTGTCTTGATATTAGCTTCCTGTAAGATGATACGATTCCATTCAAGGCAATGCATATCAATACAGTTGGATCATTATATCAACATAGTAAGTAAATGTTTACACCCCTGCTTTTTGTGTTAATACTTTTTTCCAGGCTACACAGAGAATTAGTCAAGTATATCATTTTGTTGGGACCTGTTTTAGATTTTGTTTTATAATTTGTAGTTATTTGGCTTTTAAAAACATGCAGAAAACATTAGAAGGGACTGTTGGCCCTTGAACATTTGGACACCTCCAAATCTGGCCCTCTTGGGTAAAAGTTCGGACACCGCTGCTCATGACTGATCTGAAAGGATTTCTGCCAACTGGAAATGTCTGTTGTTAGTTGAAATAATCCAAACCTATTGTGTTTCTTCAAGTGAATGGGAACAGAGGGCCAGGCCAAATAGTAAGTTATAGACAGATAACTATAAGAAATTATTAGTGGAGATAATGTCAACTTTTAAAGCGTCAACAAATAATATTGCAGCCAGTAACCAATAAAAACTTACCAATAAAAAAGAGAAATAAAGTTAATAGCCAAACAATTCAAGTGAAAGTTTCTCCAGAAGTCACCAGAGCCCTGCAGTGCCACTGATTGTGTTGAGAAAAAAAAAAAACAATCTCTATGACAGTCTGTTCCACCCCATGGGCACACTGTTCTTGTAGATTTCTTCGGCGAACTCAGACTTTTTAGCCCTAAAAAAAAATCCACATAAATCATATGAAGTAGCCTGTGTTATGGGGAGCTCTCGGGCCCTCGCGCTCCCTCTTCTCTCCCGCTCGTCCCACAGACAGTAAAATTAGCCGAGGCCTGTAGCTCAGGATCTCTGGGGCGCCGAGTGACACATTTACAATAGCTGCTAAATCCACTCTTATTTAAGGCTTTGTGCAGTTTGAGTTACACTTGTTGGAAACACTTCAGAATCTGAAAGTTATAACTCAGTGGCCTCCAGAGTCTGTGCTGTCTGTCGAAGAAGGTCAAATATACGGGCGATTGTTATTTCTGCCTTGCAGCGTTCAATCAAGTTAGAAAATGTTCTGCTATATGCTTTACATTATTATGAGAAGTTTATTTTATGAGAAGTTTATTCATTGTTTGCTTGGTCTGGTATTTTTGAGACTAATAAAATAAGATGACACGTCTAAATGAAAATTGAACAGGGATAAAAAAGTTTAACTAAATGAATTAAAGTATTTTTGATACTATGTTAAAATGTTTAGCTATCAGTCTGTGTTTTTGTGATTATTATTATTATTATTTTAGATATTTGTGAAAAAAAAGAAATGAGTTTTGATTTTCAATAGAAAGAGTGAAGTTTTAGTGTTGGGGCTCCACATGGGATTTTCAGATTTTTAAGGAGGGTGCGGCACTGCTGACTTTGGGAATGGCTGCACTATTTCTGTACTGGTGTAAGGTATTCTAAGGTATGTGAAAAATGTTTTTTAAAATGAAGCTAATATGCAGTAACCCTAGATTTGCAGGAGAGAAAAAAGATGGGCCAAAATTCAAATGGTTGTAGCTTCAGGTGTAAAACTGGAACTTAATTAGGTTTAAACCAAGTCTAAACCAGGTCTAAACCACGGGGAAAAAAGGGCTAAAATCAGAACTTAACTAGGTTTAAACCAAGTCTAAACCAAGTCTAAAACCAGGACTAAAACAAGGTCTAAACCGGGGACTAAACCATGTCTAAACCAGGACTCAACCAGGAAAAAGAACAGGTCTAAAACCAGAACTTAAGTAGGTATAAACCAAGTCTAAACGAAGTCTAGGGCCAGGACTCAAACCAGGACTAAACTAGAACTAAACCAGGGCAAAACCAAATCTAAACCAGGACTAAACCACGTTAAACCAGGTCTAAACCAGGACTACACCAGAACTAAATCAGGACTAAACCAGAACTAAACCAGGTCTAAACCAGAACTAAACCAGAACTAAACTAGAACTAAACCAGGTCTAAACCAGAACTAAATCAGGACTAAATCAGAACTAAACCAGGACTAAACCATGACTAAACCAGAACTAAACTAGAACTAAACCAGGTCTAAACCAGAACTAAACCAGAACTAAATCAGGACTAAACCAGGTTTAAACCAGAACTAAACAAGGGCTAAACCATGACTAAATCAGAACTAAACCAGGACTAAACCAAGTTAAACCAGGTCTAAACCGGGTCTGAACCAAGTCTAAACCAGGTCTGAACCAAGACTAAACCATGACTAAACCAGAACTAAACCATGACTAAACCAGAACTAAACCAGATCTAGACCAGGATTAAACCAAATCTAAACTGAGTTAAACCAGGTCTAAACCAGGACAAAACCAGGACTAAACCGGGTCTAAAGCAGGACTAAATCGGATCCTGTGGTACACAAAACCAAAAACGTTGGGAACCACTGATATACATTATATATTTTCAAAAATAATACTGCATTAGCTTTATATAACGTTTTCCTAGGCGCTTTACATTTTGGTGCATTATTCATTCACTCCTCAGTCACACTTGATGGTAGTGAGCTACTTCTGTCACCACAGCTGCCCTGGGGCAGATGGACAGAGACATGGCAGCCACTCTGCACCTATGGTATCACATTCATACACCACTGCCAGAGACACTTGAGGCAAAGTGGGTGAAGTGTCTTGGGGATTGAGCCTCCAACTTTAACCCTACCATTAACAGGTTAAAGGGGCTGTATTATGCAAAATCAACTTTTCTGAGCTTTCTACCATGTTATAATGTACCCTCATCAAAAACAAAGCTGGAGTTATGTTTTTGTTTCATTTGTGCATGTTTCAGTAACCCTGTATTCTTTTACATTCATTTTGTGAGAGGTCAAAATGGCTCGTTTCACCGGTGTCTGCCTTTTCCACCTAACCACACCTCTCCCCCTCACGGTCCTGTCCCATTGAGGAAGCACTGCTACAGCTCACTCCTCCTCAACCAACCAAACAAACCCACCCCTGACCTGCAGCGGACAACACTCAAACACTGCTTCTACACTGTGTTTTTGTGAGGAGTGCTGAAGGGGTGTGACAGCAGTGAGACAGCAGAGAGGGAGGGCTCTTAAAGTGACAAAGCGTTTCTCACAGACTCAAATGATTGAATGATTTTCTTCAAATAAATTTTGTCATGGTTTTGTCAATAATTATTGTGTTTTCTGAAAACAAAACATAAAATGCTGATTTAGATGTGTCCTAAATAAATTTAAAAAACACAAAAAAGCATACTATAGGCCCTTTCTCAATATTTATGTGCATTTTGTATCGTTATTATCTCGTCTACATCTCTCTAGAACTTGGTCTGATAGAGTTTAATATATGCATCAAACACAAAAAACAAAGTACTTTTCCCTCTATCCAGTCATAAACAGTTTTTCATCTTATTCTCAACTTAGAAATTCTATATGGTCAAAATGATCTCAAGCTTAGACAGTATGCAACTCTAAAATACATTTAAAAACCAGTTCAAAAGCGCTCCCCTCTCAATCCCCTTCATACCAGTGCCATAAATAATGTACTGTTTCTTTAAATACGATCGCTTTATGAATATATTAACACAGCGGTGTGAGAGTGTTGGCAGAAATCTGTGCAGCTTCATACGTGCTACACTCAGTCATATTTAATGACTGCGATCTAAAAACAGCATGCGTTTGAAGACTGCTCTATTGTAATGAGCCATTGCAATGTACCTGATGTGAAAGAAAGGGAACACATCGTTTCATTAAAGGTGAGACACTACACATGAATAGGGTTTTTAACAGACATCACTGTGACATTTCTTTAGAAGATCACTGAGGCGAGTTTTTTTAAAATGTGGGGGAAAAAAGTTGGGCTTGCCATTGCCATTACTTCAGAGTATACAGACGTGCATGAGCTTAAACATCAATAAAAGTGTCTCTGATGCGAATGGGACCATCCCTCTTTTTCTGAGCATGTGATTTGTCAAAAAATTCAGTCCCTGCTGTAGTTCCCTCTCTGTCAAAAAGGCTGTATAATGAAGCCCAGATAAGGTCTCAATGTCTCTTTTTTCAGATCTTATACTGTCTAATTGACTGGATTCTTAGTTTTCCTCAAATAAAAGTGATTAAAACAGGTATTGCATGTTTACCATAAGAATATAAAAACAAAATAATCCCGCACACTGCCTAACCTTGCAAATGTGTCTACACAGAGCCGTGAGACCAAGTGTTTAGTCCTGGAAGTCCTGGTTTAGTCCTAGCTTTGTCTTACAGTAGTATAGTCTTTGTTTACCCTGGTTTAGCCCTGGTTTAGTAACAGTTTAGTCCTGGTTTAGCCCTAGTTTAGTCCTGGTTTAGTCCTTGTATAGTCATAATTTAGTCCATGTTTAGTCATATTTAGTCCTTGTTTACACATAATTTAGTCCTAGTTTTGTCGTAGTTTAGTCCTGCTTGAGGCCTGATTTAATACTGATTTAGCTCTGGTTTAGGCCTAGTTTAGTCATAGTTTAGTCTTAACTTAGTCCTCGTTTACTCATAATTTAGTCCTTGCTTTGTTTTACAGTAGTATAGTCTTGGTTTACTCCTGGTTTAATACCAGTTTAGTCCTGGTTTAACCCTAGTTTAGTCCTGGTTTAGTCCTTGTCTAGTCATAGTTTAGTCAAAGTTTAGTCATAGTTTAGTCTTAATTTAGTCCTCATTTACTCATAATTTAGTCCTAGTTTTGTTCTAGTTTAGTCCTGGTTTAGTCCTGGTCTAGTCATAGTTTAGTCAAAGTTTAGTCATAGTTTAGTCTTAATTTAGTCCTCATTTACTCATAATTTAGTCCTAGTTTTGTTCTAGTTTAGTCCTGGTTTAGTCCTGGTCTAGTCATAGTTTAGTCCTGGTTTAGTCCAAGTTTAGTTATGGTTTAGTTTTAATTTGGTCCTTGTTTACACATAATTTAGTCCATAGTTTAGTCCTGCTTCAGTCCAAGTTTAGTTATGGTTTAGTCCTAGTTTAGTCCTGGTTTGGTCTTAATTTAGTCCGGGTTGGTCTTAATTTAGTCCTCGTTTATTCATAATTTAGTTCTAGTTTTGTCCTAGTTTGGTCCTGGTTTAGTCCTAGTTTAGTCCTGGTTTGGTCTTAATTTAGTCCTGGTTTGGTCTTAATTTAGTCCTGGTTTGGTCTTAATTTAGTCCTTGTTTACTCATAATTTAGTTCTAGTTTAGTCCTTGTTTAACCAGGTTTAGTGCCAGTTTAGTCCAAGTTTAATCCTAGTTTACTCATAGTTTAGTGTGTAAGGGAAACTATAGATGCAAGTTGACAAAATGTAATGAAATAAACACAAATTTTGTTTATATTAGTGTGAAAGTTTAAGGGAGAAAACTGGCACAAAATCTTAAAAATCTTAAAAATAAAAATGCAAAAAACTGTTTAGTGCCTCGCTCTAAAATGATTTGGTATTTTCCCACAATGACAAATACTTAAAAAAGGTATCATAACAACTTCTACTCACTTCTAAAAAGAAAAGGATCACAGAGCTTTTTGTGCACGTTTGACAAAAACCCCTCCCAATTATTTGTGTGTTGAAAAGTTGATATTACAAACGAAACACACCAAACATTTGTGATGAGCTTTTAGCACAGGATGACAAACGCTGGTGCATAATGCGTGGTAATTATGCAGCGCCGCACAATTCTCCATAAAGCCCTATTCTCTGAAGTCTTGTGATAGCGAAAACAAACCCGGAGTGGAATGGTCTGAAGTGGAGCGCAGAGCTGCTGCTGTGTGTGGGCCAGCTGTTTAACGCGGATAACAAAGGCCTCCATTCTCTCTACACCACACTACATACTGTGATCCGCTTCTGTCTGAAAAAAAAGTCTGAGAAGAGTGTGATGAAAAGTCTTTGGATCTGGTTAACAATCCACTTTATATTGTGTGAGGTGTCATGGCAGCTTTCATGTTTTATTGGAAATAGTAATTTCTTTATCTTCTTCCACTTATTACCATTGGGAGGACAACACCGAGCCCCTCATATTGGGAATGTGTCTGGTAAATATTAACCCCAAGCAAAAGAGGTTGAGGGTTCAGTTGTTGGACTGGACGACTCTCAATTTCTCTGTGGTGTCATGTGTGTCCTGTGGTTCTCTCTGAGTCCTCCGGTTGCCCAGTGAGTATTTCAGGGTTCCCGAGGGGCATTAAAAAGCATTAAAAGTCATGAATGAATCTGATTTCAACAGGCAACAAAATTTAAAATATTTTGGAAGTAAAATTGCTCATATTATGAGTTTTATTCCTGAATATCAATATGTGTTTATAAATAATTTACCATTTTCATAGCCTACATGAGCGTGATAGATGAGCGGAACAAGTTTGCTTCCAGCAGGACCACATTACCCAAACATCGGATGTTTGACTTTCAACATTATTGATGCTTTATAAACTGTATTTTACAACCTGAAAATTAATTCTGAAAATTTAAGCTGCCAAGATTGTATGTTTGTGGCATTAAAATGTTAAAAACGTCATTAAAAAGCATTAAATTAGACTTGATACCTGCATTAGTGATTAGTTGATTAGTTGTCTGTGAGTGTGTGTCCAGGCCACATTCTGCCTAAGGCCCATAGTTGTTGGGATACCTTTCAGCCATCCACAACCCCCAATGAGAATATACAGGATGTTACAGCTCAGTAAATCTGCTACTAAAACAACAAACACTACTTCTACAACCAGAATTTTAAACCAAGACCTTTTGAATCCCACAGCAAAAGGGGCCATTAGTTCCCATTTTTTTTATATAAATGTTTGGAGAAGACAAACTGAGCACTGCTGGAGGAGAAGCACATCCATGACATTCATAATTTGACCTGCCCCTGCTTGTTTACGTAGTATAGAACAGGATTTTATAAAGGTGGGCGTGGAGTGAGGTTAAATTGCCTCAAGACGCTACGAAAACCTTGCATTAACCTGCACTTTACACTCACAGACCGGTCCTGAAAACCCAATCTGCTCTGTACAGTATCACTCAGTGGGAAAAGGCTATGGGGACTTTACAGACTTTTAAAGAACATCCATTTTTAGAGGAGTCCGCTGAGTCTTTGATGTCCGCACGAGGAAGAGAAAAACTATTTTTACTGTGATCAAAAGGCAGCGATCCCAGTTGCACTTCATGGATTAAATAATGTACCCTTTGCCGCGCACACTGACCTCTTCTGTGTAATGCATTTGCCTTGCATATTGTTACTGATGTTTTCTTAAAGAAGGACCTCAAAGAGTATGTGTTTTATCCTAACGAGAAGGTTTCTTTGAGGGTTTCTCGACTACAAATGATATTGCCTTGTCTCACCGCGAGCTATTCTCTGCTATATCACACTGTTCCGTTTTGCGCTCCGAGCCAGAGAATGAAATAAAAAGTGAAACTGTTTTAATTTTATCAAAACTTCGATAAAACAATATTTTAGTTAATATTTAAAATGCCAGAAGTCCCTTAGGACAGCAGTATATTAAACCGCAGCTTGGCCAATGTGGCACATGCACATTTGTTTAAAGTTTGCTTAAGATTTTTGTTGAAGGAAAAGTTTGAACAGCAAGTGACAGCTCAACATTAATCTTCCCAAATGCAATTGTAGAAAACCGTACAAATAACAATATGGTGCATCACAGTGCAGCTGAAACTCCTACCTATTTGATGTGAGGCTTAATGTAATGACTACACACAGGAGTGATGCTACACAGTCTGTTCTCTCCTCTGATGTCTGATGGGCTGCAGTCAGGTTTTATTTATTGCCAACATGGTTATGGTTTTGGCATTGGTTTGGCTGTTGGTTGTTGTGTTAGCAAGATAACTCAAAAAGTAATGGCTGGATTTCGATGGCATGTTTAGGAAAGGTCAGTAAAGGCCAGCAAGAAATGATTATGTCGATCCAGGATTTTATTTAGGCTGTGGGACAGAGTCTGAAGAGGCTATATTATGGAAAATAAACTTTTCCTCTCTTTCTGCCATGTTATAGCTTTGTTCCCTCATCATAAACATACCTGGACTTCTGTTTTGCTTCATTCACACCTGTTTGAGTAATACTTTATTCTCTGGCATGGCTGTTCTGAGGCCTCAAAATGCTCGCTTCCACAAACCCCTGCCATTTTACTACAAAATGAGAAATAGCTGTGAGGAATCAGTGGAAACAGAGCTGTACACTGATTTTTGGATAAATAAATGAGAGCAGACTGGATGTAGTGTCATGGCCCTGTCTTGTTTTCCTTGTGTTTTATTTTGATGTCTAGTTAGCCCTTGTGTTTTTCTGTTTTCTTTTTGTATTGTTTTGTGTTTTTGCCCTGCCTTTTTTATTTTGACTTAGGTGGGGTTTTGTTCTTTTGGATTTTTGTGTTTGCTGGTTTTGGACTTCATGCATTTTTGGTCCTTTATTCCCCCTGCGTTTTGACCTTGTGACATGTAAAGGGCTCGTTGATTGATCAGTGCTTCCTGGAGTGGGCGGGTGTTTGTGGAATTGAGCGTTTTGATGTCCCAGAATGGCCATACCACAGACTAGAGAATTAATTAAACTGATGTGAAGCAAAACACATGGATTAACATTATAAAGGAAGCTCAGAAAAGCCGATTTTGCATAATAATATAATGCTTTTAAAGGTCCTAATACTGCATAGTGTTGCTTTAACGCAGAAGACCACAATTGACTTTTTAAAATTATTCCCAGATTGACATAAATAACACTAAAGACACTCAGTGCTGAAACTCCTACCTGTTCGATGTGAGGGTTGATGTAATGGCTACACACATGAGTGATCGGTACACACTGCCTGTCCTCTCTTCTGGAGGCTGACGGGCCGCAGTCACAATAAAAAATGTGTGTGACATTATGTGGAGAGTTATGGTCCTCCGGGAAGGGGAGATCAGAGAGAGGAGCATCTCACTGCGGTGGCGACGACTGCAAACACGCTATTCAAACGACTCCTCCACACTGAGAGAGAAACAGCTCCATGTCAGCCCAGAGCACGCCGAAACAGATGCCTGTCCAATTTGCGGCTAAATTGAGTTAAATTGCAAATTGTTCATTCTCCATTTCATCCAATTTCCTGATTTATCGCACACATTGTGTAATTGTGAATCCAAACAGGGCGCTGCTAATTACACCCACAGACAGCCAGTTATGGATCGGAGCGCAAGCTCGATGGAAGACACAACAGCAGCCTTTTACTGAGGCGAGCTTCAATCTCAGAGTGATAAAAACATAATGCTGAGGTCATGAGAGCACTGTTTGAAATACATGAGTCAGTCAATTGGGAAAACATCTCTCACTGCTGTTCCAGTCATTGTATTTAATTTTTTTAGCCAAAGATAGAAGAGATGAAAACAGAATAGAATAACGTTTATAATAATAATCAATAATGTTTGTTGAACGTAAAAGGACTGCAAGACTCAAGTTACTGATTGAACACTTTTAATACAGGTTTGTTTCAATTAGGAGTCAGGTGGTTTATCATAATTTGAAGGTATTCCAAGTTTTTTTATTTCTTTTTATGACATTTTGTAAGCTTTTAATTGCCAAAGCTATGCGGGCTGACTCTGCACACTAAAGGTTATTAAGACACTTCACCCACCTCGCCTGTATGAATGTGTCAGTATGACTGTGTGTTTGGAGGTGGCTGGAGAGGCCGCAGGCACAAAATGGCAGCCACACGTCACCAAGTGTGACTGAGGAGAGAATGAATAATGCACCGAACTGTAAAGTGACTTTGACTGGTTAGAAAAGCGCTATATAAGCTTAATGCATTGTTATTATATTATTATTATTATTATTATTATTATTATTATTATTATTATTACATTTTCAGCATTGTGAAATATGGAAGATGCCATTACAGAGGTCTAGCTGGATATAGGAGAGACACGAGACCAGAGGCAAGGGATGGAGAATTAGGGATTAAAACAATGAAGCAAACTTAGGTTGGGAGTCTCTTTGCTTTTCTACATTTCTACATAATTAAACATAAACATTAAAGTCAATATATTAGTAAAATAAACTTCCAAAAACAAATACTTACTTATGAGTTGCAATGATGGTGGTTTTTGCCCCAAAACTCTAAGCTCTCTATGGTACACATTGGATTGTAATTGTCCCTTGGCTAGTTTGACTATGAAGTTATGGAGCTTGCACATATCACCTTACAGCAGAAAAAGACCACAATATAGTCACTAAAAAGAGTCAGGTGATAATAATAATGGCTTTAGTTTATATATCACTTTTTAAGATATAGTGCGGGTATAGTGAGCCGATTATTCCTATTCTCCTTAGTCACACTCTGGCTGCCATTCTGTGGCACATACAGGCAATGGGGTGAAGTGTCTTGCCCAAGGACACAACTGCAGATGCAATGCTAGTAGCTATGATCGATCCACCAACCTTCCAGTTAGTGGACGTACAGCTCTACTGACTGAGCTACTGCCACAGCAAAATAACATACACATTTTTAAAGTAATAGTAATATAATATATATTAGTATATAGTAATGCACTGCCTTGTTCCATAGTTGGCTTCATGTTATCTTGGCTTACTCTGGTCTTGAACTGACTCAGTCTTTAATGTGGTCTCAATAACAACACTATGAAAACATCTATTAGAAAACATTAACTTGCATCTACAGAGATGTGCAGTGTAAATGATGTTGCGACACTTCTGCAAACATCAGCGTAATTACAGTCAAATGGCTGGCGATGGAGGGTTCAGGTGGAGTGTCTTTATGCATAATTCACGTCTCTCCATATAAACTGACTTACACTCCTCTTTCACATGCACCAGTGTCACTTAAATAAGCCAGGACTGGGCTGACGGCATAATTCAACCAAACATATGCAATAAGACCTACTGCAGGTGATGGAGAGGAGGAAAGTCACTGATATTTGGCTGCCCGTTCCTTAATAAAACAGCAACAAGTTTGATAAAATACCTAAATAATGATTAATGAAGGTTGAACTTTCTATTATTTTCTTCATCTACTGCCCAAAAGACCACTGTGAAAGACTGAAGCCTCCTACTGCTAATAGTTTGGAGCTATACGGTTAATTTAACTAAAAATAAAAAAAAGAATACTCTCACTAAAATTGTTAAGTATTGGCAGAAATAAAGCTATCTGTACTATCTGGTGAAAATGTTTTAAATTGTCTCTAGATATTTATGTAAACATACAGCATATAGCAGCTGTCCTGAAACTTAACTTACTCAACAAACTGTGAGCATCAAAACTCATGCAGTGTCTTGTAAGTCATGAGTAATTATTTGATTTTATTTGATCATATAAACACAATGTCAAAAATATCTTAAAGTAACATGTTGTCATGCCACATGCATGAAATAATCATACACCCAGAGTAAATATAACAGGTGCACTGAGAAGCTTACAGCCAATCACAGCTCAAAGAAAACAGGTATGACCTCTTCTGCCAGGTTATTCAAAGGCCCTGAAGCTAAGTTTATTTGTATGCTTATGCTTCTTTCTTCTTCTTTTCCTTTAGGCTGTTCTCTTCAGGGGTCGCCACAGCCAATCAGCTGCCTCCATCTCACTCTGTCCTCTGCATATTCTTCTCTCTTAGACCAAATAACTTATTGTCCTCTTTCACTACATCCATAATTCTCATTTTTGGTCTTCCTCTAGGCCTCCTGTCTGGCCTCATCATCCTTCTACCCACTGTAGAATAAAAATAAATATATCTATATATCTCTATATATCTCTATATCTCTCTCTCTATATATATCTATATATCTATATCTATCTATCTATCTATCTATCTATCTATCTATCTATCTATCTATATATATATATATATATATATATATATATATATATATATATATATATATATATATATATATATTTATATATATATCCAAATCCATATATATCCATATATATCCATATATATATATAAATCCAAAAAGACACCGCAGACGTGAGAGAGTCCAGAGCAGAAAGGTTTATTGCATGGCACAACAAACGGAGCTCATGTCTGGTCTCTACAAATCCTCCAATCTCATCCAAACATGATCTTTTATACTTTTTTGATTTAAATATGTCCTTGATAATGACCAGTCAGCACATTCCTCCAGAAAGGGGCAACTCCAGATTTTTATGTAAACGTAGACATTAGACCACCTTAAATGTACTGATGCCAACTCCTGCAGGTGTTAATGACACCTGCTCCTGACCCCTTGTGTGTGTAGTGCCCCTCCGGTCATGACCCTGACAGTCTTATCTTCAGTGAGACCCAGTGTGTTTCCCTCACAGTTACACAGTCACACATTTCTTGAAGAATGCATGAAGAGCACAGCGTTGCCTTATTATGACATTGCAAACATTCACAGCACTGAAGTTTTTTACTACAATTAATACAGCTTGATTATGCGTATAGCAGAATGTGAATAACATACATCAATTAGCAGATTATCAAAGCTTGACTGTACCTTTAATTCTTAGCATAAAAGCATAAGAACAACCCTGGATGTTACTAATCATTTATAGCTAACATTTATAGCTTTTCAACTCATTAATCTCTTCACCATATATTCACTATTTCTCTTCTGTTCATGTCCAAACCAACTCAGTCAAGCCTCTTTGACTTTAACTCCAAAACATCTCACACGAGAAGTCCCTCTGATGTACTCATCTCTTCATTTTTCCATTTGTATTTACCTCATTATCTTACAAATGATGCCTTACATATAGAAAACAAAACAAATTTCGTTAAAGCAGATGAATACTCAAAACATATGGGTGCTTGACCACAACCAGCTGGAGTGGAGTGGAGTTTAAGTAGTTGGCAGCCATTAGAAGCTACTACAATTGCTAATTACATCTGGGCAAAGTGCCAAATGTAGAACTTTGATGTATTAGATAAAAGTTCAGAAAGTAACACATCTTTAATTAATACGTTAATAAAGTGAGGAATGTGATGCTAAACTAGTTTTTAACAAACATTTCATTAACATTCATCATTAGGCCCTAAATGAGTCCGTTAATGAAGACGGCTCTAAACTCCACACTAATTATCTATTCACTACATTTCTGCAACATTAATTTATAGGGAAAAAAAGCCCTAATTTCTCCTTGTCGTGACATTGCTTTGGCTCAAACTATTCCTATGAGCTAAATATGTGTAAAAAAGACTGAAAGCCAAAATAGCAGAGACCGAAGCCAACATTAATCACTGAAATTAACAATTGCGTGATTGATGGTAATGAAGAACCTGCCTGGACTCTCCTCCTCTCAAATCCCATTAACTCAGGCCAACACCCCTTTATCTGTGGCCCTGGCTCCGAAACGTCTCATGCATATCTGAGGACGTCTGTAAACAACTAACTGTGAGAGGAAAAAACAAAGAAAATGTCTGACAGTGCATCAAGGGGTAGCTGTTTTTTTCCCAGTAGTGAGTGAGGATGCTGCGGAAAGTATCAGAAACTTCAATAACACTTTAGAATAACTCTTCAGAATAACTCTTATAGTAACAAAGCATTAACATATATGTAATAAAAAGTAATGAAATTAATTTAAAGATTCTGAATTAACACATACTTTAGCAAGTACATTTTCTAAAACCTTAAGAAGTACATTTGAGTACAAAATGCAGAGTGGACAGTAGTGGTAGCAGTAGTAATGGGGGAGCAGCAAGTTAGCAGGGGTAGTTAGTAGTAGTGGTAGTAGTTGTTGTAGTAGTATCAGTAGTACTAATAGTAGAGATGTAACAATATTGGCAAGATCATGAAATCGCAACATCAAAGGTCTCTGAACAATATTGAATGGTGAGCTCTCAGGGCTAATATGCATTGTTTTGTTCCAGTGGAAAAGCAGAGGGAACTACATCGACCATGATCCTTTGCTCTGACAAAATTATTATTAAACACTTACTTAATTTTGATCTTTGGAAATATCACACGCTTTTTTTATTGTGAGCCTCCCCACAATATCACAATAAATATTGTACCGTGAGATTTGGATATCATTACATCCATAAGTAATAGTAATAAAAAATAGTACGGTAGTAATGGTTGTAGTAGCTTACTTGATACCAGATACTGTACAGTAACTAGATACTGTCACTCAAGTACTTTTAGTACTTTTATTTAAGTAAACTTTCCACCCAATTCTTCATCACCTTTACTCAAGTAATAATGAGTATTTCAGTGATATTATTTGAAACGTCTAGACACTCAGAGTACTTTACATTAGTCATTAGTCCATCATTCATTCACTCAGTCACTCTGTGGTGGTGAGCCACTTCTGTAGCCACAGCTGCCCTGAAGCAGACTGACAGAGACAAGTCTGCCACACCATGCCAACGGCCCCTCTGACCACCAAACAAATCCACCATCTACACTAACACCAAGGACACAACAGCAGTGGAGATCAATCTGGAGTATGTCCATCAGCTCTGGGCCGTCCTGGTAGTGGCTCTCTCCTTTATGTGGTTCTCCCTGGGGTTTCTTTTTTTTCCACAGGGTCTAAGGATGTACTGGGACAGTCTATTCATCTGTTTGTTTGTTTGTTTGTTTATTCTGTAATGTCCTTTGAGGCAGCTTTTGCGATATTGGGCTATATAAATATAATTGAATTGAATCCACCAACCTTACAGTGTTTAGTTTTCAAGCGTTACAGAAACTTTATTACAGAACAAATGGAAACTTGGGAACTTTTGAAAAAGACTCTAAGAATAAAAGGTGCTGCCATCTGTCAGTGAGATGTACTAATTAAACCTGCTCTAATTATCTTTTCCATATGGATTCTGGATTAAAAAAAGACAGGGATTTTCTTGTAATGGCAAGATGGCTGCGTCACTCTGACCCACGTCGTCTCTGCAAAGCAATTAAACCTGGAATATGTTGGTAGACACAGCGGGCCTCTCCGTCTCATCACAAGCCCTGTACTTTTTATTATTTCTCCCCTTTAGATCAACCTGTCAGCACGGCACCGAAGGATCAAACAGGCCTGAATTTGCTTGAGGTGCGAATCTGAGGGAGCCTTTCGATTGAGGAATACGGTAATAAGACCTCCACTTGAACTAAGCAAGGCACTCGAAGCCCCAAGGCTGTAGGAAATCTCATTAGGCACATTTCTTTTTAAAGTCGCCTGCCCTATCACATTGTAAGACTAAGAAATCCCAGCAGTCAACTTTAAGGACCAAAAACAGCCACAACCTGAAGAAACAGAAGACATCCTGTTCGCCTCGCTGTGCTGTGGTGGCACTGAAGAAAAAAGAAAAAAAAAACACTTTGAAAAAAAAAAAAAAAAAGATGCAGAGCTGCAAATTTCCCGCCATGAGTTGAAGTTAAAAAAGCAAGAAACAGCAATATTTTAGATTCCCAGTTGGGGAACTTTTGCATATGAAGCACATATAAACATAAAAAAGTCTCCAAAAGATGGTAGAGAAAAGTCCCGTACAGATAAAAATAACTTCAAACAAGTGAAGACTTTGTTCAGTGGCTGTTGAGGCAAGAAACCTTTCTGTGAGTCGACTCGGCTTCACACATCATGGAGACGGAACTATCGTCGGGACCGGCTGGAAGTTCACACATCGACAAAAATACAAGGTTTCTTCTCCACGTTAAAAAGATTACCTGTGCACTTTACTGGAGATTAAACCCGCAACCTGCCTTTGTGTTACATCAACAACAAAGGTCAGTATATTACAGTACATCTACTGCTGATATTAAGGACCAAGGGAGAGCTCTTTTATGAAGCAGGTTATTACACAAGATATTTTTTTCAGAAGGTACGATGTTCAGTGTGCAATAACCACAGCAGGTTGAGGTTTAGTAACCACAGAGTTGCAAAAATAATAAAAAAATGAATTATTTATTTATTTACAGTATTTTTTTATGAATCTTGTAAATAAATCTGTAGTTGAACTCTCCTTTTTGCCTCACTTGGTAGTATTAGCAAATTAGGCTTTTCCCAAGTGGATGCAGAAATGGTTATGTATCAACTTCACTACTTAATTCTACCTTACTTTAAAATAATGGCCAACAAATCATTTTCTCCTTAACACCTTTTGCTCTTTCTGCATTAAATTATTTTACTTAGAGTACTTAAGAAATGTAGACAAATCCCTTTAGTACGCCGTGTCAGAAAAGCTTAATCAAGCCTTTTTAATTTTTTTGCAATTCTTTACAATTATAACGTCACACCACTACAGCCAAAAACAGTATGACAATCATTTCTCCATAATTTGTATGTTTATTGGAAATGAAGTACTGCATTTTGAAGGGTAATTCAAGTAAATGCCCTTATAGTTTTTACAACCTCTGATGCGATAAACACAGAGGGAGAAAGTAACTAGATGCTTTTAGTCAAGTGCATTTTTGAAGAAAATCTACTTTCTGAGAATGTTTTAAAAAATCTACTTTTACTTGACAAAATAAAATGTATTTAAATGCTCCAAATGTACTGTAATTTGGATGAGTAGGTCGATGTCTCTGTCGTGTTTCTACTTGAGTAATATTATTTTAAACAGTTTTACTTCTTCCACTACTGAATGTACCTTCATATTGAAAAAAAGTTGTGCATGCAGCCTGGTACTGAGATTAATGTTCTATCCCATTCATTTGAGCAAAATGAAATATTGATTTAGATGTTTTTTGGGGCTGCAGGAACAAATGGTTGTTGTTTATATATTTATTAAAAATGTTTCTGAATTGATAGAATCCAGATCTGAGTCAGTACCAGTTGCTAAAGTAGGATTTGTAGTGGCTGATGAATTATATCTGAGCATACAGTGTCAAACTATTGTGGTCTGCCATATTTCTGTTACTATTTGTCCTATGTGTACATTGAAAGTGAAAAATGTACATTTCGTACCATTTACCTTATATGCTAATTGTAGATGCTAATTGCAACGTTTACACACTCGCTAACGTTTTCAAACTAGGCTCTGATATTACTCACATGTGGTCGAGTGGTTGTCAGTTGTTAAAACTATCTTTAATATCCATAATGTGCGTTGTTTGGTGGTCAGCAAATCCTCAGTTAAATATGTATTATCATCTTTTTAACTCCCAGTACCAGTCTTTGCAACTACAGTACTACAGTCTACAGTACTTTATGTGTTTCACCTAACTGCATTGTTTTTGATGACAAAGTCCAGCACCTGCCAGTGGAGATTTTTTACTCATTTGTCTTATGTTTTTGCCAAAGCAGTGAATTTCTGACTTACTGGCTTGTATATTCTGATAACCCAGTGTTTCCCAACCAGGGGTATGAGGAAATGCATTTTTAAGCGTTTTAAGATTATTATTATTATTATTATTATTATTATTAGTAGTAGTAGTAGTAGTAGTAGTAGTAATATTAGTATTATTATTTTTTTCTTTAGTTTATTTTCAACATTAATTAAACTATTAAAATAGCAAATGTAACAGGAGCTTAAATTTGATATTTTTTTAAATGTTTTAAATTTTATATGTTAATTTTAAAACAAACAGATCATTATTTTATTTATTTTTTATTTTTATTTATTTATTTATTTATTTATTTATTTATTTATTTATTTATTTGTATTTTAATTTGAGGTCATTAATAAACTAAAAATAAAATTTGTTTGTACAAAAACACAGATTTTGATGAAGATTTTTTGGAGAATCATCAACACGTATGAGAGAGGGGGTTTGACAAAAAGCCCACAAGACAAAAAAGGTTGGGAACCACTGTCATAACCTGCCATTACTTCTCTTGTATTACTAACAATGCACTGTTTTTGCTGCAGCAGCAGTACGCAATTATCGTGTTATTTAAAGAGGCGAGAGATTCTCAAGTGAAGATTTAAAAACAAGGGGAAGATAAAACATGAAACAGGTTGAGACTACAGCCGGTGGAAATGTCTACAACAGACACATCAAGCTCCTTAATGTCAGGACTACCTGCACTCATTGTGTCAGCCTTTATTTGAATAACAAATCAGCAAATGCCACTGTCATGTCAAATAAAACTGCCACCTCATCACCATTAACTTCCATTCCAAAACGTTTGTACTAGAATCGCCTTGTTTTTTTTTAAGCAATAATGGCTCCTTCGCGCTCATATAAATAATTGAGCATTCATTCCTTCTAAGATCTTTCATTGCGGCTTTAAAGCTGTTATTCTTGTGCGCACCTGCTGCTGGTACGGGGCTTTGTCTCCTGCAGGTTACATAAGCCCTGTTCCCACAGTCGATCGGGGAGCAACTTTTGTGCATCTCAATATCCAAACGCGGCGTTGTCATTTTCATCAGCGCCACTTCTGTTTGCGTGCCTAACCTGATTCAGTCAACATCTGACAGGCCGAGAGTGAGAAGGCAGAGGAGGCGAGGGAAGCAGGGAGACGCACAAAGCAAACAGTGAACTGTCTTTTCAGCGCCGCCGAGACAAAGTTGCATGTTGTGGCTATGGAGTTTGTTAAGACTGGGATGGCATTTTTTATTTTTTTTCACTGGCATGCTATTCCCGGATAATGAATAATGTATTGTTGATTCGACGTGAATCTGTAAGGAGCTAAAACGGAAAGCAGAGAACAAAGACGATATGAAAAAGAGCTTGATTATTCTTGAGCACTTGTTGTTGCTTTTGAAAATAAACACTTTGTTTAGACAGACGTCGAGATTAGAGCAGCCTAGGACTTTTAACACTGTTTATCGGCAGTAGAGATCTCTTGTGTTTGTAATACAGGCTGTTTAAGTTGCTATCGGGGCTTGCAATCTCACAGGAAGATAACATTGTGACAGCATTTTCGGCCCGGAGGAAGTTTCTTATGAGATATGCAGTGGCTAGATATACTCGCCCGCTGCCATCTCATGCCAGTACCCTTGACCTTGCTTGGACCAGCGGAGGAGGAGGAGGAGGGGGTATATTATGAAGAGAGAGTGGCCTGCCGGAGAGCTTTGAGCCTCGGCTTCCCCTTCAGCGTGCCCTGCTGCAGTGCAGTCTGTCATTCGACCATTGATTGTTCCGTTTCTTGATTTACAGCAATCAGGAGGCGCCGAAGTGTTGGGAAAGGCTACACGTCCGATGGCTCGCCCGGAGTCTATTGATGACCATGAATTTCAATCTGCCCCAACTGGCCGTAGCGTGTCAAGAATTGCTGCCATTTCATTTCGCGACTTGGACGGATTGTAATATGCCCCGTAAAATGATCCGCAGTTACAATGTGCTCAGATGTTCAGCAAATTTCTATTCAGCTTCTATTGATTTTACCCAGATATGTCCAGTGTAAAGTGAGATATTGTTTTTTTATTTAGCAATTTAAATGTGGTATTACAGAATTCAGGTCACACAGGGTTGACAAGCAAGCGTACTCTTTGTGCCAGTCCCAAGCCAAGAAAAATCTAGGAGGGGCATAGGGAAGGGCATCTGGCAAAAGCATGGTGAATCAACATGTACTGTAAATCATCAACCTGTACTGTAAATCATTGCACTTAGGATGTGCAGACTTGGCTGAAGAAAAAAGACAAGTGTGACTACTTCATGCAATTTGTTATTAGGATAATCTGTGTTGAAAAAAGACCTTAAAAATCCTCCATTATGCTACATCAACTACGTAATAATGTTGTTTCTACCTCAAAAACATAGCTGGAGCATTATTTTGTTTCATTTGCGCATGTTTGAGTAATCCTGTATGCTTACCCTGTTTCAGCCCTCAAGAGCTGAAAACACTCGGTCACACAGCTCTACGTAAAACCAGGAAGTGCTCCTGAGTATTTCTAAAGCCCATACACCGTCACCAGACTCATTCTGATCATTTCAGCGCTTAAATGGGCATCACAACAAAGCAGTCAGCTCATTTATCTGTCTGTTAGAGTCATGTGGCTAATAGCTGTGCTAATTTTGTGCCATTTGATGCTCTGTCTATTCCCCACCGTTGCCAGCAGGAGGCGGCAGGCATGTTCATACAGCAGATTGCATTATTTTAAGTTAGAAAACATTACATACTAATGCAAAGGTGTACAAAACTATTTCAAAAAGTCTAAGAAAAGCACAGCCTTTCAGACCTCCTTTACACTTGATTATTAAATGTTCTATTTGAAATGTCATGGCGGTTGTTGCCCATGATTGTGTTACTGCATACAGGCAGGTCTGCTCAGCTAGTTGGTATACATAGTTTGTTAAGATCAAATCAAAAACTGCAAAAGTTGCTATTCCTCTGGCCTTATCTGCTATACGGTGAAAAGCACACACACACAAAAAAGCATCTAAAAAGGGAAACACAGCAAAATGTTTATAAATAGATACATTATTATTATTATTATTATTATTATTATTATTATTATTATTATTATTAGTAGTAGTAGTAGTAGTAGTAGTAAAAGAAGATAAGCTCTAAACCTTGCTTTCAGTATTTTGTTAAAGTGTATTGAAAGGCTTTCACAGGGATTTCACATTTGTAGAAGCTGACTTGTATTCATGCTCTCTGGCGTTTCTGGCCAGTGGTCATCAGTCGGGCGCAGGAGGAGGCGTGAGTGATGTGGCCCCATGGAAAGGCCATCTGCCCGAGGAGCGATACCTGACTTCGGCTCCTCACACCAGGGTTCGCGGCACCTGGTAAAGCTGGCAGCGAGAACGGACTGGCACAGCTCCAAATGTGGAAAGATCACCCTTCGATTTGGACAGCTCCGGTCCTCGTGGAGCTGCTCTGACTGGAAGGTGACCAAACGGAAAGAGGAAGTTCAAAGGGCAGCACTGCTGGAGACTCGTGCACCGCATGGATCAATGTGGAAGAAACAGGCAACTAAAATGGTAGTTTCAGGCACACTGCTGAATAAATATTAAAGCAACCAAAGCTGAATAAATATTAAAGCTCCTAAAAGACTGCCGCATTCACACAGATTGGACATTATAGTAATTCATATACTGCAGTGATGTGGACAGTGTTGTGAGCAGAGGAGAGATTGGAAGAGAGGTGAAGAGTGACAGCAGTTTGGAATGGGTGGGGAAAAGTGTCAGGGGTGTTGTGTGACGACAGAACGAAAGGATAGGTGCCAGTTGTGAGACCAGCGATGTTATACAGTTTGGAGACAGTGGCTTGGAGGAAAAGACAGGAGGCCGAGCTGGAGGTAGCAGAGCTGAAGATGTTGAGGTTCTCTTTGGGAGCAACGATGATGGATAGGATTAGGAATGAGTCCATCAGAGAGACAGTTTTGGATAAAGTCAGATAGATTGTAGTGTCTCCTGTCACTCAGATGTTGCATTGAGGACAATATGGCGAGTTAGTTCCATTTGTCTTTTTTCATTTTGGTTCCAATAAAAACTAGGTAACTATTATTGTTCTATTTGGCTAGATATTGAAAATGTGAAGACCCTTAGGTGAAAAACATACACTATATTTCCAAAAGTATTAGCTCACCTGCCTTTACACACATATAAACTTAAATGACATCCCATTCTTAATCCATAGGGTTTAATATCACATTGGCCCACCCTTTTCATCTATCTACGTCAGACATCTATGTGTCTGATGTTCTCGTCCAATGTCAGACACTGATGTTGGACGAGAAGGTCTGGCTCACAGTCTTTGCTCTAATTCATCCCAAAGGAGTTCTGTCAAGTTGAGGTGCAGGCCAGTCAAAATCTGTTCAAATCAGCTGACAAGGCACCTCCCAGTAACATCAAGACAAAGACTGCAGAGGTTAAGCAGACGAAACATGTCAAGGTATGGTACACAAAAGTTCTGGTCTGTCTATAAGAAATCCACGTATCAACATCGGTTAAACAATTGTGTCCATCTGATCTATTGCCAACAACAGGACAGCCTTGATCACAGAGTTTGCTCCAGATGTCACATGGTCCATCGATTCTGAAGACTTTCACAATTCTCCATTGAGCCAACCCAAAACAAGATGCAGCTGCTGCGGAAGTGATATATAATATTGCTCACTAACTCCAACAGGCTTAATCAGATGAATAAATTAACCATTTTCCTCCTACGTCTTAACGCCTACTTAATAAACCATATTAAGACACAAAACTGTTGATTTACTCATAATTCTGTCTTCCGGTCCTCAGCTAATTAAACTCTTGTTGAAGTTGCTTTTAATGCCTTATATAATTGGTACATTTGGCCTTTTTCCTCTTGACTCTTGTACGTTAGAGAGCTGATTTTATGAAAGTGCCCTCCTCTCATGTGCCACCCACTCTCTCCCACACCTCCACAGCGCCGCGGACAAGTGCTGAGTCAAAACTGTACACTCTCATGGACAATCACCTGATCTCACGCTTGAACCGCACTTTTCTATCACAATCAGCGCATAATACTTCTTACAGCGGGAAGAATAACTGTGGGTGCTCTATTACCCGCGACAGCATCTTTTTGGCCTCATTCCTGCCCATTGTGTGCGAGCCTTGGGAGGGATTGGCGGAGTGATACAGTCCCCCGTCTTTTATAAGGTCCACGGTGCCCCCTGGACTCACTCAGCGCTGACTGGGTGAATTAATTAGACCCCAGTGTTCGCAGTGTCCAACAGGAAGATACTCGAAATACTAATGAGCCAAACCGTGTAGCAGCACTATCCATCATGCCGTTTTCTTTGCCAGATTATAGAAAAAAACTATGATTTACAACTGCAATACAACTCAATTTCAGCACCATTTTCTGGCACCTTCTGCATGTATCGAGAAATACTTTTATCACGTACTACAGGAACCCAGAAAGTTGTTGTATTGTCTGTATAATTGGGTCTTTTCAAATGGTTGCTCTGCAAATCTCATCAGCCATATTTTATTCACAGTGAGACAGAAGCTGAAACTGATATATTTTACCATTTTATAAAAAAATAAAATAAAATATTAGCTTATACTGATTTTGTTAGCAGTGACATAGCTCAAAAAAGTTTTGATTGGGGAATCAAAGGCAGGAAACAACTTTTTTTTTACAAATGAAAAAACAGTTTAATGGCAACAAGTCAATAACTTGCCTGAGTATAAAAGAAGCAGGTTTGAAAGGCAGTCTGTTATAATTATTTATTGCAGGGGTTCTCAAACTTTTTGGGGCCAGGTGCAGGACAGAAAAAAATCCTAAGGACCCCCCATAGCATCCTTATCTCCCAATCATCATGACTTATGTGGTGTGTTGCTTGCATATTGAGAGTTTTAAACATCTTAAAACCAAATGTAGGTACTAATGTACTAAAAATACTTGATATACTACTCTACCAAAGTACATATTACCACCTAAATCAGTTATTGTACTATTTTTTTGCAGAAGAAAAATGCACTTTGGTACTTTGGAATGTTTTTTTTTTTTTTTTTTTTTTTACTATAGTTGTACCTAGAAACTGCAAGTACACAAATGCCTATATGCAAGGAATACATTTACTTAATATGACATTTTCTTTTGTGTACAGTTACATTGTAGAGAAACTGCATCAAGTGCTGTGTAAAATACCATTACCATGAAAGCATATAATTTTAACATTTAACTACTATTATTTTAACTACTCAACAAAAAAGTCTGCCAGTCATGTAATTATCCATAACACAACCTCCTTTTGTTCCATGTCAAACAACTCAAATTCAATAATTCCTATAATAAAATGTATTTTAGAGCATATAGTTTGGGCTTTTTGTGAAAATAAATTTGTGTTTAATGTAAATAACAGTAGCTGGCAGACATTAAGTTATAGGACCACATAGTTCTGGTGGAGGAGAGATAAAGTCATCTGCATAAAATGAGAGAAATACTAAATAAGTAAATAATATTTTTAAACAAGACTTTTCTTTCTTCCATGTCAGACAACTTGAATTACTTATGAATAGTCGGCAGGTATTGTTAAAGGTAATTATTATAATAAAATCTCTGAAGATCAAGGTGTCCTGGCATCTGAGAGGATAAATTGCACTCTTTGTTTCACGCTTTTTTTTCAGTGACCATCAAACTTTTAACGCAGTAGCACCACAGAAAATACTTTGCTCTCCAAGTACCATCATTATTGGACTAAATTAAGCCTAAATCTTGACTAACCCAGGTCTAAACCGAGGAGTCAAATAGAGGATTAACTGAAAAAAATGCTTAACTAAATAAGGACAAACAAGGACCAGGACTACGCCTGAACCAGAACAAAAGCAGGATTCATTTCAGGACTAATTAGAAGACTAAACTGGGACTAAACCTGATCTATGCCAGAATTAAATCAAGGACAAAACTATGCCTAAACCAGGACTATGCAGTGGTCTTTACGTCAAACTTAAAGCCCTCACAAGACAGGAATAAAACAGGTTCAATTAAACTCAATGCAGACATGAACTGTGAAAGAATCGACCCGCGTACCACAGTCACATTTCAGGACTGTTTTAACGTGTTTTCGAGCCGGCCTTGACACCACGCATCTCTCCCACTGTCACTGGCTCCACTTCGCCTGCTCCTCTAATGGCCTTTGATGAGCGGATGAAGGCTGGGAGCGCTTTGACGCGGGGAGCCCTGGCCGATCAAAGCTTTATGCAACAGATACATGGTAATTTCACACGGTAATGACAGGCTCGAGCTAAATGCGCTGCGACACTAGCAGCTGCAGCAGGTACTGTATCTCCAGATGTCTTCATGCGTCCCCGGCGTGTCTTCTTCTCTGAGATGACTCTATACACAGATGGGACCTGCCAAACACCAGGAAGTAATCCAGGTCCATAAAACACATGGACACCTCAGGCTGGGTGTTGCCAGAGGCTTAAAAAGCAAGAATGTAGTTTGATTTAGCCACGTGTTTTGTAATAAATAATACATTATACATGACTTCACACCTGTGTCCTTGATGAAAAGCCTCCTAATGAGACAGAGGCAGCTTTGAGTGCTCATGTATCTACACTATGGAGCATGCATTATTAGCGCATACCATTAAATCTGCACCACAATATTGAGAAATACAGAGATAATTAGTCATTTTTGCACAACAACATGGGACTTACTAAAACTACCAAAAATAATGAATGTTTTTTTGCCATAATGGTTGGTTGGTATAATTGTTTGTTGACAAGATAACTTCAAAAAAAGTCTTTCCTTCCAGCTTTTCGCTTCGAGGTTTTCCACAGCAAATCCTCTAAGCGTGCAGAGGTTTGTAGGTTTTACACTGGATGCTGCTTCTGACAGAACCTTCTTCATTTATCTGGGCTTGGGACCAGACACAAAAGGTACAGAGGCTCATGATTGGATTGATCCCTTGTCAAAAGGCTAGGATTTTTGGATCGAGGAATATACTCAGGGCTGTACGCAGAATTTTAGAAATACTGAGGTCCATCAACGGAGGTTTATTTCTAGTTTGGTTTTTTGACCTGGTTTAGACCTGGTTTTGACCTGGTTTATTTCTTGTTAAGTCCTTGTTTAGACCTGATTTAGTCCTTGTTAAGTCCTGCTTTGGTCCTGGTTTAGACCTGGTTTAGTCCTTTTTAAGACTTTGTTTTGTTCTGGTTTGGACCTGGTTTAGTCCTTGTTGAGTCCTGGTTTAGTCCTGGTTTTGATCTGGTTTAAAATACTGAGATCCGGACCTCAGGGACCTCTTTGGTGCGTACGGCCATGAATGTACTGTATGAATTTTTTGGGCAAATTCCTCTCTATGTAGTTTGCAGATGGTGTCCTTGGTCCTTGTAACACAGTCAATGTTATGCTAAGAACGCTTGCATTAGGTGTCTGGCGCCCCCTGCTGGCAATAGTGGGGAATGGACAGAACATAAACTGGCTATTAAGCACAGCTATTATCAACATGACGCTAACAGATAGATAAATGAGCTGACTGTGTCGTGGTGATGGAATTGTCAGAATGAGTTCAGGAATGATGCATGGGCTTTAGAAATGCACAGAAGCACTTCTGGTTTCTCGTGTCTACAGCCGAGAGACCAAGCGGTTTCCAGATCTTTAGATGAGGACAGGGTCAGCATATAAGATGTGAGAATGAAACAAAATACTACTCCAGGTATGTTTTTTGGGTGGAAACAACATTAAAACATGGTTAAAAGCTCAAAAAAGTCAATTTAGCACTATAGGGGATCTTTAAGTAACACCTCTACTGAAGTGCAAATTTAATCAAAAGGCACAGTATTATGCACTAAAACTTAATTGAACTATAAAATGGTTGTATTTCTCAATGTCATGCCATACAACAAAGGTGTCCAGAGTGTACCTCAGGCCCAAAGTAGCTGTGATAAGCTCCTAGCCAGCCACAAATTGTAACAGGAATAAGCAGTATATGTATTAATATGTATTAATTAATATGGACAGACTGTCGATAGGTTTCATGTCAAGTGTGATAATTGCCTTAGCACAGTTAAATGTATTAAATTAACCAAGAAAAATGTAGAGTGCAATGTTTTTCCTGCTTGCTTTACTATGGTTACAACTTTTCTTTTTGGGCTTCAAATGGCTCACCACTGTCATTTCAGCTCAGTTAGTTTGCTTTTTAGGTATAAATATAGACTGGCAACAACAGTTTGCTTGCAGTTTCAGAAAAAAAAAA
The DNA here is from genome assembly GCA_020698575.1 of Bostrychus sinensis. NCBI lineage: Eukaryota > Metazoa > Chordata > Actinopteri > Gobiiformes > Eleotridae > Bostrychus > Bostrychus sinensis. The sequence goes on from CM036243.1 coordinate 29,275,616, forward strand.
AAAAAAGTTTTCTTTTCTTAGAAGCTAACGTCATATTAAAATTGAAAAGTGCAATAACAAACACATTTCACAAATGTTGGCACTCAATTGTCGAGTTACAAGACTCCAGTTTGTCTAGATGCGAGTGAGCCACTGCAAACGTCTGTTCCTCCAGTTGGACAAAACAAGTGGGTTATATTCTCTCTGCAAACTTTACATTGGCTATAATTGAGGAAACATATTCTACTAATTAGCATGATATTGACTCCTTGTGCTAACAAAGGACTGAAGCAATCTGATTTGTCAGTTTATTCACTAGCATGGATTAGATACACACAGAGACAACAGATCATGGCCAAACTTTGTGAACCTCAGAATTTGCATAGTAAAAACACTAAATTACACTAGTGGACATTTGTGGTACTGCAACACTGGCTGTGATATAAACTGCAAAGTACAAAGTAACTGAAAAGTCACTCGCAACTTCTAAAAAGGTCAGACATTTGTAATTTTTATTGTTAATCCATAGGGGATCACAAGCCATACTGATTTTTTTGAGCTTTTAACCATGTTAATGTTGTTTCCTACTTCAAAAACATATCTGGAGTAGCATTTTGTTTCTTTCACACTTGTTTGAGTAATCCTCTTTGCTGATCCGCTGCCTTTTTCAAGAGCTGAAAACGCTTCACTGCTCTACCTAGACCATAAAGCTCATACACCTTCACCAGACTTGTTTCCGAAAATGTTGTATTTATTGCAGCTTACTTCTTGCTTCTTTACTTCTTTTGCTGGTAGCAGTTTTCTTTTTATTTTTCTGTCTTTGTACAGAGAGCACCCACATGCACACACATCACTCCACATTTGTTCAATGGATGCCCTGGCAGCCTTTTCAAAACCTTGGCATCGTACAAAGAAGAAACCACGGGATGAACTTGACCACCCAGTAACACATAAATGAATGCCATCACTCAAACATTATGAGCGGTCTTTTTTTCCAACCTTGCACTATGAAGAAATGGTGTTTCAACTATAAATGTATGGGCTTTAAAGAAAGAAAAGGAAAGAGAAAGGGGTTAGTTGTTTTAGTTCAAACACAAAGTTAATTTCAAGAGCATGAGTGGGCAGTACAAGGTTATTTTACAAGCTTGCTTCTTTATAATATACAGACCATTTGCTGTAGGCATGCTGTGGTCTATAGTGACTTTGTATTGAGAGTTGGCACCTGCCCTTCTATCTAAAAGCTTTTCTTTAGTGAAAGTCTATTTGTGCAACTGATTCAGGCAGAAAGGTTCATTATAAAAATATCTCAAACTGTGTTAGGGGTTCCACTGGGGGTACTCAGGGGTCTTGTGCAGTCCTGATTAAAAGACAGTTTGTTTAGTGCTTGATTTGCCCTGGTTTAGTCCCTGTTTGGTCCTGTTTTTGACCTGGTTTAGACCTAGTTAAGTCCTGGTTTAGACCTGGTTTAGACCTAGTTTAGACCTGATCTAGTACCAGTTTAGCCGTGGCTTATCGTGGTTTCAACATGTTTTTTCACTTGGTTTAGTCCCGGTTTTGTAAAATGATAGAAAAATGACAGGCACATCCAGAACAAATAAGCTCATGTGCTGGAACCAAAAGACCATACTGTAAGTAATTAAAAATTAGGCTCTGCACAAAAAAAGCTTCCAGATTTTTTTAATCATTTACCACAGTGTGTGAAAAATAAATGAATAAATAAATAAAAATCTGAGAGCTTCATTTGTTATGTGGAGCCTAATTTTGAATTTTTATATAGTCCTGGTTTGGACCTGGTTCAGTCGTGGTTTAATTCTGGTTTACACCTTGTTTAGTCCTTGTTTAGTCCTTGTTTAGTCCTGGTTTAGACCTGGTTTAGGGTCGGTTTAGCCCTGACTTAGTCCTGTTTGTGGTCCTGATTTTGTGATTTCATCAATGGGAAATAGTAGTCAGTTTTGTTCCTTTAAACCAGGTAAGGACAAGATACCACTGGATTAAGACTTGCATGGCAAAAAAATTTGAATAAATTTGCAAAAGTATCACGAGTAGCTCACAGCGCAATCCTAGAATTTGCCACCATATTTCCAAACCAACAAAAATGAAAATATATAGTCATAATATTATATTATGATCATTATTATTATTATTATCCAAGCTCTATGCCCAACTATACTGATAGACTAAGTATAGGGCTAAATGTATATTGTTGCCAGTATTAGTTATTGCAGGTTTTATTCCAAAAATGTTTGATAGCAACATCTGATCTTTTCTAAACAAATATACAAATACATTTCAATTGCCTTATATCTAACATAGCAACAGTAACCACATAGGGGCGGGGCTTCAGGGTAAAGTGTAAATTAATGCCAACAACCATCTCTGCTGCTTCCCTCAGTCAGGACACATTTGAAAAAACACCTTTTTCATTTTCACTTTGAGACACATTGCGGCAGTTTACCGACAGCCTGGGATTCAATTTGTGGCACTGAAATGTCCCGCACAATTCTCCCCCTGCCCTGATCAGTGTGCGAGATGGGCCTCTCTGGCTCCTGAAAGAGACCTCTGACTGCTCTGCAATAGCTGCGCGAATCATCCTTGTCCATCTGAATTGCTATGAGGTGGGAGAGGTTTCAAAGGAAGCAGATAATATATAAACACCACAGCCCAGCAATTGAATCCCCTTTTTTTTGGCCTCAGACGGAGAATTTGCAGTCAGAGGGTATCACTTTTATCTCCACAAGCTCTAACGCTGGCAAATGTGACACTTTCAATGTCCCAAAGTAAACTTAAAAATCATTTTCTTTGGCCTAATAAAATCAGCATAGAGTATGGATTAGGTTTGCTGCTCTAAAACGTCGCAGAAGTCCGTGAGAAATCTGGTTTGAGAGCCAGCAGCGCGGCCTCTACTCTGCGCTCCACTCGGCTTGTACTACGGCCATAGAGTTTCCATCAACCATTACTCACATCAAAGTGTCAATCACATCACAGGGCAGCGGGGCGGCGGCAGTAATGGCACTCGGAGCAGCGGGGAAGAGAGTGCACTGTGGCGTTTGGAGAGTGATAGAGCCACTGCAGTATCCTGAGCTCAAGCCGTTGTTCTACACCGACACATACAACTTACAATGTTATGGTGATACTATATTCAGTATTTGATTATCATAGGCTGGTGGCTTTCACACTGTGGCATGCAGGTTCTTTCTAGCTCAAAAGTCTCTGCCATTTTTTAAGATATCAGAATCGGAATTTATTTATTTTATCCTTGAGGGGAAATTCTTTTTTGTTACAGCAACCCGACAAAGAAATGAAAAGATATAGAATAAGAAATTTACAATATTTATAAAAATATATTAAATATCAAATGCTCAAAAACCCCAGATGTGTCTAACACAACATAGTGGGGGTGGCAGTAGCTCAGTTGGTAGAGACGCTTGCCCACTAACCCAAAGATTGGCGGTTCAAGCCCCACAACTGGCAATGCATACCGGCAATACATGTCGTTGGGCAAGACACTTCACCCACCTTGTCTGTATGAATGTGTCAGTGTGACTGTGTTTGGTGGTGGTTGGAGAGACCATAGGCACAAAATGGCAGCCACACCTCTGTCAGTCTGCCCCAGGGCAGCTGTGGCTACAGAAGTATCTCACCACCACCGAGTGTGAATGAATAATGCATTAAATTGTAAAGTGACATTGAGTGTCTAGAAAAGCGCTATATAAGACTAAAGCATTATTATTATTAGTTGGGCTTCATAAGGTTTCTTCTTTTTTCCCACAGCTGTTTTTTTTTAGGAGTTTTTCCTTACCGAGAAGGAGGGTCTAAGGACAGGAGTGTCCTGGGTCTGTTTAGTGTTGTTATTGTTTGTGTTGATTGTGTGTTAAGTCTGATTGTGTGTTTATGTTTGATCAACTGTTGTGAAGCCCTTTGAGGCGACTTTTGTTGTGATACTGGGCTATACAAATAAAACTGAATTGAACTGAATTATAGTAAAAATGAAAAATGTCTAAGTATAATAAGGAAAAAAGAATCTCTTTAAAATATAATAAATAATTATCAATCTTAAACTTACGCATATGAACAAATGTACAGGTAGAAACAGATACTGAATAGGTGAATAAGTGATTATTCAGTATCAGCACAGAGTACAGTGTCTGTGTGTCTATTACAGAGCAGAGTTCAGGAGTTTAATGGCGACAGGCAAAAATGATTTCCTGTGTCTCTCTGTGGCAGTAAGAGTCTGTTGCTGAGCGAGCTCCTGCAGCTGATCAGCTCATTGAGGAGAGGGTGAGTCCAGTATAGTCCTAATTTTGGCCAGCATCCTCCTCACTGACACCACAGTCAAAGTCCAGCTCCTCTCCCACAACATGGCTGGTCTTCCTGATGATCTTATTGAGTCTGTTAGTGTCCCTCACCTGCAGGCTGCTGCCCACGTAGATAACAACCACATGATGGCACTGGCCACCACAGACTCAGAGAACATCCTCAGCATTGGCCTGCAGATGTTGAAGGACCTCAGCCTACTCAGAAAATACAAACCATGGTTAGTAGTCAGTGTCAGTTTTGCGACAAACTGGCCACGGTCCAATGTGCACCCCGCCTTAGGCCCATAGTTACTGTGATATGCTCCAGTAACAGGATAAGTGGAAGAAGATGAAGCAATGTTACAAAGCACTAGTAGCTCTCTGACATTTTATTTTTGTACAAGTGTAGCTCTCAAGGGAAAAAAGGTTGGAGACCCTGAATATAAAACAAAACCGAAGACCCAGGCACTCCAAAAATGAATTAACAGCACAAGAAAGTATACTTTAAAAGGCCTTTATTTTAATGGCCAAATCATTAAAAAGCCAACACCACTCATGGTTTTTGGTAGGGCTCACATAACAGCTGTGAGGTGGGTGTGACCATGTTAAATACTGGCCAAACAAAGCCACTGAGAGACACACAGTTTTTCAAAAATGATAATAATAGTAATTAATCATAAAAAACAAGATAAGTCAAAGTCCTCAATCAAACCTGGAGCTCTTAATTTATAGATCCAAAAAGCCTCCCTTTGATTTGATTTCTGTAGTCTGTCTCTGCCTCTGTCAGTGGTTTTATGTTCAATCCCTTCAATTTGGAGCAAAGAGTCATTGGCATTATGCTTTTCACCTAAGTGTCTAGCCATAGGACAATCCTGATTTCTGACTCTAATTGCATATTTATTTTGTGCGCCTTTTTGTACGACCAACATAGAAAAAACCTTCAGAACAAGGGCAGGAAAGATGATAGACTACAAAAATAGTATTGCAAATAATAAAATTAATCTGTTTGTAGACCTTGTTACTGTGTACATTCATAAATGCTGAGAACAGTGTAACAGTGGAAGATATGAGTGTACTAATTTATGGGTGGTTCAGGAAACACTTTACTTAATACTGGATCACTTTTTATTATATCCCAGTTGTCTTTAACAATGTATTTGATTTGCTCTGGAAATGTACGACATGTAGTTACAAGCATTGGCCGAGACAACTGTTTAGGCCTAGAAGTATTGTTCTTCTTAAGCAGAGAGGCCTGATTAAGTAGCCCTGATATAAACCATCATTATAGATTGGTTTAGTTGAGGTTTAGTCACAGTTTTTTTGTCCAGTCCTGTCCTTTTGTTATGTAAGGCTTAGCTCTGGTTTAGACCCAACTGAGTCACAGATTTAGTCCTGCTTTAGATCAATTTTAGTCAGTTAGAGAAAGCCAAATGTGGTGCTCAGAGTGAAAAGATTGTGAACCACTGCCATAGACAATGTAGAAATGTTATCATTTGTCTCCATCCACACCTGTCGTCGTTCATCCTCTTCTCTCACACCAACTATCTACATGTCACTACATCCATAAGTCTCCTCTTTGGTCCTACTGTAAGCTATTAGCTATAATCTGAGCATCCTTTTACCCATATATTCACTATGCTTCCTCTGTACATGTCCAAACCATCTCCTTCTGACCTCTCTGACTTTATCTCCCAAACATCAAACATGAGCTGTCCCTCTGATATACTCTTAATCAAATCCAGTCTCATAACTTCCAAGGAGAACTTCAACATCTTCAGCTCTGCCTCCTGTCTCTTCTCCAGTGCCACTGTCAACATTGCTGCTCTCAGCCACTTTCTTGTACACATTTCCTTTTATATTTGCTGATACTTGTTTATCACACATCACACCTGACACTTTACGATGTGAAAACATGCCACTGAAGCTATACCATCTCCTAATTCAAGCCGACAAAACATAAGACAAGTTCAGAAAATAATTGGATGTTATTTGAAAGGTTATGGAGAAGATGTAGTAGCTGTTAGAACATTTAATTATTATTTACACTTATTATTGTGACATTCTACTCACACCATCCTGTTAATCTGACAGGCCAGAAAGTATCCAATGACTTATTCACTATCTTGTCAATCTATCATCATTCCACTTTATAAAACATAAAAACATTTTAAGAATTAGGACACAATATGGAATGAAATTGCAATTATCATTAGATCTGTGTCTCCTGTAGCCATAGCTTATTTTGGGAAACAAATGAAGACGAAAACAAAGCCCAACTGTGAGGATATAAAGCTGGATGAAGTTGCTGTAATGTAAGATGTACTTTCCAAACAACTTTTGTTATTTAAAGTGGCTTTGTCTATGTTGTTTCTTTTAATTCACTTGATGATTTAGTCCCAGTGCAACTATTGGGAACGGTTTACATGGCTATTTTTAAAACTATTTTACCAAAAGTGTTTCACAAAATATCTTTATCTGCTACACTGTAAATGCTCTTGCAATAACGTCATGCCCCCAGGCGACTAATAAAGCCCCCAAATCATTCAGATTTGTTTGTTTTTCATTAAGTTAATTGCAGGGCTGATACTTGGCCTCATTGCAAACCTGAACATTTTTAACCTCTGGGGCCAAAGTAAAAACAGCTCTGCAACGACGTGTAGGCCACTCTCAGGCGACACATCCGCTGTGTTTGAGGCTATAGAGACCAGAACTTTTATAAACAAAGTAAGCAGCTGCATAGGGCCCCACAGGTATAAGGGGGCCCCCATACTTTAGCATTGTTAACATATTTGACTCATTCTCCAACTATGTTTGATATAGTGTTTTTTTTTTTATTTATTTTATTTATTTCTTTTTTGGTTTGCCTAATTTTTAGCTTGCTACTTCCTGTCATTTTTGAAAGAAACTGGGGGCCAATGCCAATAATTTGTTTTACTGTTTACCTGGGGCCCCTTTTAGTAAATTAGTAATGTTTGCAAGTAAAAACAAAATAAAGCATCCATCAATAAAAAGTAAAGACATGCTGTGTTAGTCTTTACTGTGGACAAAATGACTGAGAGCCAAACTTATATTGCTTAGGCCCCCCCAAATATATAGGACCGGCACTGCTCTTACCTAATACTAAATTCAGATATCAGATTTTTTGAAGTGGGACAACTTATCACCAACAGCAGTCATCTCATTTTTCTAAAGAGAACCACAAAAACAGGTGTGTGTTGCAATTCCCTGGCACACTTGTCACACGTTTCTAGAGTTTCGAGTTGTTTTTTTTTTCACACAAGAGATGATATCTGTCCACAATATTTCCAAGCACATGCCATTCAAGTAGAAACCTGTTTTATCTGTATTAAAGAAAAAAAAATTACAGTGAGGGGTTGATTTCTCCACTTACTGTGAACCGAAGAGGCTACAAACTGCGTGGGCTGTGATAAAAACACAAGTGGAAATTATATCGTCGCATAAGTGTAAGTGAGCTGAATTATAGAGGAGATTGCTCCAATGGGAATAAAGCTATGAGGACCACCCGAGGGGCTTGTGGGTGAACGAAAACGTCCAAATTCCTCAATTACTCCATTTGTAACTTTTTCCAACGCCTCGCAGATAGACTCATAGCATCAAACTGACAAGAAATAATGACTTGGCTCGGAGGAAGATAGATGTATTTGGGGAAGTAGTTAGTTTTCGGTATTGGGGCGGCCCCGTGGCGACTCTGTGAAGCGTGACAGTGTTGGCCTGCCTGATCACTCCCAGGCACAAACCCCGAGGAGGCCGGCTATAGCCCGCACAGCGTTGTCAGTGTTGTTTGTTGTCTGTGTGTTCGCTCTCATCTCAGCGGGACGCTCTAAGTAACAGGTCTGAAAGGAAACAGATTAGGAGGCAGCGATATATTCAACCAAATGCAGAGGTTGGCTTTGTAAATGTAAAGGGTTTAGTGGTGTGAAAATAGACATGATGTGAAATGTAAAATAAGTGCATAGGGTTGTAGAGGTATTAGTGCAGTGTTTCCCAACCAGGGGTACGGGGACCCCTACTTTGTACAGGGTACGCAGAATTATTTCATAACATAGATTTAGATAAGAACCTATCTGCAATCTTTTCAAATTGAACTATTGAAATGTATAAATGATGACGCTATGGTCTTCCATCTGACAGAGATTTACACTGAAGAATCATTTTCCACCAGAGCCTTAAAAGAACATGTGTTGTGACTAAATAAAAATGTTTAAAAAGTCCAGTTTTAGTGGTTTTTAATTAATTTAGTCACAGTTTAGCCTTGTTTTATTCCTGGTTTAGTCTGTGTTAAGTTTTGATTTTGTCGCTGTTCTGACTTGTAAATACAGGAACTTACATTTTTGTGAAATGTAGTGAATTTAACTTACTATGTTCAAAAAGTAGGCTTTAATTTCAACTATCGCAATAATATCATTATTGCAGTTTTTAACATAGTTATCAAATATCGCATGTTTTCTCCATATTGTGCAGCCCTAATATATTGTTATATATTTTGAGGTTTAATAGCTAACGAGTTATTCCAATAATGTTATTTTTTCTTTGCTGTAAATTTATTATGATTTATTAAATTTATTATTGTCTTTTTTTTTATTTATTTTTTATGCATAAAATCAGGGCTTGACATTAGCACTACCAACTGGTCAAATGCTGGTAGATTTCCATTTTGGCTAGTAACACTTGTAGTCTCATCTGTCACTTTGGCCGGTTGTATTACATGCATGTATCTTAACTTTAGAGTTCCTTAATTCCTTTTGCTATGTTTGAGTGACCGCCTTAGTACAGTCATCATGATCTGAGAAAAACAAACACACAAACAAACAAATAAACATGTATTAAGATGCAAAAATTCAAATTTACTCTGCTTAGGTAAACCTCTTCTCCACGTTTGATAAATTCCTCTCTACACATAAACCAAGCTCTACATTTCATTAAACTTCATCATTTCATTATTGTATTCTATAAAATATGATAAAATAATAAAATAAACATTTGAACTAATTAAATTCTGGCTAGTAAAAACCCTAATTGGCTAGTAACATTTGAAAAGGACTTACCACAGTAGCTGAAAAAGTTAATATCAAGTCCTGCATAAAATATACAGTAAAATAAGCAAATAACTTAATGTAGCATGAATTTAAATTATTATTTTTATTTTAAAGACATTTGAGTTTGGGATTGGGAAACACTGGTATAGTGAATAGTGCATGTTGTCTTGTTGGTAGACATGTCTGAATGAAATAAAAGCTAAATTTAAAGCTACATTTTGGATTGTGTTGCATCTTCAGGAGTTTCTAGAATTTTAGTTGCCCCAAAAAGACACTGTATTGGTTTCAAAAGTCATAATAATTAGGAAGGACCCAATATCTGGAGCAATAAGAGCACATTTAACCATATTCTGTGAATGTTAGAGTGAATGGTTGTCTGTCAGTGTAGGCCCCTCTGTGTTAGCCCCATGACTAACTGGACACAAGCTGTACCCCGCCTAAGGCCCATAGTTGCAGGGACAGACCCAAGCCACCTGTGACCACTAATGAAAAAAAAAGACAAAGAAAATATTATTAGTTTTGAGCCATTGTTGTTTTATTTATTATGTCTCTCACTGCTCTCTCCACAATTAATTTCCTGCTATACTCTGTCCTTTTAAAAAACAAATAAAGAAAAAAAGAAGAAGAAAGAAACGGAAATGTCAACTCTGGGAGGTAGGATGTCTTGTAAACAAAGAAACTAACATATTTGCAAACTATATACACTAAGCTAACATATTATACTACTACAAGCTGGCTCGCTGATTCTGACCATCACTCCAGTCTCTCTGCAAGGGTTCAAAAACCTTGAACAATCTCTACAACAAATGGAATCAAATGAGGTACTCCTGTTAGACATAGATTCTTTTATAGATCTGTACTTTGAGGATTGTGAAGTAGCAGATAATGATCGATCTGAGGATTTCTTTAGAGGCTCCTAAATGCGTTTCCCCAAAGTGCTTTTAAACTCAGACTCACCGCAGCATGAAGGGCTTTAGGTAAGGAGCTCTCCGCGGTGCTGAACTTAAGGCTATTACATTCAAAAAGCACACTGTCTGCTTAAATGACACAACTTTTGGTGGATGTTTAAAGAAACTAAAAGTGTTTCTTAGCTGAGTTTATGTTTTTTTGTTTTACAATATATATCACTAATAACTGGGACTTATTCAGGGTTTTAATTACTGAAATACTTTTTTAATAAGCTGCAGGTTGTGTCATTTTAGCTGTGACAACAAAACAATTTATAAGCCCTGACATTTTATACATACTGGGTGTTTACCGTGTGTCAAATTGCCAGACGATCCCTGTCACTTTGCCATATGTCTGTCATGTTTACATCTGTCACTTCGCATGTAAACGGCACGCCATCTTGAACGAGCAGCTTGTAAATGTCTTCAATGTACGGCATGCATATCGGGCTGTTTGACAAATAGACACAACATCAGCGGTTGATAACAATGTGAAACTTTTTCTGTAGACTACTGGCATCAACATTAGGGAAAAAAGTATTGCAAATTTTGACTTATTAAATGTTTTTTATTTTGTGAAAGGGTTTTCAGAGAAGGAATTATTGATGTTTTATTTGGTCTCTCAGTAAACTAGAAAATACTGCCCACAGACATGTTTTTAGTAATGATATATCAACAAGTCTCTCAGTAAAAACCTTCACAATATTAATAAGTACAAAACTGAAAATTGTAGTGCTTTGCTACTGAAGTGGAGATATCTGATGGTGAGAAAAACTCATTTTGAGAAAAGGACCTTTGAAGTTAATATTTCATGTAGAAATCTATAAACACAAGTTGATTACATTCATTAAATTAAACATGTGTTGATTCAATATTTTCTTTATTTCAGTGTGAAAGCTACTCATTAAAGTGGAACCCGGTAAGGTTTCTCATTTCTTTGCTGTTTTTCTCTAAGTTTTCTCTCTGAAGCGCCTCCTACATTTCGTAACACTAACATGTCCAACAGACCAGTGGTTCCCAACGTTTTTGGTTCTGTGTACACTCAGGACTTGATTTAGTCCTGGTTTGGACCCAGCTTAGTCCTGGTTTAGTCTAAGTTTTGTCCTGGTTTAGACCCAGCTTAGTTCTGGTTTTAGGCATGGTGTAGTCCTGGTTTAGTCTTAGTTTAGTCCTGGTTTGACTTGATTTAGACCTAGTTAATTCTGGGTTAGACATGGTTTGTTATAGTTTTAATCCTGGTTTGGACCTGATTTAGTCTTAATTTTGCCCTGATTTTAGGCATGGTTTAGTCCTGGTTCAGACCTAGTTGAGTTCTGGTTTTAGAGCTGGTTTAGTCCTGGTTTGGTCTTAGTTTAGTTCTGGTTTTAGGTCCTTCTTTAGTGTCCTAGCCCTCTCTATACTCCTGGGTTATTCCTGATTTAGGTTTATTTTAGTCTTTAAAATCCAAATAAATAAATGTACTATAAATGATCAAATAACTCCACGTACCCTTGGCTTTGTTTATATTTGCAAGTGTTGTTTTCAGCCTAGAGGCAGGCGAAGAAGATGCATGACACATTATTCACCCCACAACAACTCAATTAACCATCGCATAGACTCCTAAACTGTTTATTTTGAGGTCAAAAAAGTCACTGACTGGCCCAAAACTGGTCCAAACTGACCCCCGACCCTGTAGGAGTCCTCAGATGAGCAGCCGGCGATGTGAACTCTGAGGTCTGACTTCATCAAAAACAAATGCAGTGTTGGCTGTAAACTGCTCGTAGCCATGGCGACGGGAAAGCATCGCCGGACAGAAATAGACGGAGCCAACACCTGGAGAGCTGCTGTGAGAAACTGAGGCAGCGAGCGTGTGTCATGTGATGAAGTCATGGTTTAAGGGCGAGAAAGCTTCACATAAGTCGTCTCTGTGAGTGAGCACTGATCTGGAGTTGCTTCACAAAAACCTCTCATAGCCCGCTGGAGAGATATGTTATGATATATTTTATTGGTTAACGTCTCACTCCTGACTAACATGTTACATTTCAGCTTATTTCTTATTCCAGAAATCAAATAAAAACTCCTACTGGGTAATAACACATTTTGTTGCCATATGAGTTAAGTGGTGCCAGCTGATATGAAGAGAGGAACCTTTAAAAATAAAAATAAAAAAGACACTTGGAGAGCTCATGTTGCTGTCTAGTTGTCCTCCTACTTTCCTACCTTGATCTGTGAAGATGCTACTGTGGGGCATGTGAGCCTCTGCAGTCACAAAATGTGCTGTAATGCTCTGTTGTTGCTAACACTAACAGCCAACTCCATTTTATACACCTCGTAAATATAACAATGTAGCCTGAGTGAATTAATTTAGTTCATTTAGTTTATTATTTCCAGGTGCAATTACTGTAAGACAACAATCATTCATTTTTTTCACCTGCTGGTTCTTTGAAGACGTCACTATAGAGAGGCCTATTGCTTCCATTTTATTGGCTCTTGTTGTCTCCAATTAGCCTGGGCAGCCAGACAAATCCTTTTTCTATTCCATGCAAAGATTTTGGTCTGGTAACGCTTAGTTTAGGATTGATTTCCAGGGGACAGAGCAAACAGATGCAGAGTTACTATTCAGAGAAACAAAGGATGTGATGCAAGCAAAGTGCTGATTAGTATCAACAACAAACATGGCGGTGCAGTAGAAACATGTAGGAATGACTGGTGCTGATTTAAAAACACAGAATACGCTGTGATATGAGTAACTCTGTAGTTGTTTCTAAATTGGAACAGCTGCAAAAAACAGTAAAGACGTGTAGAAAACATCAGTGTGAAGTGTGTCAGGTGTCTGTAACTTTACTGTTGTTAAACTGGCAGCTAGACGAAGAAAAAAATGAACAACTCAGACTCAAGCGGAGAATGCAAGAGAGATGAGACAAGAGAAGCTGTAAAATTATTCTTTTTATTCTTCTTCGGCTGCGATAGGTTGGTTCCAAAACAATGGCCAGGGAAGCAAAGAAAGTAGGTGGTGCAGGATGGACAGGCCAGTTCCTTTCATAATTTATATTCAGTTGTTTGCTTTACTGGGAACTATATATCTGAAGGATATGTCGTAACCAGAGGCAATCTACGCCCGAGAGCAAACATCTCACTCTGATTGACAAAACACCGGGCTCAATTCAGCGTAAAAGCGTGACATTTGCTGATGTAAATAATACTGTCCGGCTGCATGTCCTACATTGGTCTGAGCGTAATGCCACGGGCCCCTGGTGAGTGGGGCTGCTCCCTGCCTATAACCTTTTCCCTGAATCCCATAATGCAAGTGACGTCTCTGCCAGGAGCTCAGCGGGGGTCTGTGTGAACAACCGCATGTCTTAGCGTTTTGCCTTCATGGCTTCAAGGAAATAAAACATTTACAATTAGCTTCATATAACAATATTATTTTTACTGGTGCATCAAAAAGAATATTGCGGAAAATTTAATGGACCTCATTAGTTAAATTGAAACCATATGTTAGATAGACTCACAGAATGAAAGATTTTAAGTGTTTCTTAATTTTAATTCAGTTCATCAGTTAATGAAAGCTGTAAATTTGTTATCTCATAAAAATTAGAATATTACATAATCATCACAATTAAAGAAATGCTTGAAACATTTCACTCTGTACTAAATAATTATCTAGATCATGTGTTTCACTTTTTTAATTGAACTTCTGAAATATTTTCCATAATAATTATTAAAATGCCTTTGTATAAGGGTGAATAGTTTCTAGGCGGGGGTGCGTACAGATTAGAAACATAAATGGTTTGTTCTTAAAAGTCCCATTTTATGTTTTTGTCAGGCTTTTTGATATAGTTTTTAAAGCCTTTGCATTAGTATTTCACATTTTACAGCTTCAGATGAATATGTATGAAAATGTGCCTTTTTATGGGGAGCTTTTACTTTGACACAGCAGAGAAAGGAATTTGGTTTCTGCAATGGTGGGGAAAAGATGGAGCATAAAAAGGCTAATTAGCACGCCTATATGACACTAACAGATCAATAAATGAGTTTACTGCTTTATAATGACAGCAATTTAAGCACTGAAATTATCAGAACTAGTCCAGTGATGTTGCATGGGCTTTGGAAATGCACAGGGCTATTTCTTGTGTGAAAAGAATGAAGAAAGGTGGAAACAACATCAGCGCATGGTTAAAAGCTTTAAAAAAGTCAATTTAGCGTAATATGGGACCTTTAACAAATAAACTGTTGCTAAGCATTGTGAATATAGAAATTTAGAAGGTTTTTTTGACCTTAAAATCCCAGCTAAAAGCCTAATAAAACGTGATATTGTACTGCATATTAAAAACTATCTCCAAAACAGGAATCCCAAACGTTCAGAACTAACCTTGGAACAGTAATAATTTTGTGTTTCACTTTGCTTTCCTTTTTACTGGCTATGTAACAGATATACGTAGCTCTGAAATGTCTACTATCCCCTGTCGAATGCTGCTCCAATTGATTCAGTAAAGAAAAACGGAGTAGATTTATGAGTGTGTCCCTTAATTCAAATGGGAGTAGACCTTCTGGCATGCAAGCTTAGCTTAAGCACAGCTTGCCGTCAAACCATAAACATCTTCATCTCATAAAATCCACTATAATATAGCTGTATAGATTCACTGTATAATATGCCTTCAAATTAAATGTTGTTTCATTTTGGCTTGTCCCATCTGGGCTCGCCACAGTGAATCATCAGCCGTCTACAGTATAGTGATTCACAGATTGATTTGGCATAGGTTTTGGCATGATGCCCTTCCTTATACAACCCTCTCTTTTTTTATCCAGGCTTGGAACTGGCACAAAACGTACTCTGGGTTGTGATGACTTGAGGTTGGATTGTCTTTCAGCGACCTTTTTAATTGAGCACCTGAAAATTAATGAATCACCATTACAAAGTCTGATAAGAAAGGTCAAAGGATTTCTCATTAAAACCATTAACAACTGCGTTTGCTGTCTGCTGCACTGTGAGACTCCAATCCACGTAATCCCTCTCTACCAATGACTCTGATCGCAATTGTCCAAGTGAGTCAAAAGTCTCAGTTGTGCATGAGTTTTGAGTCAAACTCTGGTTCTGAAAGTCACTTTTGACACCGACACAGATGACTCTTGATGCCTCTAAAGCGCAGTGGGAGGCTCTCTTCAGATCTGATGTCTCAGTCACTGTGACTCTCTGTCCACCTACGCAGCTCCTCTACACAGAAACAACTTTTTCAACAACCAACTTTTCTCCAGACGTGGCTTTTCTGGAGGAATTCAACACGGCCAAATATATCCAAAAGTACTGAAGCATTGTTCAAGTTTCCCATTGCTTTAAAAATGTATATTTCTTTATTTGAGGAAAAATTGTATTACCTACAAGAGTAATATAAAATGAATCATAAAGCAAATGGGCTTAAAAACTTCTTATAGGCTTTATTATTAATGATTGTAATATGCTGGCACACTAGATTGAAGAACAATCCCATTGACTGTGGAATTAATAGCTGCTAAATAAAGTAAGAGAAAGGATCCAGCCACAAGGAGTCACAAGCAGCTCTTTGTACTAGTCCCAAGCCTGGTTAAATGTTGCATCAGGCAGGGCATCTGACATAAAACCTATGCCGGAATGCACTGCACAGTAGGAGGCACAGGCTTTGCTGTGGTGAAAGAATATAAAATAGGATTTGCACACATTGGCTTGCTATACATCAAAACTGCAAAAAAAAAACACAAAAAAACAAACAAACAAAAAACATAAAAGTAAGTAAATATTGACAATACTTTTACAAGATGGTGAGCACAGTGGTTAGTACTCTCGCCTCACAGCAAGAAGGTCTCATATCTGTGTGGAGTTTGCATGTTCTCACTGTGTCTGGGTGGGTTTTCTCCGGGGGCTCAGGTTTCCCCCATCAACCTAAAACATGCACAACAGGCTAATCCTCCAGTGAGGTGCTCCTGACCGAGTATCTGGCTCTAGATCTAGGCGCTGCATTGCTCCTGACAGTTTGCCCCAGCGGCATTAAAGGATGGGTCAAACACAGAGAACAGATTTCTCTATGGAGGCGATAAAGTCTGCCTTACTTTGCCTTACTCAGCTACTTGTTTGCAACAGTCTGATGCTAAACTCAAGTTTTTTAACAACCAAAAAGTGTTGAAGCATTGTTTCTGCTTTTCTTTGTGTATAGCAAAATGTATATTTTGAGGAAACCCATTTAATTATCTCTATCATAAAATAGGAATCATCTGTAAATTCTGCACTAAAAGTTTAAGATGAGCCCTAAACGTAGGTTAGATGCTATATTATAGCAGTCTGAGATAGTTAATTGGTCCAGTTTTGCATATATTAAAATAAATAAATAAAGTTAATGGTAGCCATGATGGTGTTGGAGACAGGAACAGGAACATAAGATTAAATTACATTAAAAGATGTCAAAGTTTGGTTCATGCCCTCACTGTATATGTTTTATATTTTAATCCATAATGACTAACAGCTGTATAGGCATATACAGCCTGAGGTATCCCATGCCTCCTCTGTCTTATTACAGCAACATAATCATCTGCTGTGTATGTATTTTTACCCCTAATGCGCTGTACAAACTGCCGCTATATGTGACTCCTGTGGCCAACGTTTTATGAATCATAATTAGAGCTGAATCTTATCTGACACAGAGCGTTGCAGCGACGTGGGACGGCTAAAAGAGACTGTAAATGCCTTAAAGGTGAACTATTAAGAGCAAACAGGGCCTTATCTGTATCCTTTTCACAGCACATTGACTCACGCAGCTTTATTTATACAGCGGCTCGGATCGTACACAACGCCTGCTTTACATATTTAATGCACGCCTGCTGTAGGTTGATGACAGGAAGAAAAAGGGCAAAGTGTGTTTCCGTACACAGCTGAATGGCTCATAAATAAAAGAGTTTATTGGTCTTGCATTAAGGTATTTTGTGGATAACATTACTGTTTAAGGTCTACTTAAACAGGTTTACATTATCACATAAAACTGTGTGCTTTTAAATAGGCTGTGCTGCATTAACAATTCACTTGTCTAACAATATAGCTGTCAACTACTTTACAGTGCCCTTCTTTGCATTTTTATGCTGCACTTCCTCACAGTGTTACCAAAGGGTTCTCTCCACTGTCCAAAGACTTGCTTTAAAATCACCTTCTATGGACTTCCTGGACCCCTACCTCACCCCCACTCCCCTGTCTGGATGAGGCCCACCTGCTGCATCCTTACAGACCTGAACTATGATCCTATAGATGAACTAATGAACTTTATTTAACAAACCTACACACATTTATTGTCCGTCCTGGGAGAGGATCTCTCCTTCAATATGGACTCCATAAGGTTTCTTCTTTTTTTCCCCACAGTTGTTTTTTTAGGAGTTTTTCCTTACTGAGAAGGAGGGTCTGTTTAGTTTAGTGCAGTTATTATTTGTGTTTTTTGTGCGTTAAGTCTGTTTGCATGTTTATGTTTGATAAACTGTTTGTGAAGCTCTTTGAGGCAACTGTTGTTGTGATACTGTGCTATATAAATAAATCTGAAATGAATTGAAATAGCACAAATTGAAAAACAGTACTAAAGTAAAGATGTAAATAAAAAGAAATGGTCACATTTATATAGCGCTTTTCTACCTCTATGGGTACTCAAAGTGCTTTACATCAAGGAACCATTCACCCATTCATACACCAGTATGCACAGATGGTTAAATGTCTTGCCCAAGGACACAATGCCAGAATGCAACAGTGGGAGCTGGGTTTGAACTGCCAACCTTCTGGTTAGTGGACAAGTGGCTCTACCAACTGAGCTACTGCCACACTGTGCCATGTCTGTGTGTGTCAGCCCAGCAAAAACAGGCCATGGTCCAAGAGGAGCCCACCTCACACTTGTTGCCTTCTTGTTGACGAGCTTTATTCAGTAATGGTCCCATTCAGTGAAATAGTATGTGTCACATGAGCCCCTCTCCTCAAGCCAAATGTTCTGATTAGTCTGTGGCACCAGTCTGTACATTCACTGGCCCATCGCAGACCGGCTCCCAGCTAGTTCCCAGTAAAGTAGGGTGACCAGACGTCCATGTTTAACTGGGACAGGCCTAGTTTTAGGCTCCTTGTCCCATGTCTGTAGAAACACTGATATGTCCCAGTTTTCAACAAACCATGTCCCACTTTGTTCCTATTTTACCCAATAGAAAAGCATAGGACACCTAAAAACATAAGTTGAAATACTTTTGTCATTAAAATTATTTAAAATTTCATTAAAATTTAGAACTTAAGCCCTAGAGTCATGTAGTTTAATTACATGAGTGAAACCTGTATGGCTTTTGGACACTTTTTGTCATTTGGTGAGTTCAAATGCACCAGGATTATTGAAAAAAATATGTGTCACAGTTTTTGGATCTAAAAATCTGGTCACCGTACAATAAAGTGCTTTTTTTTTAGGCATTTTTGAAATGTATTCAAACATGGACCAATGAGTCATAAGTAACTAGATACTTTAGTACTTTAACTTAAGTAGATTTGTATAAAAAATAAATAAGTAATAGTATTTTTTACCTTGGTGGCTAAGTAGTAAATCAAATTCATTCATCATGTTGTTTCAGGAGCTGAGTGAATTAGAAGGAAAATATTTCTTTTAGACAATTCTCAGAGTCTCAGAAAATATTTGCCTTTTTAAGTACCAACTTTATTGGGCTAAAATGAGACTAAATCTGGACTAAACCAGGACTAACATGGGATTAAACCATGACTGAATCAGCACTGAAGCAGCACAAAAGTGAATGAAACCAGGACTAAACCAGGTGTGGCTCTCGTAAAGCTACATCTTTCAGCTTAGTGCCTCAGCAAACTTTTCTACTTACGAAACTTACTAAGATCAAATGTCCGAGTGAAGTGGCATATCATGTTTTGAGGATGTAATTACAACTAAAAGAAACTAAATCAAGTAATCTGAGGCAAAGTGGTAATGCAGTTTAGTGGATAGTACAGATAATTGAGTGCGACCAAGTGCCAGCACTCAATAAAAACTCGTACATTAACCTTCAAACACCTCTTATGAGTAAATAAAGTATAAATAAAGGTAAACTAGAACCTGCAAGTGTAAAATAATAAGTCCTGGTAACATTTTGAGTTGCATTAGCTGCTGTACAGCATAAGGTCAGTCACTTTTTTGCCACGAACCACGGTCATTTGTCAAATCATCCAGAACACCTCAGGCATAAGGCATAAGCTGCGGTCTGTCAGTGCAAGGGCATGTGAGCTGCGATACGTGTTCCACCATAATTGGTTTTGTTACAGACAGGGCTAAGTGGTGCTGTAGTGTTACTGTCCTACACTTTCGGGCAGAGGTGGAATCTGTACTCAGCTACTTCAAAATTATCTTACTCAAGTACAAATAAAAGTACGCTGTATGATGCAAAATGTACTTTTTTGAGCTTCCTACATGTTATATATTTCCCTCATCAAAAACAGACCTGGAGTTGTGTTATGTTTCATTCATGCCTATTTAAATAATCCTGTATTCTCTGGCACGACCGTTCTGGTGCCTCAGAGTGCTCAGTCGCACAAACCTCCGCCTCTCTCACAAATCCTCGCCCACTCCAGGAAGCACTGACCAATCATCAAGCCCTCTACATCCAGGCTGCTCTCATTTATTTATCCAAAAAAACAATGTACAGCTCTGTTTCCACTGAATCCTCACAGCTGTTTTTCATTTTGTAATAAAATGGCATCATACAAAATGTTTAAGGAGAAAAAAAGGCTCTTTTTCAATATTTCTGTTCAAGTATTAGCTTTAGACACACTGCCCTCTGCTCTTCTTTTCTTAATGGCACTAGTAAAGTAATTGGAAATGTTTTCTTTTAGTGACATATTATTTGTAAAGGTTGTAAACATGCAAGGCTGTTCTAGAGGTGACCAATGAAAAATAATTGAATGTTAACTTTACTCAAATACAAACTTTTATGTTTTTTATTTGTTTGTTTGTTATTTAAACAGCTATTTGCTACTCCTGCTACTACTATGGCTACTTCTATTAACTACTTATATTACACCTTCCATCACACTTCCCAACTTGTAACACAAATACTTTTACTCATTAAGAGGCCTAAAAAAACAAAAAAACAAACTGTTGCACATAAACTTGTAGTAACTGGAGTGATTTTAGTAATAGTAGCACTGTAATGGTAACAGCAGCAGCAGCAGCAGTAGTAGTAGTAGTAGTAGTAGTAGTAGTAGTAGTAGTAGTAACACCAAGCACTCTTCTTTCTACTTTCAACACTCTTTTACTTTTTGTTACTTTTGCTCACGTTACAATTGTGTTTAATAATTTTACTTCTCGAGTAACATCTGAAGGCTGCAGTACTTGTACTGGTATTCTGAGTACTTCTTCCACCCCTCCCACTCATGTGTTAGGTAATATTACACTTTCAGACAATAGCTTATGGATTTAAGAGTATTTCTTCATATTTTCCACATCATCTGTGAAATGGCATACGTGTTCCTGAGTCTATACTAATTGCGTTTTGACTGGAAAGAAGAAGTCAGAGGCTGTCTGTCGCTTCTCTTTGAATTCATTTTGCTTCTCTTCCTCCAAGCTTTCTTCTACCAATGTTAATTAAAATTTAAAGGAGTCATCTGAAACACTGCAGCGGAGATTATCACTTGGGATACAACATGTTTTTGCATTGATTCGACATAAGACAAAAGGATTTTCTTTCTCTTAAATGTCTCCAAAAAAGGCAAAAAACCCACAAAATGACATGAAAAGCTGCTTGGTGCAATAACAGGGAATACAAAATGCAATAGCTTTTTACAGCGGAGCGGTGGATTCACGACACATTTAAGGGAGACATTAAAGTCACTTGACTGAAACAGAGAATTGTACAGAGTTGGTTGTTTTCTTGTAATTGGCCGCCATGACGGTGGTGACCCCGCGTTTAAGTGTTTCTGCAGCAAGAGGTGGCATTTAGGAGTGATGCGAGAAGTACTAAGAAAATGCATTAAAACACAGGCACGGGTGTTCAGGTGCATCGAACAAGGTCACAAGCAACAAAACAAGACTTTATGAAATAGATTTTTTAATAGTATAATTATAGCAATAACAGCAAATATTATTCACTGGAGAAGAAAACGTCGTTATGAGGACAGGAGCGGTGCAAGCTCTTAGTCATTCACAATAATATCTAAAAAAAAGGTGAAAAGGTTAAATGTACACCAATGCATCAGTGAAGGAAATGCTCTATGACTGTATTTTAATTTATGATAGTTTTATTATGATTTCTAGCAGACAAAAATAATGTTAATCAACTTATGCTTTGAAGTAGCCCCATCTCAGGTCGAAATCATGCAATGCCATAACACTAAGCCAGTATAGTGATAACCAAACACTGTGCAATGTTCTGGCAAGATCAGTGAAATTACAATGCAACATAGTCTATATGTTTAAAGGCAAATACAGTATGGAATGGTGGTAAGATGGACAAAGACAAAAGCAAATGCAGGCAGTTACATGCAAGCAACCACTGAGTACAGAAAACCTGTGCATGACAAATTCACTGACAGCTATAGCCGCCTGCGTCGACCCCTGAACTTTAACCTTACAACTAAATTATCCAGCGAGTGTAGCAGCTAAATGCTTCCCACTGCTCTCCATCTCATGGTTGTATAATCTTGGTCCAGAATGGAAATAGGAGAAACACATGACCATGAAAAGTGTGACCTCTCACACAACCTACAGCAGCTATACACTTGAAAGTCCTGCCCCCGATCTGCAACAAGGCAAGGTCAAATCCAAAGCCTCTGTTGGGATATAAACTAACAGTGGACTCAATCTCCAGCCACACAATACAAAGTGTTTACAGGTTCATGGATGTGAATGTGCAATAAGATTTTTGCCAACTTGCACTCAGCACTTTTAGCCAGAAACCAAAAGTGCAACAAGAACACAAAAAGAACATCTACAAGTTTTGCAAACCTTATGAGCCTTATTTCATTGGTGTAATTCCCTTTTAAATTGTACCACATAATAAGTATAAACAGCAACATACAATGTAATAAAAAGTATATGCATGCATGTATATTTGTATGTGTTTGTTGGTTTAATAAAAATATTTGTGGGCGTATTGTGGTAGTGCAGATTGATGTAAAAAAAACTGCCTTAAATCCTGAGGCGAAAGAAACAGATAACATGAGTACATGTGGTATATGCCATTTATCAATGACAATGTGGATTGCTGTTGTATCACTTTTAAACACTGTAGTTAGTAAGTGTTGTTAGAGAGCTGACAAGTGGATTTCTTCATTACTTTATGTATTGAATGTGTTTATATCAAAACATGAATCAAAGAAGCTGATTTCAATGTGAGGAAAGTGACAAGCAGGGATACGCAGTGCCACTAAAACACCGCGTTAACAGAGAGTGAGTGCTTGGCAGGGGTGGACACAGCCAGTGAGGGACTTACGCTGCTGTTCTGCCCGGACCAGTGGACCATGGCCTGGTTGTGTGAAGAGTCTCCGGACAGGGCGAAGGTTGAGCTGTTGAGTTTGAGCTCGTCTTGTCTGGGGACCGCGGCGGCGGCGGCGGCTCTGCGCTCCTCTCCGCTCCAGCGCAGCTCCGAGCGCCTCGCTCTGCGTCCAGCCCCGGAGCGTCCACCAGCAACCCCTTCCTCTCCCGGGGTTCCATTCGCACGTTTCATAAAATCTGCGTTTGCAACTTTCACTCCGCTAAACTCCCGTGGCTTGTCTGTATTCCGCCTGTGCGTCTCGGATGATCCTGGCGCGCATTCATCACTCGCGCAGGGGACACTTTGAGCAGGTGTCCCCGCGCCGCCGCTCCGGCCAAAAACTTCTCCGCTCGAGTCGAAACGCACCAGTAATCCCTTCGGCCGCCACATATGTCCGGACTGACACGACCTGCAAGTTATGTCCGCCGTGGCCGCGTGGATCAAAGCCAGCGCCACGGGGACCGAAAACCAAAGCGCATTGTGCCACTTCGGACTAAATTTGACCCTCCTCTCCATGTCTGGACACAGAGACAATGAAAAAAGCCCACTTCGCCTTTAGCTTTTAGCTCGAAAAGTCCTTTTACGCAGACCTGCCGTGTGTTGCTCGTCGTCTACCGCTGCCTCTACTGCTGCTGCAAGTTGTGGCGCTGCCCAAATGCAGTGTTGTAAAAAGTGAGCCTGAGCCTAAGTGGTCCAAGTTGAAGGATTTGATCAGATGAGCGCGCGGGAGAGGGAGGAGCTGAGGAGCAAGAAGAGAGAGAAATGTTGCTGCTGTGTTTTGCTCGTCTCCACATATGCTGCTGCTTCCCACTCGCTTAATAACACAAAGCCCTCGCTAATTCAGTCGTCTTTTATTCCTCACGTGCCCTAGCGCTGATGGGATCACACGTCGCCCTTCAGAAAAAATAAATGTCCTCGTTTGGCAAATTAAAAGGCTGTTTTACCTGTGACAAGCCTATTTTGAAAGAGATGCTTTTAGTCTCAACAGGGGCTCGCTGTAATTGGAACATATTAATACGCTCCCAATTAAGCGCAGTGTCAGGGATGGTAGACTTTATGACTTATTAAACACCAATAAAGTATTCAGCAGCCCGCACAGGAACAGGAGTTCTTCTGCTCAACACGTCTCCACGCGCGTGTTTTCAGAAACTGAGCGTGTATCCCAGCAGGTCATATGACACATCCCTGCGCTCTCGGGGCTTCACCTGGATGGTGCAAACATACAGACTGCAGACAGATAGTAATATTTGATATTTTTTAAATGGAAAAAATGGAGGAGGATGAGAAGTATGTTTAAACACGCCGTTTGGTCAGAACAAGTTTGATATGTGTTTTACAAGAAGTGATATTCCCAAATATTTATCAACCATATTAATTATAAGGAAAAAAATATATATACACGCATATATTCAGAATGTTCAGAGATAACTGTCATGCTAAAAACATTTAAAAATTACACAACATTAAATAACATTAAAATATTCAAAATGTGTGGTCAGAGTGTCCATCACATAACTTTGGTGGATTGGGCAAGCTGCCATTTTGGAGAACACTTGCAGTATATTGCCTGGTCAGTGCAATTCTGCATATACTTGACGTATACTTGATGTATTAGTGTACATATATGTACAGCTATGATCCAAAACTAGGATAATTGTATTGATTCTGTGGCATTTGGTGCCATATTTTCTCTGAAATATATGTTTTGCTCATTCATAATCTAAAACAGGTCAATGATAACAGCAGTAGAATATTTGTTTAATTACTTTGGACCAGTGGTTCTCAAAGTGTGCTCCAGGGCCCACCCCACTGCAGGGGGCCCCCCAGAGGCTGTCTATATTAAGTACAAAAGAAAATGATTTTGATATTAATTAGTTATAAGAATATTACTTTAAAACTATTTTAGCCAACAGTGAGCGTTTTTGTAAGGTTTTTATAGAAATATATGGAGAAAAACATGACAGAGACTTTTGAATAAAGGGAAGTTTTATAGTCGGGTGTTCACGTGGGATTTTTTGAAAATTTAAGGGGGCTGGGACAGTCTTGACTGTGGGAATGTCTGCTTTGGATCATTTAAAAACTCTTGTGATGATTTTGCAATTCTGTGTTTCTTAGATCAGTGGTTTTCAAACTGTTGTACTCAGGAGTGTCTGATTTTTTAGATCAACATGAAACCCTTTAAATAGATAATTACAGGCTGGTTTATTTCAAGTTTAGTCCCAAATTGGACATGTTTTAGTCCTGCTCTAAGGTGAAGTTAATCCTAGTTTAGGTATACAGTTAAGTCCTAATTTCAGTTGAAAGCCATATATTTTCTGTGGTGGTACTTGAAGTCAAAACTTGGAGAACCATGTCTTAGATGTTTTAGTTCATTCTGTTTTTCTGTGTTGGCACTGCCCCCTTATTTGTTTATTCATTGTAAGTCTTCAGGAGATGTTCATTTTGGGTTAATTTTGAGTTTTATTTGGCTCCTCGAAGTCCAATTCAAAAACACGCAGAGAGCTTTTATCCAATTTTACAAGAATTTACAAGAATTGTTATTATTTTGTGTTCCTCATACAGTTTTTGTAGAAACTGGCAGAAACAAACAGGGCTGAAGTTGGTGTGCCTGATGCGGGCCTGCAGCTCTGTGCCTAATGACTGGGGGTTATGGTGATTGCTGATGAGCTCTTAGTAGCACAAAGGGACGCGCAAATGGCCACAGTGCACTGCAACAGCTGGCGGCTTTCTAGTTCGCAGCAGAGGAAGCTGGCGCCCAGGGATGAAATGTGCAGATTGTGCCTGGAGAGGTGATTCATCCCCCGGCAGGAAAAACCATCTAAAGGCTGCTGCAAATGTGAGACTTCTGAAATGAGGAGGGTGGGGAGGGTGTATCTGTGGCTCTGCTGAAAGATGTTCATTAATCGCGGTCTGGACAACAGTTTGTTTCTATTACAAGCTGCTTCACGTACATTGCTTGTTAAAAGTCGCATACTGATAATTGCCCATCTGTGGTGATTACAGCTCAGCAGCTTTTTCTACTGGTGTTCATTTGGCCTGATGTTAGAGTCACCATGTGCTTCTATTTTCAGACAAATTATCTACCATTTTTACTGCCCATGTTGCCCGTGTCAATGGAGGCGATACAGGTCAGGAACACTGCTGAAGCATGGGGAGGAAGGGATGTGTGTCAGTGCATGTCGCAAAGTGTCAGCCATTGCCCAGGGTGTAGCCCGCCTTTGGCACAAAATTGCTGCGATAGGATTTAGCCCCTTCCAACCCCCAACTGTGAAAAACAAAAGATAAAGAATGCACAGAAATTTAAGCCAATCAAAATCAGCTCAATTGTATTTACCACAATACAGCATTAAAATAAACTGCTAAGCTACATAATAAAATACTGGTGTCAGCTATAATTATTTAATACTGTTACATATTGATGAGATTGATCTGTTTGTACCATTAGCTTTATTGGTGTCATTATAAGATGCTTCAGATAAATCGGATGATGATCTTTGATGTCATTAATGCACTATTAGCATAATAATGTTCAATCATCAAAACATTCCAAGACACGGGACGGTTTTTACCAGTGCAAGCGGCAATGCTGCTTTCTCTTAGTTGACTTTAAATGTCACTGTGACCATATGACAAATAACTTTTTACATTCTCACAATCCAACATTCAGGAATTTAAACCCTCCTGTACTATAGCAATGTGACACAAGGGGCTAACAAGATATTTATTTGGGTTGTTCTCCCCTCATCTCCTGCCATCTCTCTCACCATTCAGGCATTTGCCCTGAAGCCAGTGCAATTACTTTATACAGAAGCAATTCCTTGTTGTTTTATCAAGGTTTTCAATTCCCCAATATGCGTTAGTTGCCCCTTTGGGACTAGCGATGATAAGGAAGTGAGTTCATGCCGACTGAGAGAATACATGAAGCCCTCCTAATATGTTACACCTGGTTTACTTAGCTCCTAGCCCCCTACAAACCTCATATGTTAATGCACTTAGGACAGGACACTTGTTTTCCTTATTTTTATAGACTTACCTTATAAATCATTGCTGGGCCATTGTCAAGTTAGTGATCAGCAGGAACACAGGAGGGGCAAGTTGAAGTTTTGCTTGCAGACCTAGGTCCCTTTATTCACTGAGACAGATGAGACAAACACTTCCATAACTCTTAAACCAAAGTATAAGGCACAAAACTTTTACTCCAGGCAGCACACACACTTTCAGCTGAGGTGGATAATAGGAAAGTTAACCAATTTAGCAATTTCCAAATACCATACAGGTAAGTACAGGTAAGAAGAATAACTATATAAAAACTAAACACAACACAATACAACCACAATATTATAAGTTACAGTTTGTATCTCTAAAAGATATAAGCTTTATTAATTCAGCAGTAATAAGTTTAAAAAACTAAATATAACTCTGTAGAAACCTCAAACACCCCTCTTCTACATTTGACTTGGTCCGTTCAGAACTTTCTAAAGGAGCTGGAGCATAACATCACTGCCTGGGGACGCTTTTGGCTGCAACACCTAGAGGAACAGGAAGCACAGCACAGGTTAGGGGGCTACATAAACTATTACCTTAGCTAAAACTGAGTTCTTAAAAAGTATTTTCTGAGAGCAAGGCACAAATGTGTTTTTAGCAAATTCAAATGCCACATATCAATGAAATGTATGAGCAATGAACTACATAAGCTACATTACACTTCATAAAACATGAAAAAAGTCAATTATTAGGAACATTTTAAGAGACAAGCTTTGTATTCAGTAACAGTACAATTGAGCCCATGCTGTAACCAAACCAAATCAAAGAAGTAGCTGCAACATCTCTACCGAGATTTATTTTTTTTACTTTTTTATTTTATTAATATCACTATTTTACACATATTTTGTGAAACATGTACTGTACACTCTGTTATTGAAAGTACCATGGCACACTGGCTTAGCAGTTTGGGGTAACATGCTCACTTTCAGTATGTAACCAATGCTAGAAAACTAAACCCATAACCACACAACAAGGAACGCAACCTAAAGCCTAAAGGAGATAAAAGAAAGCTGTAAAAAGAAGTCATCTGGACTTGGTTTTTAAAGGGGATATATTATGCCTTTATTCATATTTAAAAGCAATCTTAGTCGCCTTTTAAACAGCATTGCACATTTTCCAACCTTCCAATTTTTTCAATAAGTACTGGCGCTACAAAGGAAAAAAAATAAAAAAATACAGGTGAAGAGACCAGCAGAGGGCAGCAGAGTGTTGCAGACTTTTGAATACAAGAGGAAATAAAGCTTTTTATTTCCATAAACTTTTTGTATGACACAATTTTACTAGGACTCACTGTTTTTTGGATAAATGAATAAGAGCAGACTGGATGTAAAGGGCTTGTTGATTGGTCAGTGCTTCCTGGAGTGGGCAGGGTTTGTGGGAGAGGCAGAGGTTCATGAAACCTGAGTGTTTTGAGGCGACAGAAACTCAGCGCCAGAGAATATAGTATTAGTTAAAAGGCATGAATGAAGGAAACACAACTCAGTTTTGTTTTTAATGAGAAAACAACATTATAATGTGGTAAAAAGCTCAGAAAAGTCAATTCTGCATAATATAGCTGCTTTAAAAGTAGCATAAAATGTTCATCAACTCAACCATTAAGTTGCATACAGAGCAAGTACCAAGAAACCTTAGTTTGGCAACTAGTTTGTGGATATAAGCTTGCCTTTATCTCCATAAAAGTATGCTGAGCCACAGAGTTAAAAGCTTAAAAATGGCATCAAATACCAAGTACAGCATGTTCTTACCATCAGCTTCACTAATCAACCATTGTAGTTGCTTTTTGCTTTAAGATACTCCTCCGTGGCAGGCTAAGTTGCATACTGAGCATCTTTCTCATAGGACACAACAGCTGAGGTAATACAAAAAGTGATTGAATTAAATGACCCTTCAAATGATGTTCTTAAAATAAAATCTGATCACTCCCTCCCTATTTGTCGGAGGCGGCAGGGGCGCGGGGGTGGGTAGATGTTCCCTTAGCCCTGTCCTGCCGGAGATACTGAAGATGATAAGTGTAGCCTCTCATCGCGGCACACAGCATTAAGCAGACATATTGTGCTGAATTAATGGTGCTGCAATGGACAGGGACGCTAGACACTTATCAACCACATTTCTGCTTTGTGCGTGTGTGTCTTCTGCGCCAAACATCGCACCCCACATCGGCCCTGTTCCCCTGCCCGGACGCACCATCCATTCACAAGGAATCAATGTCATGCCAATAGCTGAAATGGATTTTTGAGGATGTTGCAGCAGGCAATATGCAGGCTTGAGTTGCTGTCGCTTGTAAGCCGCTACATGAATGCATAACGAGGGTTCAGAAATCAGGCGCATAATGGGAAAACCTGTTAGGGTTAAGGTAGACTTTGTTGGCCCTAAAGGAAAATTTGTTCCCTGCATTTGACCCATCTTCTTCAGATCTTGAGCTTAGACTATTGTGCATGTTTTAGTTTGATGGCACCCAGAGGTAACCCCCCCACACACAAAGAGAACAGGAAAACTTCACACAGGCCCTGCTGCTCAGACTAGGAATTGAACCCAGGACCCTATTGTTGTGAGGTGATAGTTCTAACTACTTTGCCACCATGTCACCTTGTTGGAGTAAGGGTCAGATAAACTGGGATTTCCAGAAACTTGTGAGCCCTTTTAAGTCATACTACAAAAGTTATATATACATTTATGAAAACATTTTCCTTTCATTACCTGAGATACAGATGCATGCTGTAATGTTGGATTCTTTGAGGAAAGTAAGACCTTTAAATGGGTAACTCATGGGATACATTCTCAACATCAAAGCCACAGAGCAATGCACATAATTGTGTTTTTAAAGATGTTTTTTCAGGCATTTTGAAATAGTAGTTTTGGACACTTTTGCATTTAGCCTGGAGAGCCAGACTTTCCTACTTGCTTTTCACTAGCAGGACAGTCTGGTTCTCCTCTCAGAGTGGAGCATTTCTTCAGTTCAATTTGTAAATGGGCAATCACAGCCATTTATCTGCAGCACGTCTTACGAAAGCTGAAGAGCTAACTAAGGTAGCCCTAGCTACCAAGCTAATTTAATAACTTCTCTGACCTGATTAATGCCATTTGTAGCTTTTCTTCATCACCTGTTGGTTCTGCTGAAGTCCTCGTTCTTGTTCAGTCCTCTGTAATATTTTTCTTCGTCTTGTTGCCATTTTAACAACAATTAAGTCTAGTTTAGAGCCAATGATTGATGAATGCATAAAAAAAAAAAAAAAAAAAAAAAAAAAAAAAAAAACTTTTTCCACAAATCTGCTGCTGTCCCCATTCAGAAATAAATACAGAGGTGCTCATAATACAGCATATTCTGGTGTTTTATAAAAAAAAAACTAAACTTATCGAAGAGGTTCCAGACTAACTTCTGTGTATAGAATAGGAAAAGCATTTGTTTGACAGGCCAGGCTATTTTGGTTTAGTATTTAATGTTTTATAACTCAAAGTAATGTATATGTATGGAAAATGTCTTTTTTTTTTGGGAAGCTGTTTCTTTGACTTTGCAGAAAATGCTTGGATTAGGTGTCTGTCGGCCCCTGCTGGCAACAGTGGGTAATGGACAGAGCATGAAAAGGGTAATTAGCACAATTATTAGCAACATGACACAAGTTGGTAGATAAATGAGCTGACTGTTTCATAGTGAAACAGTTTTTAATTCGTAATTCGTTTTCATAGTGAGGGGTGCACGGTGGCAGAGCGGTTAGCGTTCTAGCCTCCCAGCAAGGAGGTCATGGGTTCAAGCCCCGGGCGGACCAATACACACCATCACACAATCTCTCTGGGTGGAGTCTGCATGTCCTCCCCGTGTTACCGTGGGTTCTCTCCGGGTTCTCCGGCTTCCTCCCACCGTCCAAAGACATGCATGTGTTAGGTGAATTGGTGACTCTAAATTGACCCTAGTGAATGAATGTGTGAATGGTTGTCTGTCTGTGTTCGTCTCTGTGTCAGCCCTGCGACAAGCTGGCCCCTGTCCAGGGTGTACCCCGCCTTCGGCCCCAAAGTTACTGGGATAGGCTCCAGTCACCCGTGACCCCTAACGGGAAAAAGCGGTAATGAATGAATGAATGAATGAATGTTTCATAGTGATGATCATTTAAGTGCTGAAATTATCAGAATGAGTCAGAGGATGGTGTATAGACTTCAGAAATGCAGAGGAGCACTTCTTGGTTTCACATGCCAGTGACCCGGGCTCTTTTAGCGCTCAGCAAACAGGATTACTTTAACATGTGTGAATGAAAGTTAATACTACTCCAGGTGCAAAGCTTAAAAGTCAATTTATAGCTTAATAGGAGACCTTTTCGGTGGAGTACATGTCTCTCCACCAGTCACCACACAGTCCATGACGGTTGCACCTGTTAGGACCTCTTCTTCTTGTTAGGGGTGTTTATGGTGTTGTTCATCTGGTTTTAGGGGACATAAGGAAAAGTTACAGGTGCTGCAGAGCTGACAGGCAGAACAGAACAGAAAGATGCTGTAGTGAGCAAGTTGGACCATCCCCTGCATTGGACCTTTGAGCAACAGAAAACAGCCACTGGACATTTGATATCAGTGAATACTTACCATAAATTTCCCCTTGAGGATTAATAAAGTTGAATTGTATACTATAGGCTTGTGTGTTGTGTATGCTATAGGCTTTTTTAGAGTGGTGGCCATAGAGGTAGGAATTTATATTGGTTAGGATAAGACAGATAATATGTGTGTGGTCCAGGGTTCATGATAGATTTGGTTTTGTAGCCAAGTTGTCAATTATCTTTTGTGGAGGTCTGGTCTCCACTTAACTGTGGGATCTTTCCACATAAACCTAACTCACTTTATATTGCTGTTTTATAGGTAATAATATAGCATTATGTATGTGTGTCATAACTTCTCTTCTTGAAACAATAGTCTTTTTTTCTGTGTAAATGCTTTGCAAAAACTTTACACATTTCTTTTGAAGTGTTAGACTGGAAAAAAACACATTTACCAAACATGCCTGACCTTTTCTGCTTTTTCAAAGGCTCTAATTCTTTTGCTCTGTGTATGACAGTGACTCATAAAGTGCCTTTTCACAGCTTTTACAAATGTTTGGTCCATTTGCAGCCAGCTCCCAGGGTTACCCTCAGCCGCTAAAGCTCCAGAACATTAATAAGCATTAGAGCGAGTGGACAAACTCAGGCCACGTCCCTTTCTGTACCAGCCAAAACATTCAGGTTTTAAACAGAGGGGGCAGAGACAAAGAGAGGCCCAGTACATGTAAAGCAGCATTTGTGTTTGAAGGGTTTGAGGTGAAAGGAGGAAGGAAGTCAGAAAGCAGAGAAACTAGGAAAGAGTTCAATAAAACTGTTCTTTTATATGGGCTCGCTCTGACGTGAATGAAAAGTTACTGTGGATACTGTTCTAGGGAAAATAAGAGACCAGTGCAATTTATTCTTCTCTCTGAGTCTGACAACTATCCCAGGCCAGTGTCTGTTAAAATTTCTTCAACACCTCTGCTTTATGAGCTCACACACTATTAAGTAAAGCTGAGAGAGTGGTATAAAGTCACCAACAGAAATGAGGAAAACTAGTGGAGAGCAAGACGCAGGGAAGTGCAGGGCTGTTACACCAAATCCTGATTTCTGAATGTACTTCACTCAAAACACTGTCATCATTTTGTTTTAAAGTGAATTTTTGAATTATGCCCATTGTACAAACACTGCATCATTTCTCTGGTGTATGTATTTTAAAGTTCTTTTAATTTGTACTCTGAAACTTTTCACAATAACTGGCACCTCTGGAAAGGATTGGCTTCCAACCATCTTTAATGGACTAAAATGAGTCCATATCTGGCGTAGCACCAAAAGACACTCTAGGGATTAATTAAAATTGCATTAAAGGTTTTCAGGCTTTTTAAAATTGTTTTGGACACCTTTGCATTAGTATTTAACGTTTTATAACTTAAAATAATGTGTATTGTCTTCTTTTGCAGAACTGTTAACTGTGACTTTGCAGCAAATGCTTGGATTAGGAGTCTGTCGCCCCCTGCTGCCAATGGTGGGGAATAGCCAGTGCATAAAATGGCTTTTTAGCACTGCTACTAGCAACATGATGCTAGATAAATGAGCTGACTGCTTTATACTGCCAGCATTTCAAGTGCTAAAATTATCAGTACAAGTTCGGTGATGGTGTATGAGCTTTAGAAACGGGTAAGTAGCACTTCCTGGTTTCATATAGAGCGGTGTTTTCAACTCTACTCTACTAAAACTGGGTGGAGTCAGCACACAGGATTACTCAAACAAGCGGGAAAGAAACAAAATACTAGTAAAGGGATGTTTTTGAGGTGCAAACAACAATATAATATATAAAAAAAAGTTGATGAAGCATATAAGGGGCCTCACAGACAAAATGAGGACAAAACCAGGACTAAGCTCAGTCTATACCAGAACTAAATCTGGTCTAAACCAGGCCTAAACCAAGACTAAAACAGGACCAAAATAGGACTAGATCAATACAAAACCAGGACAAAAAACAGATTAAGTGCAGACTAGATACAGACTTTAAGAGGTAAAGACTTTTGAGTATCACCAGAGAAAACCTGTGTGCCATAGTAGTATCGTACCACAGTTTAAGAACCACTGCTCTAAAAAGCACAATTTTATTTGGAAATTTGGAAAAATATCATCACAAACAGGTTACAAAAATTAAGAGAAAGTGTTCAATTCACCATATTGCACCTATAAAAGATAAAACCTGAAAAACGGATCATTTTGTAGTGGTCTCATTTTTCCCCAGAGCTGTAGTTTATTGGTATTCAATCAGAGCCAGTAGCAGACACTGGGGTCAGGAACAATCAGCTGGCTGCGGCTCCAACAGCTCACTGCAGCATCTTTCAATTTTCCAACTCTTTTTGGCATGTTTGTGTCTTGGGCTGCCATTAATTGCAAACCCGCCCAGCCATAACAATATGAGTTTGGGAGATACACACGCTGCAACCCCAGAATCAAAGTCAATCCTTCATCGCCGAAAAACAGAGCAGTGGTTCGTTAGGAGTCCATTTCCATCCCATGAGTTGAATCTAAAGCAGTGTTCCAAGTGTCTCGGGCCGGGCCGCCGCTCCGCTCTGTATTGTCAGCCTGTTTGATGGGCTGTAATTAAATAATCCATTTTAAAACGGTGATGAGCCGGTTTTCCCAAAAAAAACTGACAGAGGGACGGTTGGAGTGCATGGGGTAATGCTGAGTAAGCCGGACATTTTGAACTAAAGCCGTGGTGACATACAGTAACCTTGGTGTTGTCAGTCTGGTGAGAAAGTGTCTGGCCAGCATTCAAGTTTGACTCTTTCATTCAGAGTTTACTTTCTAACATGTAACTGGACGGTTTTGGGTTAAGAAAGACATTAGACATGCTTACTGTGCTCTCTGGATCTAGCAGTTGTTCTCTGTTTATACAGTGCTGTAAGTGATGTCTTTCTGTTCCTCGCTGTATTTTGAGGTCACCTTCATGGCTCACCTGGTAGCCCGCATACCACATGCATGACAAATCTGACTCTGCTCAATTTGTTTAATTCACTCTCTCACCCTGTGTTCTGTCAAAAGAGGTGGGTATGGTAGGCATTCAAATAATTCCCAAAGTAAAAGTAAAAAAGTATTTGGTGAAAAAGCGACTCGAGAAAAAATGCAATAATGTGCAAATTGCAGTATTCCTAAACCAGCCATTCCAAAAGTCAAGAGAGTCGCTGCCCCCTTAATTTTTTTTAAATTCCACGTGGAGACCTCAACAATAAGACTTCACTCTGATATAAAGACTAAGGGCAGAAGGTGGACCAGACAGTGGCGCAGAAAGGGGCCTCATCTCAATCCCTGGTCTTTAGACTGGGCGCAAAACATAGTTCAAAGAGGTTGGACATGGGCTGGTCTTGGGCCGAAGAGGCTGAACTTGAACTGGCAAAAATCTAAGCTGGAAAACAGCTGTGCATTTGGGAAAAGATTGGATTTGAGTGTTTTTAAAGCAAATAACAAATCAGAGAGAAAGCGTTGCTTTTAAAGGCGTGCAGAGCCCCAGTCCTGCAACCATGTCCTTACTGGGAAAAGAAGTGCCCGGCTCTCAGGGGAGGAAACAATGATCTTGGCTGAGCTGATGAAGCAAAGCGTTGGCATTGCAAGCAGCATAGCTCTGTGCCTGGCTGAGCTCAGGGCAGTGCCCACTTTGTCCTGGTCTGACGTGGTGTCCTCTGTGTGGGCAAGGAGTACGCCCCCAGCTTCGCTTCCTCCTCTTACTGCTGCCTCTCGCCACTGGCTCAGGCTCTGTCAGGGTGTCAGGCACGGCTGACAAGCCAACAGTTTACAGTATACAGTTTACTGTCTTTTGCAGCACCGCAAACAGCGGCAACAGAGGAGGAAGGAGACCGTCTGATGGGGGTGGGGTTGTTGGGAACACCAACGAATGTTGGAGTTGTAACTCCAGGTCGAGAACTAAACAAACCCAGGTCATAATTACACATAATGGTTCAGATCCAGGTTGTGCCGGGCCCAGGCTGCAACACTGAGCTGTGTGTTCTTACACAGGAAGCGTCCCTTTCCAGCTACAGGAGCAAGTACTCGTGAATAACAGCGTGTGACCGATGCGCACACTTAAGACCGAGCCCATGGACAGGATACATTTACCTGACTTGAGAGGCGGCGAGAGGGGTTGCTTACTACAGGTTCAAAAATGTAGTGCACAGTACAGCAATACAAGTTTGTGGCTCTTTTGCTGAAGAGTTTAGGGCTTTTGCGGGACCTGGGACCCGACCCAAATCCTTTCGAGATTGTGCAGTATTGACGTGGTCTTGTGCAGGAGCGGGCAGTCAAGCAAAAACATACCGGGTCCCGAGCTGCTGTGAAGAGCAGCAGAGAGAGTAAACAGACAGAGAGAGAACGGAGAGTGAAACTGGGAGTCACACTGTTTATCCTCTGTGGTCTGAAACTCAGGATCTGTAGCCCAATAACAAACACATCACATGAACCCAGAGCTTTAACAGAACATTAAACACAAGTCACTTTCTGCCTTCTCCTGAACGCTCTGTGTGGGACTGTGGCGTGCGTCAGTACAAGCGGACATGCCAGTGCCCCATGGAAAACCCCGTCATATTAAAATTTCTCAGGTCCCGTCGGGACTCACGAGAATCCCTCGGGCGGTCAGGCCATGGCAGATGTCGTGACCGGGACGGGAGCGGTCAGAGGAGCTTCGGGAGTGGGCAGGAGCGGGATTGAAAAGTCAGTCCAGTGCAGGTCTCTAGGCTGCTGTGTGCCCAACTGCTTCGGTAAACAAAGAATGAAGAAAGCAAGACCCTTAACCCATAACCCTTAACCCCGGAGGACGAGCGCCTTCTGTCCTGGATCTCCTGTGTCCCACCGGGGTTAAGAGACCAAAGCAGGGAAGGTTACACACGTATTTAAGAATAGCAGGCAGCACACACTGTCAATTAGACAAATCTGGATCGTGCGTAGAAACATCAGTTAGAACATACGTGGGCTCGGCTCGGGCCCATAATTACATGTAATGGTTTGGACAGGATGTGAACGGGATCGGGTCGGGCTGGGTTTTTTGGGCCCAGCCTAAGGTCTAAAGAGTAGACAGGACAGTAGCCAGTGGAGTGGATCTCTGAGGCACACGTCCCAGCCCTCACCTGTCTGTGGCTGTGAGACTGAGCTCTCCCCTGGTGTACACGGACCCCGCGCCTTTCCCA
This sequence comes from Bostrychus sinensis, assembly GCA_020698575.1. Taxonomy (NCBI): domain Eukaryota; kingdom Metazoa; phylum Chordata; class Actinopteri; order Gobiiformes; family Eleotridae; genus Bostrychus; species Bostrychus sinensis. The sequence continues at coordinate 29,312,118 of CM036243.1, forward strand.
CTCTCACTCACTCTTAAGAATAAATGACAGTTAATATTATAGGACTCCAATAATGTTTACTGCTGTATGAGTGCTTTGATGACACCAGCTTCATGTCCATCTGTGCCACACCACGCCTGGCTTTTAGACCAATCCTGCCCTTTATTGTAGACTGATGCCCTGTGGCGGTGGCGGCAGGCCCTGGTGGAGACGTTCTGAACACAGGCGCAAAAAGCTGCAGCAACTTCACCTCCATCTTTGCGCCAAGCAGAAGATCGGGCCCTAAGTCATGTTTTTCTTCAGAGATTTCTATAAAAATGTTACAAAAACACTGACTGTTGGCTAAAAGTAATATTTTAAACAAAGTATATAATTGTAATTAATTTCAAATTCAATTTATTTTTATGTACTTAAGATAGACAGCCTATAGGGGCTTCTCTGCAGTACCTTAGCAGACCCTCAGGGGGCCCCGGACCCCACTTTGGGAGCTACTGTTCTAAACAATATAAAATAGGTAAAAAAAAAAAAAAAAAATGACATCTTTATAAACTAACTACAATCTACTAACTACTAAGTAAGGCAGAAGAAACACACATTTCCAAATATTTTCACTTTTTTACAACATCTAGCTCTTGAAACCAATACAGACGTAACATATAGACAAGGATAGAGTGGCAAAAAATTGCACTCAAGTAAGAGAATGGTTACTTTAAAATATACTCAAGTTATAGTAATTAGTATGCTGCAATAATACTCTTACAAGTACAATAATTCAAAACAATACTCAAAATATTATCCACCTCTGCCTGTCTACATTGTCTCTATTAAATAAAGGCATTAAAGGTGATATATTATGCTTGTTTAATATTTTTAAATCAATCTCGGTCACCTCTAGAACACTATTGCTCATTTTACAACCTTTAAAAAAAGTATCTGACTAAAAGAAAACATTTCCAGTAACTATTTACTTTACTACTGCCTTAAAGAAACAGGTGAAGAGACCAGCAGATGGCAGAAGAGTGCAGCTCTGTTGCACTATTTTGGGCAGAACTATAGAAAAAGAGCTTATTATTTCCTTAAACCTTTTGTATGATGCTATTTTACTAAAAAATGAAAACTAGTTTGGAAATAGTGGAAACAGAGCTGTAGACAGTTTTTTTAGATAAATGAATGAGCGCAGACTGGAATGAGAGGGCTTGCTGATTGGTCAGTGCTTCCTGGAGTGGGCGGGGTTTCATGGGCAGAGACAGTAAATGAAACAAAACACAAGGGCAGGTATTTTTTATTTTATTATATTTTTTTATGGGACAACATTATAACATGGCCGAAAGCTCAGTTAAAGTTAATTTTGCATAATATAGCCCCTTTATAGATGTACTTATTTATAGAAATCCAACACCAGCTAGCCCACCCCTTTAATAACTGTCATAGGAGTGTGTGACTATTTCTAATGACATATTTTGACTTACTATGTATTCTGGACCACCCAATCTCTGTTTGTGTCAACACTCTCTCCTTAATTCTCCTTTATAAAAACCTAAATGCTTTAAATTGCTGTTTTCTTGCGACAGACATAATGGCCCAATGAGCCGACTATAGTCCTGTGTCTTGAAAGTGTAATTGTTGGTGAACAAGAGAGGAAGAAAGAGGGTTTTCTCTGTGTATTGAAAGAAGCTCTTCGTCACACAGACACTTCATTCACCCGCTTTGGGAAATGTGCATATTTCAGCCACAAAGGCAGCACTCAGACTCTGCTTGCAAGTCCCCTCCTTTTTCCTTTTTTTTTTTAGTTTTAATAGAGGCTTAGGTTGGGGTGAAAATGGCTGCTTCATAATGGTCTGGTGATTGGACACACAATCAGATGTGCTGCTAATATTTTGGAGCCGAAATTGAATCCACCTGCTGTGTATTCACCGCCACACACGAGCCATTAGCTTCTATTCATCAGCCTGTCTTTTCCTTTCACTTTCTCTGAAAAGATTTGGAGCACTTTTAAGACTCCTTTCTCTGAGCTTTTCTTGTAACACGTTAAGTTCATACGCTGGCATTGTCTGTAACAGGAAGAAATAGGAAAGAGTGGTAAAAACAATAAAACGAAAGAAAAGAAAGGTGGCAGTGGTCATTGTAGTGATGGGAGGTGTTCATCTATTCTGAGGGTCAAATGAGTGATAACTTTAAAAGCTTTCCATCTGGGATTGAAATATTCATGTTCACTGCTCAGGAACATTACCAGGAAAAAGACAGTGATGATTATTATTTAATTAGATTTTTTGGGGCGCTGTGCTGTTAGCTTGGTCAGTCAGAGAAAGTGGGTGGAGTCTTTTCCAGCGCCTGATTTGGAACAGACCTATCACAGTTGTTTATATGCAGCGCATCATACTCACGCAAAAGACATCTCCTATCCAAAACAACCAAGATAGTGACAGCCAGTCTGGAGTGAATTATATAACTTTGCTTGCCTTTGTTTGATGGTGTTTAAAACTTTTCTTTGTCCTCTGTTGATTCTGATGAAGTCCGCTTTTTTGTTCATTCCTTTGTGATTTATTTTCTCTGTTCTGTTGCCATTTTAACAACAATAAAGTCCTGTTACACATGACCACATTCAAACAAACCTTGCACATACACGCCTGCTGTTGTCCCCTTTCAGAAATATTAACAGAATTGCTCAACTATACAAATTATTTCCATACGATTCAAGAATGGTATTGGCTAATTTGGAACAATATGATTTGACAGCTTCATATGATTTTTTACCCAAAATCATAAAGTTTACTCTCAAATATAGCACTGTGGCTGGGGTTTATTATGTCCAGCAGACAGCACACATCAGTACATTTGAATATTGTGGAAAATTATTTTAGTAGTTTCATTCAAAGTGAAAGACATATATCATAGATTAAGTACACACAGAGTGGAATGACTCAAGTATTTATTTATTTTAAGTGAAATGAATACTGGATTTTGATAAACCAATCTGATAACAATAAAAAAAATAATGCTGCAATATATGCATTTACTTTAAAATGAACTACTTAAATACACAACGTTTCCATGATATTCAAATATATTAATTAGGGCTGGGAAAATTATCGCGTTAATGCAGTGCGTTAATTTATTAATTTCAATTGACGCATCGATTAATTTGATCACAACAAAAATATTACGACACTGACGGCAGCAACGCGCCACGTGTCTTCCTGTGGGGCAGAAATGCACCGCACGAGTGTAGAAGACGACACATTTCTGTTTCCATCCATCAGGCGCGTTCGAGATGAGCCAGACCTGCACAGTTTCGATCAGTGTCGATCTGTGCGCAGTGCATGCCGGTTAGATTTGTGTCCGACTTGTTCCCGACTTGCTCTGATGCCACAAGTGCGACGGTCACCGTGAGATCCAAACGAGACCAGCGTCTGAGCCGCCGCAGTTCATCAGGAGCAACTGCGGAGGCTGCATGGCTCAGTGCATGATGGGAAAACACACACCTGTCAGCGGTGAACGGACAGGTGATTGGATCTGAGTTTAGTGCTGATCAGAAACGTAACGCACGACACTTCACTGCCCTCCTCTCCTCCTCCCCTGCCTCTTTTAAAAAAAATACAGACTAAAATTACAGTTTTGACCTGGAAAAACCAACACATGCGAGAAGTGGATTTTGGGCGTGATGGTGCGTGATCTGAGCCACAAACTGTCCGACTTCAGTACAGGTGTATTTCCCCTCCTCTCATTGCAGCCGTGCACTCTCGTTCACAATCCAGGCGAGGAGCAGTTTGTTTCATGGCTCATGACCTTATAACACTGCAGGAAAATTACAGGAAGGACTTTGTTATGAATGTACAGTGAACATCAGTCCAGATCTGCTGTGCCTTCTCGTTTCTTGTGTGAACAGGGCTGACCTGTGGCATCTCTCTGTCGATGTAAACAGTGAAAAACATTGTGTATTCCTGGAAATTCACAAAGACTTCTAAATAAAGAGGGCTGAAAGGGATTTAAAAGGGGCAGAGGTGAAGAGTAACTAGATACTTTAAGTATAAGTCGTGGCTGTAGGCTGTAGACAGTAATGTTTACTCCTTGATTCATGTTAAATTTGATATATAAGTCGCACCTGACTTTAAGTTGTGGGACCAGTGAAACTATGAAAAAAAGTGTGGAAAATACAGTAATGAATAAATTTTAAACTTCTCAAAATAAGTAAAAGTTTGTTTTGTTTGTTTACCTCTGTTGCAAAGCTGGAGTATGTTGCAAAGCCAAGGTCCTTCATTTGAGCCAGATTTTGGGAAAGTAGTAGAGGCAGTACTAGCAGTAACAGTAGTTTTTACTACTGGCATTGTATACTGTTGTTGTCTCTTTGGGCAAGACATTTCACCCAACTTGCCTGTATGAATATGTTTGGTGGTGGTCGAAGAGGCCCTAGCCACAGAATGGCAGCCACCTCTCCGTCAGTCTGCCCCAGGACAGCTATGGCTTTTGAAGTAATTCCCCACCACCAAGTGTGACTGAGGAGCGAATGAATAATGGACTAATGTAAAAGAAAGTGCTTCGAGGAGCTTGCAAATTGCAATATAAATCAAATCCAGTAATTTTACTGCAATTGCAAATACTTTGTATCTAAGTAAAGATTTTTTTTTTTTTACTTTTACTCAAGTAAAAATTGTTGACTACTTAAGTTACTTTTAAGTCACAGTACTTTTACTTGAGGACAAATTTTGAATACTTTAACTTCTGTGCGTCAGGATATGATAAAAAACACCACTGACCACTCTAAGTGCTGCAGACTAAAGTTTGTCCTATTTTGAATAAGTAGGCCTATTATAAATATGCAGAGGGATAACAATAGAACTCAGACTCAGTAGATCGTAGGCATTTGTACTGTACATGTCCAAAAATTAAGTTTTGTGTATTGTAGATAATTTAAGTACTTTTAGTGTTCAAAGTAACCATGTTTTTTCATTAAAGATAGAAGCCTCTCCCTGGTTTGTGAGCACAAACTTGTCTCTTGTCTGTGTGCAGTTGTATCTGCTCATGTTGTTTACCTCGGTGCATTGTCGCAGATTACTTATTCATCCAAGAAACACCACATTACTTCACAAGACGCCACATTTTTGTCTGAAGACTCTGATCAAGTCCTTTGTTTTGCTTTTTTATCTTTCATTCAAACATGAATCAAAGATGTTATTTCTGACAGATGCAGGCTGACTAAACATCCCGAGGACAAAAAGGGATGAAATCAAACTTGGAAAATGACTTTGAGGATTTATGGAGGATTCTGATTAAACAGTGTTTAGCAGCAAGTCTGTAGTTACAAGGAATGGAGTAGAAACATACATAAATTGGACAATACAACGAAAAACCTCCTGCTGCTGTGGTAAAGTGAAGCCAAATATGTCAAACTGTATTAGTCTTACAACAGTCGTGATAGTGTCTGGCTTTAGTCTGGGCAGTATTTTCCTTTAGTCATGCATTTTCTGAGAAATCCATTAGACAACAAATTAACCTCCAAAATATGACTCACTAAAATAAGACAAAATAATAGAAAATACATTTTCCTAGTGTTATGCATGCATGTGGACCCATGGAGCTCAAAGGTGACCGCCCACCCCGCCTTTCCAGAAGTAAAATTCCCATTTATTTTTCCAATTGACTTTTCCAAAAATTTGTATATTAAAAGTTCAATGGCTCAAAGGCGGCTAAATATCACAAAGTGTAAATGATCCGGATGGTTTTGGCAACAGACAACCATGTCATGCTAGACAGGTATTTACAGAAATGTATTAGACCACAACAGTTTTTGCTCAGAATTTAGGTTTAGGTTAGGTTTCTTTATTTGTTTGTCTCCCTTGGGCAAAATTTGTCTCAAGAGCCAGCTGCATACACAAAAACATACATACAAAGACAGAATTCAGACACAAGCACAACCAAAAATAATACACCCATGTGCAATATGAACAATAAATTTAAAGCATGACACATTTACACACTTATACTACCTTTACAAAAGTATTAGATCATCTTGTGACATCCCATTCTTAATCCATAGGGTTTAATATGACGTCAGCCCACACTTTGTATCTATCTACATCAGACGTCTATGTGTCTGATGTTCTCGTCTGGCTCGCAGTCTTTGCTCTAATCCATCCCAAAGGTGTTCTGTCAGGTTGAGGTCAGGACTCTGTGCAGGTTCAGTCAAGTTCTTCCACACCAAACTCACTCATCCATGTCTTTATGGAACAGGAAAGGGCCATCCCCCAACTGTTCCCACAAAGTTGGGAGCATGGAATTGTCCAAAATCTCTTGGTGCTGAAGCATTCAGAGTTCCTTTCACTGGAACTAAGCAGCCAAGCCCAGCTCCTAAAAACAACCCCACACTATAATCCCACTTCAGTTATTTGGGTGGCTGAGAGCATACTTTTGGAAATATAGTGTAAAACTATTTCATTAATGAGGTTAATTGACTGAGAAACGAATGAGTTTTTGCATTGATTATGTTGACACAAGGGAATGCTATATCTCCTGCCAGACTGCAGTAGCTCATACTCAGAGTTCAATACATGAGAGGAGTCTGCTCAGATCTTATGAGCCTGTCTTATAGCGGTTTGGTTAAAGATGACTTGAGTCACGTCAGAGGTCAGAGGTCAGTGTTGTGGACACACCCATGATCTTACCTGCTAGTCTGACCCTAGCCTGATACTCTGTGCTTTGTATTTCACAGTCAGGTTCCCAAACCAGAGAGCAGAACCAGAGTGTTCCTTACTATAACACACACTCAATACTAGCTCTATAAAAAGTCAACATAATATTTTGACTGACCCCAAAAACTCTGAGTCTTCTAAGAAACTATGGGCATTGATGTATCTTCACACACACACCTGTTACAAGCTCATGCCAGCTCATTTCTCCATCAATTTGTACACCTAGATATTTGTAGGAGGAGACCTACTCAAGGTTCAGATTTAATTCACCAATCACCACAAGTCATACTTTATTGAACAAACTTTTCACATGGAACTGACCATCACAGGCTGGTGGTATGAAGACTTCAGGAGTCTCTTGCAGTTCAAATTCTGATGATGTGGTTTCATTTCGAGCCAATTTTTATTCCTTAACTAAGTTTGATGTTTAGACTGCCACAGCTTACTCCTGATTTAGCCTAGGGCGGGTTAAGACCTGTTTTTTATTTTTTATTTTTGCTTTAGCCCCTGTTCTTTTTCGGTAATTCATAGGAATGCAATAATCCATATTTTATCCCTCAGTTTTGACCCAGGACTTAGGCCTGTTTTAATCCTTCATAGCTGGCACTTAGAAAGCCAAATATTTTCTGAGGTGGTCCACAGAAGAGAAAAGGTCCAAAGTGCTTAGGAAGTTTTTGTCAATTAGTTATTCTGTATTGAAGGTGCTCTTTGGTGCTCGGGAACAAAGAACTTGCAAAAAGTAAAGAAAAAACCAAGGCACTCTTCATTTACCTAAAGTTTAAAAAGTGTTTATTTCATGCAGCTATATTTTTATCAAAAGTGTAGCATGCTGGGTTTGACTTAGACCCATGTGTAGCAGCCAACAAACAGCCTTCTTCAGGGAATTTTCCGAGGTGGTACTTGGTAGTGATGGGAATTTCAGCTCATTTCAGTGATCATTTCTCACATTTCTCACAAAAAAGAGCCAGTTCGTATCACCTATACCTTTTATATTCAGCCAAATTCAGCACAGTTTTGACAAATGAGTTGTAACATGCCCTCATATATAACTGAAATACATGGACTGTGATGAAGTTTTCAAAAGTTCAGCTGCTTTGAAACTACTCAAAATAAACACACTAGGCATCAGATAACAGGACAGATGTAGACTTTTTTGTTTTAAACACACACCCCTAACAAAAAGCAACAGCAACAGCTGACCTCAAAACTAAAAAAAAAAACTAAAAAAAAAAAAATAGATTTCTGTTATTTATTTATTTCTGTCTCTGAACTAACCACCATCAACTATATAACTGTAACTTTAAAACGTTTATTTTTCAGGGCAGACTGGCATTGAGGAAGACCAAGCGCCTCAGCTTAGAGGGGCTGATCTGGTTTTTTCTCTCTGTTATCTGACAGGTTTCTGAAAAGATTCTAAAAATAAAAAATAAATAAATAAGTAGGTCACAGATGGGAGCTAGCTCTCATTGTTCATTTTAAAGAGCTGGCTCTTTGTACTGGCTCGTTCACGACCGACCCATCACTAGTACTTGGTGTGAAAAGTTTGATCTGAGCACTATATCAACAATTATTCATTTTTGTCTAAAAATGGGAAAAAACAGCCTTCCTAACCATGTCTTTTGTGAGAGGGCCTATACATTTTGTCCCAGGCCCACTCAGCACTCATATTGCCAAAAGTATTTGCTCACCTGCCTTTGCAGGTTCACATATGAACTTAATTCTTCATCCATAAGGTTTAATATGATGCTGGCCCACCTTTTGCATCTATAACAGCTTCAACTCTTCTGGGAAGAAGTTTAGGAGGTTTATGGGACTTCTTCCAGAAGTGCATTTGTGAGGTCAGACACTGATGCTGGACGAGAAGGCCTGGCTCACAGTCTTCACTCTAATTTATCCCAAAGGTGTTCTGTCAGGTTGAGGTCAGGACTCTGTGCAGGTTCAGTCAAGTTCTTCCGCACCAAACTCACTCATCCATGTCTTTATGGACCATGCTTTGTGCAGTGGTGCAGTCATGTTGGAACAGGAAGTGGCTATCCCCAAACTGTTCCCATAAAGTTTTCCACAAAGCTGCAGCCTAGATGCTTGAATTTATTCACCTGTGGCCATGGAAGTGATTGGAACACATGAATTCAGTTATTTGGGTGGGTGAGTGAATACTTTTGGCAACATAGTGTATTCATGGGCTCCCACACATTCTGACGGCTCTTCTCTCTAGATGCATTCACATACATACTAGAAGTCCATTTTTTTCCTTTTAATCAAAGGTCATTCAAGTGACTAGACTTTTCCCATTCAAGACATTTGAAATCAGAATCGCTTGTGTAGCAACCACTAAATAAACCCTATAGGATATATAATTAGCAATCTATTCTGCAAATGTCAATGGGCATTTTAAGTCACACTGCTGAACAAGATAATAATAAACATTAGTAAGTGTTGTGCGTGTTGGATTTAACTCATAACAAATGCCATTTGTCTCATTCTTTTTTTCGCACGCGCCAACATGAACCTCCATGCAAATACATATATTTATAATTGACCTCTCCATCTGAACCCGGGCTGCCAGCCTAAGAGGATAATTGCAAGAGGAGCCCCGCTAATGATGTCTTTAAGTTTCTGTGCCCTCCGCCATCCAGTCAACTTTGACCCCAGGAAGAGTTTGCATATGGGTGTGATTGTAGAAAGTTCAATTAGGCTGTAATTTGAGGCAGGGAGAGAGCGCGCAGTAATTGCAGAGACAGTAGGTGGGCTTGGAGTTGAGTTGGAGCATGTTTAATAAGCAGTCTGCATCACTTCTCACCAGCTATTAGCATCTGTTCCCCGGTGTGAGGTGTCAGTGAAATGATGATAAGAAGATCCGCACTGGGCGAGAGATTTATGTTTAGTGCCTATTGAAGCTTATGGAAAACCTAATCAAGAAATCCTGTTTACTGTGTTTACTTTGTTAACAGTGCATTGAGGTGGAAGAAGTCCTCGAAATCTGCATTCAAGTAAAAGCACTATTAACATGACTCGAGATGAACCAATAGAATTATTGAGTAACAGTAAAAACATATTGAGTATTATGTGACCAGCATTACTACTGCTACTACTATTATTGTTGTTATTATCATTGACAACCATAAAATTTGAATGAGAGTAGCCTACTGTTACTTTAAAATAATATTACTCATGTAGATGTAAAAGTAATTAACCAAATAGCTTGAGTCAAAGTAAAATTAAAATTAGGTTATGGGGCATATAGCTTTTTGTGTTTGTTTTTTGACTGAAACATCAGTTATATTATTGGAAAAAAACGCGGGTCTCGCTGATATAACACTAAATCCTCGTCTAAAGCCTGTATTTCAAAGCGATGTTTTCCACAAACTTTAACGGTGGATATCTCCATGATTGCTGGGGCTAACGACATAAAACAAACACTGGCATAAAGTTTATGGTCCTTTCTGTCAGCGCAAAATGATGAGACTATTTAGTTACAACATAAATGCAAAAGAAATAACAACAAAATAACAGATACATGGCGTAAGGCATTGCCATTAGGCGAGCAAATTTTATGTAGCCTACATTATTTTAAACGAGCACAAGGTGAACGAAACACAAAAACACAAAAAAACTCTGTCGTAACTCTTAAAATGGTCATAAATGCAGAATATACGTCTTTGTTGCTGCCATGTTGAGGCCTTCATACACCAAGGCGACGATCGCCCATCTGAAGCCGTCTGAACGGTTCTTCCACGTCGCTCATTTCTGTCCTTTTGATATGTATGCGCCGTCTGCCCCCATCGCTCCAGGGCAGAGGCCGTCTGACTAGTTTTCTGCCGATTGGCCTTGTTGTTGAATCAGTGTCTTTGGTCTTTGGCATGAAGCGCTCTGATAGGCCTAGCACTACAGCTGCCGCGCCAATCAGCTCACGGGAATTTTAGCGGAAGTGACGGAGTGAAGAGAGGTGAAAACTGCTGTGGCAACGTACCGTCACCATTTTTGCATTCTTCGCAATTCCGTGCAGAAAGTTATCTTCTTCAAGTAACAGAGCAGCGGCACCTAATCCACACAAAACAATGTCCAAACCGGCCATTATCACGGTTCTCAAATGTTTAAACAAGCTGAGAACAGTGGCAGACCAAAGCGCGCTACATGCATATGTACTCCGCAAACATTGTGTCACTTCCGTTTATCTTTGTTCACTGGCTAGCGTCATCTGCCGCTTTGGGGGGGGGGGGGGGGTAATTACATCATGCGCAAGACACGGTCTTTAGGTCGGTTGTCGCTTCGGTGTATGAAGAGGGAAAAAGGTCATCCGACGTGAGGAGACGGGAGGGAACGAGAGGAGACGGGAAGAGACGAGCTGTCGCGCCGTCTTTTCGGTGGCAGTCGGTGTTCAGGGGAAAACCTGATCCAGCTTCTCACTTCTGTAACAAGAGAATCAGATTAAAACTATGGTTTAATCAAAATAAATAAAATAATCTTTAAACGTAAGCAAAACCAAAGATATTATATTTAGTAATAGACAAATTAAAAATATTGTGGATTTAATGATAAACGATGTGGTTTTAGAGAAAGTAAAAGAAAATACATTTCTTGGAGTAATAATTGATAAAAATGTATCTTGGAAGCAACACATAACACATATGCAAACAAAAATGTCAAAAACAATTGCAATTTTTTAAACAAAACTACACTAAACATGCTTTATTGTTCTCTCGTTCTACTATATACTGTATGAAGTACTGCGTTGCCATAAGGATTATCAACCATCCTGCTTACAATGAATCTACGAAACCAATATTTATCAGATATAAAGTGTTAAAATTCTATGATATAATGAGCATGAATACAGCATTTTTTTATGTATTTAAGTAAAAAAAAAAAAGTTATTGCTAAATAGCCTATTGTGTATGTTTGAAGACAGAGATGATAAATATAATCTCAGGAGAGAAGAAGACCGGTGTTAAAGGGTAAACCTGTGGAGTTCTGGTATTACAGATAAACTTAATAGGAGTACTTCACTAATTTACTTAAAAATACAGTTCAATTTTTTTGTTGTTGATGTTTTTTGTTTGTTTTGTTTTTTATATGTGTGATCTTCTGTCAGAAAAGGAAGAGATAATTATTATTTAAAGAAATGAAAGATCACAGAGTAAAGAGAGTAGCGTAGGCGTAATAAGCTGTGGCTTCAGCCTACACCTTTTTGGTTGAAATGTTATTGTTTTTCTCTTTGTATATATGTACAGTGTATTTGAACAAATTATTACATTGTTATGTGACCAAAATAAACTCACTTAACTAATTCCACTACTCTACCACTACTATGATTACAACTTCTGCTGCTATTACTATCATTATTAACATTGCTAAAACCGCTACTACAACTACTATTACTACCCACTTTTCCACCGAGGTAGACATTTAGAGATATTAAACTATTACTTGAGTGAAACCCATTCTTATAAAATTTGCCCATGTAAAAGTATGTTTTAGAAAATGAGCTCAAAAAGTAAATTTTATTTTTTCTTGTCCCTTGTATTTAAGAAAAACTAAATATTCAGTCAACAGCACAATATAACAGAGGTCATCTCTGGAAAAATTAGACTCTGAGACCTCATCTGGGCTTTATTATAACAAATTTTTGACAGAGGGGGAACAAGAGCAGGGACTGAATTTTTTGACCAATCACATGCTCAGAAGAAGTTTTTATTCGCCGGAATAACAGTGGCAAAAAAAAAAAGAGAAACAAAGCACAAATTTAACATTAAACAAAATAAAATCCTAATATATCCTTTATTTTCATTCTCACAAACTTGGGCAGAGGGCTTTTAACTTGAGTAAAAGTATCTAGTTACTTCACCTCTGCTGAATAAACACAGATACTTACAGATACTTACAGATACTTACTGATACTTACAGATACTTACTGATACTTACAGATACTTACTCATACTTACTGATACTTACAGATACTTACTGATACTTACTGATACTTACAGATACTTACAGATACTTACTGATACTTACTGATACTTACAGATACTTACAGATACTTACTGATACTTACAGATACTTACAGATACTTACAGATACTTACAGATACTTACTGATACTTACTGATACTTACAGATACTTACAGATACTTACTGATACTTACTGATACTTACAGATACTTACAGATACTTACTGATACTTATAGGTGTGGTGTTGGCTCCTAAAGCCAGGATCATACATATTTAGTTTTCACTGTTGCTTCTCGCTAAACAGCACAAATCCAACCTTCTGGCTGTATTTAGACATCGCGCACGTACACACACACACACACACACACACACACACACACACACACACACACACACACACACACACACACACACACGGTCCAGGAGACTCCCAGTATCGTCCATCTTCTCAAACTGAAATACTGGCCATAATTACAGGAAATATTAGGACACATCTGTTCTACCAAGGGGCTGGCGCTCTGGGGGATTTCAACGCTCATGGTTTTCTAGCGTGTTGTTTTTTTTTTTTTTTCAACCACACACTTCCTTCCTTGCCGGTTTCACCAAAGTAATGTGATTTTTATCAATCATAAACCTCAAAATGCCACGTGTGAGTAAGGCGAATTGTTTTGAACTACCTAAAAGCACAAATTGACTAGAGGCAGCAGAAGAAGTCTATGAGTCATGCCTTTTTTTCCCTTAATTTAGTTAGTTTACCTGGACTTTTTCCTTGGTGACAAAACCAGTTCAATCATGTAGACCTTGGGTGGTCCCGCTTTCTGAGATGTGGAAGTTGTTCATTAAACTGGTGACGATTCATGTTCTTTTAACTTTAACGTTTTATTTATTTTTCTGGTCTTTTGGCTGCTCCATCACAGGCTCGCCACAGTGATTTGACAAGCTTTTACATCAGGCGCCCTTCCTGTGGCAATATGGGTGAAGTGTATTGCCTAAGGACACACGGCAGCATTGGGTCGAGCGGGAAGCGATCTGCCCACCTCATGCACTACTGTCATCCTCCATGCTTTTAAACATAATAATGCTAATATTTGGTTCACAAACTGACTATGACAGCTGGAAAAAAATATGGAGCAGTATTATATCCTCATCAAAAAATCCAAATCATCAGATAATTCATTTAAATGTTAAAACTTATTTGACCCCTCAGAAAAGGTGTCTGATGAAACTTCATTCTTATTCTTATTTAGCAAAACTACTGGACAGAGAGTCTTGTTTCTCCCCACTTGTTTTGTTATTTGTTTTGTTATTTAATGATTTTCTACATTTATCTGACTGGACTTTTTCACACTGCATGGAGCCAAGGAGAAAAATATCACACTTTGGACAAATACTTTATCTAAAATAGACAATCTCAAAGAGAACTAGGGAGTGTACTAACACTTAAGCTTTAAACATCACTATAATAATGTCATTATTATATATAAATTTGACATTGTAAATATATTGTAATGTTATAGAAAATATGATTCTGCTACGATATGATACGCATGGATCAGAATTGTTTTGAGCTGATTCAAGAACGATATTGGCAGAATTTGAACAGTGTGATTCAATGTGATTTAACACCTTTATATCGACAAAATACAAAATAAAATACATACATCAATGTGGTTATTGTATCGTCACACCTCTAGTTTTCAATGTACAACAATTGATATTTCGAAATAAAAATCCAGAGGAAAGGGGGGTGGGTTATCACCTGAGCTTCCCTTTTTTGGGGCGGTCAGGGGTGTAATTATATAATGGTATTTCTGTTTATTGCTTTCTGTTGAAGATGGAAATAAAAATTTTATCACAAAAAAATAAATAAATAAATAAAATTAAATTAAATAAAAAAAATTACAAAGGTAAAGTTTTGTATTGGCAGCATGACATAATTAATGACACACTATAAAACAGCAGTTCCCAAAGTGGGGTCCGGGGCCCCCTGGGGGTTCGTGAAGGTATTGCAGGGGGGCCCCCAGAGGCTGTCTATATTAATTACATAACAAGAAATTGAGTTTGAAATGCACTGTAAAAAACAATGCTGCAGAAACTCAAGGCAACAGGATCACTCAAGATATTTGAGTTTTGGTGATCAACTCAAAATCTCAAGTTTTCAACAACTTTTTTACTCACCAAATTTAACGTTTGTACGTCCACAAACTTGAAATTTTAAGTTTTACTCACTATCTTTATTTTTTCTAACTCATGTTACAGCCAACTGACTCCACTGTTCAGAAAAAAGTATTATTGATAATAATATAAACTAAATATACTATGTTTAATAAAATAATAACTTTTTCTGAAAAAAATAATGATAGAGAGAGGAAAAAAAAGTTTTTTAGACGTATGAACATCAAATTAAGTGAAAGTGTGGAAAACTTGAGATTTTGAGTTGGCCCGAAAAATCTTGAGGGATCCTTTGCCTTGAGTTATTGAGTTTTTGGAGCATTTTATTATATTTTTTACAGTGTATTTGATTAAAAATATAACTGTAAAACACTTTTTAGCCAATAGTCAGTGCCTTTTGTAATGTTTTTATAGAAATATATGGAGAAAAACATGAAAATAAAATTTGGGATGGAGGGAAGTTGTATTGTTGGGGGTCCGTGTGGGATTTTTCATTTTTGGATAAACTGTCTTGTGTGTTATAAAAAATAGGTTTCACTGTTCACACAATATTTGGTTGCAGTCTGGCTATTTTTTATTTCATGAGGGCAGCTAACAAACTTACATTATATAATTCAGGACGAAACAAAAATAATTCAATATGAAACAAAACCCTGACACCAATAAATGAGTTGTGAGCAGAGTTATATTATAAAGTTTTAATTTAGTTCTGTTATTAGTTCAAAGGACTGCTGTTTTCCTGCTTGGACCATTTTAAATTTACCTCATATTTCATTAATGAAAAATGAATTGTATCTTGCTGTTTTTCATTTTCAGAATTGATATTTCTGCCCTGCATATTGATAAAACAAATCACTCCAAAACAGGTGACAATAACCCCGACACGTCCCGGTCCCTTCACCTGCGTCAAATAAATAACACGTCGTTTGTGAATTGGGTTCACAGTGAGTGACGGCAGGACGGCTCTGGTATAACTCCGCTTGAGTAACTGAGTCCAGCATGCATATTTATGAATGCAGAGACACCCTGTCCCGGGCTGGATTTATGGGTAAGAGTTGTGGCGTTGGCTCTGGCTACGCAATGAAATCTATGGCTTTATAAAAGGGCTTTAGTGAGCAAAACAGTCAATCTGTCATTTGTGTTCAGGGCGGCTCTGGTCAACACGTCATGTTTGTGTAAACGCCCAACGCGGAGTCAGTAAAATGTTAGCTCAGCGTTACATTGGTACTGATAAAAAAAGTGTGTAGAAGTGGAATAAGTACTCAAAAATGTGTACACATGTAAAAGTACTGTTACTTTGAAATTATGTTGGTAAACTCAAGAAATAAAACAGTAGTGAATGTACAATTGCTTAAGTAGAAAGTACATGATGGCAAAGTGAGTTGTCTCACAGCGAGAAGGTCCCGGGTTTGATTCCCGAACCAGGCAGGAAGGGGGGCTTTCTGTGTGGAGTTCACATGTTCTCCGAGTGCCCAGGTTTCATCCGTCAACCTAAAACATGCACAATAGGCTAATCCTCCTGCTAGGAACTCCTGACCAGGATCCTGGTTCAAGACCTGGAGATGGGTCCCCAGGTGCTGCACTCTGCACTGTGCTCGCCCATTGCCCTTGACAAATTGCCCCATGCAGCGGCGTTGAAGTATGGGTCAAATGCAGAGTACAAATTTCCCTAGGAGGACAATAAAGGATTCATTAACCTAACATTTGACAATACAGTTAATAATCTACAATACTTGTATTACAGCTGCTGCTATTACTGTTGCAACTGTGGCTGCTACTACTGTACATATGTTACTACAGTTCTATAATACAGTTTTTTTGTTTTGTTTTGTTTTTTCCTGAAAAGTAAAAGTATGTTGTAGAAAAGGTACATTTTCTTGAAGTTAAAAGTATTGGTATTGTTCTGGTTGAAAACAGCATTGCAGTTTAAATCAAAACAATCGTCTCAAGTCTTTTTTGCTTTTCTTTATTGAAAAAATGGCAATGCAGTTTTAGAACTAAACAAAGAACGTAAACATATACAACTTGGCATTATGTTCATTTTTTTCTTTTTTTACTGTGAATAACCAGCTGTTCCAGTGTTATGGCTAATATTTGATTTAAACAAACATGATTACCTCTTATCGTAGAACATGTGGGTGTTTTCTATGAAATATAATATATATATATATATATATATACTGCTCATAGCACCTTTAAGTAAATAAAAGTATCTTATTACTTTCCACCTCTAGAAGTCAATATATGATAATAATACATACAGTAATTTCTGAATACAATAACCACTGGATTATGTATTATTAGTTGTTAGCCAATGCTGCAGTTTAACTTGGGTCAATTAGGCCCAAAGTAGCTTAAAGAAGGTTAGTTACTCTGGTCACATGACATAATAACATAATAAAACTTGCTTCACAACTATTAACTTTAGCTTTTGTAATTTTGTTTTTCTGCAATTTAACAATCATCTAGTTATTTTTACTGGATGTATGTAAAAATTCCTTTGCAGCTGTGTGCTCTGGGCTTCCTGGTCTTTGGTCTTTGCTTTATTTCCTGTCTAACTCTAATCCTGCTCTGGACTCTTTGGACTCTCTTAATACACTTTTGAACCACAGGAGATTTGGGACTCAGGGGGCACACCTCAGACACAGAGAGACGCTGTCTGGAGATCCGTATATGTGCTCTCTTCAAAAGACGACCCTTTTTTCTAAGCCTTGTTTTGAAGAGTGAGGTAAGATTAGCAGCTGCTGGTGAAATGAAGTGGGAGCAGTAATTTAGCAGCTGGCTAGCTAACAAGACATCCTCTCTAGATGCTGAAAACCAATGCATTAGCCTCTCCAAACCATCAGCAAGTTACTGCATCAAAGACAGCCACCAATTGCTAAAAAACAAGTGTGCTGTATCTTCTCTCTGCCTTTCCCTTCAGGTTCAGGTGAGACATATCCTCAAATAAAAATAGATTTTGTGAACAATTTCATCCAAACTTTTATTTATGTCTTTTAATAACACGGCTGCATGAAACAAAGTGATTAGACTGAACCGAAACTGTCTTTTTGAGCGAGTGTATAATGATGAATGTGCGTTTGCCACGAGGCAAATGGAGAGGAAAGATTAAATAGAACAGTTATTATTTGAAAACTTCAGGGAAAATAATGACCTTGGGTAGAAGTTAATAGCTTCAGAAAACAACTTCTTTTGCATTCTCATAAAGGGAGATTGCTGCCAGACCTTTTGATAGAGACGCCGTGAAGTTGATAAGTGGTGAATGTTGATGTTTTGGGTGGAAGAAAAACAAAGTTAACGTGTTTTATGTGCTTTAATTTAGCTTCATGGGGTTGGGTATTGGCACTAAATATTGCATGCTTCAAATGATGTAGAGATGGGACTGTCAGTACATCAAACCATTGGTATTGAAAGTGTAGGTGTTAGCTTCAGGCCATATAAAGACTAAATTAATATTAAGTATGTAGATGAGCAACTTTGATACCAGAGCTTGACATTAACTCTGGCCAACCTGTCAAATGCAGGTAGATTTTCATTTTGGCTAGAAACACAAATACTCCCACTGCCACTTTGGCTGGTTACATTTGATGCATACCTACAGTAGGCCTATATGTTTACTTCAGAAGTTGTGCCTACATTTTTGTTGCTTTACACCATTATTGTATAGTAATTAATCATGATTGAAAGAAAAACAGTAATTTAAAAAAAAATAGCATGCTTTTAAAGGGCCTATATTGTGCTTTTTATGTCGTTTAATTTAGGACACATCTACATCAACATTTTAATGTTTTGTTGGTCATAAAACATTAATTACGGAAAAAACTTATTTGAAGAAAATTATCATTTGACTCTGTGAGAAACACTCAGATTAGGTTCCTGTCACTTTAAGAGCCCTCCCTCCCTGCTGTTACGCTGCTGCCATGCCCCTTCAGTGTGTCCCAACAACACGTGTCAGTGCAGAAGCAGTGTTTGAGTGTTGTCCGCTGCAGGTCAGGGGTGGGTTGGTTTGCTTGCTGCGGGGGAGTCATGAGCTGTAGCAGTGCTTCCTGAACAGGACAGGACCATGAGGGGGGAGGGGCGTGGTCAGGTGGAAAAAGCAGACACCTGTGAAATGAAGTTGGAGTTTTGGCCTCTCACAAACTCAATTTAAAAGAAAAGAGGATTACTCAAATATGTACAAGTGAAACAAAAACACAATTCCATGTATGTTTTTGATGAGGAAACATTATAACATGGCAGAAAGTTCAGAAAAGTCAATTTTGCATAATATAGCCCCTTTAATTTGGCTTTTTACTACCACTGTGGAATGCAGTTTAGTGGGTGTGTGAAATCGAACACTGGACCTTGCTGTGAGGCAAGAGTGCTAACCACTAAGCCACCGTAACACCAGAACTGCAGTATAAGATGCTCAAACTGTTTGAAAACACTCTGAGTTAGACTCTGAGTTCCCAGGACTACCTCAAGCAAATTCCAGGTGAAAACAGAGTCCATACCGCCATATATCAGCCATATTTCAGCCATATTTCAGCCAATGTCTGATGATTTTCTAATGGGCTCTATCAGCCGCCAGAAAAATCAATCAGGCTCTAGTTTTTACATCAGATGCCCCTCCTGAGAATACCATGTTTATTTATGCAGGCTCAGGACTGGCACACAGTACATTGTCTTGTGACCCCCTGTGACTGGATTCAATAATAAAAAACAAGATGGGACAGTGTGAGAGTTGTGAAGAGTTGTTTAAAAAGTGATTGGACAGTAATCCTCAAATACAACAATTTCATATTTTCACTTAAACCAAATGGAAAAGGCACAATATAAGGAAGATGGTAAGCTGACAGACTGTTACTAATGCCTCTACATAATTTATGACATTATTATTGTGTGCGTATAGTACCAGGGCAGACTTTCTCTTGACAAACATAAATGCAGGGCTCTGTCTATTCCCTGAAGGCATTGTTAATGTGGTGGCATTTTTAACTCCAGACTCAGTGATTGTATCAAAGCAACAAGTGTCATGTTTGGAAAGGTATGTCTCCAAACCGTAACATTTAAAAACATACAAAGGTCATTGTCTAATTAGGCGACTGCATTATTAGTGAACACTTGATGGACAGTAAGGGATTTCAGACAAAGTTACTCCAGGATTTTAAAGACTTCTGGGTGTGTTTTGTTACACTTTGCTCACTCGGGGTCCTTTATTTGAAACTGTCCTGTTGTTAAGATTTAACTGTGCACATTAACACACTTTTCATCTCAGCTGCTATCTGCCAGTGAGGGTCCATGGTGGCAGAGTGGTTAGTTGTGGGTTCACTTTTGGGTACACCGGCTTTCTCTTAGCCTGTCTTAGTTAAATTGTTGAATTTAAATTGCCCATAATTAATGAATGTGAGAGTGAATGGTTGTCAGTCAATGTACAGTGGCAAGCAAAAGTATGTACCCCCTTAGCATTTTTCCTTTACTGTTACCCTTCTGTGAAAAGCTGGCTCCTGTCCAGGGTGAACCCCACCTAAGGCCCAAAGTTACTGGGATAAGCTACAGTCACCTGTGACCCCTAATGGGAATAAGCGTAAGAAAATGAATGAATGAATGAATGAATGTTGCCTTACAAGCTGGAATTTAAATGGATAATTGAGAGGTTCATGTCAGTCACTGTACATCACAGGACAACAAATATGAAAATGCAAGAAAAAAAAATATTGTGAAGCAAATTAGAAATATGACAGAAAAACAGATAACTTAAGTGTGCAAAAGTATATACCCCCTTTTTAAAGAGGCCCCTAAATGAGACCCGGAGTTACTCACCTTCAGAAGTCACAGAAATAGTTAGATAAGGTTGGCCTGACTGCAATTTAATTGTGATAATGCCAGAAAACACAATTAAATTAATCATTACAACATGTAAAAGATAAGGAACCACACCAAACCTGCCTAAAGAGGACCATCTAAAACTCACAAACCGGGCAAGGAGTGCATTCATCAGAGGCAACAATAAGACCAAAGGTGACCCTGAAAGAGTTGCAGAGCACCACAGCAGAGACTGTTGTATCTGTCCCAGGACCACCCTGTACAATGCATCCAACCTGAAGGAGCTGGAGCTGTTTTTAGATGAAGAATGAACACAAATCCCAGTGATTTTATGAACCATGCTCACAAACACTTATCCTAGAAAACCTGGAGCTGAAAGTCCTTCAGAAGGTGGTTCTACAGAGGACTAACTTGAGGGGGTACATACTTTTGTATGCTCAAGTTTTCTCTTTTTCTGTCATATTTCTAATTTGCTTCACAATAAAAACACATTTAGCATCTTCATAGTTGTTGTCATGTGATGTGAAGTGACTGACATAAAACTCTCCATGATCCATTTAAATTCCAGGTTGTAAGGCAACAGTAAAGGAAAAATGCTAAGGGGGTACATACTTTTTCTTGCCACCGTATGTTACCACCTGACCATTGCCCAGGGCATTTTCTATCTTTCTTAACCAGGACCCAAAGTTTCATCTATAGTTAAATAACCCAAGTCTCACATAACATAGTGAATCATAACACTGCAACTATTTTAGTTTTTTTTTCTTTCTTCACTCTATAACCTAAGAGCATCCTACTTTTGGGTCAAAGGCTGATAATGCTTTGAGTAAAGATAATCAACAACACTGGATCATTTATTCATCTATCCATTTTCTACTTCTTACATTTATCCAATCAAAACTCAATGTCAATCAACAGTATAACTTCAAAGGTCCCAAATATGCTCTACACATCCAGCCTAATTAGACCTTTGGGAGACTGATTCCTAATTCTTCAGCTTCATATTTGTTTCATCCAGCTTTATAATCTTTGGTTTATAAAGGCAATGACTTTCAGGCAGACTTTATTGTCCCCCTAGGGATTATTTTGTTCTCTGCATTTGACCCATTCTTTCAAAGCCTAAAAAAACATATGTCAAAACTCAAAGCTCTCCGTTTGTATATTCTCAACACAATCCAGCAGCAGGACAACACCAGCAACACAACAACCATATACTGAACCTATCAAGATGGGACACACAAATATTTATTCTACATTTTACAAAAGGAATACTGATTTTACCTTGTTGCTCTTAACCTGAATCTGTCTTTTTATAAGATCCACTGAGCACCAATGAAAAAGAGGGACATTGTCTTAATAAGTGGGATGGTGGGAGAGAGGCTGTGTAGTGCAACCAAAAGTGGGACAGGTGGTCAACCTAAGCCATGGTTATGGTCAGGAGTACCAAGCTGGAGGATCAGCCTGTTGTGCATGTTTTGGGTGGATGAGGGGAGATTGGATAGCCCAGAGAAATCCCACTCAAGCACAGGGGGGACTTGCAAACTCCTTTTTGTAAACAACTTCTGTAACATTGGTTCAGTCTGTCTCCTCCAACTTTATAATCTTTAATTAAAAAAAAAAAAAATAAATTCATGAAATCATTTTACTGATGTCAAATTTAAATGGCATAATGGCTGTTTGTCAGAAACACTGATAATGATGATCATTTTAGAGTCAAAGTGCTCCCCAAAAAACTACCTAGGAATGTCATATTGTCAGGTTAGCTATTTAAAAACTTTTTTTTTTCACTTCTGCTACAGTGACTTACCATCGAATAGCACGAAAGCCCATCTTCATTATAAATCTGACACTTAAATGCTTTCGAATGGATTTTGACTGAGTGGAAGTTTCAGGTTCAGTGGACTGTGTAAAGCAGATGAGAGCTACACTCATTTTGACCATTGCCTCCTATGCTCAATACAAATACATTAGCCATTACGTTTGAATGCCTCAGTGCCTTTGATGTCTGCAGATGTACACACTATGGCCATTACATAAGCCGTGCTAAAATCCCTCAGTACTCACACAGCAAGGTTATTTTTTTGCAAAATGAGGTGGGATGGAGCTGAGCGTTTTATTTATGATTCACTGGCAGTTCTCAAATAGACGTGGTTTGTGTAATGTTATAGAATATATGTGTCCAAGTGATACAAATGCTGTTTTAGTGCCGCCTTTGAAAAGTATAATAACAGGTAGTTGATGCTTTAATGGGGAATCCAAGATGGTCAAGGACAAAACACAACTATTTTTGGCTATTTACGCTGTCTTTGTGTCTCTGTATGAAGCAGTTGTCTCTTTTTATTGAGCAGCATGGGGAACTGGTAGACAGCATTTTCAATTTTAGGCTCCTTTCTGTGCACACATATGTCTTGGTAACAACCTGTCCCATTTATGCTCCACCAGCGACACAACAGAAAGGCCCTGTTATACTTTTATGGTTTATATGGGTGTTGCATGAAAAATCAGATTGACTTAATGTGACTTATTATGCATGCTTCTGTTTACTATGGGACAAAATATTGTGAAGCTTTTTTATTTTTCAGTGTAAGCAGACATAGCACAGAATTATACATCAGCTCAACCTTTCTGCCCCAATGAGGACAAAAGTGTTTTTAATAATGTTGCAGTGATTCTTAACTTTTCTATGAAATTTGGCTCAGGTGTGTATTTCATCACAAATTTTGATATTCTAAACACAAATCTATTACTACTTCATTTTTACACTCACACAGCTAAATTTGTTACATTGCTTCTGTTAAGTGAGAAAAGTGTCCCCGTCACAAAACATCATAAAAAATGTATACATTCATATTATTTTCTATATATTTTTGCATAAATCTTTTAATCAACTTCTGCCCTGACCATAAATGCAAAATATTTCATTATTTTCAGAATTTTAATCTTTTTTATGCCAGTGTATGTGCTGACATCTCAATCTTTTTTGTCCAAAAAAGAAAGAAAGAAAAAAAAAGAAATATTCTCAATGCAAAGTGGATTTTTTTATTTTTGCAGTAACAAAACATAACAGCCAGTTTTAATGGATTTCAATGTGCTTTTTTTATTATAGATTGTACAAAGCACATGTACACCCCCCACCCCCCAACACACACACACAAAATCCACTTTTTTTTTTTTTTTTAAATGAGATGCTATTACATACACTGGCATAAAAATGGTTAAAATGTCAGAAAATAATGAATTATTTGCTATTTATGATCAGGACAGAAGTTGATTAAAAGATTTATGAAAAAAAAAACTTACAAAAAATATGAATGTGTCTAATTCTATGATGTTTTGTGACAGTGACACTTTTGTCACCTAACAGTACCTAACTTTTTTAAAACTGGGGTAGAAGGAGTTATTACAGCATTAATTTCTATACATTTTACACTGAGCTATACACTGTACATGTACAGTTATACCTCTCATACCAGAACGTCACCTTTTAGCAAAAAAAAAAAAGATGCAAGACAAGCTGTAATATCCCACAAAAAAAATAAATAAAAAAAAATTTAAAAAAGGGCCGATGTTACAGAAGAGGCACATGTGTAGTGCCTTGTCTCTATTCTAATCTCTTTCAGTGTGTCTGAACTTCAGCCCTCCCATGTTTTTTATCCTTTGACTCATCATACGTCTCATCTCTACCACCCACAACATGAGCTAAAAACCTCTGAAAATTAAATTGGGAAATGCCACCGGTGAAGTATGTTCCCCTCATTCACTTGCTACCACACAGTAGCTCAGTCCTCATATTAATTTAAGCATGCCCTGCAGAAACAATAAAGCCATATTGGAAACAGAGGAGCATGTGAACACTATAAATGAGCAGTGAAAAGAAGTGCTTGAGCCAGATTTCCTTTTATCTACCTCGCCATCTCCCTTCCCTCCTCGTGTCTGGACCACCATCGTTATGACACCGTACAACACATAATTTTTAACGCAGCCACTTTAAATTATTCACTACCTTTGCAATTTTCATGAGCGAGGTGATTACACAGTGAAATGACTCTGCGGGCAAAACAGGAAAGAATCTCTCTCACTGAGTTAACAGCAGCACGGCACATCCTGGCGTGCAGAGACAGTGAAGAAAAAATAGTTTCAAAGCGCAAGGAATTTAAAAATGTCTTCTCACGTCAAAAACGTCCCGTGGCTCATGGTCTAACGAAGGGCCGTGACCTCGGGCCGGGCGCACGCAGCGAGAGGACGCCTTTTGTTGGAGGAGCGGCGGCTGATGAATGAAGAATAGAGGTTTGAGTCGTTTAAGAATCGCACAAAGGCTCTTTAGTTTAATGTCCTCAATGAGTTTAATTGTTTGAGTGGAACAGTTGAGTAGAAGTTCATCCGGAGTCAGACCTCCGGCCCGGACCGATCTGAGCCAAGTCAATTAAAGGTCACTCCAACTTCCACAACAACTGTTTTATGGACTGTGACGCTGGGACTATAAAAAGTTATACCAAACCGATTCTGACTCATATAGAGGTCGACAGTGGGACAAGCAACAAGATTCAGAAATGACTTCTGTTTTCTATTGGGACAGTTGCACAGTGTGAGTTTCTGGCCTTGTGTTACTTTTGAGGTTCCCCTGTCCCTATAGGCCATCCCACAACCTTGGCCTATGACATCATTTACTATGTGGCTTCTTGTCCAACAGTTCGG